>CM066033.1:102916124-103516124 GCA_033557465.1 Ichthyophis bannanicus
GAGATTTGCCCAGAGAGACTTAAAAGAAAATAGGCCTAGGGGGTGCCAAGAGCACCTTTTTATGGGGCTTCCGTAGAGCCTGGAGTTGCCCTCAAGCTCCTGTGAGCCTGATAGGGCTTAGCCTTCCTTCCCCATGGTTCTTTTTGAGGGCCGTTAATCCCCCTTCAATGAGATTTGGTGGTCCTTCGTGAGATGCAGCCTGATAGAAACTTTTGGAGCCACGCTCCATTTGAAACCATTGGGTCTTTAGGATCCTCTGTCATGGTTGGAGACGTATTGGCTTCTCCTGCAAAATGACTACCTTCTAACAGAAAACATGGCAGGAGGTTTTAAATTGCCTTTATTGTTCCACGGATCAAGTGTGCCAACCCGACACAGGCCGTGTTTCGTACACCACTTCTTCAGGGGTTGAGTGCTCACTAAAAAACATTCATATAAATATTAAATAAAACCACAACAAACAAAACATATGCAATAATACCATAAACGCTAACAAGTTAATACAATACATTTCATCATAATAATTAAAACAATAAATACATAAATAATTATGTGATAAACCAATGATAAAAACAAACATGTTGCAATAAATAATGAATAAATAACCATTAATACTAATAAAATGTAAAAAAAATCATATACTGTAAAGCACAATGATTGTACTAAATATAAACCTGTACAAAGAAACAACAAATAAAAACACGAGAAAAGAGGAGTGAGAGGAAGAGAACTAGGAGGATGTGTAAGAATACACAGTTCATTGTAAAAAATAAAAATACAACCTGCTGCAACGTATTTCAAAATAAGAGGAGATAGGAAATGAATCAGGGAAACCATATAAATTGATCCAAGTAACCATCTAAAAATACTGCTATAAAATATGAAAATATGAATATAAAATATAAATTATAAAGTAGAATATAGCATGTAAAAAATAAAAAAACACATAAAATATCATGTAAAAACCTACCACTGTGACCAGCCAAAAGAAAACACACTTTGATTGGCGGGTCCGTGGAGACCACCTGCCTCACACTTGCGATGTGGAATAAATGAATGAATAGAAAATTAGACAAGAACATTAAAATTGCGCCAAAAAAAAGGCCATTATATGTGAACATGTTCCCAAGTGATTCCGTGTCCGAGCCCGGCGCAGAAGAATGTATAAAATTCAATGTCCAAAGAAATGCCCGCATACTCTGTTTTAAAGCAGGAGATTACCAATAAAATCAACTTGCGATCATACTCACAATAAAGAAAGAAACCCTTCAATACGGTGATAAGAAACCCCATGTAAAATCAAAATAGATAAATAAAAATACAGAAGGGGTTATAACATCGCCAAACAGATGCCACCCATAGGGCCACTGTCTATATAAGAAAAATATACGCATTTAAAGGACTCATCAACAATAACCAACTACTAATCTCAGGCGCACCAATAAGCTAAAAAAACAAAAGAAGCAAAAATAACTTAAAATGCAAAGGATGTTTAAAACTGGGGACAGCCCAAGGTAGAACCGGATCGTGTGCATACTTTAAAAAGGGCAGAGCATATACACACGGGCAAGTGAACCGATGGTTAACAGATCGCATTCTGTCATCAATAAAAACATATAAAAACGGACCCCTGCATGGTGGACATGCACACACCAAACACCATTATCAACTGCACAGGGAATACATTTGAAAAAACAGATCGTTGTCAGCGGATGAGTAAAAAAACCCGCCATACACCGCGATGTCCCGCACTGGTGCTTTACCTAAAGATATGTCTTAAATGAAAAACTAAAGAAAAATACTCAATTACATGCCAAGCATTAATTTCATTTAACTAACAATATCGTTTCTAAGAGAAAATTTTACAAATAAAACCATATTAGGGGTAAATGAAAAGCGTAACCCACCGGTTAAACAAATACATGCTGATAGACAGATGGAGCGTTGGGGTTCTGCATACAACCTATCACCATTAAAGAACATAAATAAAGTACCCTCACAATAACTATTCACCCCACAAACACCAATAAAAATTATTAAAGAGGAAATGCTCTGGAAGCTATATCATAGGAAAGAACCTGAATCGCGTTTAAAGAACGTCATCAGCCGGTAGGTACCGTACAACTATTAGATCGCAACTGCCCGCGCAGGCGCACTAAACTTTAAAAACATTCTTTGGCGGGAAACTAAAAGACCATAACATGCCAAACATTAAATCCATCCGACACCTAAAAAACTTCTAAGGGATAAATAAAACCCACAAAAATTTTTTTATATATGACATGAAAGCATACACTAATGAAAATAAAAATTTTAAAAAAAAAATAAAATCCCGCATAACTTACACATACACACAAGTGTAAAGAATAACCCTTCAACAAGGAGCCGAAACAATCAGCCACTGCCAAACTAACCCCTAATGCCATAGCACTGACCTACTTTGAAAAGTGAAACAAACCATACTAAGCAGGGGATTGATACAAAAAAAAGACATCAATAACAATCAGTACATCGGCTAAAGCATGAAAAAATAAGCAAAATGAAATAACACCTTCGTACAGTCACCGATTGAAGAAACATGACCAAACAAAAAATTCCAATTATAAGAACACTGATAAATCTTGGTCCATATTTAACCCATATGGGACCATAGTGTTCAACAAAAAAATGTATTTTTGTTCTAACCTAGCAGTGGTTTTAATCAGATCGCCCCCTCGCCAATTCAAATGTACCTTTTTCAAAACAAAAAAATTTATATCAGCTAGTGTGTGGCCCATGTCCAACCAGTGTTGCACAATTGGTTTGTCAATCGCTTTTCTTCTTACACAACTCTTATGTTCCACTATACGAGTACGGATACAACGGTTAGTTTTACCTACATAGAGCTTCCCACAGGGTTATTGGATAACATAGATGACATTTGCTGTCTCACAATTTGAAAAATGCCCAGGAAGAGAGATTCCTTCTGGCATATCCTGGGCCTGGAGGCAGTGGTTGCTGAACTCCAAGTTTGTCATTTTGGTGTGAGGTCCTTTTTGGGTCCATTAAACTTCAAGCAGATAGGGGGAGTTCTGCACCACCTTTTGACCTTGTTTGGGTGTAATTTCACATTCCCATATGGGAGCAGCTTTGGTTGTCTTTCACTATATTCTAGTCTGCTATTTCTGAGTCTGGGCCCAGACCTAGCCCTTTGACTTGGCCTCATTTCCGCATACCTTTTCCAAGGTAATGATAGTGAAGCAGAGATTCTTGATTTGCCCATTCCTGGACATCGGCTGATCTTCTTGGATTCTCTGGGGAAATCTGGAGATTCCATAGGCCTGGTGATTTACTGGCTGGAAAGGCTTAGATTGATGATCTATACCAAGAGCAGCTTGCTTCTTTCCAAGTTTTGGAGTACTTTTGGGCTTGGCTCCACATTCATCTTGGTGTTTTCCTCAGGATGGAGAGGTCCTCATGCTTCAGCACATACTTGGGGCATTTTATGATAGATTGGCACCATGGGCCTGGGATTCCCTCCAGATCCTCTAGTCCATGGCTTTGACCTTGAAGCAGATTTCTTGGGCCAGAGCATTCATATGCCCACTGCAGATGCATGAGCTAATCCTCTAGGCTCCCTGTCCCCAAGTTGTTCAACCAGACCCATCCTCTTCCTTGGGAGCTCAAGAAGCAGTTGAGGTGGTAGCTGCGGTCCCACCATCTGTGTGGGGCTGTAGTTGGGAATGCTGGATTGGGTGATTGTCACCTTGGATGTCATCCTGAGGACTGGGGTGCATGCTGCCCGGGCCAGCTGGCCTGAGGACTCTGGTCCCCTTGGGAGGCCTCCTGGGTGTTCACCCACGTGGAGTCTACAACAGTCCACCTAGCCTGGAGAGGTTCAGGGCTTTTCTAGTGGGCAAAGTAGTCCAGTTTTTGGATGATGCCACAATGGTAGCATCTGCCAAGTGGAGCAGAACTCTCAGTGCTGGAGTGGCTCTTGATTGCAGAGCTGTGTGGTTTGGCAAGGAGCATCTTATTGTCCTGCTTGCAGCACACACTGCAGACATAGGCCTCACCCCCAGCCCCTCGTGTGTGGGAGGGGGGAGGGGCTCAGCCTTCGACACTGACTGTCTTCTGCTCAGGATTTGGGACCATCTGGGCCCGGTGGTAATGGTGACCATGGACTGGCCTTGCAGTTCCCTTGAACTTGTTGGTGGGGTCCTCCTTTTCTGAGCTCCCTCAGAAGGCCCTCTAGCAGCAGGTAATCACTTAGTTTAGCCCTTGTGAAGCATAGGCTGTCAGAAGGGCTACTGTGGAGCAGTAGTAGGACGCTCTGTATAAGGCCTTGAGAGCCTCTGTATCCTTAACTTATGTGACAGTCTTGAGAGTTTTCAAGAAATGCTATTCCCTTTGATCCATGAAGGCCCAGAAGACTGACATTGTCACTATTTGGTCCTTCTTACTGCCCAGTCTGGACCAGTGCATGACAAAGGTCCAGGTGGTAATCCCAACATGTTACTGGGGTCATATCCAAGGGATTTTATTGGCAGCACACTCTGATTGTCTCCTGCTTCTTAAAGAGTGAGGCAGTTCTATTTGCCTGTGTCCAATTTGGTCTTGGAGTCTTCATGCCTTCTGCACCTGAAAGGATGGGGCTTCCCTCGAAGACTATTCGTAAGGCCCCCTTCAGACATTAGACCTTTAAAATGTTCTTTTTGATGGCTAGTGTATCTACAAGGTGGGTGTCCAAGCCGCAGGCCTGGGCTCGCAGGGGACTCTTCTTGGTCGTCTTGATGGCTTCTGTTGCTTTATGGATGGTGCCATTCTTCTTCCAAAGGTGTGGACCTCCTTTTAGCTCAGCCAGATTGTTCTGCCCTCTTTCTTGGAGGGGAGATTTTTCAATAGGAGCCCTCATTGCATCTCGTGGCCATGTGGAAGGTTTTGATTTAAATATCTTGGACCTGCCCATCTTTTCTCCAATCGCATTAACATTTTGTCTGCCTTGGCCAAGTTCTTTATTGCCCACTGGATTGTGAGACTATTGATCAGCATACATTCCGGCTGCAGGGAGTTAGAGCTCACTTCACTAAGGTGCAGGCCACCTCCTCTGTAGTCAGCCCTGGGGTCTTCAGGGGATGCTTGTAAGGCAGCTGCTACCTGTTCTCTGCTGAGCACCCTTGTGATGTGCTACAGGATGCTGGGGGGAGAGGTTGTTACAGATGGTGTCTTTTGGCAGGGCAGTTCTGTCCAGACATTCTTTCCAAAAGATGTGTCTGACTGCTTGCATGCATCACACACATCTGGACTTTTCTAGCAGGATAAGGAAGGTAAAAGCTTTACATACCTGAATTTTCTTTCCTTGCATCTTGCTAGACTAGTCCAGGATCTGCCCTGGAAGACTTTCCACAGGTTATGAAGTCTTGCTTTTGTTTGCAACGTCTTTATTGGTGCCTGATGCAGAGTTTGATAAGGAAGCCAAATACTTAAGATGTCTGTTGCACGTTTGAATTGCTGGTTACTAAGGCTATGCATTAGTGTTTGAAATTTTCAGTTTTGCCTACAGATTTCTCTGTGCTGCACCAGAGGATATACTAAGTGATAACATCTGTTGGCTAGGGAGCATAACCCACATGTCGGAACTGGCCTAGCAGGATTCAAGGAAAGAAAATGATCAGATATGGGCTTCCTCTGCACAGTCACTTTCGGCTTCTGAATAAAGATGTATTCTTGTGGACATATTTCAGTTAGGGAAATAAAACAGCACATGTATTTTTCAAATGTGCCTGCTTTTTGTCTCTGCTTGGCTGCTTGCATGAATATTGGATACCATGTACCTGCAAGCTTTTAAAAGGTATACTTGTGCTCTTGCTCATTTTCAGAATGGTAGTGTGGTGCCTGTAGCAACATCGGTTTTTGCTGCTTACCGTAAACTGGAAGTAGTACTTAATAACTACTACTACTAATCATTTGTAGTACTAGATGTAAGACACAGTCCCTGCTCATCAGAACTTACAATCTAATCCAGATGAAAAAAACATTGCAAAAATGGGGACTAAAGTATAGCAAGATACACTTAAGTAGTGGATAAGAGAATGAGGAGCATCTGGATCCAAAAGCAACCTCAAAGGTGTATTTTTAGCCTGGACGTGAATAGTGCTACAGAAGGAGCACACCACCCTGTCACTACAGACTTGCACACACACAGGCACCACACATCCACATGAGAGAGACACCTTAGCTCCACTGCATACATAGGCACCTCACTTCTTCAGCGCAAACACACTTTCACATACAGACAGAGGCACCTCCCTCTGCACACCCCACAGATAGACTTGGCTCTGCAGTATACATAAGCATGCATTACAACCTGCCCCCCACTCACACAAAGGCATCTATCTTCATATCCCATGCATAGATTGGCACACCACCATTGTACCACACACACAGACTGTCTAAAGCTATAACTGGTTTCACTAGGTTTGAGAACATGAGACAATGGGGGGGGGGGGGGGGGGTTGGGGCAGCACAAGGTGGTCACAAGCACTGGCTCCTAAGACTGTCCTAAATCCACAAAGTTTTTAAGACCTGGATTAAAATATTCCTTTATTTAACAAAGATACAGTATGAAAATTCAGATAACTGCAAAGAAAATAGAACAGAATGTTTGAGTTTTCTTGATATGCCCTTGTTCAAAAAAGGAAAACATCATTAGCTGAAGGCAATGTCAGGATAATTCTATGCACCTGTGATTTTACGAGACTGCTGCATACAAGGTGTAGGCTGACAATGCAGCACAGTCCCTGAGAGAGGCAATGACCTAAGCTAGTAAAATAGCTCTTTTTGGAGCATTCGGATATTAATCTTATTTGGCTTTTCACGGATGACAGTGTTTCTGAAGACTGCCTTAAAATCTTATGTGGTCAGGTTGTTAGCTGCTTCGCATGACTTACGTATACCAGAGGCACTTTGTCATGTTTGGGGTAATTTTATAACAGGACACCCAAGGGAGAAGTGCAGAAAGGTGCCTGTTTCCTCAAGAAAACACAAGTGCCTGTATCCAGCTCCAGTAGTGCACAGATCTACGCCTGCTCCAGAGGTGGTGTAAATTTGTGTTCCTTATCGTTCCTCCAGTTCAGTCCTCTACCTCTGGGTTGTCAATCTCCTCCTGCAGCTTGGAGACTGGCATGTCAGAATGATGGCATCACTGGATATAGCCTGCTGTACTCTCACTTCCATCCCAGTGTGACCAGTCTCCATGCAGCAGGAGGACTTGGCGAGCCTTAGATAGAGGCTCGCTGGAGGAATTAATAAGGAGCTAGCGGATAGTTAGGATAGTTGATTTGAATTTCTACATGACCTTTTCTGGATAGAGGGTCTGGCTCTTTACAAAAAAAAAAAAAAGGAAAGGGTAAGCCTAGTCTGCCGGATGGCTACTAGAGCGCAATGTGTGGTGTGCGGTAATAGGAGGGGCACGGTAGCTGAGACAGGAGTGTGCTGGGCCTGTGCCACCCTTTCTTCAGCAGTGGAGCTACAGATGGAGCCTAAATAATCTCCAGAGCCGCAGGGGCCTCCAGCAGGGGAGGGGGGGGGGCTTCCCCACGGTCTCAGGTCCTTGGTCCAGAGTTAGAGGAGATGGCGGGGCCTTCTGGAGGAGCTCTCGCGGTTCCGGCGTCGGATCTCGAGCAGTTCAGCCCTGAGTTTGTGTTACTCATGCATCAAGCCTTTTGCCTGTGGCACGTGGGCAGAGGGGCTGATGCTGGAGCGCTGACATTGACTCCTCGGCAGCTGGAGGTGGTTGCCACATCTGCTGAGGAGCCGCCAGCGCCTAAGAGAGCCCGCAGGCAGGATCTGGCGACGGCGGAGACTGAGTGGCCAGACGCACAGGATCCGGACTGGGATCAAGACCTAAGTGCGCAAGACCTGGAAGAAGGTGAGCTCCTTGAGCCAGAGGACCAAGCGAAGATAATTAGTCTTTCGTAGAGAGGAGCTACCAGCCTTGATCTCCGAGACGTTGCAAATGTTAAATCTTGCTACGCCAGTAACGATAGAGGATGAGGTCAAGGATCCCGTCATTCAGGCAGTGCGCCGCTCTCAGGTGGTGTTTCCGGTACACAGAGTGGTCGACCAGATGATTCAAGAAGAATGGGATAAGCCTGAAGCAGGTCTCCGGGGGATTCGGACGCTCAATAGGCTGTATCCCCTTGCCGATAAGGATAAAGAACTGTTCCGGGCGCCCAGAGTGGATGCGGTGGTGTCTGCGGTTACCAAGAAGACTACTATTCCGGTGGAAGGTAGTGCGGCCTTAAAGGACGCCCAGGATTGTAAAGTTGACTGGTTGCTGAAGCAAACCTTTGAGGCGGATTCTCTTTCGCTTCAGGCTTCCATCTGTGGAGCTTGGGTTGCCAGGGCCTGCCTGCGGTGGGTCCAGCGACTGCGGCTGTCTTCCCACCTGGATAGCGAGGAGGTCAAGGAACTGGATCGGTTAGAGTCCGGGGCGGCTTATTTAGCCGATGTACATTATGACTTGATAAGGGCGCTGGCCAATAGTACAGCGTCTGTAGTGGCTGCCCGTCGGTCGGTGTGGTTACGGAATTGGGCGGCGGACGGATCTTCTAAGTCCTGCCTGGGCAAGCTTCCCTTCAAAGGGGGTTTGCTTTTTGGTGAGGATTTGGATAAGTTGGTAAAGGACCTAGGGGAGTCCAAGGCCGGTAGACTCCCGGAGGATAAGTCAAAACCAGGAAAGTCCACTTTGGGGTTTCGGGATTTACGCCGATTTCGTTCAGCGCGATTCGGTGGTTTCCAGGGGGGTCAGTCTCAGGCTCGAGCCCAGGGGTTTTGAGGGCCGACTAGAGGATACTCCTCCATCCCGACGTCAGCGTCTCATAAGCCGCAATGAGGCGAGGCGGGTCCCGGCGGCGGGGTCTCCCATAGGCGGGCGACTTCGGGGGTTCCTTTCCGCTTGGACCCACATCACATCGGACCAGTGGGTGTTAGAGATAATTCAACACGGCTATGCTCTGGAATTGTCTCGTCCGGTGAGGGATTCCTTTGTCATGTCTCCTTGCAGAGGACCCAAGAAAACGGCAGAAGTTTGCGTAACCTTGGAGAACCTGCTTCACTTGGGGGCGGTGGTGCAGGTTCCCAAAGACGAATGCGGCTTGGGTCGATACTCAATCTATTTCGTGGTCCCCAAGAAAGGCGGTACATTGTGACCCATTTTGGACTTAAAGGCCATGAACCGTTGCTTACGGGTGCCGCATTTCCGGATGGAAACTCTCAGATCGGTTATAGTGGCTGTGTGTCGCGGAGAATACTTGACGTCTCTAGATCTTTCGGAAGCGTATTTGCACATTCCCATTCAGGAGGCGCATCAAAAATTTTTGAGGTTCGCTCTTCCTTGGGGGCACTATCAATTTCAGGCTCTGGCGACGGCGCCGCACACCTTTTACCAAAATCATGGTGGCGGTGGCCTTGCGCAAAGAAGGGATTCTAGTTCATCCTTATCTGGACGATTGGCTGATTCGCTCCTAGGACGAGAGTTTCCGAGTGACGGACCGAGTGGTAACGTTTTTGCAAAGTCTCGGTTGGGTGGTGAACCCGACAAAAAGTCATTTGGAGCTCACCCAGGATCTCGAGTACCTCGGGGTCTGGTTTGACACAAGGACAGGGCACGTCTTCCTTCCGCACAAACGAGCCGAGGCTTTGAGGTCTCTAATACAGAAGTTCAGGTCGGAGCCCGCTCCGTCGGCCTGGGATTATCTCCGGGTGCTGGGCACTATGGCGGCGACATTGGAAGTGGTACCTTGGGCCAAAGTACATATGCGACCCCTGCAAAGAGCGCTATTACGCCGTTGGTCACATCAGTCCAATCCTCTGAGCAAGCATCTTCCTTGTCCCTTCAAGGTCCGACAATCTCTTCGATGGTGGCTGATCCAGTCATTGCTGGCAGCAGGGATGCCGCTGGAGCAGCCGGAGTGTGTGCCGTTTTTGACGGCTGCCAGTCTGCTGGGCTGGGGAGCCCACCGCAAAGCCCATTTTGCGCAGGGACTCTTGTCGCCTCAGGAAGCCGTCTGTTCCATAAATCGGCTGGAGATCCGAGCGGTCTTTCGAGCACTGCAGGCTTTCGAAGCGGTGGTATGGGGTCGGCCCGTGCGAGTCCTCTCCGACAATTCGGCAACGGTCGCGTACATCAACCATCAAGGCGGCACGGGGAGTGCCGTAATGGAGGAAGAGGCGGACGCTTTGTTCGCTTGGGTGGAAGTTCGCTTGATGGCGATCTCGGCAGCGCACATTGCCGGAAAGGACAATATTGCAGCGGACTTCCTAAGCCGAGTTCAGGTAGATGCAGGAGAATGGGAGTTACATCCCGACGTTTTCCAGCAGGTGATAGAGCGTTGGGGACCTCCAATAATGGATCTGATGGCGACGTTCCGGTCGGCGAAAGTCAGCTGGTTCTTCAGCAGGAGGTGAGAAAGGATGTCTGAGGGAATCGACGCGTTGTTACATCGTTGGCCAGTCGATGGCCTTCTTTGTCTTTCCCCCGTGGGCTTTGATAGGCCGGGTGGTTCAAAAGATCGGGGCACACCCGGGGAAAGTTCTGTTGGTGGCGCCCGATTGGCCGAGACGTCCTTGGTATGCAGACCTGGTGTGTCTTCTGAACGGGAAACCTTGGCGGCTTCCGGAGAGGGCAGATCTGCTCCTTCAGGGGCCTCTTTTCATGCCTCAAGTGGATCGATTCTCGCTTACGGTATGGCCCTTGAGAGGGCTAAACTGAAGAAGAAAGGATATTTGTCGGCAGTCGTGTCCACCTTGCTTAAGGCGCGGAAGCAATCAACTTCGTTGGCGTATGTGCGTATTTGGAGAATCTTTGAGGATTGGTGTTCGCAACATCATGTACGAGCAGCCACAGTTGATGTCCCTTCGGTGTTGGAGTTTCTGCAGGGCGGCTTTGTTAAGGGTCTTGCAGCTAGCTCCTTGCGCGTTTAGTTGGCGGCGATTGCCTGTTATCACGGCAAGATCAACGGAGTTTCTCTGGGGACTCATCTGGATGTGGGTCGCTTTCTGAAGGCGGTTTCTAGGTTGCGGCCGGCACGGAGAGCGTGGGTTCTGCCGTGGGATCTCAACCTCGTTTTGGTAGCCTTATCCAAACCTCCTTTTGAGCCGTTGCGTCGGACCTCCTTGAAGGATTTGACGTTGAAGGTGGTGTTTCTCGTGGCGATTTGTTCAGCAAGGCGCATTTCAGAATTGCAAGCATTGTCGTTTCGAGAGCCATTCTTATTCTTTTCTAAAGAGAAAGTGGTTTTACGTACAGTTCCGTCCTTTTTTGCCCAAAGTTGTGTCCCCCTTTCATGTGAATCAGGTGGTTTCTTTGCCTGTGCTGGGGGCTTTGGAGGGCGATGCGTCGGATCGAACTCTCCGTTGTCTAGATGTCAAGAGGGTGTTGCGGAGGTATCTGCGGGTGACGGTGTCTTTCCGTAAGTCGGATCGGTTGTTTGTGGTGTTCGGAGGCGTGCGCAAAGGGGAAGCAGCAGCTAAGGCTTCCATTACGCGATGGATTCAAGAGGCTATTGCTTCTGCTTACTTGCTTCAAGGTCATCCTGTACCGGTGGGGTTGCGTGCGCATTACACCAGGGCGCAGGCATGTTCATGGGCGGAGCACAGTTTGGTTCCGCCAGGGGACATTTGTAGAGCGGCGACTTGGACTTTGCTCCATACGTTCAGTAAACATTACCGGCTGGATGTTGCATCGGCCGCGGATGCCCGATTCGGGGCAGCGGTGCTGTCGGCTGGCTGGCAGGGTCCCTCCCACTGATTACTGCTCTGGTACATCCCAGAGGTAGAGGACTGAACTGGAGGAACGATAAGGAAATGATAATTACACTTACCTGGTAATTGTAGTTCCTTGAGTGACGACAGTTCAGTCCTCCTTCCCGCCCAGTTTTTTGGAGGGGTCCAGGTTGCTAGCGAAAAAGAAGACTGATACAGGTAGGTCTGAGTGCCTTTACTTTCGGGAACGTTGCTCTCTCTTTCTTTCTCTCTCTCTTTCTATGGGGGAGCAAGGGGTAAGAATGCCTTGCCGGAGGGGGTGTCTGTTCTCTATTCAGTGTAGATTTTATATATTTATAGTTCTTGTTTGCTATTTATTTATTGCTCCTTTGAGTCTGCTTTGTTAATAGTTCACACTGGGATGGAAGTGAGAGTACAGCAGGCTATATCCAGTGATGTCATCATTCTGACATGCCAGTCTCCAAGCTGCAGGAGGAGATTGACAACCCAGAGGTAGAGGACTGAACTGTCGTCACTCAAGGAACTACAATTACCAGGTAAGTGTAATTATCATTTTATGCATATATATATATACACACTTTATAAAATTTGCGTATACATCACAGCCCCACTTCTTCTCTGCCTAAACTTCAGCCCCAGGAATGCCTGTGTGTAGATCATATAGACCTGGGTACTTTTCCATGTACATATGCAGTTGTGCAATTTTTAAAAGGAATTTTTTGTGTGTAAAACAAACTTTACATTTGGGAAAATGTTTTATAAAGTTACGCCTGTTGTGAGCATATAACAACATTTCCTATTGCAATGGAGTCCATTGCAGAATCCTGTGTTCAGCTTTTCTATTGCAGCATAGTTAGGATTTGGTTTTAGAATCAATGCCCGCAAATAAGAGTGCTGGATAAAATGTACATCCATTGCAGTCAGCACAGATCCTGCATGTACTGGAAAAACAGAGGGTGATATGGATGATACTCAAAGTAATTTAAGTAGCTATCTTTCAAGTTGGCTCCAAATTTTAAAAAAAATTGCGCAGCTAACAAAGGCATAACTTTTGGCTAGGCATTTTTATATTCAGCACGTGTATGCAAATAGAGTGAGATTGCAGTCTTTTGGGGGCATGCCTTACATTTGTATTTCACTGCTCTCTGGTTAAGTTTATCTTGCTAAACCTCTATGTTCTAGGTGGGACTGCGTGAATAAATGTCCTAACAGGCTATAGTTTCTAACTCTCAGGAAGGGTACCCTACCCAGTGTTCTGAGAACATTCTCTATTTGAGGGTGCAAGTGGTGGCCTTGTCTTGTTTTAGAGGACTGATGGCAGGATGCTTGGTGGCTTCACACCTGGATGTGGCCTGTTTTCTGCAGGGAGTTGCGCCCTCCCCTGTTACCCTTTGTTCCTTCTTGGGATCTCAGTTTTTGTTCTTTGGACCTTGGTCGCGGAGCCATTTGAGCCCTTGAGGGGAACTATGCTCAAGGATGTGTCCCTTTGTTTAGAAAGACAATTGCAGAACTTTGTTGTTCCAAGATCCTTATCTGTCATTTTTGGAAGTGGCCTATTGTTTAGAGCAGCAGCTAGAACCAGAAGGACTAGGGTTCAGATGCCACTGGCACACCTTGTGGCACTTAGTACCTGAGGCAACAGAGGGTTAACGTAGATTGTGAGCCCTTTGAAAGGGAAATATATTCAGGTACAGTATGCAACGTGTCTTGATATCCCCCTTCCCTCCCCCCCCCCCCCCCCCAGAAAGGCATGAGCTAAATACTACCAATAAAAAATAAAAAAAACAAAAACAAAAAACTACTTTCTTGCCCAAAGTGGTGTCTTTCCACATCAGTCAGGTGTTCTGCTTTTCCTTCATTCTTAAAGGAACAGCAGAATAAGGATCTTTGCCTGGTAGATGTTCTTTAGTACCTGAAGGTCACTAACACCTTCCAAGAGTTGGACCTACTGTTTCTTTCATGGGCCCATGTCAGGGTGAAGTGGCCACGAAGTCTACCTTGAGCCACTGGATAAAGGAAATGATAGGCTGAGGCTATTTGTTGCGGAAATGACCGGTCCCAGAGGATTTGCGTGTACATGCCACACGGGCTCAGGCTTTCGCTCTGTCATTACCATAGACGTTTGTCAGGCAGTAGCAAGGTTGTAGTTTTTCCACTTTCGTCGAGCATTACAGCTCAGATGGCGTGCCTTTGTCACAAAGATCTTGAAGGCTGCCGTGTCTTCCCACCCATCAGCGGTATAGCTTTGATACATCCCACTTGTCTGGACTGGCCTAACAGGACAATATGGAAGGTGACATTTTAATTACCAGATAATATCCTTTCCTTGAGTCCTGCTAGGCCAGTCCAGGACCCATCCCTATAATATGCTGTTTTCTGAGGTTTTGGCCCTGCGGGCTATGTTCTATTGGCAGACCTTCCTTATCGCTTCTCCGGGCCAGTCCAGGGAAAGGTAGGGTTGTCAATCCCCCATAGTGACTGAGGACTGAAGACTTCAAGCTTTTCCTTGTGATGTGAAGCCACTCCCCCTGAGGTTAATCAAGCAGTCTTTCAGTCCTCAGTGACTAGAGAGGATCGAACTTACCTTCTCCCTCAAAGTACACCTGTAGTGGTTTCAATTTCCCTTTTTTCTTTTCTTAAATTTATGATTGGCTCTAGCAGAGCTAATCTTCTATAGTCCTTTCAACTTTTTTTTGTTAAAATACGCTGTCACTTTAAGACCGCAGGAGATGTGGGGGACTTAGTCATTACAGTGTGAGGTAGAGCCTGCCTCTATTACTGTTCCGTCTCCCGGTGCAGAGTGATACTGGGGGCCCCAGATTTCTCCTCTGTCTTACCCGCGGTGAGTTTGCTGGTGGTCCCGCTAAACTGTGCTCCATTCAGCCGGGCACAGTTTTACTTCTGCGGTGAGTTTTTAGTCTATTTTCTCTTCCGTGTTGATTTTCGGCGATCGGGCCCTCGGACTCCGGGGCAGTTTGCTTTCGTATTTACCAACCTTTTTTTCTTTTAATCGAGCTTACTGGTTTGTTTTGGCGATCCCGGAGTTGTTTTTGAACAATGGCTGAAAAGCCTTTGATTAGTTCACCGGAGCCTTCTCCTCACGCCGAAAAGGCGGGAAAATCCGCCATTTTACCGGCGTCAGGCAGTGCTCTGGCAGAGCCTCAAAAGCCTCATAAACGGAAAGCGAAGTCCTCTAGAGCGGCGGTTTTACCTGATTTACCCTCCCCAGCTCCAACTTTGCCTCAGGAGGACATGGACTCATTTTTTTCGCCAGCTTTTATTCTGGCTATGCACAAAGCATTTCTTATGCGATCTGCTGAGCCTCCGCGGCTTTCTTCTCTTTCTGAACCTGTGTCAGTGCCACTTTCCCTACCACTGCCTGATGATCCCGGAGAGGGATCCTCTCATATTCAAGATATGGTTCAGAATTCCTTAGATCCCTTGTTGTCTCAGGCCCCGCTGTTGCAGGAGCAGGGGGATTCAGAGTCTTTTACAGGACATCCTGGGGAGTGGGACACAGAAGAGTTGGAAGAAGGGGAGATAGCTCCAGGAGAGGATCCTAATATTTTCAGGGTTTTCCGTAAGGAAGAACTCGCAGCTCTCATATCCCAGTCTTTGGCAGCGCTCCATCTCTCCCTTCCCGCGTCTTCTCAGGAACCCTTAGAGGATCCCTTGCTGCAAGGTGTTAAAACTGAACAGAAGTGTTTTCCCTTACACAGAGTGATCAAACAGATGATTGACTCGGAATGGGAGTGTCCGGAGTCTTCCTTACGTGGAAGCCGAGCGTTGGCTCGCCTGTACCCACTTCCTCAGGACGTAAAGGACTTATTTCGCATGCCAAAAGTGGATGCAATTATATCCGCAGTGACTAAAAAGACTACTATTCCTGTGGAAGGGGCTGCAGCTCTAAAGGATCTTCAAGATAGAAAATTGGAGATTCTACTCAAACAGGCTTTTGAGTCTAGTGCCTTGGCTCTGCAATCGGCCGTTTGTGGGGCTTATGTCTCTCGCGCCTCCATTCGTTGGTTGCAAGGCGATACTTCTCCTGATGCTCCTGCTGCAGTTCCCGATGCACCTAAACTGGAATCAGCCGCTGCTTATATGGCAGATGCTTTTTATGATTTGCTGCGAATTGCGGCTAAGACCATGGCCTCTCTGGTAGCTGCCAGGCGTTTTCTTTGGTTACGCAACTGGTCGGCGGATGTTTCTTCCAAATTGAGACTTAGCAAATTGCCCTATCAGGGTAAATTGCTTTTTGGGGAGGCTTTGGAGAAGATTGTTAAGGATTTGAGCGACGCTAAGGGCGGTCGTTTGCCTGAGGACAAACCCAAACCTTCCCGAATGCTTCCTTCCGGCAGGGGGTTCGGAAGGGAATCCCGTAGGTTTCGGGGGGCACGCTTTGCGCCCTATTCCAGGGGCCGTTCCTCCTTTCGGGGGACTTCCTTTCGGGGAGCCAGAGGATTTGGCAGGTCCTACTTTGGGGCTTCCCAGCCCGCCAATAAGAAGCCGCAATGAAGGTCAGTTGGTCCAGCCGCTAATTCCGGTGGGAGGACGCCTACAGGACTTTCTAGCGGTCTGGACCACCATTACCTCAGACAAGTGGGTGTTGGAGGTCATCCGGGAAGGTTACGCGCTCGATTTCGCATGCCCGTTGTTGCCCGCCTTTGTAATGTCTCCCTGTGGTCCCGGTCGGAAAAAGCAGGCCATTGTGGACACCCTAACTCGTCTGTTGCAGCTCAAAGCTATCGTTCCCGTACCTCGGGACCAATACGGTTGCGGTCGATACTCGATCTATTTTGTGGTTCCCAAGAAAGAAGATTCTTTTCGGCCCGTTCTAGATCTCAAAGGGGTCAACCGTTCCTTACGGGTGCCTCATTTTCGCATGGAAACCCTCCGTACTGTAGTTCGGGCAGTTCAGCCGGGGGAGTTTCTCTCATCCATCGATCTTACGGAAGCGTATCTGCACATTCCCATAAGGAGTTCGCATCAGCGTTTTTTGCGCTTCGCTCTCCCCATGTTTCATTACCAGTTTCGAGCGTTGCCATTCGGTCTGGCTACGGCTCCGCGTACTTTCACAAAGCTTATGGTGGTTGTGGCAGCAGCGCTTCGGAAGGAAGGGATCAGGGTACACCCTTATCTCGACGATTGGTTGATCAGAGCCGAGTCGCGATCTGCCTCGGTTCAAGCGACGGCTCGAGTGGTGCAACTTCTCGAGCAACTCGGCTGGGTGATCAACCAAGTCAAAAGTCACCTGCAACCGCAGCAGCAGCTGACTTATCTCGGAGCATATTTCGACACCGCACAAGGAAAGGTATTTTTGCCCGAGGTTCGTGTGGAAAAGCTGCTACAACAGATCCGAGCGTTTCTCAACTTAACGGCGCCGTCGGCTTGGACGTATTTGCAACTGTTGGGTTCCATGGCGGCGGCACTGGATCTTGTTCCGTGGGCCAAGGCTCACATGCGCCCCTTGCAGCAGGCGTTGCTTACACGATGGTCTCCGCAGCTTCATCCGCTCTCTCAGCGTCTCCCCTATCCCGAGAGCGTCCGTCACAGTCTGGACTGGTGGTTAGTTCGGGAGCACCTCACAGCGGGAATGCCCTTGCAAGACCCCTCGTGGGTGTTACTGACCACGGATGCAAGCCTCTCGGGGTGGGGTGCTCATTGTCAGTCAAGCATTGCACAGGGAACTTGGTCCACAATAGAGAGTTCATGGTCGATCAACCGTCTGGAGCTCCGAGCGGCTCGCTTAGCTCTGCTTCACTTCGCAGCGCTGCTCCAGGGGACAGCGGTCAAGATTTTTTCCGACAATGCAGTGACCGTCGCCTATATCAATCGTCAGGGGGGGACGAAGATTCCTTCTCTACTGTCTGAATGCCAGCAATTGATGGATTGGGCAGAGAGCAATCTCCTGGCCATTTCCGCAGCACATGTCGCAGGCAAAGAAAATCTACAGGCGGACTTTCTCAGCTGTCATCTTCTTGATCCAGGGGAATGGGAATTAAATGCGGCGATCTTTCATCAGCTAACGTTGCGTTGGGGACAGCCAGTGATGGATCTCATGGCCTCCTACAGCAATGCCAAGGCCAGCCGTTTTTTCAGCAGGCGCAGGGAACGCATGTCGGAAGGTCTCGATGCCCTAGTTCAACCCTGGCCTTGCGATGCGCTCCTCTATGTGTTCCCGCCTTGGCCAATGTTGAGTCGGGTTATTCAGCGCATAGCGAATCACCGGGGGAAGGTGATTCTCATTGCTCCCGATTGGCCTCGTCGACCCTGGTATGCCGATCTCATTCGACTCCTTGTAGCTCCGCCGTGGCTCCTTCCAGTTCGTATCAACCAGTTGCATCAGGGTCCCATTCTCATGCCGCGAGTGGATCGCTTCTTGCTTACGGCTTGGCTCTTGAAAGGTCTCGCTTAGAAAGCAGGGGTTATGCAAGTTCTGTTGTAACTACCCTTCTCCAATCTAAACGTCCAGGAACTTCCTTGGGATATGTTCGCGTCTGGCGTCTTTTTGAAGCTTGGTGCAAGCGACAAGAGGTATCACCTCTGGCTTCTACCGTGCCTCATCTTCTCCTCTTTCTGCAACAGGGTTTAGATAAGGGGTTGGCTCTCAGTACCCTTAAGGTGCATGTCGCGGCACTATCTTGTTTTAGGGGCTTGGTGCAACATCGCCGTCTTTCCGCTCATCCGGATGTTCGCCGCTTTCTACGAGCAGCGCAAATTATACGTCCTCCTCGACGACCTATCGTACCTCCTTGGGATTTGAATATTGTCTTGGACGGTTTGTCTAGGTCGCATTTAAAGTTCCTCTGCGCTACGCAAATTCGGGAGTGTTCTTGGAAAACGGCCTTTTTGGTGGCTTTGTGTTCCGCTCGACGAATTTCAGATTTGCAGGCCTTATCTAGCCAAGAGCCTTATCTGCAATTTCTGCCGGAGCGAGTGGTCTTACGAACAGTTCCCTCTTTTTTGCCTAAAGTCCTCTCGGTTTTTCATATTAACCAATCAATTACATTGCCCGTATTTTCTGAGAGCGATGGCTCGCCAATTGATCGAGCGCTTCAACATTTGGATCTTGGGCGAATCTTGAAGTATATTAAGCTCTCACGAACGTTTCGAAAGACGGTCAAAATCTTCTATCGCTCGTTGGGTTCGCTCTGCTATTACAGCAGCTTATCAAGCTAGGGGGATTTCCCCACCTGAGGGTCTCAAAGCTCATTCCACTCGTGCTCTCGCAACATCCTGGGCAGAATTTGCTTTTGTTCCCCCAGTGGATATCTGCAGAGCGGCGATTTGGTCTACACTGCATTCTTTCGCTAGGCATTACAGATTGGATGTCCAGGCTAGGGACGATGCCAGAGTGGGAGCATCAGCTCTTATCGCCGGTTTGGCGGGTCCCTCCCATTCTTAGGTACTGCTTTGGTACTGCCCTACCTTTCCCTGGACTGGCCCGGAGAAGCGATAAGGAAGATGAAATTAGTTCTTGGCTCAAGGAAAGACAATTAGCAGGTAAGAACTAATTTCATCTTCCTTATCGCTTCTCCGGGCCAGTCCAGGGTCCCACCCTGTTCTCTATCTTTTACGTGCATTGTAGGATCGGTGTTCGCTTTCTCAGGCCTCTACAGAATTACATCGTCTATATCTTCTAGAGGAGGATGCTTAGGGGCCTCTAGTATTCAATCTACACTGCTGGCAGCTATTATAGCTTGCATATGTAAATATTTAAAAAAAAAAAAACAAATAAGTTTGTAGTAAATGATTTTCACGGACTATAGAATGTTAGCAGTATGTGCAGGGTTAATCTGCTGTGTTTAGTTTCTTTCTCTTTAGTCGCTTTGTCAGAAGGAGACTGCTTGATTAACCTCAGGGGGAGTGGCTTCACATCACAAGGAAAAGCTTGAAGTCTTCAGTCCTCAGTCACTATGGGGGATTGACAACCCTACCTTTCCCTGGACTGGCCCGGAGAAGGCTCAAGGAAAGACAATTAGCAGGTAAGAACTAATTTCATCTTCTCTCCAAAAGGTATTCTGTATATAGTTATGTTTCTTAGACAGTTGGTCTTTCTTATTCTCATTGAGGCTGTGTGCAGTCAGGGGTATTGAGCATGGCTTGGGTATATGAATATTGTGAGATGGGATTTTTTTTTGTTTTTGTTTCAGCCTGATTGGGTGGTTGTTTACAACTTCAGATTAAGAGAGTTGAGATTGGATATTGTGCCTGAGATTTCAGGGGAGGATAGATGTAGGTGTGAATGGTTTAATTGGCCTCCAGGGGTGGAATTGATGGCACAGTGTGTTTTGTTGGTCCCTTATTGGTTTAGTTTTTCAGTGATTTTAACTTGCATTATTTTGGAGATCAAGCTGAGTCTGCTTTTTACTGCTGTGCAGGAACTGTTAAGATAGACCAGGAGATGGCCCCTGTTTATCCCTGTGAGGGAGTAAGTAGCATGGAATCTGTGTTCTTCTTGGGATCCTGTTGGGTGCTTACAACCTGGATTGGTCACTGTTAGAAAAAGGATACTGGGCTTGATGGACCTTTTTTGATCTGAACCTGTAAGGCAGGGGTGGGCAATTGTTTTGGCTCGGGGGCCACTTTGAGAGGTCCGTGGTTAGCGGAGGTCTGCACCTTCTAAAACTGATCATTAATTAACATTACATTTCATTTAATGCAAAGTGTAAATTGCATATGGTCTATAGTCCATCTGCCATTTCTTGTCTTTCCTTTTGCTTTCTTCATTTTCTTCCATCAGCCTTTTTTTCAGTCCCAGTAACTCTCTCCCTAGTATCAGCCCCCTTTACAGACTCCCCTCCCAGTACCAACCCCCTTGCCTTTCCAGTACCACCACTGTTGTCTATTCTCTTCCAGTCCCCCTCCTTCCCTATCGTCCAGCTCCTTCTAGTTAAAATACCATCCCAGGTATCAGCAAACCTCCAGTCCCAGTGCCCCCTCCCATGTCAGATCCCTTCCAGCTCCCCCTCTACCCTATTCATCCGCTTTCCAGTACCATCCCCAGGTGTCTGCTCCCTTCCTCCCCCCCCCCCCCCCACCTCATCTCACTGATTCATTCTTTAATCAAATGAAAGCAGCTGCGGGAACATTTCTCCGTTCCCGCGGCTCTGCTTTCAAACCGCTGGGTCGCTGCCTTCAATTTTCCTGGAGCTGGCAGAGTGGGGGGGCAGGCCGAGGGAAGTGGAAGATGACCTCGGGGGGGCCCCCCCACTCCTCCAATTCCAGGAAGATTGAAGGCAGCGACCCAGCAGTTGAAAGCAGAGTTGCAGGAGCATTTGATTTTACGGCTCGGTGGTTCTATCATAGGCCGTTTCTAGGAAGTGGCAAATAGTGCCGCCCCCCCCCCCCCCCCTTAGAAAATGCCGCCTGAGGCCACAGCCTAATAGAACCGCCCCTTCGCAGGCCGCAGAAAGCTGTGGCGGGCCGTAAATTGCCCACTTCTGCTGTAAGGCAATTCTTATGCTTATTTGTTTTCCTGTCCCTTCTTGCTAAACTGCTCTGCTCTTCTCTCCATTGAATATGGCCTCAGTCTTTCCAGACTGTTGCTTTTAGTGTGGGGCAAGTGGTAACCTGCTATTCTATACAGTAAGGTGCTTGCCTGACTGCAGCGTCAGCAGTTCCTTCTCTATGGCAGATCAGGGTGGACAGGCATCCCTCATGCAAGGGTTTTATTTTGTTTGTTGTTGTGGTTTCCTTATTGTTCCTCCAGTTCAGTTCTCTACCTCTGGGTTGTCAATCTCCTCCTGCAGCTAGGAGACTGGTATGTCAGAATGATGACATCACTGGATATAGCCTGCTGCACTCCTACTTCCATCCCAGTGTGACCAGTCTCCTTGCAGCAGGAGGACTTGACGAGCCTTGTGAGGGGGCTCTCTGGAGGAATGGATAAGAAGCCAGGAGGAAATTAGGATAGCTAAGTGGGTTAGATCTGTTATTGGCAGTGTCTCTTAAAAAAAAAAAAGAACCACCTCACGGCTTTCTTGTTCCCTGCCTGTGCCTGTGCTGGGGTTTCTTCCTGGGGGTTCTGGCTCATGCCTTCCTTTCACCCCCCCCCCCCCCCCCCCGGTGGCCCAAAGGTCTCTCCCCCCTGACTCTACGGGGGAGAGCCCTTCTTATGCGGTGTGCATCTCGGAGCTGCAATGTCTCCCCTCCGGCGGCTGAGTGGGCGGCAGTAAATTGCACCGTCGGAGCTTCGGGCCCGGGTTCGGAGGCACTACAAGCGGTGAAATTTGCCTGAGAGTGGCAGGCCGGGCCGGTAAGTGATTAACCGGCGTCAGGCTGCCCTTTTTTTCGAGGGAAAGCTGTTCCGGGAGGGCGAAGGCGCCGACGTTGCTTTTGGCGCCCTTTTTCCTTCACTGTCGGCACTCGCGGTGGCCATTTTTTGAGCCGCGAAGCAGCCGCATGTCAGCACATCCTCTCCCGTTCCCGGGGCAGAGCACAGCTAAGCTTTTATTTTCATCGCTTTGGTATTTGTGGGGCTTCCTTTTTGATTTGTTTGTTTCTTTGGTACTTTTGGGCCTCTTCAGCCATCCCTTCAGGTTCGGGGGGTATCGTTTCCCAGGAGCGAGTGTATTTAAAAAAAAAAAAAAAAAAAACCCAGGGAGTTTGTGTTAGGGCCTGCAAAGCAGTTGCTTAAAAAAACAACCCAGGGAGTTTGTTTTAGGGCCTGCAAAGCAGTTGCTTTAAAAAAAAAAACAAACAACAACAAAAAACGAAGCCAGAGCCACCCTCATCAGCGGAGGGAGTTCTGGCTTGTCTTCTTATGGCTGCCCGGCCTCAGTGTATCGTGTGTGGCACTAGGAGGTGCACAGTTGCTGACACTGGGGTGTGCTGCCCTTTCATCTGCAGTGGAACTTCAAATGGAAGTCCACGAGTCCCCGGAGGCGCAGTGCGCGCCCACGGGGGTGGAGGCTGCATCCCTGCGGCTATCGGCGCAAGGGCCAGAGTTGGAGGAGCTGGCGGGGCCCTCCGGTGAGCCTTTGCAAACCCAGGCATCGGGTCTTGGAGAATTTAGTCCTGAGTTTGTCCTACTTATGCATCAAGCTTTTTGCCTGCGGCAGCAGGGCAAGAGGACACGATCCGGGTCACCGGCGTCCCAGCCTCCGCAGCTAGTGGCGGATGGGGTGGTAGGCGAGGATCTGCCAGTGCCGAAGCGAGCGAAACTTAGAGACCCGGTGGATGGTGCCTGGCCGGAAGCCCAAGATCCGGAATGGGATCCTGAAGAGGGTTCGCAGGACCTGGAAGAAGGTGAGATCCCTGAACCCGAGGATCAAGCGAAAATCATTAGGGTATTCCGCAGAGAGGAGTTGGCAGCCTTGATTTCGGAGACGTTGCAGATGTTGAATCTTGCTCCGCCGGCTGCGGTGGAGGACCCCGTCATCCAGGCGGTTCGACAGACACAGGTGGTGTTTCCGGTGCACCGGGTCGTCGAAGATGATTCAAGACGAATGGGATAAGCCGGAGGCAGGGATTCGGGGCATTCGGACGATGAATAGATTGTATCCTTTGGCGGATAAGGATAAAGACAGGTTCCGGGCACCGTGGATAGACACAGTGGTGTCGACGGTTGCGAAGAAGACCACCATTCTGGTTGAAGGGAGTGCGGCCTTGAAGGATACCCAGGACCGTAAAGTTGACAGTCGGTCTACTAAAGCAGGCCTTTGAAGCGGATTCTATTTCGCTGCAAGCCTCTATCTGCAGAGCTTGGGTAGCCAGAGCGTGTCTGCGCTGGGCCCAGCGTCTGCGCCAATCTTCGCACGTAGATCTCGAGGAGGTAAAGGAGCTGGATCGCTTGGAGTCCGGGGCGGCCTACCTCGCAGATGTGCATTACGACTTGATTACGGCGCTGGCCAACAGCACGGGGTTGGTGGTGGCCGCCCGTAGATCTTTGTGGTTACGCAATTGGGCAGCAGACGGCCCTTCTAAATCCCGCCTCAGCAAGCTTCCATTTAAGGGAGGTTTGCTGTTTGGGGAAGATTTGGATAAGTTGGTGAAGGACCTGGGTGAGTCCAAGGCAGGCCAGCTGCCCGAGGATAAACCGAAGCAAGCCAAGTCAGGCCAAGGCGTTCGGGGTCAGTATCGAGATTTCAGAAGATTCCGGTCAACGCGGTTTGGTAGTTTCCATAGAGGGCGGTTTCCGTCTCGAGCCCAGGGCTTTCGCGGTTTTCGGGGAGCGAATAGAGGATTCTCCTCCAACCCTGCATCCACATCGCGTAAGACTCAATGAAGCGAGGTGGGTCGCGGCAGAGGAGCCTCCCTTAGGCGGGCGGCTTCGGGAGTTTCTTTCCGCCTGGACCCACATCACATCAGACCAGTGGGTGTTAGAAATAATTCAACATGGCTACGCGCTGGAGCTGGCTCGGCCCGTGCGAGATTCCTTCGTCTTGTCTCCTTGCAGGGGTCCCAAGAAAACGGCGGCGGTTCGCGCGACTTTGGAAAGACTCATTCGGTTGGGGGCCGTGGTGGAAGTTCCCAAAACCGATTACGGCATGGGTCGCTACTCCATTTATTTCGTGGTGCCCAAAAAGGGCAGAACGTTAAGGCCCTTACTCGACCTGAAAGGGGTAAACCGGTGCTTAAGGGTACCACACTTTCGAATGGAAACGTTGAGGTCGGTCATAGTGGCGGTGCGACGCGGAGAATTCTTGACGTCTCTGGATCTGTCGGAGGCGTATTTGCACATTCCCATTCGAGAAGCTCACCAGAGGTTTCTGCGGTTCGTCCTTCCCTGGGGCCACTATCAGTTCCAAGCGTTGCCGTTCGGTTTGGCAATGGTGCCGCGGACCTTCACCAAAATTATGGTGGTGGTGGCGGCGGCGGCGTGCAAAGAAGGGATTCTGGTCCACCCTTATCTCGACGATTGGTTGATTTCGAGCCAAGTCCGCGGAGGAGAGTCTCCGGGTGACAGACAGGGTGGTGAACATTTTGCAAGAGCTTGGTTGGGTAGTCAACCCGACCAAGAGTCATTTACAGCCCACTCAGGACCTCGAATACTTGGGGGTCCGGTTTGACACAAAGAGGGGGCAAGTGTTTCTGCCGCACGAACGGGCCGAGGGCTTGAGGGACCTGGTGCGGCAGTTTGTGTCTGTGCCAGCGCCATTGGCGTGGGATTATCTCTGGGTGCTGGGCACCATGGCGGCGACGTTGGAAGCGGTGCCTTGGGCCAGGATTCATATGCGACCTCTCCAAAGAGCACTGCTCCGCCGTTGGTCGCATCAGACCGATTCGTTGAGCAAGCGTCTTCCTTGCCCGAGCAAAGTCAGACAGTCTCTTCGTTGGTGGCTTCGCAGCTCCTCGTCGGCTGCCGGCATGCCGCTGGAACAGCCGGAGTGGCTTCCGTTGTTGACGGATGCCAGTCTAGTAGGATGGGGAGCCAGTTTGCGCAGGGGCTTTGGTCTCCTCTGGAGGCCTCATGGGCGATAAACCGGCTGGAGCTTCGAGCGGTGTTCCGGGCCCTTCAGGCGTTCGAGGACTTGGTACGCGGTCAGCCCGTGCGAGTGCTCTCCGACAACTCGGCGACAGTGGCGTACATCAACCGTCAGGTCGGCACAGGGAGTGCCGCGATGGAGGAAGAGGCCGACGAGTTATTCGCGTGGGTAGAGCTTCGCTTGTCAACGATTTCGGCGGCGCACATTACAGGAAAAGACAATGTCACTGCGGACTTCCTCAGCAGAGTGCAGGTGGATGCAGGGGAGTGGGAATTGCATCCCGAGGTTTTCAAACAGTCTGTCCATTGGGGGCTCCGGTCATGGATCTCATGGCGACCTTCCAGTCTGAAAAGGTTGGACGCTTCTTCAGCAGAAGGCGAGAACGAATGTCGGAGGGCATCGACGCGTTGCTTCGTCAGTGGCTGTCGATCGGCCTCCTCTGTCTTTCCAACATGGGTGTTGATAGGCCGAGTGATTCAGAAGATCGGGGCGCATGCAGGGAAAGTCCTTTTGGTTGCACCCGATTGGCCGAGGCGTCCTTGGTACGCGGACCTAGTACATCTCTTGGACGGGGAGCCCTGGCGGCTGCCGGCGAGGTCGGATCTGTTGCTGCATGGGCCTCTGCTCATGCCTCAGGTGGATCGGTTCTCGCTTATGGTATGGCCATTGAGAGGGCTAAGCTGATGAAGAAAGGCTACTCGTCGGCGGTTGTGGCAACCTTACTTAGAGCTCGTAAGCATTCGACCTCTTTGGCGTATGTGCGCGTCTGGCGTATCTTTGAAGATTGGTGTTCGAGGCGTCAGGTTCGGGCGGCCTCGGTTTCGATTCCGTTGGTCTTGGAATTTCTACAGGGCGGATTTGACAAAGGTCTTGCGGCCAGTTCCTTGCGCGTCCAGTTGGCAGCCCTCTCCTGTTATCGGGGCAGTGTCAATGGAGTGCCTTTAGGGGCTCACCCTGATATAGGTCGCTTCCTGAAGGCGGTCGCTAGCTTGTGCCCGGCGTGTAGGGTGTGCGTTCCGCCGTGGGATCTCAATCTCGTTCTCACAGCGTTAGCCAAGTCTCCCTTTGAGCCGTTGCGTCATGCGTCAGTGAAGGATTTGACGTTGAAGATGGTATTTCTGGTGGTGATTTGTTCAGCGCGAAGAGTTTCGGAACTGCAAGCGTTGTTGTGCCGAGAGCCATTCTTGTCTTTTTCCATGGAGAATGTGGTTTTACGTCCGGTCCCGTCCTTTTTGCCTAAGGTGGTATCTCCCTTTCATTTGAACCAGGCGGTGTGTTTGCCCGTTCTGGGGTCTTTGGGGGGCGGCGACTCGGATTGCAGTCTTCGTCGTCTTGACGTGAAGAGAGCCTTGCGTCAGTATTTAAAAGTCACGGAGTCCTTCCGCAGGTCTGAGCGGTTGTTTGTTCTTTTTGGAGGAGTGCGCAAAGGTGAGGCAGCGGCTAAGGCGTCCATCGTCCGCTGGCTTAGAGAAGCGATTGCTTCCGCTTATTTGCTTTAAGGTCGTGTGGTGCCTGTGGGGCTGCGGGCGCATTCATAAGAACATAAGAACATAAGATATGCCATACTGGGTCAGACCAAGGTCCATCAAGCCCAGTATTCTGTTTCCAACAGTGGCCAATCTAGGTCATACGTACCTAGCAGTTTCCCCAAGGGACACAGGTTCCACAATGCTTGTATTGGTTCAAGCATTGATATCCTGGGTCCCTTCTTAATAATGGTTTATGGACCTTTCCTCCAGGAACTTGTCCAAACCTTTTTTAAACCCAGCTACACTAACAGCCTTTACTACATCCTCCGGTAACAAATTCCAGAGTTTGATTACACGTTGAGTGAAAAAATATTTTCTTTTATTAGTCTTAAATAGTTTACCCTGTAGCTTCATTGCATGTCCCCTAGTCTTCCACCAGGGCGCAGGCGTCGTCTTGGGCGGCGCACAGTTTGGTTCTGCCAGGGAACATTTGTCGGGCGGCGACTTGGTCGTCTCTACATACGTTCAGCAAGCATTACCGACTGGATGTTGCAGCGGCTTTGGATGCTCGTTTCGGATCGGCGGTCTTATCTGCCGGCTGGAAGGGTCCCTCCCATTGATTACTGCTCTGGTACATCCCAGAGGTAGAGGACTGAACTGGAGGAACAATTAAGGAAATGATAATTACACTTACCTGGTAATTGTAGTTCCTTGAGTGACGACAGTTCAGTCCTCCTTCCCACCCGGATGTTTCGAGGGGGTTCTTGATTGGTGGCAGGTGGCAGATGGTTACAGGTAAGCCCGGATTACTTCAATTCCTTTGGTTGTTCCCTTCTCAATGGGCAGGGCAGGCAGTAAGAAAGCCTTGTCGGAAGGGGTGGATAGTTTACGGTTAGTTGATGTTCTGTTATGTTCTATTATGTTTAGCTACTTATTTATTGCTCCTTTGAGTCTGCTTTGTTATAGTTCACACTGGGATGGAAGTAGGAGTGCAGCAGGCTATATCCAGTGATGTCATCATTCTGACATACCAGTCTCCTAGCTGCAGGAGGAGATTGACAACCCAGAGGTAGAGGACTGAACTGTCGTCACTCAAGGAACTACAATTACCAGGTAAGTGTAATTATCATTTAATCTAATACAAATGAAGTGGACATTCTTTTTACCATATCGTGAAAATATAGGGTTTGACGTTCAAAAGACTTGTCTGGCTAACTAGGAGTTCACCAGACAATGTGTGGCGTTGAAATCCCCCTCCCCCACAGACTTTCAGGTAGGTACATTTTGTCCAGGCGAACACTTAAATTCAGTATAGTTATCTGGATGAAGTGAGGTGGACAGAAGGCTTTCCTGGAATATAGCTATACTTTAGCTGTACAGTTATGATATTCAGTTCTGTCTAGTGAATAGTTACTTGGATATGTCAGTTACTGGGGAAACTAAGGATCTTAAGCAACACTGTCTTCTAGGTGTACGTCAAGAAGGCAATGATTTTAACAGCTATCAGGAAGCTTTTCTCTTTCTTGTAATGAATTTAATGGCTTTGATTTTGAAGGTCTGTTTATCATGAAGCTTTCCATTTTTAGTTAGCACACTTGCAGTGTATATAGAGCCCCCCCTTCTCATTCTTCATTTTAGCCAGTTTGAACTGGGATATTGTAATACAAAAGGAGAGGTATGTCTGCAAATTAGATATGCTTGAAAGGTCCTGGTGAACACATTTTAAATATAATTGTTTGTTTAAATTTAATTTGGCGTAACCTTTTTTTCTAATCCTGAGGAAAAAAATGTTTACAGTTGAGTAAATCAGTCAATTTACTTAGAAGATAATTTTAAGCTCTTTGCTAATTGTGTGTGTGTGGTTTTTTTTTTTAAATTTTGATTCATTCTGTACAATTCTCATAATTGTAATCTGTTTGGTGTGGTTATAATATAAATTATCATACAAAAACTATACAAATGCAAAGCATCCCAGTCAAAAACAATATAATCTCTATTTCGTTAAACCAGTGTCATACCCCTCCTGCGTATTTATTTTCACTTTTATCTACCCAGTGGGGAACAGCCAAGTTTTTAACTTCTTACGTATTTTAAAATCTAACCTGATATCCAGGAGCATCTTTTTCCACCGTTTTGATGCTATCAGCGAAAGCATCTTATTTCTAAAACATGCACAGTGTGTGGCCCTGACATTTGGAATGCCTAGCTTTGGGCTGAGAAGTCAGTAGCTTTACTCTTTAAGAGCATCAGCATTATTTTTCTCTGAATCCTTCCTAAAATTCACTGAGCTGCCAAATTCGGTACTAGTTAGTTTCCATATTAGACTAAATAGTGGTGTGACAACTCAAATCCCAGTCTGAAACGGATGGTGTAATAGCCAGACTGGTCAAACCTTGACTGGGTATGCAAATACAACAAGAGCCATCTCAGGCCCTCTTAGTCGTTGGGGTATCTGAGCTATTTTTTTATACCCACGCAGGCAGGGTCTTCATGACTGCCAAGAGAATGACCAAGTTACTGGCTAAGCTAGCAGACTTTCAGCGGTAATGGCCTTCCAAACCTTGGGACAGTCTTCAGCATCTGGACTCTATGGTGGCCACAATAGAATTAGTCTCTTGGGCAGGGGCTTGTATAAGGCCACTCCAAAGGACATTGATGGTGTATTGGTTCCCTCACTCGCAGGACTTTTGAGATGGGATCCACTTCTGCCGTCAGTAGTGTCAAGTCTGCAGTGGTGGTGTCGACCCACCAGTCTGAAAAAAGGAATGACCCTGGGCAATCCTTGGTGATGCGTCCTGATGTCAGATGCCAATCTGTCAGGCGGTGGAGGGGGGAGCTCAGTGCCAAGGCAAATGGTTCAGGGTCACTGGAGCAGCTGCAAGTTGACAGTGTCCGTCAGTTGCTTCACTGCAAGAACCTTTCACTTAGTCGTCTTGCGCTTTTGCTACCTGGTTCAGGGCTGAGCAGCCCAGATAGTCTTCGACAATACCGCAATGTCAATAGACAGGGGACACCAGAAGTGCAAGAATTGTTCCAGAGATGGCCCTCTTGTATACCTGAGCAGAAAATCTTCTGGCCCTTTTTGGCACAACACAGGAATGGGCAATGTAGAGACAGATGAGATAATTGTCACACTCAATCCGGGGGGAGGGGGGGGGGAGGAGTGGAAGTTAACCCCATCAGCATCCCAGCAAATTCTGAATAGGTGGGGCTGTCTTTGGATAGTCTTGTTGGCAACCCAGACCAATGGCAAGTTGGGAAGATTTTTCAGTCACTACAAAGAGATTGGCTCAGAGGCATTGAAGGTCTGGTTCATCCTTGTTCTCGAAAGCCACTTCTGTGCACGTTTTGTACCATGAGCTTGTGATTCACTGCATAGAGCTCAGCACAGGCTTAGCGATTCTGGTGGTGCTGGATTGGCCATGGAGGCTTTGGCCTTTGCACAGCTGGTACAGCTTCTGGGGAGAGGCACCCCCCCTGTGCTTTCCTCAAGACAGGGTCCTGTTACATCAGGGGCCAGTCCAGTTGGATGACCAGACTCCATTATCACTTATGGCTTGAAACAAACTGTTTAAGGACTTGTCCCCCAAGTCTGTCTTTTTGGCTGTGATTTGACACATTGCATTTCAGATTTGCAGGCTCTTTTGTGTAGAGGCCTTTACCTGTTCTTCTCAGAAAAGGCTGTTTCTCCTAGGACAAGCAGGATGAAGTCATCCACACCAGGTGACGTCATCCGACAGCGCCGAAGACGGAAGTAGTCTCTCTCTCTCTAGCCCAGAAGGAGTTTCCCTTCTGGGCATGTTCCAACTGGCCCTACCCCCAGACCCGCCACTAGCCAGCCACTTTTACCTCTTCTGCCTTGCCAGCAAGATGAATATTTTCTCTCCTACACAATTCTGATCTACTATCAAGATGCTTGGAAAACAGCCAAAACCGGGTTTTAAAAAATGCCCTGGCTGCTCCAGAAAGATGAATTCTGCTGACCTTCATGATCGATGTCTGCGGTGCCTCGGAGTCTCTCACAGGGTGGAGGATTGCACACATTGTGCTCGCATGTCCCCAAGGGCAAGAAAATCAAGGAAGAACATGCTCCGTGAACCGTTTCCTGAATCGTCGTCTCCTGCCCCATCTGGAGCCCCCAGCAGCGTTTTGAACACTGCCAGTGCCTCTGCCTCATTGCAGCCCCCGACTATGCTCCCTCAGCTGCTCCCGACGATGCCAGCAGCCTCAGCAGCCCCGGGTGCGCCTTCCATGCCCTCCTCCCGCAGCCGCTCTGCTCCTCAGTCTTTCTCCTGGCTGGCCGGCACCCCGAAGCAATGCAGACTCCAGCTACCCACGAGGCTCCCATGGCGGCGGCCATTTTAAATGTCATCAGCCCTAACTCTGCCCACCGCGGCACCATTGAACTGCCGAGAGAAGCATCACTACAGGAGGAGCAGGTCTCGGCGCAGACACTCCCACCACCAAGCGATCTCGCTCAGCATGGAGGCGTCGATCCGGCCTGCGCTGACGCTACGGGGGCCGTTCACAGCACAACTGCAGCAGCACAGGCAACTCAAGCAGCCCCTGCAGAGACCGGAAGCAGCACCGGCGAAGAGACTGGAGTCGCAGCTGGCCAGTTCCTTCTTTCTTGCCCAAAGTAGTGTGTGCTTTTCTTGTCAATCAGTGTTTGTTTTTGTCTCCAGTCCTTTTCCAAGAAACAGTGTAAAGAGAAGGGCAAAGACCTACACTTTGGTTGATTGTTCAAAGAGGAGTTCTTAGATACTTAAAGGTCACTAATTTGTTCCAGAAGCCAGACTGGCTGTTTGTGCTTTTGTGGGGTTGTGCAAGGGTGAAGCAGCCTCTAAGGCTACCTTGGCCTGTTGGATAAAGGAGGCAGTATCCTAGATGTATCCGTTTTGTATGATCAAACCATTCCAAAGAGATCACAAGTGCACTCTACCCCTGGCATAGGTTTCATCTTGGGCAAAGCAGTGTCTTCTCACTCCCACTGTCATTGGTAGGGCTGCACGTTCATTTTCCCTCTCAACCTTTGTCAAGCATTACCACTTGAATATCCATGCCAGGGTGGATGTGGCTTTGATATAGAGATTATGAAAGCAGCCATGTTTTCTAGCCTGATTAAGTTGTAGCTTTGGCACTCCCCCACTTGTCTGAACTAGCTAAGTAAAATTTAATTGTCCAGATAGACTTGCTAAACAGTTAATTTCCTTTCCTGGAGTCCTGCTGTCCCTTTATGCTCTGCTATTGCAGTTTAGCCTTCTAGGCTTATGGCCTTCATGACAGATATCTTGTATGATGGCTGTTCCATACATGACATGTTGTTCATCGTTCTCAATGTTCCTTATTTTATCCTTAAAGGTTGTGTGCTGTCATGTTCTTGGCCATATACTTGGGTACAAATACTGAAATATGCCCCTAGCTGCATCAGCTAAAACAGCAGTGATGTCGCTGGAAGTTTCTAGTTCTTTCTCTCTCCACATCTGTTGGCACGGGGACACAAACCACTTATCTGAACTGGTCTAGTAGGACTTCAGGAAAGGAAATTTATCTGATAAATAAAATTTCACCTTACAATAAGCAGCCTGATATCTCCAAAGCTAAAGCTACAGTTTGCAGAGCCTTTTGATTTAAATATAGCTTTAATCTATGTATATTATTAAGGGTATATTTACTAAGATGTGAGTTGGTAGCACATATTGTGCCAAAACAATTAGCACAGACGTAATTTTTGGGAGTGGGTGTCCATCCCCTTGCCAATAGCATGCTACTAACATGCAGCACTGCACTAACTGGCACATGGGTAGAGATAATGCTGCCCATGGAGGTGGCGCAAAGTGTACCTATGCTAACAGCAACAGGTTGTCTTGGCATGTGTCAAATGCTTGCATTAACAATGACGCACCTGAAATGCTCACAATGGGTGGGGACTGGGTGAATTAGGGGTGCAATCACCAATTAAACTTTTAGCATGGCATCTTTATCATGCATCAGACACCATATTAAAGGTTAGGAAGCTTTACTAAACATGTCCCTTAATTTCACTAACCTGAAAAACACTTATAAGAACCTCCCTGCCCTTTTATCTGTGATGCTGGAACATACTCCACTTCATCTGCTGCAATCCTTAGCCTATTCATTGCATAGCCTAATACTCCTATAGATAACTGTTCAGGTTTGAATCAGATGCATTTAAAATACAATTTTCCACCACATGTGCTAATCTAGAAAAAGTCTACCGTACATACTATGCGAGTCACTTTAAAAGCTTTAGACATGATTTGGACATCCGATAACTTGCATGTGGACATCCAAAACGGAGACATCCCCAGGGCCATTTTAAAGATGTCTCCACTGCAGGGACATGTGGTGGAGGTGTATCTGGGGAGGTGCAACGGACTTAGATGTTCCCATTTAATTTCAGAAACGTCTGACGCCGTCCCAAGTTTAGACCTGTTCTGGGCATGATTAGGCATTGGGCAAGTGTTTGCTTTGGCCTTAACTCCATCTTCTTTGTACCCTCTTGATGTTTTAAGGGTCTTGCCCAAGATCAAAAAGAGCAACAGTGGAATTTGAACCTTGGTCACTCTGGTTCTAGCGCACTATTCTAACCTTTTAGATGTCCCCATTCTGGAATACTATTCTGGGGATATCTACACAGATGTCCATATTGGGCACATCCATGTTTATGAAATCATGCCTGAACCATGGATGTGGTTACTCCTTCCTTTTTTTTTTTTTTTCTGATGTTCTGACTTGGATGTCCCAGATTGCACCGAGATGCCCTTTGTAAAATGTGACTATATATATATTTTTTTCCAAGTAATAGTTTTTGAGTAAATAACTGGGAACAATTTTAGTTCGGAATGGTAGAGTCTGATCTAGTTATGGGATATATGAAACAGGGATAGGGCAGTTTGGTGACTTGCCAGTATGTCTGCTCCCAAGGGGATGTGGGACAAAGTTTGACAAAATTACTTAAACTTTCAGAACAAATTTAATTTACAGTAAAGTTAATTGCTGTTCATGAGGATTATTGGCAGTATGTACTTCTGACATGCACATGAGTTGTATTGGTAGTTTTTTTTGAGACCTTTGTATAGAGTGAATGACCAGAGTATTAACTAACTAAAAATTTCATAAAATGTCACCTTTTTAAAAAAAAACTTTTTATTGCTGAGGAGGATTATTATTATCAATCATCTCCCAGAACAAGATACGTTTCCTTGTGAAAGTATTCATCTCCTCAGTTTTTGTTCTGTTTTGTCGCATTACAACCTGGAATGAAAATGGAGGTTCGTGTGTGTACAGGGCGGCCCAAAAAAAGTGAGAACATCTCGTCGTATATGTTTAAAAATTCAAAAAGACAGATGTAAACGATTGACAAATTAAAAAAAAAAAAGATGGCGACCAGAAATTGTCGAAATAAAGATGTTATATAGCTAAAGATAAATAAGTAAACTATTTAAGCTTTTAATTTATAAGTTGTTCTCATGATTTTTGGGCCACCCTGTATATGTATATAAATGTGTGTATATGTTTGTATGTATATAAAGTAAAAACTGAAAAGTTCTGTATATGTATTCATCCCTTTTGTTATGAAACCCCTAAATAAGATCTGGTCCAACCAATTAACCTCAGAAGTCACAATTAGTTGATTAGGGTCCACCTGTGTGCAGGCGGTGTTGCATGATCTGTCACATGATGCTTGTATAAATATACCTGTTCTGAAAGGCCCCTAACTCTGCAACACCACTAAGCAAGCAACATGAAGACCAAGGAGCACTCCAAATAGACCAGAGACAAAGTTGTGGAAAAGTGAAAAAATAAACAACCAAACAAAATCCCCCAAATTCTGACTATCCCTGTGGAGCACCATTAAATCTATTATAACAAAATGGACAGAATATGGCACCACTACAAATATGACAAGAGGAAACTGCCCACCAAAACTCACAGACCAGGCAAGAAGGGCATTAATCGGAGATGCCACAAAGACACCAAGGATAACACCGAAGGAGCTGCAAAGATCCACAGCTGAGATGGGAGTATTTGTGCGTAGAGCCACTTTAAGCCATACACTCCACAGAGCGGGGCTTTATAGAAGAGTGACCAGGAAAAAAACATTGCTTAAAGAAAGAAATATGAAAAAAACATTTGAAGTTTGCACAACAGCATGTGGTGACCTCCCCCCTCCCCCAAACACATGGAAGGTTCCCCACAAAATCAGCTACTTCCCCTCCTCCCTGTCTTCACTCCTAACGTTCCCCCTCTACCTCTACTATCCTTTTTTCTTTTTCTATGATCTGAGGAGAAACTGCACATCACCTCTTCCTCCAAACTCACTATCTGCTCCTGATCCTGTTCCCACCAATCTCCTCCACTGCTGTCCCTGCAGCCTTCAAGCAAGCTGTAGTTACACCTCTCCTCAAGAAACCCTCACTTGATCCTACCCTGTCCTTCTAATTATCGACCCATCTCCCCCCCCCCCCTTTCATTTTTAAACTACATGAACATGTGGTTCACTGCTGTTGCCTTGACTTTCTGTCCTTTCAAGCCCTCCTGGATCCTTTACAATCTGGCTTTCGTCCTTCTACGTTCTACTGAAAAGGCTCTTGCCAAGGTCTCCAGTGACTCTTTCCTGGCAAAATCCAAGGGCTTTTACTTTGTCCTCATCCTTCTTGATCTCTCTGATGCTTTTGACACTGTTAACCACAACCACCTCCTTGATACCCTGTCCTTGCTTAGTTTTGATACTCTGTCCTTGCTTAGTTTTGAGGGCTCTGTACTATCCTAATTCTCCTCTTCTCTCCTATCGCTCTTTCAGTATGTTGTTCTGGTGGATCCTCTTCTGCTATCCCGCTTTCAGTTGGTGGACCCCAAGGATCTGTTTTGGGTCCACTCCTTTTCTCTCTCTAAACAGTCTCTTGGCTTTCGGTACCATCATTATGCTGATGACTCACAGATCTACCTCCCTGCACCTGAAATCTGGCTCTGGATTGCCAGAGATCTCTGCCTGCCTTTCTGATATTGTTGCTTGGATGCCTCATTGTCGCTTGAAATTGAACAGGGTCAAAACTGAGCTGCTTATTTTTCCCCTTAACCACCTCCTCTTCCTTCTTTCTCAACTCTGTGGATCATTCTCTACTCCTCCCTGTTTCCTTTGCTTGCAACCTTGGGATCATCTTTGACTCCACTGTCCTTCTCCACACACATCCATCTGATAGCCAAGACCTGCCATTCCTAAGCGTCCCTCCAGTCCAATCCCTTTCCTCTGGGTTGTGCTCCCCTTCCAGAAGCTTGGAGACTGAGATCGTCATCATTCTGATGACCCTTGGGTATAAATACCACTGGCATCTTCCAGCAGCTCCAGTAAGCTCAGTCTCCAAGCAGCTAGAGGGAGCAGTAAGCCAGGGTTAGGCTTACTGGAGAGACACTGAGGAAGATAGTGGGGTTTAGCTTCTTCCTTATCGTCACTCCAGTCCAGTCCCTTTACTTCTGGGTTACGCAACCCTTCCAGCAGCTTGGAGGCTGAGCCCAACTTTTTTGGGGATGGAGCGGTATAAATACCACTGGAACCACCCACAGACCCCAGTATTCTCAGCCTCCAAGCAGCTGGAGGGTTCCGTAAGCCTAGGGCTTACTGGAGTCTTCCTTTTATTTAAATTTCCTTTAAATTTCCATATTTATTGATTTTACTTATTCCTGTTTGGCTTATTTACCTTTTGGTTTCTTTTTTCGGGTCCTGTACCTTTAATTGTTCCTTTCTGCTCTCTCCTTCCCCCCCCCCCCCCCCCCCCCCCGCCCGGGCCGGGTATCGGAAGTAGTTTTCTGCCTGCAGCAGAGAGGAGGACCGCTCAGATCTCCTCTCGCTGCTGATCCGGCCGACTCCTGCACTATCTCCCCGCAGACCTGCCCTGCCTCGCACTGAAGCCCTCCTGGTGGCTGAGCGCTGGAGGCAACGCCGCGACGCTGTCTTTTCCTGCCGGCCCTGTCCCGGAGCAGAGGGATGCGGAGACGAGCTCCGGAGCCCCGTTTCCAGCGGAGGAGCTGTTAAAAGCGGCGGTGTCCAGATCGGAGAGAAGCGTGGTTCCCAGCCCTGATTCTGCATACGTCTTGAAGAACGGATCGGAGGGCAGACTCGCAGTCTCCCATTTAGGTCTCCACGTGGTGCGGCCTACCACGTGTGGAGCCAACGGTCGGAGATCGCTGAGTCGAGCCTAGGCATCAAGGCAGAGGAAACTATAAACCGCAAGTACTGGGGTTTAAATTAAGGGATTTGGCTTTATTTAATACCTCTGCTCTCTTTAATAATTTTAATCTAACTTTATATTTGATTTAACTTTAATTTTATTCTTTTAATTTTAATTTAATGTGGTAGTTTCTTATCCTGGGGAGCTGTTAATTAAACTGTTAGAGGAGAGAGCACATTTAATAAAAGACGGGATAGCGTCTGTACCTGAATTGTACAGCTTTTGGTTAGGCCAATTGGTTAAGTCTCGGAGCTTAGACAGGGCTTCAGTACCTTTTTCAAGGACATGACGGGCAAGTCACGGTGTCCATCCTGTGGCACCCGTAGAGGTACTTCCTCAGAGGCAGGGATCTGCAGGGGTTGTGCAGCAGTGGCTGCCTCCGTGGAACAAGAGATTACCTTGGCCATGGCTCAGTCTTCTCAGGGGTCCGGAGATCCCCTAGAAGGGGAGGGAGGGTCCCAGTTCCCTCCCTCTACGTCCTCGGATTTACCCACTCCTCCTCCGCCCCTTTCCCCCTCCCCCGCTGGGGAAGGGGGGGTCTGGGACTTTTTCTCCCCTGACTTCATCCTCTTACTACACAAAGCCTATTGCATGCGCAAGCAGGGGTTGGGAACAGGAGTTGCGGGTCCGGCGGCGGAAGGCAAGTCAGCCAGTCCCATGAGAGCAAGCAATCAGGAATCCGGGATACCGCCTAAGCGCCCCCGACTGAGTTGTGAGGAGCCCCTCACGTCCCCCTCTCAGGTTACCCCGGAGGAGGAGAACTCTGACAAGGATTTGGACGAGGAAGAGGAGGAGCTTGAAGAAGGGGAGATCCCAGAAGAAGATCAATCCCGTATAATTAGAGTCTTTCGTCGGGAGGAGCTCCCTGCATTAATTAATGAGTCCCTGAAAGTTCTCAATGTAGCCTCAGACGCGCCAGCAGAGGAGGAGGCGTTGGAGGACTCCTTAATCCAGGCCATTAGGAGATCACAAAGTTTTTCCTGTCCACAGGGTGGTGCATCCAGGAAGAATGGGATCAACCGGAGTCAAGTTTAAGGGGGGTCCGATCCATGACTCGCCTATATCCTCTTCCAGAGTCAGACAAAGAGCTGCTGAAGTCCCCCAGGGTGGATGCAGCGGTATCAGCAGTCACTAAGAAGACTACTATCCCAGTCGAGGGCAGCACGGCCCTGAGAGATTCTCAAGACAGAAAGTTAGACACGCTTCTGAAGCAAGCCTTTGATGTAAGCGCTCTTGCCTTACAGGCCTCCGTTTCAGGGGCTTGGTTGGCGCGTGCCTGTTTAAGATGGTCACAACAACTTCAGGCAGCAGAGGGCCCCGCAGACGAGGCACAGGCCAACTCTGCTAGATTGGAATCCGGAGCGGCCTACTTGGCGGATAGTCAGTATGACCTCATCAGAAGCCTAGCTAAGAACATGAATAACTAATTTTATCGTTCTATTATAACTCCTGAGAGATCAAAACACACTCTTCTGACTGGCAGAGAAGGTTTTTCTACCAGCTAACAGAAATTTTCATGATTATAGCAGGAGAAGAGAGAACGCGGGCAGCACTTCTGTTATGTTTAGGTCCCCTGACGAAAAATGTGAAACGTCAGTCGGTACCGGGGTTGAACGTTGGGACACAGAAAATTGATGAAGACCTTAAGCTGTTATTACGTAGAAGCTGAGTATTATACCATTTTCAGTGTTGAATTGCTTTCAAGATAATATATACAGAAAGTTATCATCTAAACAGCTAAAAATTGTCTTCAAGGATTTTTAATAGCACACCAACTGACAGAGGGTTATTGATGTTAAGAAACACCATTTCAAAGCTCTGGGCTGAGAACCCGGCAGTATTAGGTGTTATTTTTTACTGAAACCTTCTCTGCCAGTCAGAAGAGTGTGTGTTGATCTCTCAGGAGTTATAATAGAACGATAAAATTAGTTATTTGGTTTCATAATCGTTCATTGGCCAAAAAAGTTTAGCTAAGAACATGGCCTCGGTGGTGGCAGCTAGGCGTTATTTGTGGCTACGGAATTGGGCGGCCGATGCCGCCTCTTAGGCACGCCTGAGTCGGCTTCCCTTTAAGGGGAAGCTATTTGGGGAGGATTTAGATAAGCTGGTTAAGGATCTTGGCGAATCTAAGGGAGGCAGGCTTCCGGAAGACAGACCGAAGCAAGGGCACCCCCTAGCTCCGGTACGTAGCCAACCTAGGGACCCCCGGAGGTTTTGCCCAGCCAGGTCTAACCCCTTTCCCAGGGGCCATTTTCCTTCAAGGGGGCAAGGTTTCAGAGGGTTTCGAGGAGCAGGTAGAGGTTTTGGGGCCTCTTCCTCCTCCTCGGGGCCTAGAAAACAACAATGAGATGACGGGGGCCCAGGGGGACGGGCTGCCGGTGCGTGGACGTTTAAGGCAGTTTCTTCCCGCCTGGTCCCGGGTCACGTCTGATCAATGGGTCCTAGAAGTGATACGAGAGGGCTATTCTCTCGAGTTTGCAAAGCAAATACTCCCAGCCTTTGTTCAGTCTCCCTGCGGTTCGTCTACAAAGAGGGCGGCGATAGAGGCAACCCTTGCCCGACTAATAGCGCTCGGGGCCGTGGTCCCAGTACCACTAGACCAGTGCGGCACAGGTCGGTATTCAATTTACTTCGTGGTACCAAAGAAGGAAGGGTCTTTTCGCCCGATCCTGGATCTAAAGCAGGTCAATCGCTGTCCGAGTGCTGCACTTCCAGATGGAAACCCTGCGATCGGTCATAGCAGCCGTAAGGGGCGGGGAGTTCTTAACGTCCCTGGATTTGACAGAAGCCTACTTGTATATCCCGGTCAGAAAGTCCCATCAACAGTTCCTGAGATTCGCAGTGCCAAGAGGCCACTTTCAATTCCAGGCTCTGCCCTTTGGCCTAGCTACGGCCCCAGGGACTTTCACCAAAGTGATGGTGGTAGTAGCTGCTTCCCTACGAAAAGAGGGAATACTAGTACACCCTTATCTGGACGGTTGGCTGATCCGGGCAAAGTCGGAAGAAGAAAGTCGCTCGATAACTGCCAGGGTGGTTCGGGTTCTAGAGGAATTGGGGTGGGTCATCAACCGGGCAAAAAGCAGGATGACTCCCTCCCAGGAACTCGAGTATCTCGGAGCAAGATTCGACACCAAAAGAGGCAGAGTGTTCCTGTCCCGAACGAGGTCAAGGGACCTAAGGCTTCTGGTCACGCAGTTTCTGGGCAGACGAAACCCCTCAGCGTGGCATTAACTTCAGGTACTGGGAACTATGGCGGCGGCGATAGAGGTAGTGCCATGGGCCAGGGCTCACATGCGGCCTTTGCAACGGGTGCTATTGCGTCGTTGGTCCCCTCAGCATCATCCCTTATCAATGCAGATACCCTGTGCTCCGCGGACCAAGCAGGCTCTCTCCGCTGGTGGCGGTGCCCAAGGAATCTGGATCGCGGGATGCCTCTCGAGCCCCCACGGTGGTTACTGTTGACGACGGATGCCAGTCTGGCAGGCTGGGGAGCCCACTGCGAGGACCAGTTCGTCCAGGGTCGCTGGACACCGTTGGAGTCTCAATGGCCCATCAACAGGCTGGAATTGCGGGCCGTCGTCCTAGCGCTCAAGGCTCTCGAGTCCTTAGTGCTAAGAAGAGCAAATCGCGTGCTCTCCGACAATGTCACCGCGGTGGCTTACATCAATCACCAGGGCGGCACCAGCAGTCCCGCCTTGGAGAAGGAAGCGGACGCCCTATTCCAGTGGGCGGAGGTTTGGTTGGAAGCACTTTCAGCTCAGCACGTAGCCGGCACGGACAACGTTACGGCCGATTACCTCAGCAGGTGCAAGATAGACCACGGGGAGTGGGAGCTGGAGCAGGAGACCTTCGACCAAATAGTGGCCCGTTGGGGTCTCCCAGTCATGGATCTCATGGTGCGGTTCTCGTCCGCCAAGGTGGGCCGATTCTTCAGTCGGCGGAAGGAAAGAATGTCCGAAGGCCTGGATGCCCTGTCCCAGAAATGGCCTTCGGAGGGTCTTCTCTGTGTTCCCTCCTTGGGCTCTCATCGGAAAGGTCCTCCAGCGGGTGGAGATTCACCAAGGTTTGATAATTCTCATAGCCCCGGATTGGCCTCGCCGCCCCTGGTATGCGGATCTGGTGAGGTTGATCGCCGACCAGCCTTGGCGGCTTCCCTGCAAAAGGACCTGCTGAGGCAAGGCCCGGTTCGGATGCCTCACGTGGACCGATTCTTGCTTACGGCTTGGCTCTTGAAAGGGCGCGGCTCCTGAAGCGGGGTTATTCAGGAGCAGTAATCACGACGCTGTTGAATGCTAGGAAGCGCTCGACCTGTCTTTCCTATGTGAGAGTTTGGAGCATCTTCGAAGCGTGGTGTGCGGAACACCGAAGGAAACCCCTCTCGGCTTCGGTTCCGGAGGTTCTGGAATTCTTGCAAGCAGGTTTTGACAAGGGTCTAGCGCACAGTTCCTTATGAGTCCAGCTGGCAGCCATCGCTTGCTATAGAGGTAAGGTCCGCGGGAAGTCCTTAGGGGACCACGCGGACATGTCCAGGTTCCTAAGAGCGGTTAGACGGCTGCGTCCTCAACGTAGGTCGGTCATCCCCCCTTGGGATCTCAACCTAGTGCTAAATGCCTTGATCGGGGAACCTTTTGAGCCAGTAAAGAGGGCCTCCTTAAAGGACTTAACCCTGAAGATGTTTTTTCTGGTCGCTATTTGTTCGGCCAGGCGGGTCTCCGAATTACAAGCGCTGTCTTCTCAGCCCCCCTTTCTGTCCTTTCTCAAGGACAAGGTGGTCCTGCAGACTGTTCCTTCCTTCTTGCCTAAGGTTATCTCCCCCTTTCATGTGAACCATATAGTCACTCTCCCGTCCTTTTCAGCCGAGGGGTTAGAAGGGAGGGATAGCAAGCTTCGCCTCCTAGACCTTCAGAGGGCCTTAAAGCGTTACCTCTCCCGCACAGCACCTTTCTGGAAATCCGACCGCCTATTCATTCAGTTCGGAGGCCCGCACATGGGAGAGGCGGCGGCCAAGGCCTCCATCTCCAGGTGGATCAGAGAAGCGATTGCTTCCGCCTATATTCTGAAGGGGAAGCAGGTTCCAGGGGGACTGCGCGCGCACTCAACTCGAGCACGGGTTACCTCTTGGGCAGAATTCAGCCTAGTTCCCCCCCTGGATATTTGTAGGGCAGCGACTTGGTCCTCACTGCATACCTTTACCAAGCACTACAGGCTGGACGTACAGAGTTCAGCTGACTCTCGGTTTGGTCATGCGGTTCTTCGGTCCGGAATGTCGGATCCCACCCAGGATTGAACTGCTCTGTTACATCCCAGAAGTAAAGGGACTGGACTGGAGTGACAATAAGGAAGAAGTAATTAGATCTTACCTGCTAATTAGTGTTCCTGAAGGAACGACAGTCCAGTCCCTGATCCCACCCGGTTTCTGTCGGCCGTTAAGACCTATTAGTCAGGGGTGGAGCTGCGGACCGAGCGTGGGGCCAGTTCTGGGTGGAGGAGGGCAGTTGAAGGACGGCTCGGTCAGGCTTAGGTAAACCGCCTCCTCCTGTTGCCCTTCCTCCTCTCCTACTCCTTTTTTTTTTTTTTTTTTTTTAAGGATTAGAAGTGGTTAAATATGGTTTTGCGGTGTTATGTTATGTAGGTTATTAAGGGAAGTTGGTTAAGTCTGCTTTTTCATTTGATTACTGGGGTCTGTGGGTGGTTCCAGTGGTATTTATACCGCTCCATCCCCAAAAAGGTTGGGCTCAGCCTCCAAGCTGCTGGAAGGGTTGCGTAACCCAGAAGTAAAGGGACTGGACTGTCGTTCCTTCAGGAACACTAATTAGCAGGTAAGATCTAATTACTTCTTTTTGGCTTACCTTTATTTCCTTTTGACTTCTTATTTCTAGTGCTATATTGAAGGCTGTCCTTAGTGGGAGAGAGATCCCCTCCCCCCTCTAGCTGACATCTCCAGGGCCCAGGAGGAGGCTTTGGACAAAAAAAAAAAATAAATAAATTATCCGGGCTAGGAGAAGCGGTTCCTGAACCCTTCAAGAGTGAGGAGCCGCCTGGGCAGGTTTTTCGTTTCACAAAGCCTGCCGTCAGCATCTGTCTCCTCTCGCTGCCAAAGCCCTCAGGGCGGCTGAGCGTGAGGGTGGGAACCGGCGGTCACCCAGTAAGAGGGAGGAGAAGCAATCGGAAGAGGTTGCTGGACAGTGCAGTGCACGACTGCGATCCACGTGGGGAGTGCAGTCGACCACGAGGTCGCCAGCCATGCATTTCGTCAAGGCCTATCACCTCCGGGGAATGAACGGAATGGCAGAGGTAGGTGACATAGTGATTTTGTGTGTTTTTCACGCGCCTTGACCATTGCAGTCCCAGGGGAGTGGTTTTTGGTAACGAGGAACTCCCGGGGAAGTTTAGTTATTCTTTTACCGTGTTAAAAAAAAATGGCAGAGGGGCTCAAAAAAGAGATGTTTGTATAGATATAGACAGAGATATACAGAGTTTTGTTAGGTAGTTCCTTCTATCTCTCGGGTTACCAAGCGGTGAGATTAAGTACTCGAGGGTGCTGCCGCCATGCCGGCTAGACCACAGTGCTTGGTATGCGGGACCCGATGGGGAGCGGTATCGGAGGCTGGAGTCTGCAGGGGTTGTGCAGTAGAGGCCACCTCCATGGAGCAGGCATCCAGGCTGGCATAGCTCTGGATCCTCCAGCTTGCATCTCACAGGATTCAGAGCAATGCTCTGTTCAGGAGCTCCTCTGCCTTCATCATCTGAACAGCCAGTCCCTCCTCAGCTTGGGCCCTCCACGTCTACGAGGGGACAGGAGGGGGGGAAACTTTGGGCGGCTTCTCCCCAGAATTTGTGTTGCTGCTGCATAAGGCGTACTGTCTGCGTTGTCAGGGAGTGCAGGGGCAGATGGTACACAATTGTGCAGCTACACAAGCCGTAAAATCCAAAGAGGAGGAGGCAGGCGTACCGCCTAAGCAGCCGAGACTGGCAAATAAGGAAGCCCTCCACTCCACTGTTCCCTCTAAGCTGTGCGCGTGTGCGCGCACACACACCTCGCCGAGCGAGCGCACATACTTTACAACAAAGCGCACAAAAATGACGGTTCTGATTCTGATAGAAGATAACACAGACGTCTTAAAATTTAATAGTTGTGATTGTAATTACTAGAAATTTTCCGCTTCATTTAGGAATTGTCTATTTTCATTTAATTTGATTAAAATCAATGTGGTGTACATACTGTATTCTGATGTGTAGTCAAATTTTAAAGTATATAACTCCAAGTGTCATTATGTGGCGCACAAAAATTTAACCTTCCTTCAAAAGCTGCACAGCTGATATTTTATGCGCACACAGCCTACAGAAAATTAGAGGGAACATTGCTACACTCCCCTTTGTCGAAGGATCTGGAAGGGGAGGACGAGGAGGAACTCGAAGAGGGCAAGAATCCAGAGGAGCAGCAAGCCAGGATTGTTTGTGTCTTCCGCCGAGAGGAGCTGCCGGCGTTGATCGGAGAGTCCTTGAAGGTCCTCAATATTGTTGTGGGCATTCCAGTGGAGGACGAGTCCTTGGAGGACTTGGTGATTCAGGCAGTTAGGCAGTTGCAGAAGGTTTTCGCAGTCCACTGGGTGGTTCGACAGATGATTCAAGAAGAGTGGGATCAACCAGCGTCCAGTTTAAGGGGTGTCCGGTCTATGTCTCGCTTGTACCCCTTGCCAGAGCTCGAGAGGGATCTCTTGCGGTCACCTAGAGTGAATGACACAGTTTTGGCAGTCACCAAGAAGATGACTATACCTGTTAAGGGCAGTGCGGCCCTGAAGGATACCCAGGACAGGAAGCTGGATATGTTATTAAAGCAAGTCTTTGACATCAGTGCCCTGGCTCTCCAGGCATCAGTGTGTGGTGCTTGGGTGGCCCAGGCTTGCCTGCGGTGGTCTCAACAGCTCCAGCTGTCTATTGACCTTCCAAGCGGATCGCCAGGTGAGGCAGCAAGAATTGAGTCGGGTGCAGCCTACCTTGCGGATAGTCAGTATGATCTTATCAGGAGTTTAGCGAAGAACATGGCCTCTGTGGTAGCAGCTCCTCATTACCTTTTGGCTCCGTAACTGGGCGGCGGATGGTTCTTCCAAGGCTCGTCTCAGCAGACTCCCCTTTAAGGGAAAGCTTCTGTTCAGGGAGGATCTGGACAAGTTGTTGAAGGAATTGGGCGCGTCTAAGGGAGGCAGTCTCCCTGAAGATAGACCACAGTCGCTTCCCCGCTCCTGTGCGGTCCCAGCCGTGGGAGTCCTGGACGTTCCGGACGACTCGGTCGGCGCCCTTTCAGAGATGGCGCTTCTCCTCTAGAGGGTAGGCTTTCTGGGGGTTTCGAGGGGCAGGAAGGGGATTTGGGGCCTCTTCCTCCACTGAGGGCCCTAGGAAGCCGCAATGAAGTGAGGGGGGCCCAGGTGGGGGTTCTGCCAGTGGGGGGACATCTATGGCAGTGCCTGTCCGCCTGGGCCCAAGTCGCATCCGATCAGTGGGTCATGGAGGTAGTTCGAGATGGGTATGCCCTCGAATTTGCAAGACCAGTTTTCCCATTGTTCGTGCAGTCTCCTTGCAGATCTCTGGCCAAGCTTGCACCGTTGGAGGAGACTCTGGATTGGCTGTTGCCATGCCGGTACCCAGAAACTAGTGCGGCTGTGGTCGATACTCCATCTATTTCGTGTTACCAAAAAAGAAGGGCTCCTATCGTCCGATCCACGACCTGAAGCGAGTCAATCGTTGCCTCCGGGTTCCTCATTTTCGCATGGGAACTCTGAGGTCGGTGATAGTGGCGGTGCGAGAGGGAGAGTTTCTAATGTCTCTCGAGCTCACAGAGGCGTATTTACATATTCCCATCAGTCTCATCAGCAGTTTCTGCAATTTGCTGTACCAAGGGACACTTTCAGTTTCAGGCATTGCCATTCGGCCTGGTGACGGCTCCTCGCACCTTTACCAAGGTAATGGTCGTAGTGGCAGCGGCGCTATGCAAAGAAGGGATCTGGTCCACTAGTACCTCAACGACTGGTTAATCCATGCCAAGTCTAAGGAGGAGAGTCTGAAGGCAACAGACAGGGCTGTTGGGCTCCTGCGGAGTCTAGGGTGAGTGATCAATCTGGCAAAGGGCAGATAGAGAATCTGGGGGCGAAGTTTGACACGGGCAGGGTGTTCCTGCCGGTACAGAGGGCGACAGAGCTGTAGCATCCGGTGTGCCGGTTTCTGGCTATGAGGGCGCCCTCGGCTTGGCATTATCTGCAGGTGCTGGGGACCATGGTGGTGACGATAGAGTTGGTGCCCTGGGCAGGGCCAACATGAGACCGCTCCAGCGGGTTCTTCTCCATCGTTGGTCCCATCAGCGTCAGCCCTTGTCAGTGCAACTCTCTTGTCCTGCAGCGACTAGGGAAGGCCTTGCATTGGTGGCTTCATCCAGGTAATCTGGAGTGAGGCATGCCCCTCGCGTCCCCCGCTGTGGCTGTAGTTGATGACGGATGCCAGTCTGACTGGTTGGTGGGCTCACTGCGAGAGTTGCTTCACCCAGGGGAGCTGGAGTGCCGGGGAAGCCCAGTGGTCCATCAACAGATTGGAGATGTGGGCAGTGGCTCTAGCTCTCAGGGCATTCAGCCAGTGGGTCCACCAGAGGGCATTCTGGGTGCTTTCAGACAATGTGACCATGGTGGCCTACATCAACCGGCAGGGCAGCACGAGCAGTCCTCCCTTGGAGGAGGAGGCAGAGAGCCTGCTGGACTGGGCCAAAGGCCATCTGGTGGCCTTGTCAGCACAGCATGTAGCCGGGGTAGAAAATGTCACGGCAGACTTCCTGAGCAGGTGCAGAGTCTATCATGGTGAATGGGTGCTCTGTCAGGTGGTGTATGGATCTTATGGCAAGGGTGGGGGGGGGGGGTCAGCCAAAGTGAGCGGTTTCTTCAGCAGAAGAAAAGATGTTGGAGGGCCTGGATGCTTTGGTTCAGAGGTGGCCCACGGAGGGGCTTCTTTGTGTTTTCTCCATGGGCGCTGATAGGCAAGTTCCTCCAGCGAGTAGAGGCCTACCGAGGGTGGGCGGTTCTCATAGCCCTGGACTGGCCATGGCGCTTGTGGTATGTTGATCTCATTCGGCTGCTGGCCGACCGTCCGTGGTGCCTTCCAGTGAGGGACGACCTGGTTCAGGGGCCCTTGCAGATGCTGCAGGTGGATTGGTTCTTGTTTATGGCCTGACTATTGAAAGGGCAAGGCTGCTTTAGCAACGATATTCCGGGGCAGTGATCTTGACCTTACTGAATGCCCACAAGCGTTCAACCTGCCTCTCCTCTTCTCACCTCGGATGCGAAAAGAACAGCGACCAATGAACCAGACAGACGGGAGACTGAGAGGCAGACTAAAGATCAGACTGGCATCTCTCCTGAATTTATCTATCTATCTATCGAGAGAGATATGCTTGACTCCCCCCCCCCCCCTGGTGATGGCAGGCCCCCTCTTCATGTTCTAACCTTTTTAATGTACCCCCACTTTTATTGTAAACAGCTTTGACCTGGTGAAAAGCAGTATATAGGCACAGCTAAGTAAACATTTAAATGTCTTGGAATGGTCTAGTCAAAGCCCAGACCTCAATCCAATTGAGAATCTGTGGCATGACTTTAAGATTGCTGTATACCAATGTAACCCATCTAACTTGAAGGATTGGAGCAGTTTTGCTTTGAGGAATTGGTGAAAATCCCAGGGGCTAGATGTGCTAAGCTAATGGAGACATACCCCAAGAGACATGCAGCTGTAATTGCAGCAAAAGGTGGCTCTACAAAGTATTGGCTGCTATTGGGGGGGGGGGGGGCAATACCTATGCACAGTACAGATTTTATTTTTTTTTTATCGTAATTGTTTGTGTCACAAATGATATTCCTTTTCGTCCCTCTAGTCCAGTCCCGGAACCATTCAAACAATAACTTTGCAATCAAAAATAAAAATTAATAAATAATAAATAAAGTGCAAGGAGCAGTCACCTCACCTCTCACCTTAAATGCGCGCCAGTTTCGGCGTTCTCAAAAATTGCTGGCATAGCTGGCCGACGGTGCTGAGGTGATTGCTCCTTGAATTTTAGTAATTTTTGATTGCAGAGTTTGCTAAGTTTTATTTTTATAGGTGCGCCAAATTGGCGGTTTCAGAAATTGTTGATAAGGTCTTTCTCTTTTTTTATGATGGTGAGGCAGTCGCCCGTGAGGCTAAGTGCATACTTTTCTTCTATTTTTGATTAGGTTTTTAATCTTTTTGATTATATGTTTAATTTAAATCATTAGGTTCATTTGGATTCACATGTTTAGAGGTTTTATTGCTTGGTCCCTAATCTCCTTGTTTTATGCTAAATCATGCATATGCATTTTTATGTTGCATCATCTCACCTTAAATGCGCGCCAATTTCGGCGTTTTTAAGGAGTACTGACGTAGTTGGCCGACGGTGTTGAGTGACTGCTCCTTGCACTTTATTTATTATTTATTTATTTATTTTTATTTTTGATTGCAAAGTTATTGTTTGAATGCGACGCATAAAGTTCTTCATTTTTTTGGCTATATGTTATTTTATGTATCTACATTTTAGAGTTGAAGTTTTTTTTGAAGCGCGTCTTAGTATTTGTTGTCCTGGCTTATTCGTGATGTTGTGGCAGTCACCTGTGATTTTTAGCGATCCTCCCCTTTTTTAAAAAACAAAATTTTTATATATATTTTAAAAAATGTTTTTGAAATAGCACATGGTTCGTATGTACAATTTTTGAGTGATATAATCTGTGCTGCAATAATGTTAGGTTAGTTGCGCTCTGGACTATTTTTAATGGATTTCTTCAACTTCTTTACATCTTCTTTTCCAAGCCACTTCTTATGCATTTTTAAATGTATTGATGTAACACTGATAAAGTGCTGTTTTTAAATGTCGATGTTAATTTCTGTTCATGGACTCTGGCAGTTGCCTTTGTCAAGCACTTTTGACATTTTGTAGTTCCGATGTTCACAGTTTCACTTTCGCTTAATTTTAGTAGCTTTGTCATTTTTCCTAGGGGTTTGCAACAATGTTATTTGTCTGACAATGTGCATGTTCTTTGATTCATTATCACTTTGTTTACCCTTTTTTGGGGTTTATATGTTTAAAGTGGGTTTATTTAAAAGAATGTGTTTTTCCAATTTAGGTCTGGGTTTTCCATTTTTAATTTCTAATTTTTAATTTTTATCTATATTATGTTAGTATTGAATCTTGATTGCCAATTTTAACTGTTAATTATTATATTTATGTTTTTAATGGTTTTTACACAAACATTATATTTTTTAGCTTTGTCTACCACACGATTGGTTTTGTGCCATATCTTTATTGCTATTTGCGCTACATCTAGTGTACCAATAGAGATCACCTGTGAGTATGATATGATTTTATTATCTTACATTGTTGGTTTTTCAATCTGTATGGTGTGGTTTTATGTGTATTTATGTTTTTTGTTATTTTAATATTTTTGTATTTCTCATGTATATTCCATGTTTCATTATTTTATTATATTGTTTTGCTGTCCTCCAGCACCCCCTGATGAAGGCAATCGCCGAAACGCGTTGGTGTTTGTTCAATTAATAAAGCGCACGTGACTTCCATATCTACTCGCTCCTGTGGTTCTTCAGTCGTCTCTGCGAGCAGTGCTCTTGTTTTGTGGTTCCTCAGGGTCCGTAGGACTGGATCAGGGGGCAGCTTCTCCAGGGATCCCACCCAACTTCTTTGCACTGCTGCAACAAGCCCTTGCTTTGCTCCAGCCTGCTGTGCCGGTTCAGTCACCGGGGTCCCAGGGGCAGAAGCGGTTAGGGCCCTTGGATGGTCCAGCGGAAGGCGCTCCCGTGGCGAAGAAGAGTAAGGGTTCCAGCGCTGAGGGAGTGGCCTCGCTCCTTGGCGAGGAGCCCGTGGACTTGGACGAGGAGATGGAGGTCATATTGGATGAGGAGTTGGAAGAGGGGGAGTTGCCTGGCGCCGAACAGCAGAGTCGGGTGGTCCGGGTGTTTCATCGTGAGGAGCTCCCGGCCCTGATCTCGGAGACTCTCAAGACCCTCAACATGCCGGTGTGTGAGCCGGGGGCTGATAAGGATTTGGAGGATCCGCTGTTGCAGGCAGTGCGCTCGTCCCAAAAAGTTTTTCCACTCCATCGAGTCTTTCGGACTATGATCCAAGAGGAATGGGATGTGTCAGAGGTGGCTCTCAAGGGTTCTAGGGCCTTGGCTCGCCTTTATCCGCTGGCGGACCAGGATAGGGAGGAGTTTCGCTCCCCAAAGGTGGATGCGGCGGTATCGGCGGTTACGAAAAAGACTACGATTCCGGTCGAGGGGGCCGCAGCACTGCGGGATGTGCAGGACAGGCGGTTGGATTCCTTGCTGAAGCAGGTTTTCGATGTTAGTGCCCTTTCGATGCAGGCTTCCATAGCAGGGGCCTGGGTGGCCCGGGGCTGTTTGCGGTGGTCTCAGCAATTGCAGAGCGAATCGATGGAGAGCCGCTTGGATGATGTGTTCAGGCTGGAGTCCGGGTCGGCGTACTTAGCGGATATTCATTATGATCTCATCCGCGGGTTAGCTAAGAGTATGGCTTCAGTGGTTGCGGCTCGGCGGTACCTCTGGTTGCGCAATTAGTCGGCTGATAGTTCCTCCAAGGCTCGTCTCAGTAAGCTGCCTTTTCGGGGTAAACTATTGTTTGGAGAGGATTTGGAGAAGTTGGTCAAGGATCTCGGGGAGTCCAAGGGCGGTCGGCTCCCGGAGGATAAGCCTAAGCAAGGCTGGGCTCCGGCGGGGTTTCGGGGGCCCGCTAGGGAGTTTCGTAGATTTCGCTCCTCTCGGTTTGGCCAGTCTCAGCGGGGGAGATTCCCGGCTAGAGGGCAAGGATTTCGAGGCTTCCGGGGAGCAGGTAGAGGGTTCGCTCCTTACCAGTCCTCGGGTCCTAAGAAGACGCAATGAGATGAGGCGGGCTCAGGTGGGGGTGGTTCCCGTGGAAGGTCAGTTGCGGGATTTTTACCCTGCCTGGGTCCGGATTACGTCGGACAAGTGGGTCCTCGAGGTCATTCGCGAAGGGTACGCCTTAGAACTCCACCGCCCCGTGTTAAATTCCTTTGTCAGATCCCCTTGTGCGGCTCCAGCCAAGTTGCGGGCGGTCTCGGACACGTTGCAGCGCCTGGTCCAGCTCGGGCGGTGGTGCCAGTTCCAGCGGCTCAGTGCGGGTACAGTCGGTACTTTATTTATTTTGTGGTGCCAAAAAAGGAGGGCACTTTTCGGCCGATCTTGGATCTGAAGCGCATGAATCGGTGCCTCCGGGTGACAGGCCACACTTCACACTGTCTCTCTTCTTCAGCATCTGGGCTTTGTCATAAACCACGCAAAGTCCACTTTGCTCCCCTCACAGAACCTAGAGTTTATAGAGGCCAGGTCGGACACCCTTCAGGCAAGAGCTTACTTGCCCGAGGACAGGGCCCACAGACTTATGGATTTGGTCAACCAGATCCAACGCAATACTCATGTTTCCGCCAGGCATTTCCTGCGGCTCCTGGGCCACATGGCATCCACTGTGTACATGTGACCCCGAATGCCCGTCTGCACATGCGGACTGCTCAGTGGTGCTTCAGAGATCAGTGGACACAAGCCACCGGCGACCTCCGAGACAGAGTAAAGGTGTCCAGACGACTTCTGAACTCCTTGCAATGGTGGCTACATCCACCAAACCTTTTCAGGGGGTACCTTTTCAGGCTTCAGCACACACAAGGGTGCTGACGACAGATGCTTCCTTAATATGCTGGGGTGCACATTGCCAGGGCTCATGCACTCAAGGCCTGTGGTCCCCTCAGGAGGCCACACAGCAAATCAACCTTTTAGAGCTGCGAGCAATCTGCTTAGCTCTGCAAACTTTCTGTCATGCCCTCTCTCAACAGTCTGTCCTAGTTCAGGCAGACAATCAGGTGGCAATGTTCTACGTGAACAAACAAGGGGGGGCACAGGGTCCAGGCTGCTATGTCAGGAGGCACTGGCCCTTTGCTCCTTTGCGGTCAGGCAGGGTATGTTTCTCAAAGCAGTCTGTCTACCTGGTCAAGAAAACTTCTAGCAGACAAGCTAAGCAGGATTCTCCAGCCTCACAAATGGCAGTTGAATCCATTGGTAGTCCAGCAGATCTTCCTCTGCTGGGGACTTCCATCCATCGATCTCTTTGCAAGTCCGCTAAACCGTCAGCTACCCAGGTTTTGCTCCAAACAGCCGCATCCCCTGAGGATGGCAGCGGATGCTTTTCTGATCTCTCGGTCTATGGGCCTCCTGTATGTGTTTCCTCCCACACCTCTGGTGGCCCGAACTCTGTTCAAGATCCTTCGGGACAAGGCCTCGGTGATTCTGGTAGCTCCCAGATGGCCGAGGCAGCCTTGGTTTCCACTTCTTCTGCAGTTGGCGGTGGAAGCTCCGTTCCCTGTGGGGCTGCAACACGATCTCCTGTCTCAAGAGCAGGGTTCCCTTCTGCACCCTAACCTTAGGTCCCTCAATCTGATGGCCTAGCTGCTGAAAGGGTAGTGCTAGCTTCCTTACTTCTACCTAAGGAGGTTGAGGAGGTGGTATTGGCCTCTAGGAGGCAGTCCACCAGAAAGTCCTATGCCCTCAAGTGGCGTAGGTTTACGGTGTGGTGTGCTCAGCGCAATGAAGATCCTTTCTCTTGCCTTGTGCCAGTAGTACTGCAGTATCTACTTCACCTTTCAGACCTAGGCCTTAAGTCTAACTCTGTTCGGGTCCATCTCGGTGCTTTGTCAGTGCACCACTCACTGGTGGAAGGACCGTCTGTCGGTTCACCCCTTGGTGTCCAGATTTCTCAGAGGTCTGCTTCTACTCAAGCCTCCGGTTCGTCCACCGGCGACTGAGTAGGATTTGAAGGTGGTCTTGCAGCAACTTACTCGCCCACCATTTGAGCCGATGGCTACTTGCCATTTGTGCTTCCTCTCTTGGAAAGCGCTCTTCCTGGTGGCTCTTACATCGGCCAAACATGTGAGTGAGCTACAAGCTCTGGTTTCTGATATACCGTACATGCAGTTCTATAGGAACAGGGTGGTCCTACGGACCCATCCCAAGTTCCTCCCAAAAGTGGTCTCCTCTTTCCACCTCAATTAGGAGGTGGTTCTTCCGCTCCTTTTTTTTTTCCCAGGCCGCATGCCACCCTGGACTGTAAGAGGGCGTTGTCCTTTTATATAGAAGATACGCGGGAGCATCGAAGAGCTGCTCAGCTCTTCGTCTAGTTTGACCCTAATAGGATGGTGCTACCTGTATCCAAGCGTACGTTGTCCACTTGGGTAGCAGATTGCATCGCCTGGGCGTACAGGGCAGCCGACCTCCCCTTGCAGGGTCGGGTCACGGCCCACCATGTCAGGGCGAAAGCCGTGTCAGTAGCTTATCTCCACTCTGTTCTGTTGGTAGATATCTGCCAGGCCGCAACTTGGTCTTCAAGCCAGACCTTTGCAGCCCATTACTGCCTGGAGAGAGAGTCCTGGCAGGACAGTGTTTTCGGCCAGGCGGTACTCCGTAATCTCTGAGGTTTAGGCAACTCCTACCCTCTGGCCCTTTGTGTTGGGCTACCGTATGGGGTGCGTTCTGAGAGAAAATTCTTGTCTCGGATGCTCTGGCTCTCGAGAGGGAGCCATTTTTTCAGCTTTGGGTTCATGGTAGCCTAGAGCTGGGGAGTCCCATATGTGAGGACTGACTTCCTGCTAGTCCTGGAGAAAGCGTAGTTACTCACCTGTAACAGGTGTTCTCCAGGAGCAGCAGGAATCAGTCTTCATGACCCTCCCTCCTCTCCTGGTCTTGAAGGACTAGAACAGGGGACTGTTACTTTTGGAGAGAGATCTGCAATTGTGAGTATATACTTCAGGGAATTTTCTGAAGGGAATTCTTTCTATTAAAGCTATTTAATCTGTGAACCCACTATTTTTTTGTTCAATCAGCCAGGGCCTAGTAGCAGCAGTTTAAGTTTAAATTTAAAACACAGTGCTTTCTGTGCAGTGTTGCGGGTGTTTTGATGTCTGTTTTGTAAAAGGTAAAATAAAGACTTAAAAAAAAAATTTAAAACACAGAAGAGAACTTTCTGGTTACATTTCATACCCAACAGAGAGCTTGTAGTTTTAATTTAATAGTCACTCAGGGCCTAGTATCAGCAAAGTACTTTTAGTTTCAATTTAAAACACAGAAGAGAGCTTTCTGGTTAACTTTAGAACCCAGCAGAGAGCTTGTAGTTTAAAATTTCATAATAAGTTAGAGCCTAGCAACAGCAAAGAGCTATAATTTAAATCAAATAAGAATATAGCTTACCTCAGCAGCACAGGACAGGGTACTGTGTAGCAGCCCACTTTTAATAAGTGTTATTTCCCTCCCTCCCTCCCCACACCCACCCACCCCTGGGATAATCGTAGCTTTATAGGTACTTACACGTCTTACAATACAGGAGGTGCTCTCCGGTGAAGCTCGTTATCCAAATCAGTCATACACTAAGGACCTGAGATTAATTAAGCTTCAGGTGAACAAGGTATATTAAACGTATTAGGTACAGTTTTATTGGTATAAATATCCATAGCAACCCTTAGTAAGTGAAGAACTTAAAGATCTAAACAAAAACGTAAAACTAAGATGCAGACAGTAGTCCAGCAGCAAGATGGGGGCTTTCCAGTCTTTTGCATTGAGTGTCACATGTATGATTTTCTCCCAGTTGGTGAGAGGTCTTACGTGTGCACTAGGTGCAAGGAGCTCTTTGCTCTCAGGGAACGAGTCCGATCTCCAGGAACAAGCAGGAATGAGTCTTCACATATGGGTGTGTTGGTACCGACGGAGTCTGCGCGGGAACGCTTCCCAGCGTCCAATCAAAGAGCTTTTGGAAGCATCCCATCATGCCTGCGTGCTGCCTTCCCGCCTTTCCCAACTGCCTCTCCTCAGTTTTCGTTTTCCGCGGAGCCGGCAGGACGTCGTCCTATCACCGCAGAAAATTCTTGTTTTATTTCTTTATTTTTCTTGTGGTCGCGGCTGTCTTCCCGACGCCAACGGTACCGCCGGTGTTTTCTTTTCTTTTCTTGTAAAATCTTCCTTCTTCAAGGAATATATTTTTCTTCATAGTGTCTCACGGTATCTTAGGCCTTTTAGGCCTCTTCTTTTTCCTTCATGGAACCGCCAGCCACTTTCTCCAAGAAATGTTCACACTCTGGCGGTACAACTTTATTTTTAGACCCTCGAAATCGGTGTCTAACCTGTTTGGGTCTTGACAACAGTTTGGTGAGAAGAAGTTTTCAATATCAAGGTTCCCTCGATACACGGTTTCCTTCCAGCTTCGGGGCACCGTCCCTGTCTTCTACACAGCATCAGGTAACCCACAAACAGTCTGTTAAGACTAGCCAGCCCTCGAGTGGTAGGTCTCATGCACAGCATATAGACGGCTCCGGCCTTGCCCTCGAGGGCCCACTGGCTTCAAAACCCCAGCGGGAGTCTTCGGTCTCCAAAGCGTTTGAGGGGTTTCGGGTTGTTTCTGGGGTGCACCCCTCACAGAACATTCCTGAGCCGTGTCGTGGTGGCATCCGCTTTGAGCAGTACCGATACCCCGACATCGGCACTGGTGTTGGATGAAATACTCCTCACCAGGGATGGTCATCTGGCATCCTCAGTGCCTTCGGGACCGGTGGATACGCTCCAGACTGACCTTCCATTATCGGTACCAACACCGATACTACCACCGACGTCGGTACCCTCCAGACGTGCATCGATAGCCTCGCTTCCTTCGATGCCGAGTCTGGAATCGATCTCCAGTCTGGAGGACTGGGTACTGACTCGCCTTGGTAGCGGCTCTCGGTACCGAAGGCTCGGTTCCGATGATTCGGATCCGCAACTCTCGGTTCCCTCGAGGCCCACTGAGTTGCCATTGGTTGACCTTCATTCACTGGTATCAGGCACGGTACCGAAGTCGGTACCGATGTCCTCATTACCCTTACGGTCGGTGTCTTCCATGCCCAGTTTAGAATCGCTCTCTAGTCTGGAAGACTCGGTACAAATATCATTTGGTACTGACACCGACCGATACCGGTGGCTCGGTACCGAAGATAGCACCCGGACGTTTTCGGTTGCCTCGGTACCGATTGAACGGTCTGCGATGACTGCTCCAATGTTCTTTGTCGGGCTCGACTCTGACATCGGTACTGGTATTGACATCAGTACCGGTATCCACAGTACCATCGTGGCCAACTCCTGCCATGCTTTTTTCAACAGGATCGCTCCCTTATATGCCAAGCTTGGAGCCGATACCTGACATGGACAATGTGGTAATGTCGGTCGCTGCTCCTGACAGTCAGTACCGGCGACCATCCTCTAAGCATTCCACATTGCACTGTGCAGGATCTTCTATTCCTATATATCTGGATACCTCTGTCGGTGCTCAGGCTAGTTCTTCGAATCTAACCTGTCCAAGAGAAATTCCTATTTGGGAAACATCTTTTCAGAGTTTCCTCCGTGATATAGCAAGATCTCTTGCCATTCCTATACCAGGCAAACACAAGAAGCAGGAGACGTTGGATGAACTAAAGAGTCTTTATTGCTGAAAGAGGAACCCCAAGGCGTTTCGGCAACGCCTTCCTCAGGGGAAATATCACTTTAATTGACAAACAGAGACATAATCAATTAATAATAAAAAGGGGTTAAAAACAATTAAAAACAATTGGCATGCCACAAAATTATTGCATGTAAACGTATAACAATATAATTATATGACTTAATAAATAAATAAAGGTATGATAGAATAAATACATACATGGCAATTGTTTGGTTTGTACACATGCTATTATAGTAAAGAATAATTTTACACATGTAACCACAGGCCACAAATTCGTTTTACAACACTACTCGAATTGTAAGACTACCAATGCTGTTTATCTTATTCAATGTCCCTGTCATAAATTGTACATAGGCAAAACTTTGAGACAAGTTCGGACTCGTATAATAGAGCATAGAAGTAATATTCAAAGAAAGCAGCCAGATAAACCATTAGTATCCCACTGGTTAGAAAAGAACCACAGCATCGCTTCATTTATGAATTCAATACTTTAGAACCATATGGTTTAAATCAAGAAGCAGATTTAACGGTTTTCCTGGGATAGTCTTCTTGCATTAAAAACATTTTGAGTGATATGCACATATAGTTTTATGTCCATATAGTATTCTATCTATGGTCACATGAGCAATTTGTCCACATTGTCTGGTAAAAAATCTTTTATACAAAAAAATTTTTAATAATTTTTTAATAATATTTTCAAAATGTTTTTTTGCTGTTTTATTCAATTTGGTATGTTTACCCATTTTTCATTTTTTAAGAAAGTATGCCTGTATGTCTAGCTATTATAGTTTGTTGTTCCATTTAACCCCTCAAATTCAATATTTTTTGAGCTATACGGTTAGGATCATGAAGTAGATTCAATAGTTCTTCTGGGTTAGCTCTCTTCACTAAAAACACTTAGCAAGATATGTACACATAATTGGATGTCTATGTAGTATCACACTCAAAATTAAAATGCGTTTTTTCTGCCGTTTTATTCTGGAACGTTTCTTTACCATTCACTTTCAAGGCTAACCCTTGAGGATGACGTCAGCTTGGCTAGCCATCACAGTTCGTTGTTTTCATTTAACCCCTCCCCCAGTATTGGGTTACCTGAATTTTGGCGCGAAGTTCGGCTTTTATATATCTGTTTGGTTTACACTACTTTCCTTTTATTTGCATCAAATGCGCTCAATGTGGCACATCCCTTAACGGATTTAAGCCCAGGCGGTTTGCTTTTACTATTATACATTGTTCATCCCATCTGGTTTGTGAGTTATACCCCCTCTTTTTATTTCACTCCGTGTTTTATATTTATCTTCGTCCCGCATGGTTTTTCTTGTACTATATGCCCAATAGGCTTGCTCCATACTAGATCTCAATTTTTCTCTGATTTAGTGACACAATGTCATCAGCTCACAAGTAACAGTTTCTTCGAACATACACGTTTCATACTTGCACCTTTGGGTGAGTGCCTCGATTCTCACGGTGTAACTAGCATTCTTTATAAGTGAAATGGTCAGTTCTGTACTTTTAATTTTAACATCGTTGTTTTAAACACAAGTGTTTACGACACCATAATGTGCATACTTTAATGTTCTTATTTCCATGTTTTTAATCTTTTCAGTTCCTGCCCTCTTTTAGCAATTTTTCAAACAGTTATGCTTTTAAAATCATTACTATATGTGCAGTAGGCTACGTGTTAGCACTCATGTTTTTAAAGCACTTGCGCTGACCGTCACTATTCCTCTGCAGTCGGCGGCACTGCATTCATATATTTGCAAAGAAGAATTGTTTTACACGCCGCCTCATGTTTCCATACACAGTTTTTTCTTTTTTAAGTTTTTCAAGCATTGGCAACATGCCTTTATACCAATATAATTCCCAATCATCCTTGATTTTTGTGCACATTTTTTAGACTTGACTTTACGATTCATAATACAAGCATTTCCGTATTGTTACCTTATATCACGCAATCAATACAACAATGATCTTTAGTTCCCCATAATAATTTATACTGTTATACACATGTTCAAGTGTCATGCATCTCTTCAATTATTTTATTTATTTTTGCAGTTTCCTCCGTGTTATGGTTTTTAAGAGTACCTGTGAATATAGATGTTCCTTATCGTCACTCCAGTCCAGTCCCTTACTTCTGGGTTGCGCAACCCTTCCAGCAGCTTGGAGGCTGAGCCCAACCTTTTTGGGGGATGGAGCGGTATAAATACCACTGGGACCACCCACCAACTCCAGTAATCTCAGCCTCCAAGCAGCTGGAGGGTTCCGTAAGCCTAGGGCTTACTGGAGTCTCCTTTTCCTTCTTAAATTTTAAATTTGCTCTTGATAAGTATTTAAGTTTATTGTTTTCTAGTTTGGGTAATCTTACCTGGTTTTCTTTTATTCCTGTGCCTTTAAATTTACCTACTCTCTCCGGCTCCCCTCTCCCCCCCCCCCCCCCCCCCTCTGGCCGGGCCGGGTACCAGGGTTGATTGAGTCCTGCAGCGGTACGGAGGATCGGCAGCTCTCCTCTTGCCGCTGAGCCGCTCGTTTCCTGTACCTCCTCCAGGATCCTGCCCTGCCTCGCGCCGAAGCCCCGGTGGCGGCTGAGCGCTTGAGGCTCGCCGCGACTGTGCTCCTCCTTCCCATCCCGTCCCAGTGCGGAGGGAATCGGAGTTGAGCGCGGAGGAGTCAGCTGTTTTCAGCACCTTTGCAGCGGCGCCGCTTAAACCGGAGCGGGAGGTGCCTCTCAGCACGGAATTAGCGGTCCGGTAAATTTCCTCGGGGCTCCGAGAAAGGAAGGCAACTCGCAGTCCTCCGTTAGGCTCCACGTGGTTGCGGCCTACCACGTGTGGAGCCAACGGCTGGATTTCGCCGAGTCGGGCCTGGGCTTCACGGCAGACGAATCGTCTAACTGCAAGTACCGGATTAAATCCGAGGGTTTATGGGGCTTATGTGTTTCATTCTAGTTTTGTTTAATTTAAATTAATTTTATTTAATTTTATTTAAGTTCATTTCTCCCTTAGCCTGCCTTTAGGAGAGTAAGCTAATTCCGGGGCTGGGTAGCTACTAAGCATTTTCTAAAGGGCAGAGCATCTTTAATTCTATTTGTCCTGATCTATACAGGTTCGGCCAGGAGGATTTTGTTAGAAATAACTTTTTGTTCCTCCCCATCTAGGGCATGACGGGCAAACCTCGGTGCCCCTCCTGTGGCACTCGCAGAGGTACTCCTACGGAGGCTGGGATCTGCAAGGCTTGTGCTGCAGTAGCCGCCTCCGTGGAGCAAGAAATTAGCTTATCCATGGCCCAGACTTCTCAGGGGTCCGGGGACCCTTTGGGGGGGGAAGGGGGATCTCAGTCCCCTCCTCCTTCCTCCTCAGAATTCCCCACCCCTCCGCTACCTCCTTCCCCCCTACCCACTGGGGAGGGGGGGGGCGAGGACCTATTCTCCCCAGACTTTGTCCTCCTGCTCCATAAGGCCTACTGCATGCGCAAGCAAGGCTTGGGGCCAGGGGAGACGGTACTTACGGCGGAAGGCGGACCAGCCAGACCACCGAGGACAAACATTCAGAACCCCGGCCCTCCACCTAAGCGCCCTCGGCTAATTAGCGAGGAGCCGATCACATCCCTTTCTCAGGGCACCCCGGAAGAGGAGACCTCTGACAAGGATCTAGATGAGGAGGAGGAGGAATTGGAAGAGGGTGAGATCCCTGAAGAGGATCATTCCCGTATAGTTAGGGTTTTCCGCCGAGAGGAACTCCCGGCACTAATCAATGAGTCCCTAAAAGTGCTCAATGTGACCTCAGACGCGCCGGTAGAGGACGAGGCGTTGGAGGACCCTTTAATCCAGGCCATTAGAAGGTCACAAAAAGTTTTCCCTGTCCACAGAGTGGTTCGCCAGATGATCCAGGAAGAGTGGGATCAACCGGAGTCAAGCCTTAGGGGAGTGCGCTCTATGGCTCGCCTATACCCTCTCCCAGAGGCAGACAAGGAGCTACTGAAGTCGCCCAGAATAGATGCGGCGGTCTCAGCGGTTACAAAGAAGACGACTATCCCAGTCGAGGGCAGCACGGCCCTGAGGGATTCGCAAGACAGGAAACTGGACACGCTTCTGAAACAAGCCTTTGATGTAAGCGCCCTGGCCCTACAGGCTTCCGTCTCGGGGGCCTGGGTGGCTCGGGCCTGCTTGAGATGGTCTCAACAGCTTCAAGCAGCGGAAGGCTCCTCGGAGGAAGCACAGGCCAACTCGGCTAGGTTAGAATCCGGAGCGGCCTTCCTGGCTGACAGTCAGTATGACCTCATCAGGAGTCTAGCTAAGAACATGGCCTCCGTGGTGGCGGCTAGGCGCTACTTGTGGCTCCGTAGTTGGGCAGCTGACGCTTCCTCAAAGGCACGCCTAAGCCGGCTCCCCTTTAAAGGGAAACTACTGTTTGGTGAGGATCTGGACAAGTTGGTGAAGGACCTGGGCGAGTCTAAGGGCGGAAGGCTTCCTGAAGATAGACCGAAACAAGGTCGCTCTATGCCCCCGGTGCGTAGTCAACCCAGGGACCTCCGCAGGTTTCGTTCGGCCAGGCCGAATCCCTTTTCCAGGGGACGTTTCCCGTCCAGGGGGCAAGGCTTTAGGGGGTTTCGAGGAGCAGGTAGAGGTTTCGGTGCCTCTTCATCATTCTCCTCGGGACCTAGGAAACAGCAATGATATGTCGGGGGTCCAGGGGGAGGATCTGAAGCTGGGTGGTCGTTTAAAGCAGTTTCTTCCCGCCTGGTCCCGGGTCACGTCCGATCAATGGGTCCTAGAGGTCATCAGGGAGGGCTATGCTCTCGAGTTTGCAAAACAAATACTTCCAGCCTTTGTTCAGTCTCCATGCGGTTCTTCTTCAAAGCGGGAGGCCATAGACACAACTCTCTCACGTCTAATAGCGCTTGGGGCCGTCGTCCCAGTACCTCCAGACCAGCGCGGCTCGGGTCGGTACTCGATTTACTTTGTGGTGCCAAAGAAGGAAGACTCCTTCCGCCCGATCCTGGACCTAAAGCAAGTCAATCGCTGTCTCAAGGTTCCGCACTTTCGGATGGAGACCCTACGATCGGTCATAGCAGCCGTAAGGGCCGGGGAATTCCTAACGTCTCTCGATCTGACAGAGGCCTACTTACATATCCCGGTCAGGGCATCCCATCAACAATTCCTAAGATTCGCAGTGCCAAGGGGCCATTTTCAATTCCAGGCCCTTCCTTTCGGCCTTGCTACGGCACCAAGAACGTTCACCAAAGTGATGGTGGTGGTAGCGGCTTCCCTACGGAGAGAGGGAATCCTAGTTCACCCTTACCTGGACGATTGGCTAATCCGAGCAAAGTCGGAAGAGGAAAGCCACTCTGTGACGTCAAGAGTCATTCAGGTCCTAGAAGAGTTGGGGTGGGTCATCAATCGGGCAAAGAGCAGGTTGACCCCCTCCCAGGAACTCGAGTACCTCGGGGCAAGATTCGATACCAGCAAAGGCAGGGTGTTTCTGTCTCGTTCAAGATCAAGAGAACTAAGACTTCTAGTCGCCCAGTTCCTGGCCAGACGAATCCCCACAGCGTGGCATTATCTTCAGGTTCTGGGAACAATGGCAGCGGCTATAGAAGTGGTTCCATGGGCCAGAGCCCACATGCGGCCGTTGCAACGGGCCCTATTACGTCGATGGTCCCCTCAGCTTCACCCCATGTCAATGCAGTTACCGTGTGCTCCACGAACCAAAGAAGCGCTCCGCTGGTGGCGACACCCAAGGAATCTGGAGCGCGGGATGCCTCTCGAACCGCATCAGTGGTTACTTCTGACGACGGATGCCAGTCTGTCAGGCTGGGGAGCTCACTGCGAGGACCAGTTCGTTCAAGGCAGCTGGACACCATTGGAAGCTCAATGGCCCATCAACTGGCTGGAATTGCGAGCCGTCATCCGGGCGCTCAAGGCTCTCGAGACCTTAGTAAAAAGGAGGGCAATTCGCGTCCTTTCCGACAATGTCACCGCGGTGGCGTACATCAACCATCAGGGCGGCACCAGCAGCCCTGCCTTAGAGAAGGAAGCGGACTCCCTGTTCCGGTGGGCAGAAGGTCGGCTGGAAGCACTCTCGGCCCAACACGTAGCAGGCTCAGACAACATCACGGCAGACTACCTCAGCAGGTACAAGATAGACCACGGCGAGTGGGAACTGGAGCAGGGAACCTTCGACCAGATAGTGTCTCGTTGGGGGCTCCCGGTCATGGACCTCATGGCAAGGTTCTCGTCCGCCAAGGTAGACAGATTCTTCAGTCGACGAAAGGAAAGAATGTCCGAGGGCCTGGATGCCTTGTCACAGAAGTGGCCTTCGGAGGGCCTCCTCTATGTGTTCCCCCCGTGGGTGCTGATCGGAAAGGTTCTCCAGCGCGTGGAGTCTCACCAGGGGTTCGTAATCCTCATAGCCCCGGATTGGCCTCGCCGCCCCTGGTATGCGGACTTGGTGAGATTGATCGCCGACCACCCTTGGCGGCTCCCTTGCAAAAGGGACCTTCTGAGACAAGGCCCGGTCCGAATGCCTCACGTGGATCGATTCTCGCTTACGGCCTGGCTATTGAAAGGGCGAGGCTCCTGAAAAGAGGGTACTCAGGAGCGGTCATCTCGACACTGTTGCATGCTAAGAAGCGCTCGACCTGCCTCTCCTACGTTAGGACCTGGCGCATCTTCGAAGCATGGTGTGCGCAGCACCGACGGAAACCCCTTTCCGCATCTGTCCCGGAGGTTCTGGAATTCTTGCAGGCGGGTTTTGACAAGGGTCTAGCACACAGCTCCTTGAGAGTGCAGCTAGCAGCCATCGCATGCTATAGGGGCAAGGTCCGCGGCAAGCCCCTAGGGGCTCACGCGGACGTCTCCAGGTTCCTAAGAGCGGTTAGACGCCTACGTCCTCAACGGAGGTCGGTCATCCCCCCTTGGGATCTCAACCTAGTACTAAATTCCCTGATCGGGGAGCCCTTTGAACCAGTAAAGGGAGCCTCCTTAAAGGACCTAACCTTAAAGACAGTCTTTCTGGTTGCGATCTGCTCGGCAAGGCGGGTCTCTGAATTACAAGCATTGTCCGCGAAACCTCCCTTCCTTTTATTTCTCAAGGACAAGGTGGTTCTGCGAACTGTTCCTTCCTTCTTGCCCAAGGTGATCTCCCCTTTTCATATGAATCAGCCGGTCAACCTCCCGGTTCTCTCGTCCGTGGGGGCTGAAGGTAGGGATAGCAAACTGCGTCTCTTGGATGTCCGGAGAACCTTGAAACGTTATCTCTCCCGCACAGCGCCCTTCCGGAAGTCCGATCGCCTATTCGTACAGTTCGGAGGCCCTCACAAGGGAGAGGCGGCGGCCAAGTCTTCCATCTCAAGATGGATCAGAGAGGCGATTGCTTCCGCCTACATCCTGAAAGGGAAGCAGGTGCCAGCGGGTCTACGAGCACACTCCACTCGGGCACAGGCCACTTCTTGGGCAGAATTCAGCCTAGTTCCCCCGTTGGATATTTGTAGAGCAGCGACCTGGTCCTCGCTGCATACCTTCACCAAGCATTACAGGCTGGACATCCAGAGTTCAGCGGACGCTCGGTTTGGCATGGCAGTCCTACAGTCCGGTGTGCCGGACCCCACCCAGGGTTGAACTGCTCTTGTACATCCCAGAAGTAAGGGACTGGACTGGAGTGACGATAAGGAAAAGGTAATTAGATCTTACCTGCTAATTATTGTTCCTGAAGGAACGACAGTCCAGTCCCTGATCCCACCCGGTTAAGGCCTACCAGCATAAGGAAGCTACGGACCGAGCGTGAGGGCCAGTTCGGAGTGAGGGGGTGCGGGAGAAGATAGGCTCCGCCGGACTCATGCAAACCCGTGACCATCTTCCCTCTCAGTTTACCTGTTCCTTGAATCCCTCTCAGGTTGCCTATTCCTTAAAAAAAAAAAAATAAATAAATAAATAAAAATAAATAAATAAATAAATAAATAAAATGAGTAATGGATCTATATAGCTACAATAGGTTGTAGAGGTTGTTATTAAGTGTTTATTAGGTTGTTAAGGGAACTTTGTTGAGTCTGCTTTTTCATTCAGTTACTGGAGTTGGTGGGTGGTCCCAGTGGTATTTATACCGCTCCATCCCCCAAAAAGGTTGGGCTCAGCCTCCAAGCTGCTGGAAGGGTTGCGCAACCCAGAAGTAAGGGACTGGACTGTCGTTCCTTCAGGAACAATAATTAGCAGGTAAGATCTAATTACCTTTTGTACTTCAGCAGTCCTCTATCTTTAGTTAGAACCTCTCACGCTCACGTCTCCGTTTCCCGATCCATGTGGGTCTACTCTTAATCAGCTTCCTATTATAGCCCAATTTATATTATAACCTAATGAGGTGACTAATATGGTGTACCATAGAACAAATGAAGAAATTTAGAAAAACTACACTAGGGGGATAAACATCTGTCATGATAAATTTATTGTAACTTGATCATATAAAAAACGCACAAACCTAACGGGGTAACTAAAAGTGATGCATCAGAGAACACAAATAAAAATTTTAATTAAAAATGTAATTAAAAAAATTAATTAAATTTTTTTTTAAAAAAATTATTTGAAAAACTACACTAAAGGGATACCAAAATCACAGAAAACCATATGCCATAGTGGGAATATGATAACTGAAAATGCTAGAATGTTGCAACATTGAATCCGTGTCAGAATGTAGAGACATAAGAAACGCTAGAAAATCTTGTATAGACACAAGGTTTTGCTACGAAAATAATAGTGTGAGGGGACGTGATGGTAATGTATCAGTTAGGCTTTTAAACTAATAAAATGTGTGGTATAAAATTAACAAGAGGGAGACTCAATAAAACAAGATGTGCTATTTATTTTTATTCTTATGTTTTTTTATTTTATGTTCATATCTCTGTATAGTGTTGAAGTTATTAAAACTCAGTCATTTACGTTTTAGTACTTTGATTAAGTTGGTATTAGTACATTTTGAGTTTTTCTTTTATCCTTTGCTCCTTCTTTATGTCTCTTATTTTTACAATTTGGCATATTGATTTCTCACTAATTGTTGTTTTCATAAATGGTCAATCTGATATTACTATTAATATTTAAGTTATATTTGATTCATTTTTTAATATACTATCTTTCATTTTTAATATATTTTTTAATGGTTTATATTTAATTAGTTACTATCTATGTTCTGTATATATTATATTTTATTGCTTTGGTCTCTCAGCCCTGCGTTTGTTTTATGCATTTATTTTATGTATGTATTCTATCACCTTTATTTATTAATTCATATAATTATATTGTTATACGTTTACATACAATAATTTTGTGGCATGCCAATTGTTTTTAACCCCTTTTTATTATTAATTGATTATATCTCTGTCAATTAAAGTGATATTTCCCCTGAGGAAGGTGTTGCCGAAACGTGTTGGGGTTCCTCTTTCAGCAATAAAGACTCTTTAGTTCATCCAACGTCTCCTGCTTCTTGTGTTTGCCTGGACTATCTGCAGGAGGCACTGCTCCTCCTTGTGTATCCCTTTCTATCCCAGGACATGATCCTGCACAGGTCTTTCTTTCTACCAAAGCAAAGGAAAACATAATGCTTCCTTTGCATCATTCCTTGCAGGATCTCCTTCTGGGAATGTGGGAAACATCTTTAAGGGTACCCCCACCTTCCAGAGCAACTGATCTCTTATATCAGGTGCCCCCCTCTCCAGGGTTTCAAAAGACTCAACTTCCTCATCATTCCATGGTTGTGGAATCAGCATTGAGGCGGGTAAAGAGCAAGAAAAAGCACTCTTCTTATCCGCCAGGTCGTGAATCTAGGATGCTTGATGACTTTGGACATCAAGCCTTCCAGACATCTATGCTTTCTGCAAGAATTCTCTCATATATTTTCTATATGAGTTTATCTCTTGAGGAGGTCACAAAGCAATTACATCTTTTGACTCCTTCCCTTCCAGAGTCCAGGAGTGCAGACTACTCTTCACTGCTCAAGCATCTCCAGAATATTTCTTGGTTTCTTACTCGTGCTTCCCTAGACTCTTTTGAGTCTGTTAGCAGGACTTCTGCTATATCTATAGGGGCACGACGTAGAGCCTGGCTCCAAGCTTCACAGACACAGACTGGGACATACTCCTTGCACTGGAGATAATCTTTTCAACAAGGAGTCTTTACGTCAGGTTACTCAGTTTTCCACTGACTTACCTGTTCCTAGGGGCTCTCCTGCACCTTCTTCTGTCCCAGTAGGTAAAAAATGTCCTGCCAAACCTTCTTCCTATAACAGAAGAAGGTTTTATGCATCCTCTGCCCATCCTACAGATGTTCCCAAACAGGGGAAGCATCGTCCTGGTCTGCATGGTTCAACCTCTCACCAGGCTAAGCAAACCCAGCAACCACAGGGTTTCTAATCAACCCATCAGATGCTTGTGACTCTGGGGATTTACAATCTGCAGTTGTTTCTTCTCCATACAGACAATCCACTGCTGTCATTCTAAATCTTAAATATGGATCTCTTCCTGAAAGATATCCATCTTTTCTCTATGAGCTGTCAGGATATTCATGCTCCTAGGTCACAGGGTTCTCCTCTTTTCCTTCTAGTGAAAGAGGTCCATCCACTATCAAATGATAGTTTCCTGTGCCAGCATGTCTCCTTTCCTTTCTATTAACTTACTATATTGTAAGTTTTCTTTTCTCCTCTTTTCCTTCTAGTGAAAGAGGTCCATCCACTATCAAATGATAGTTTCCTGTGCCAGCATGTCTCCTTTCCTTTCTATTAACTTACTATATTGTAAGTTTTCTTCAGCTCCATTTTCTTTCCTCTCTTACCAGGGTTTTCCTCTGTAAGAGTGGTATTGTTCACTGGAGGGCTTTTCTTCAGCCTCTCTAATTTCTTTCTTTTCTAGTGCGGAGTTCTCTTTTCTGAGTCCCTCCTCTTTTTCAATCTTGCTTTGCAGCAGTTCATCAGACACCTCCAGAGTTTCTACTCTTGTTTTGTCTGTCCTTTCTGTTTTTCAACAGTACCATTCTTCTGCTGTCTGGCAAGCAGCTACCAATGCAGGAGCCTTTATGTTTCGACCACTGGTTCTTGTCCACCAGTAACCAGATTTGTCCTCCAATAATCTTCTATCTAGTATTAGTAGTGACTCCAAGTCAGTGCTGTCGTCTGTCTTGGAAATGATTTTCACTACAAACTTGTTGGATTGTCGTCTTTTCTACCATCTCCATTCCCATGGGTTTGGCAGCATGGTTGACATAGAACCGGCTACAGAGAAGCCAGTAGCTATCTCCTCATTCTCCTGCATAATGCTCTCTGAAAATTACAGAGGAGCTCTCCACTATGGGCCCTTGCTAGAGAGCATGGGTTTTTTTTCTCCAACAGCTATACTAGATGGTTGAAAAAAGCTTTTTTCAGTCATATCTGCCATGACTAGAAAAGTTCCCTTTTTACTATAACGCACATAGCCCTACTCTTACATGAAAGCTTAAGGAGTTGCTAATTCCCTTCTTTGGTCCATAGTATTTCCAATAGGGAATATGTTTCCTCCTTCCAGCTCATCCTCATGGTAAGAACGCATGATACCTTTTTGCTCTTAACCAGGTCACTATGGTATCACATTCCTATGCGTCTTCTGTTCACTTACCATGCTAGAGTTCTAAAATACTCAGGACTTGCAGACTACTGTCTGATATCATCCTCTGCTTTTCACGTAACCATCCTGGTTATCCTACTACCTAGCATCCCTGTAGCCATAACCAGTTGGAATTGATTCTCTACATGTCTTCTCAAGTAGGTTCCACCTTCTTGTTCTTAGATGAATCTTTCCTCTCCACATTTTTCCTATGTGAATGCCTTGTGGACATATTCTGTCTGCTTCCTGCAGACTTCCATATACATGTCTATATTATATGTATTCATACCTATAGTGTGTATATATATCGAGATATTCTACTATCGGTCGATATGTATTCTGCTTTATCTACCTAACTGTTGAGGCTCATATAGCCATATGATTCCGATAGAAGGGTTTTTACCTATACTATGCTATCCAGCATGTTTTGGGATCCTACACTCACAACCACTGGTGATAGTTAACACCTACCATAACCCTAAGGTTTAGGTACCTCTGAAGCTCTCCATGTCCAATATCTCTCCCAGTTAGGAGAGATATTGCGGATCTTCAGCTACTCACAGGCTAACACCTCTGGCGTTGTCCTTCCCTTTGGGATACAAGGGTTCTCATACCTTTTCCCCCCACAAGGACTGAACCTGTTTGTCCAAATCGGTTAACTTTTCTCTTTTGTTCCTAAAAGTGAACCACTCTTTTGCCAAAAGAGTTCGGCTTTTATCATAAAGCCTTCTGCTGAAGGCCCTCCATTTTTTGTACTACCCCGGGGTTTTCCTACTGGGGTTCCCTGTTCCCTTTCAGGATTCTGACCTCCATTATTTTTCCTACAGGTTCCCTACCTCCACTATAGTGAGGTCCTTCTTGAGGTTTCTCTACTGGGTTCCCCGGTAGATCCCATGAACCTCCATACTTCTCTAAAGTCCTGTTAGGGGAGGTCCCTATTGCATTTTATTTCTTTGCAATATCATTGATGACATTTATCATCCACACATGGACTCCTTCTGCAGTCCTATGCTAGGTTAGCTGTTCCACAGCACCTTCTTTCTTCAACACCTACCCTCCATCCTCAGGATGCCTGGTGTTGTGCAGGATAGCATGTTCCAACCTATAACATGCTGGGACTCCAGGCATCTCAGCTTAGGAGTCCCCATATGTGAAGACTCATTCCTGCTTGTTCCTGGAGATAGCACAGTTACTTACCTGTAACAGGTGATCTCTGGGAACAGCAGGAATAAGTCTTCACAACCCACCCACCTCCCCAGGAGTTGTATCTCTATCTATCTTTCCTTTCCTCTCCTTCTCTCTCTGTCTCAGCTTTAAAACTTAACTGAGGAGAGGCAGTTGGGAAAGGCAGGAAGGCAGCACGCAGGCGTGATGGGATGCTTCCAAAAGCTCTTTGATTGGACGCTGGGAAGTGTTCCCGCGCAGACTCCATCGGTACCGACGTACCCATATGTGAAGACTTATTCCTGCTGTTCCCAGAGATCACCTGTTAAAGGTAAGTAACTGTGCTTTCTCTAGAGGCTAGAGTAGCAGACTTGGCTAACATAGGAAAGACAGAGAGGTACATAGACGAGACCTACAGGGATATAGTCCTGAAGTCCCACCTCCAGTCTGGCAGCATCCCTGCTGCCATGGAGGAGAGAGGTCACGTGACAGGAGAGCATCACCCTGGTGTGGCAGGAAGTGATCCTGTAGCTAGGACCTGTCCTCCAGGTGATGTAAAACCCTCTCGCACTGAGGAAGTTTCTTCAGGGCCATGTGCCCATGAGGGAAGGGTTAGGACAGCCGTTATAGTTGGTGATTCGATCATTAGGGATGTAGATAGCTGGGTGGCTGGTGGACGTGAGGATCGCCTGGTAACATGCCTGCCTGGTGCGAAGGTAGCGGACCTCACACGCCACCTAAATAAGGTCTTAGATAGTGCTGGGGAAGAGTCTGCTGTCTTGGTACATGTCGGTACCAATGACATAGGAAAATGTGGTAGGGAGATTCTGGAAACTAAATTTAGGCTTTTAGGTAGGAAGTTGAAATCCAGAACTTCCAGGGTAGCGTTCTCCGAAATGCTTCCTGTTCCACGTGCAGGACCCAAAAGGCAGGCAGAGCTCCAGAGTCTCAATGCGTGGATGAGACAGTGGTGCAGAGATGAGGGGTTTGGATTTGTTAGGAACTGGGGTACATTCTGGGGAAAGGAGGGGCTCTTCTGAAGGGATGGGCTTCACCTTAACTGGGATGGAACCAGGCTGCTGGCATTAACCTTTAAAAAGAGGAGAGAGCAGCTTTTAAACTAGATAATAGGGGAAAGCCGACAGTCGCCCAAGAGCGGATGGTTCAGAAGAATGTATCCTTGAAGAATACTACCAAAAGCAGAGAGGTTCCAAAAAAAGAGTAAAGTAGCCCAAATGCCCTTGAGTATGGAGCAGACAGAGCTTAAAGATCCCAAATTACCCATGTCTACCAATAGCCAAATTAATATGAATAAAAAACAGTCTCTAAAATGCTTGTATGCAAATGCTAGAAGTCTTAAAAATAAGATGGGAGAGTTAGAATATATAGCAATAAATGAGAGGTTAGATAATGATTGGGATATCAGAGACATGGTGGAAGGGAGGACAACCAGTGGGACACTGTGATACCTGGGTACAAACTATATCGTAATGATAGAGCTGATCAAATTGGTGGAGGGGTTGCGCTCTATGTTAGAGAGGGCATTGAGTCAGAAAGGATTAAAGTTTTGCAGGAAACAAAATTTGATGTAGAATCTCTATGGATTGAAATTCCATGTAAAAAGGGGAAGGCGATGGCAGTGGGGGTGTACTATCGACCGCCTGGCCAGAATGAACAAATAGATGATGAAATGCTCAAAGAAATCAAGGAAGCTAACAAAAGTTACAGCTCGGTAATAATAATGGGTGATTTCAATTACCCCGGTATCGACTGGGTCAGTGTCACGGCAGACATGCTAGGGAGATAAAGTTCCTAGATGACATAAATGACTGCTTCTTGGAGCAGCTGGTTCATGAACCGACCAGAGGGGAAGCAATATTAGACCTAGTCCTTAGTGGAACACCAGATCTAGTGCAAGAGATAAGGGTGTTGGGGCCACTTGGCAATAGTGATCATAGCATGATCGCCTTTGATTTAATTAGTGGAGGAGGTACATTAAGTAAATCCACAGTACTACCGTTTAACTTTCGAAAGGGAGATTATGATAAAATGAGGAAAATAGTTAAGAAAAAACTAAAAGGAGCAGTTGCAAAGGTTAAAGACTTACATCAAGCTTGGGTGTTGTTGAAAAATACTATCTTGGAAGCCCAGACCAGCTGTATTCCACGCTTTAAGAAAAGTGGAAGGAAGTCCAAAAAAACTGCCAGCATGGTTTAAAGGTGAGGTCAGAGAGGCTGTTGCCGAAAAAGCTTCTTTCAGGAAATGAAAAAAAGAGCCAAACGATGAAACCTGGAAACAGCACAAGCACTGGCAGCTCAAATGCAAGGCATTGATAAAGAAGGCAAAGGGAGAATTTGAGAAGAAGCTTGCTGCGGAAGCAAAAACGCAAAATAAAGATTTTTTTCAAGTACATTCGTAGCAAAAAACCTGTGACAGTCGGTTGGACCATTAGATGATAGAGGAGTTAAAGGGGCACTAAGGCGACAAGGAGATAGCGGAGAGACTGAATGAATTCTTTGCTTCGGTCTTTACTGAGGAAATTGTAGGGATGTTACCCATGACTGAAGTGGTATTTAAAGGTGCGAAGAATTGAAGGAAATATCGATACATCTGGAAGATGTATTACTACTATTAGATAAACTGAAGGAGTAGCAAATCACCTGGGCCGGATGGTATACATCCAAAGGTGTTGAAAGAACTGAAATATGAGATTGCAGACCTGTTATTAGTAATCTGTAAACTATCATTAAAATCATCTCTAATACCTGAAGATTGGAGGATCGCCAATGTAACACCAATTTTTAAAAAGGGTTCCAGGGGTGATCTAGGAAACTACAGACCGGTGAGCCTCACGTCAGTACCCAGAAAAATGGTAGAAACCATCATAAAGAATAAAATTTCTCAGCATGTAGATAGTCATGGCCTAATGGGAGACAGCCAACATGGCTTTAGACAAGGAAGATCTTGTCTTACTAATCTGTTATGTTTTTTTTGAAAGTGTGAATAAACAGGTGGACAAAGGTGAGTTGGTTGATATAGTGTATGTGGACTTTCAGAAAGCCTTTGACAAGGTCCCACATCAGAGACTTTTGGCAAAACTAAAGAGTCATGGGATAGGAGGCAGTGTACTACTGTGGATCAAGAACTGGTTAAAAGATAGAAAGCAGAGGGTTGGGCTAAATGGCCATTTTTCCCAATGGAAAAAGGTGAATAGTGGTGTACCCCAGGGATCTGTGCTGGGTCCGCTGCTTTTTTACATATTCATAAATGACCTGGAAAGTGGACTAACGAGTGAGGTTATCAAATTTGCAGATGAGACAAAACTATTTAAAGTTGTTAAAACCCAAGAGCATTGTGGAAAATTGCAAGAGGATCTTGATAAATTGGAAGACTGGGCATTAAAATGGCAGATGAAATTTGATGTGGACAAGTGCAAAGTTATGCACCTAGGGAAGAACAACCCAAACTATGGTTACACGATGCAAGATTCCACATTAGGAACCACCACCCAGGAAAAAGATTTAGGCGTCCTTTTGGATAACATGTTAAAACCCTCGGCCCAGTGAGCAGCGGCAGCCAAGAGAGCAAATAGAATGCTAGGTATCATAAGGAAAGGAATGGAAAATAAAACAAAAAATATTATAATGTCTCTATACCTTTCCATGGTGAGACCGCACCTTGAATATTGTGTGCAATTCTGGTTGCCGTATCTTAAAAAGGATATAGCGTTATTAGAAAAGGTTCAGAGAAGAGCCAAAAAATGGTAAAGGGGATGGAAGGCTACTCCTATGAAGAGAGGCTACAAAGGTTAGGGCTCTTTAACCTGGAAAAAAGACGGCTGAGGGGAGTTATGATAGAAGTCTATAAATTAATGAATGGAGTGGAACGGGTAAACGTAGATCAATTGTTTACCTTATCAGAATATAGAAAGACATGGGGACATGCAATGAAGCTACAGGGTAAATAAGACTAATAAAAGCAAATATTTTTTCACTCAATGTGTAATCAAACTCTGGAATTTGTTACCTGAGGATGTAGTAAAGGCTGTTAGTGTAGCTGGGTTTAAAAAAGGTTTGGACATGTTCCTGGAGGAAAAGTCCATAAACCATTATTAAGAAGGGACCCAGGATATCAATGCTTGACCCAGTACAAGCATTGCGGAACCTGTGTCTTTTGGGGAAACTGCTAGGTACGTATGACCTAGATTGGCCACTGTTGTAAACAGAATACTGGGCTTGATGGACCTTGGTCTGACCCAGTATGGCATATCTTATGTTCTTAGTTGCAGTCATATCCTTCATTTTGATTTTTTGCTGTCTTTTAGCTATGATAGCTATGTCATCAGACTGAGCAAGATGGCACCCTTGGGCAGGAAGGGGACCGTGCATGCGCGCTGCATTCCCAAAGGTTTCTTTGAAAGCTGTGGAAATGCTCCGCACGAGGGCTCCGTCAGCGCCAACGTCACCCATATGTGAGGACTGATTCCTGCTGCTCCTGGAGAACACCTGTTACGCTAACCATCCCCTTTTGGAGAAATTGCCTCTGAGAGCGTGCCTTTTCAGCATTGTTGCAATTCACTGTCCAACAGAGTAAAAGTGAATTGGTCAGTTTTCAGAAAATGTCTGAAAACATGGTTTTTGAAACCATAGTGGCCTACCAGCTAACTAAATGTTCTGTGTAAGATAGTCTCTGAACTCTAACATACATCTTAAGGGATACATAAAATGAGTATCTTTCTGATTTCCTGTAACCTTAACCTAAGTAAGACCTGCCTGAGTACCCTAGATGTATCCATGCATTTGTTTGCTACTTTTGGTTTACATGCTTACCTGATATAGGATCTCTTTATGCTGTTACGTGGTGTGTACTGTATTTATCATTTGATGTAACGTTTTTAAATTCTCTTGATGAGAAACCTGAAATAGTAAACCGGCCCCATAATTTACTAAGCCCCAAAGTAATAATGTGGGTTTAGGTCGCATTATTAGCACAGGGCACTGTGCTAGATGCAGGGTACAGGGAAAGCCGTGCCCCTGAGTTTAGTGCAGCTTGCTGCAGTTGTACCATCATGGGGATCAACTACTGCCACAGATTGTGCTGGTCGTAGTTGCACCCTGCCTTTTAAGGCCCCTGCTAATGGCACTGTGGTGGGAATGCCCACGCCCTCTCCATGCTCAGCCTGTCTATTTGGGAATTCATTTTCTCTGCTACCTGAACTTTTTTGGCAAACAGATGATTCTGCTCACCCTAGACAGAATCTTCTTGATTAACATTCTTGGATTTCTTGCCTGCACTTGAACTACATTAATATTAGGTGATTATTTATGTACCTTTTCTTGGCTGAAACACTGTTAAGACTAGAACATTCCTCAGTGCCCTTCTATTTAGAATATTTATGAGCAGCTTTCTGCCCGAGTCCAGAGTCCTTCAGGTAAAATTTCTAGTATAAAATCTGATGTACTTAAGAGGGGTTTTTTCCTGTTTTGTGTTAGTGGGGAAAATGCTTAGTATTCTCGGGATGATAGTGACTCCCCATCCAAAAAAAAGCTTGCATTTGTAAAAATGCCAATCCACTTTATGTATATTTATTTTTTAACAAATTTCTTCTTCCTTATCGTCACTCCAGTCCAGTCCCTTACTTCAGGGTTACGCAACCCTTCCAGCAGCTTGGAGGCTGAGCCCAACCTTTTTGGGGTGGAGCGGTATATATACCACTGGTGCCACCCACCAACTCCAGTATACTCAGCCTCCAAGCAGCTGGAGGGTCCCGTAAGCCTAGGGCTTACTGGAGTCCTTCTTTCCTCTTAAATTCCTTTTTATTTAATTTAATTTATTTAATTTATTTAATTTTAGTTGGATTTGATTTATTTAACTCATTTGATTTACAGGATCTTTGGTATCCTATTTGATTCTCTCCGGAGTACTCTTTTTTCCCCCCCCCCCTCCCTCCCTCCCTCCCCGCAGCGTACTGAGACGGATTCTCTGCGGATCGGGCAGCAGCGAGGAGGAAAGTCCACAGCTCCTCTCACTGCCCGTGCTGCCTATTCTCCGGTCTGCCTGCCTCAGATCCGGCCCGTCCTCGCGCCGAAGCCCAGCTGGCGGCTGAGCGCTGGAGGACGCGCCGTGCACGCGGGGAGAGCCGAATCCTCTTCAGCCCCCTTCTCTTCTTACGGCGACGCGCTGTTTCAGCGGCGGAAGAGAAGTGCGGCGGGCAGCGGGAGCTCCGAAATTGTTCGGGCTTCAGTTTCCTCTCTCCCCCTTACCGCCGGAGCGCGGGGGACAGCAGAGGCCAGCGTTTGCAGGCGATTCATCTAGGGCTCCACGTGGCTGCGGCCTAGCACGTGTTGAGCCCCTAAGGAGAACGGCGGTCTCGGGCCTGGAACTGAAGAGCTCCTGAACCGCAAGTATACAGCTTAAGCTGTTAGCAAATTTATAGAAGTTTTCCTGCTACAGCTTCTCTTGGCGTTTAATGAGATATTGAGGGGAAATATTGCAACATAGCCCCCCCCCCAGCCACGGAGAACTTGCTGGGTCTAATATTGTAAGGGGGGGGGGCCGGTTATTAGCCTAATTTAGTTTAGTTAATTTATTTTAATTTATTTTTATTGATTTTAATGTAATTGAATTGGATTTAATCTTGTTTATTGATTTTGTTTAGTCTGAGGGGGAACAGTATTTTTGTGTTGGGGGAGGCAACTAGGATATCTCTCCCAAGAACATGACGGCCAAACAGAGGTGTCCCTCTTGTGGCACTAGAAGGGGCACTGCATCTGAGGCAGGGGTCTGCAGGGGCTGCGCCGCTGTCGCTTCCTCGGTGGAACAGGAAATCAGCCTGGCCATGTCCCAGGCCTCGCAGGGGTCCTCTGATCCCTTAGAGGGAGAAGCAGCGCCTCAGCTGTCCCCTCCCTCGCACTCAGAGACCCTCCTTCCCCCAGCTCCTTCCTCCTCCCTGCCGGCAGGAGAAGGGGGAGCAGGGGACTTCTTCTCCCCTGATTTCATTCTCCTGCTGCACCAGGCCTATTGCCTGCGTAAGAGGGGTCTTGGCCCAGGGGAAGCGGGTCCGTCGTCGGAAGGCAAACTGGTCAGACCCATGAGATCTAACTCCCAGGACTCGGGGATTTCCTCGAAGCGTCCCAGGCTGGCAGTTGAAGAGCCCCTCACTCCACTTTCCCAGGACTTGCCAGAGGAGGAGCCCTCGGAAAAGGAGGAGGAGGAAGAGGAGGAGCTGGAGGAAGGGGAGATCCCGGAGGAGGACCACTCTCGCATAATCAGAGTATTCAGGCGGGAGGAGTTGCCCGCTTTAATTAATGACTCCCTGAAAGCTCTCAACGTAGCCTCGGATACTCCCGCAGAGGAGGAAGCCTTGGAGGATCCCTTGATTCAGGCCGTCAGAAGGTCCCAGAAGGTCTTCCCTGTCCACAGAGTGGTACGTCAGATGATTCAGGAGGAGTGGGATCAACCAGAGTCAGTGTTGAGAGGAGTCAGGGCCATGTCTCGGCTCTACCCCCTCCCTGAGGCAGACAAAGAACTTCTGAAGTCCCCCAGAGTGGATGCGGCAGTCTCGGCAGTAACGAAGAAAACCACCATCCCAGTGGAGGGCAGCGCGGCGCTGAAGGATGCCCAGGACAGAAGATTGGACACGCTCCTTAAGCAAGCCTTCGACGTGAGCGCTCTTGCCTTACAAGCCTCAGTTTCGGGAGCATGGGTGGCACGAGCATGTTTGAGGTGGTCGCAGCAACTCCAGGCGGAGGAGGGTTCCTCCGATGGGGTCCTAGCCACCTCGGCAAGGTTGGAATCAGGTACGGCCTTCTTGGCAGATAGCCAGTATGACCTCATCCGGAGCTTAGCAAAGAACATGGCCTCGGTGGTGGCAGCCAGACGCTACTTGTGGCTCCGGAATTGGGCCGCGGATGCCTCCTCCAAAGCTCGCCTGAGTCGCCTCCCCTTTAAAGGGAAACTTTTGTTCGGAGAAGACTTGGACAAGTTGGTAAAGGACCTGGGCGAGTCCAAGGGCGGCAGACTTCCGGAGGACAGGATCAAGCAAACACGATCTTCTGCCCCTTCTCGGAACCAATCCAGAGAACCCCGGAGGTTCTGCTCGAACAGACCTAACCCTTTCCTCAGGGGTCGTTTTAACGCTAGGGGTCAAGGTGCCAGAGGGTTTCGGGGCAGAGGTTTCTCATCCTCTTCCTCCTCCTTCTCCTCAGGTCCCAGAAAGCAACAATGAGATACAGGGGGTCCGGGAGGTCGGATTGCCGGTAGGCGGTCGCCTGAGGCAGTTTCTTCCCGCCTGGTCCCGAGTCACATCAGATCAATGGGTGCTGGAAGTGATTCGAGAAGGATACTCCCTCGAATTTGCAAAGCAAATACTCCCAGCTTTTGTTCAGTCTCCCTGTGGCTCTGCAGCAAAAAGAGAAGCCGTGGAGTCGACACTTTCCCGCCTCATAGCTCTCGGGGCCGTAGTCCCGGTGCCCCCAGACCAATGCGGTACGGGTCGGTACTCGATTTACTTCATCGTCCCAAAAAAGGAGGGATCCTTTCGCCCGATCCTCGACCTAAAACAGGTCAACCGCTGCCTCAAGATACCTCACTTCCGGATGGAGACCCTAAGGTCAGTGATAGCGGCCGTGAGGGCCGGAGAGTTCCTAACATCGCTGGATCTGACAGAAGCGTACTTACATATCCCGGTCAGAAGGGCCCATCAGCAGTTCCTCAGATTCGCGGTACCTCGAGGTCATTTTCAATTTCAGGCGCTACCCTTCGGGCTAGCAACAGCGCCCAGAACCTTTACCAAGGTGATGGTGGTAGTAGCGGCCGCCCTACGAAAGAAGGGAATCTTAGTGCACCCCTATCTGGACGACTGGCTGATCCGGGCAAAGTCAGAGGAGGAAAGTCGCCAAGCAACAGCCGAAGTAGTTCAAGTTCTGGAAGAACTAGGATGGGTCATCAATCGAGCAAAGAGCAGTTTGGTTCCATCACAGGAGCTCGAATATCTCGGAGCAAGTTTCCACACAGGCAAGGGCAGGGTCTTTCTGTCCAGCTCAAGGCTAAAGGACCTGAGAACTCTAGTCTCACAGTTCATGGTCAGACGGCTTCCTTCAGCGAGGCATTACCTGCAATTGTTGGGTACCATGGCGGCGGCAATAGAAGTCGTTCCGTGGGCCAGAGCTCACATGCGCCCCTTACAGCGGTCTCTATTGCGGCGGTGGTCTCCGCAACAGCACCCCTTGTCTCGACTGCTCCCCTGTGCTCCTCGGACCAGACACTCTCTTCTCTGGTGGAGGTGCCCAAGGAACTTGAGTCGCGGAATGCCCCTAGAGCCTCCTCAGTGGGTACTCTTGACGACAGACGCCAGCCTGGCAGGCTGGGGGGCTCATTTCGAGGACCAGTTTGTCCAGGGGCAATGGTCGGCAGTAGAATCCCTTTGGCCTATCAACCGCCTGGAATTGAGAGCGGTCACACGAGCGCTCAGGGCTCTTCAGCCTTCAGTGCGAGGGAAAGCGATTCGCGTCCTCTCCGACAATGTCACCGCCGTGGCGTACATCAATCACCAGGGGGGCACCAGCAGTCCGGCATTGGAAAAGGAGGCGGACTCCCTGTTCAAGTGGGCGGAAGTCCACCTGGAGGCGCTCTCAGCACAGCACGTGGCAGGTACGGACAACATCATGGCCGATTACCTCAGCAGGTACAAGATAGATCACGGCGAGTGGGAACTGCATCAAGAGGTCTTCGACCAGATAGTGGCCCGGTGGGGTCCCCCAGTAATGGACCTCATGGCACGGTTCACATCCGCCAAAGCAAGCCGATTCTTCAGCAGGAGAAAGGAAAGGATGTCCGAGGGCCTGGATGCCCTGTCTCAAAGGTGGCCCACGGAAGGGCTCCTTTATGTCTTCCCCCCTTGGGCTCTAATCGGGAAGGTCCTCCAGCGGGTGGAAGCTCACCGGGGTCTAGTAGTCCTTATTGCCCCGGATTGGCCTCGCCGTCCTTGGTATGCGGATCTGGTAAGGATGATCGCCGACCGACCATGGCACCTTCCGGTCAGGAAGGACCTACTCAAGCAAGGACCAGTTCAGATGCCACACGTGGATCGATTCTCGCTTACGGCATGGCTATTGAAAGGGCGCGGCTCTTGAAGCGCGGCTACTCACCGGCAGTAATCGCGACCATGTTGAGCGCGAGGAAGCGCTCCACCTGTCTTTCCTACGTAAGAGTCTGGCGTATCTTTGAAGCATGGTGTACAGAACGCCGGAAGAATCCCCTGTCGGCCTCTGTCCCGGAGGTGCTGGAGTTCTTGCAAGCGGGCCTCGACAAGGGTTTAGCTCACAGCTCCCTGAGAGTACAACTGGCGGCCATCGCGTGCTATAGGGGCAAGGTGGGCGGAAAAGCCTTGGGAACAAACGCGGACGTTGCAAGGTTCTTGAAAGCGGTCAAGCGGCTCCGACCACAACGAAGATCGGTCATACCCCCTTGGGACCTTAACCTAGTTCTGAATTCCCTAGCCACGGGTCCGTTTGAGCCTTTGAAGAAGGCCTCCTTGAAGGATCTGACGCTGAAAACGGTGTTCCTGGTGGCCATTTGCTCAGCCAGACGAGTCTCTGAACTACAAGCCCTGTCTTCTCGGCCTCCCTTTCTGTCCTTCCTCAGGGATAAGGTAGTACTTAGGACGGTTCCTTCCTTTTTGCCTAAGGTGATCTCCCCCTTCCATGTCAACCAGTCCATCTCTCTCCCGACTCTCCGACCGGAGGGGGCAGTAGGGGGAGACAGTAAGCTCCATCTGCTAGACGTCCCCAGAGCCTTGAAGCGCTACCTCTCCCGCACGGCGCCCTTTCGGAAATCCGAACGACTCTTTGTACAGTTCGGAGGGCCCCACAAGGGTGAGGCGGCAGCCAAGGCCTCAATTTCCAGATGGATCAGGGAGGCGATCGCTTCCGCCTATATCCTCAAGGGGAAACAGGTCCCAGGGGGCTTGCGCGCTCACTCAACTCGAGCACAGGCTACCTCTTGGGCGGAGTTCAGTCTAGTACCTCCTCTGGATATCTGTAGGGCAGCGACTTGGTCCTCTCTGCACTCCTTCACCAAGCACTACAGGCTGGATGTGCAGAGCTCGTCGGACTCTAGGTTTGCACAGGCAGTGCTACGTTCCGGAATGGCGGATCCCGCCCGGGCTGGTACTGCTCTGGTACTTCCCTGAAGTAAGGGACTGGACTGGAGTGACGATAAGGAAGAGGTAATTAGATCTTACCTGCTAATTATTGTTCCTGAAGGAACGACAGTCCAGTCCCTACTACCCTCCCTAGTTCTGTAGCCATTCCGGCCGTTCTCTTTGTTATGGGTCTACGGCCTGAGGGCGGTTTCAGGTGTGTTGGTGGGTCAGGCTGGAGAAAAGGCACGCACCATGGCAGTTCTCCTACCTTCTCCCTGGACCTCCTCTCCTACTAACTTCTCCTGGTTAAAAAAAAAAAAAAATTACTTAGATTTGAGTTTGTTTACTTATGTTTTCTGAGTTATCTAGGTTGGTTATATCTGCTTTGACAGTCGTTTACTGGAGTTGGTGGGTGGCACCAGTGGTATATATACCGCTCCACCCCAAAAAGGTTGGGCTCAGCCTCCAAGCTGCTGGAAGGGTTGCGTAACCCTGAAGTAAGGGACTGGACTGTCGTTCCTTCAGGAACAATAATTAGCAGGTAAGATCTAATTACCTCTTTTTAGCAAATTTTGTATATGCTCAAAAGGTCAGAGTGTAGACAGCTGAAAACCCATACTGTCTCTCAGCAGCTTCTATCAACAGATGTTTTAATGTGCTCGTATGGAACCTGGCCCATGCTGCCATCTGTTGTCACTTGTATGATGCCCGCTACGTGTAGGTGCTGTTCTGCCATTGCTGCTTTTTGAGATTTTTATGTCTTAATGCTTTTATCCGATGGATCCCTTTTGTCCTTTAACAGTGTTACCATAATGTTCTGAGTGAGAAACTGAAATGATATAAATCTTAAGATGGCTTAGGACATGACTTATCCCAGTTGAAGATCCAGTTTGTGATCTGCAGGAATTTTACAGCTTTTATTGCTTCCCAAAAAGTGTGACTCTTATCTGAGCATCATTCAGCTAAAGGAACACACAGAATTCTCATTTCCAGTGCATTGGTATTAGTTGTTTGTATCTTTGACAACCTTACAACTGATGCCAGGCTGAACTGGAAGGGAGTATTACGCAAGCTGAGGAGACTCCTTTCCTTCCCTTTCATGTTTGGCATCCTGGAGACACAACTGCCTAAGCCCACAGATCAATTTACATGCACATCCCGCAATACTTCTGACTCCCTCCACTTCCATGCAGTCTTGCAGGCTATGTTCTGTTCATGTAAATCAATTGTACCTTCCCCCTGCCTCACGTGCACTCCTCTAATCTACCTGCCACCCTGCCTTTTTTACTATCTCCAGGAACAAGCAGGAATGAGTCTTCACATATGGGTATGTCGGTACCGACGGAGCCTGCGCGGGAACGCTCCCCAGCTTTCCAAAAAAGGAAAGCTTTTGGGAACATCCCACAGCGCCTGCGCGCTGCCTTCCTGCCTTTCCAACCGCCTCTCTCCAGTTCTTCTTTTCTGCGGAGCCAGCAGGTCGTGTTCCTGTCACCACTGAAGAAGTTCTTTGTTTTATTTCTTTGGTCGCGCGTCTGCCTTCTCCGACGTTGGACCGGTACCGCCGGTCTTTCTTTCTTTTCTTAAAAAAAAAAATATATATTTTTCCCTCACTTAGTGTGTTTTTCCTTTTTGGGCCCTAGGCCTCACGAAACCTTTTCCTCATGGAAAAACCAGCCTCCGGGTTTAAAAAATGCACTAAGTGCAGCGGTACTATTTCTGTTACCGATACCCATGAATGGTGTCTCAAATGTTTGGGTCCTGACCATTCCATTTTGGATTGTGAGTCCTGCTCCTTGATGTCCAAACGAGGTTTACAGAACCGAGCAGCCAAGCTCCATGTCCTGTTTCCCTCTGATGCAGCTTCAGTGGCATTGACGTCTTCCAGGGCTGCTTCTTCCTCCCATGGATCTCAGGTAACCAAACATAAAACCAGCCGGTCCTCGAAGGGTAGATCTCCTTCCAAGCATCGAGATGCCTCCGGGCTTGCCCTCGAGGATCCTGCACCGGCAAAACTACCCCAGCGGGAAGCTCCGGCTTCCAAAGCTCCACCTATGGGGTTACAGGTTGACATCAATGGCACGGCCTCGACCGATCACCTGTTAGAATGCTCTGGGGTACCGGCACAACCTTCCGGTACCGAGTTCCAGGCATTCATGGCGTCAATGGATCAGAATGTTCTATCCATGCAGCAGGCTATCACGGCCTTCTTTCAAGCTGCGATGCCACTGATACTACAACAAACTCCGTTGTCGGTATCAGCTCGGGTACCGGCACAAACTGCATCGACATCGGCCATGGTGTCGACTGCAGCGGTTCCCTGTCCAGGGGTGCCCATCGTTACCGAACCGGTACCGATAACGCCCGATGTCGATATGGCTCGGTACGCGTATCGAGCTTTGAAAGAGCACCCTGACAGTCGATACTTTGATTCCTCCGAAGATTCTGATGCATCGGAGGAGTCTGCTGAAGTATCCATAGCCCTTCCTGAAGAGCCGCCTTCTCCAAAAAGAATGTCTTCCCCCAGAAGACTTGTCCTTTCAAGACTTCATAAGAGAAGTGGCTAAAGGGCTTTCTATTTCAGTAACCTCTGAATCAGAGCCTAGAGCTAAAAAATTAGATATTTTAGGTTATCCCAAGGCTCCTAAGGAGGCAGTCACCTTGCCAATTCATGAGATTCTTTATGATCACATCATTGACTTATGGGAGACTCCTCTCACTATCTCTCCTCATTCTCGTAGGTTGGACACCATGTACCGTGTCCCTCCTTGTCCTGGTTTTCATAAAACACAGCTTCCTCACCATTCTATTGTGGTGGAGTCAGCTATGAAAAAGATAGAGTGCAAAAAGACACTCCTCTGCTCCTCCCAGGAAGAGAATGCAGGACCTTGGATGCTTTTGGTAGGAAAATCTTCCAAGCCAGTATGCTCATTGCCAGAATCAACTCCTATAGTCTCTATATGGGGATGTTTCTGAAAGAAGTTGCAGATAAGCTACACACTTTCCTCCCTTTTCTTCCAGAGGATAAAAGGGAAGAATTTCTTATTTGGCTTAAGCATACTCAAGATATTTCAAAGTTTTCCAACCGTGCAGCTTTTGACTCCTTTGAGGGTGCCAGCAGAGCTTCGGCCATTGCCATAGCTGCTCGCAGAATTGCTTGGCTCCAAGCTTCTGATCTAGAATCTTGGGTCCAGGATGGCTTGGGAAATCTTCCCTGTACAGGAGAAAACCTGTTTGGCAAAGATTGGCAAATAAAAGCCACTCAAATGGATGCAGAAAATTCTGCTTTGGATAGACTTTCAAAGTCAACCTCCATTCCTGCTAAGAAAAAACCTTTCAAGAAGTCTTTTTTTCCTCAAGAAAGGCAGATTCCATCCTGCTTCTGGCCAGCAATCTTCTACAGGTCGTTTTGCTGCTAAGCGTCAGCAACCTAAGCAAGCCAGGCCTAAGCCTACAGGGGCTGCTGCAACTCAGCAGACCCAGCCTCCTCAGGGCTTTTGACTTGATGCTAGAGAACTTAGCCTTTCTGGCTCTGAAACAGCCAGAGCCTCTCACCATTCCAGGAAGGTTAGCTCACTTTGCTCCCAGATGGGAGCAAATTACAACAGAGCAGTGGACCCTCTCCATCATAAGGGAGGGGTACAAACTTCATTTCTCAAACCTTCCTCCTCACACCATGGTGAAATATTTCAATTCTCCAACATCTCTCCTCGACCTTCTAGGTCAGGAGGTGGCTGCCCTTCTTGCCCAAGGGGCAATAGAAGAAGTGCCTTTTCTTCAACAAGGGTCAGGGTTTTACTCCCCCTACTTTCTGATCCCAAAGAAAACGGGGGGCTACAGACCCATATTAGATCTCAGAGAATTGAACAAATTTCTATGCAAGGAGAAATTCAAGATGCTTTCTCTGGGCACTCTCCTTCCATACCTTCAGAGTCAGGATTGGCTTTGTTCTCTAGATCTCAAGGATGCGTACACCCATGTTCTCATCCATCCATCTCACAGAAGGTTCCTCCGGTTCCTTTTCCAAGGGAAGCATTACCAATACAGGGTGCTTCCTTTCGGTCTGGCCTCTGCTCCAAGAGTGTTCACCAAATGCATGGCAGTAGTAGCTGCATTTCTACGCACTCTGGGGATGTTTGTATTCCCATACCTGGACGACTGGCTCATCCGAGCTCCATCTCAGTCAGAAGCCCAGACTGCCCTGGACTGCACAAGGCGCATTCTGCAGTATCTGGGACTTGTGGTAAATCTCCCAAAGTCCCAGCTCACCCCTACTCAGTCCCTAGAGTTCATAGGGGCCTGGCTAGATACTACCACTGCAAGGGCCTATCTTCCTCAGGCCCGTTGCCTACGCCTAGTGCAGTTAGCCTCCCAGATTCAGTCAAAGAGCCATTTAACTGCCCGGGAGATGCTACAACTGCTAGGCCACATGGCCTCCATAGTGCATGTGGTCCCCTATGCTCGCCTTCACATGAGAGCAGCTCAATGGACTTTGTCCACCCAGTGGATTCAAGCTTCAGGAGGTTTGACAGACAAAATAGCAACCTCCAGGTGCCTCTCTTGGTCTCTACAGTGGTGGATGTCCACCCAAAATCTGTTGCTGGGGTCCCCCTTCCAACAGTTGTTGCCCCAAGCAACCCCCACAACAGATGCCTCCCCAACAGGTTGGGGAGCTCATCTACAAGACCTCTCCACTCAGGGCACTTGGTCTCCACAGGAGACCTCTCTACATATCAACCACTTGGAGCTCCGAGCAGTTTTCCTAGCTCTTAAGATCTTTAATACCCTGCTCAGCTACAAGACAGTCCTCATTCATACGGACAATCAAGTAGCCATGTTTTACATAAACAAGCAAGGAGGAACTGGCTCTCTGTCGCTTTGCAACGAAGCTTTAAGATTGTGGGCCTTCGCCAGAGAGCATCAAATCCATCTCCTGGCCGTATACCTTCCAGGAATCCAAAACTCTTGGGCAGACAGACTCAGTCGAGTTCTGCTTCCACACGAATGGTCTCTGCACATGGACCAGGTACTCAGAATCTTTCAAGAGTGGGGAACCCCGGACATAGACCTCTTTGCAAGTCCGTGGAATGCCAAACTTCCCCAGTTCTGTTCCAGAATTCTGTGTCAGGGAGTTCAGGCCAGGGATGCCTTCCTCCTTCACTGGCGTCAAGACTTCCTGTATGCCTTTCCACCCATTCCCTTAATTCCCAAGACTCTATTCAAGTTCCAGAGGGATCAAGGATCTATGATCCTCATAGCTCCACGCTGGTCATGCCAAGTGGGGTACCCTCTACTTTTGTATCTCTCTCAAGCTCCCTCCCTAGACTTGGGAGCTGCTCCAGACCTCCTGTCCCAGGAGGAGGGAACTTTGTGGCACCCAAACCCCAAGTCCCTTCACCTCAGGGCTTGGTTGCTGAAGGCTTAGACCTTCAAGGTTGGAATCTTTCTCAGTAGGTGAAGGATATCCTCCATGCTTCCAGAAAACCTTCTACTAGACGTTCCTATGCTTTTAAATGGAAAAGGTTTTCCATTTGGTGTGCTGAGAAGGGTCTTGACCCTCTAGCACTACCTTTGAATTCTCTATTGGAATATCTCCTACATCTCTCCAATGCAGGCCTTAAGACGAATTCAGTAAGAGTCCATTTGAGTGCTATTGCAGCATCCCTTAAGCCTCTCAATGGACAGCCTATTTCCTCTCATCCTCTTATTGCAAGATTCATGAGAGGCCTAACTTTAACTAAACCTCCCATTAGGCCTCCTCCGGTGGCATGGGACTTAAATCTGGTTCTTGGTCAACTTATGAAGCCACCTTTTGAACCCTTAGCCACTACCTCCTTGAAATTTCTTTCCGGGAAGGTTATTTTCCTCATTGCAGTCACATCAGCTCGCCGCATCAGTGAGCTACAGGCCTTGATGGCTAATCCTCCTTATACAAGGTTTCATCGTGATAAGGTAGTCCTCATGACCAATCCACACTTTATGCCTAAAGTGGTCTCACCTTTTCATCTGAACCAAGAGGTATATTTACCTGTCGTCTTTCCAGGTCCTCATGTATCAAGTGCAGAAAGGAATCTTCATACCCTGGATTGTAAAAGGGCTCTTGCCTTTTACTTACAAAGGACTCAGCAACATAGAAGGTCTTCCCAACTCTTTGTTGCTTTTGATCCTTCTCATTTAGGACTTCCAGTCTCTAAAAGGACACTGTCCACTTGGATTGCTCAGTGTATTTCCTTCGCCTACCAGAGTAAGAACCTTTCTCTGGAAGGCCATGTCACAGCTCACAATGTGAGGGCCATGGCAACTTCTATGGCTCATCTAAATTTTGTGTCCATCGACCAGATCTGTCGAGCAGCCACATGGGCCTCAGTTCATACCTTCACAGCCCATTATTGTTTGGACAAGGACTCCCGCCGGGATGCCTTGTTTGGTCAGGCTGTCCTAAAACACCTGTTCCATACTTGAACAACTCCTACCCTCCATCCCTGTTTAGATGCCTGAGATCCAAGGGGGAGGTAGGGCCCTTCTCAGGGTCTACAACCCTGGGGATCTCCCCGGCATCTCTAGCTGGGGAGTCCCCATATGTGAAGACCCATTCCTGCTTGTTCCTGGAGATAGCACAGTTACTTACCTGTAACAGGTGATCTCTGGGAACAGCAGGAATAAGTCTTCACAACCCACCCACCTCCCCAAGGAGTTGTATATTATATCTCTTTCCTTTCCTCTCTCTCTCTCTCTCTTTGTCTCAGCTCTGAAACTCGAACTGGAGAGAGGCGGTTGGGAAGGCAGTGTGCAGGCGCTGTGGGATGTTCCCAAAAGCTTTCCTTTTTTGGAAAGCTGGGGAGCGTTCCCGCGCAGGCTCCGTCGGTACCGACGTACCCATATGTGAAGACTTATTCCTGCTGTTCCCAGAGATCACCTGTTACAGGTAAGTAACTGTGCTTTCTTGGCCCTTCCCTCGAACTCCCTCTCTCCTGTTCTGTGCCCTGAACCTTCCCAAGTCCCTTCTCAGAACCATTCTTTTTCAAGCTGTCTTTGATCTCCCCTCAACTGCCTCCTGAAATTACTCTTACTCTCCTTCTCTGTTCTTTTCTTTTCTACCCTCCTCTTCTGGGATGAATGCTCATTTCTGTCCTATCAATTTGTTGTAGTTCCTTTCTTTTCTCCTGGCTTTTATTTTATATATTGTAAACTGCCCTTATGCCTGAAGGTGTGGTACATTAGGCATGTCAAAGATAAGGATGTACACATCAGCACCTGCATCAAGTGATGCATAACGCTGAGCCAACTGCTTTTTTTTTTTTTTTTGATCTTTTGTTTAGAGGGTTTATTATCTCTCAGAAGTTTAAAACCATCTTAGAATACTAAAAGTTAGAGTTTGAGCTAGGCTTCTTAATTGGTTCCTGTTTGCAAATGCATTTCTACAGAATCCATCACTTGCATGTGTAAGTAACAGGAATACCGCTTGTGTATAAGCAGCTCTAAGTCCCAGGTGCTGATGCTTTTTTTGAGCATCTTTCATTGTAAAATGGTTTCCCTTTGATTTGTATACTGTCAAATACACATGTTGTGTCTCTTGGGCGGTGTTGTACCTGTTTTTAAAGGACTCCACATTTAATGAGCTCTTCAATAGTTTTAAATGTTTTCCTACATGGATATCCTATATAAAGTTGCAGCCCTCACTTTCTTATTCAGTTGTGTGATCATGGGCGATCAGGTGATGAAAAAATATATTCATAAGACCTTTTTAAGTCCAGGCATAGTCTTGTTTCCTTTAAGCCACGCCTTGACAAATTTTCTTCGAATCTAGAAGCCAGCCTAAAAACCTAGCAGCTGGCCACTGAAACCTAGGACATTGTGCATGTCCCCACCCCCACCCCCACCCTCCAGAAAGGTATATCACAGCTACGTTTTTAGGTTTTGGGGTCTGATTTACTAAGCTTAATAAATCAGGACTTTAATGGGCTACTGCACAGTGCTAACAGAAGGCAGTGGCCCCACTCCTCCTCCTCCCACCACTCCCACTGACCCTTTAAGCTATACCTGTGTGTGTGTGGTGTGGAGATGGGGTGCCTGTGTGCGTGTATGGGGTAAAGGTCTCAGAATTCTGGGTTATGCACCTCTTCTAGCAGCTTGGAGACAGAGCACGTCATCCTTTTGATGACCGTCACATATATATATATATATATATATATATATATATATATATACTGCTGGCACCTCCCACCAGCTCCAGTATGCTAAGTCTCCAAGCAGCTGGAGGTAGCAGTGAGCCAGAATTCTGAACTCACTGGAGAGACAACTAAGGAGAATTAGATTTTTAGGTTTCATTTTGAATTTAGTCCTTTGGTTCATTTGCTTTTGTTAGTCTGCATTTAGGGCTTATCTTCACTAGAATCTGTCCACCTATACCACAAGGGGTGGGTGAACAGCCTGGAGGCTCCTCTTGCTCTCCCTCCCCTTCTCTCCCTACTTACAAAAGCACCAGAGAGGCGGCAGGCTTCTGTGCAGTTAGTAGCTCCCGAACCCAGGCAGCAGGTGAGAAGCAGGAGCCAGGAGTTAAAAGGCAGCAGCATCACAGCAGTGGAGAGGGGATCCTCAAACTACACCAGGCCTGTCCCGTCACTGAAGCCCTCCTGTGCAACTGAGCACAGGGCCGGCGGAGCAGAGCAGCATTTTGTTTTTTTTCCGGAGGAGGAAGGCAGCGAGCTGTCAGTCCAATCGCTGAAGCCCTCGGTCGGCTGAGCGTGGGAACGGCAGCGCTAGTCAGTCCCTGGTTTCTGCTTCCATACACGTTGTAGGTTCAGCCATGTGATAAGTGTGACCTAGCATGCATCTGCAGCTCCGGCAGACGTGATGAGTGCCAGTAAGGAGCAGGGAGTGCTTTTCACGCCCTTTTTTTTTTCTTTTGAGGGATTTCGGAGGGGCCTCTCCCTTGCTCAGGTCTTGGACCAGGGAGCCTTAATTTGGGGGGGGGGGGGGGGGTCTTTACCACAGCCAGCCCCAGTTTTCTGAGTTTAAAAAAAAAAAAAAAAAAAGGTATTTAGAGGAGTTCTGGTTTGTTTTAATTTGTATTCAATTTTGGTGCCTTGGCTGATGAGGTGGGAGGGTCCTTTCCCCTTGCATCTAGGTCCCCAGGGGACATTATGCTAAAGCACCTTCAGTGCCTGGTCTGTGGTACTCAAAGGGAGACACTGTCGGAAGGGGGTATTAGCTACGGTTGTGCCCAGAAGGCAGCATCAGTGGAGTAGGAATTGCAAGCCACTGGAGATCCGAAAAGGGGTTCCTCCCTGTCCCAGGTGTTAGGAAACTCTCCAGACCTGGAGGGGGGGGAGCGTTTTAGCTCGCGTTCGCCCCTGCTGGAAGTGCAGACCAATCCCCCCCCAACCCCCACCTAGGCCCTCCACCTCGCAGCAGCAAGTCATGGTGGGGGGGGACGACTGGGGAGGGTTTTCCCCAGAGTTCATCCTTCTCTTGCATAAGGCGTATTGCCTGCACCAGCAAGAGTCCAACCTGGCCTCTATTGGAGAGACCCACGCACCTAAGTGCCTGGTGGCTCCAAGGAGCTTGGAATCTGGGCTGGAACGCCTTGAGAAGTTCAGAGGGCTGGGGAGACCAGTCACCTCAGTCTGAGGTCCTGGAAGGAACAGACCTAGACACGATACTAGATGCCCCAGAAGAGGAGAAAGAGTTGGCCTTTGGGGGGGGGCTTCTTTACGTTTTTCCCCCGTTGACACAGATAGGCAGAGCCATCCAGAGAATAGAAGCTCACCAAGGACTGTTCATTCTTATTGCCCCAGATTGGCATACCACGGGCACCATGGCCAATCTGATGCGGCTGCTCACAGACTGGCTGTGGCATCTTCCGGAGTGGGAAGACCTGCTGACACAGGGTCTATTCCGAATGCCTCAGGTGGGTCAGTTCTTGCTTACGGCATGGCTCTTGAAAGGGTGAAGTTGCTGAAAAGGGGCTACTTGGGTTTTGTGATTGCAACCATGTTGAAGGCCTGAAAGAGATCCACTTGTCTCTTACGTCAGGGTGTGGCATATATTTGAGGACTGGTGCTCAACAAGGCAGTGCCAGTTGGCCTCTGTGACCCTTCCGGACGTTTTAGCATTTTTGCAGGCTGGCTTTAAAAAAAAGGATTGGCTGCCAGTTCTCTGAAGGTCCATGGCAGTCTCCTATCATGGGAGAGTCCAAGGAGTCTCACTAGGAGTGCCTCTGGACATTGTCCAATTCTTGAAAGCAGTGCGTCTGCTTCATCCCCCACATAGAGTGGTGGTTCCTCTCTGGGATCTTAATTTGGTCCTGGAGGTATTTACAGGGGAGCCCTTTGAGCTGTTGGTTTGTGCCTCCCTGAAGGATTTGATCCTAAAGATGGTCTTTCTGGTGGCGATTTCTTCGACAAGAAGGATTTTGAAGCTGCAGACCCTTTCCTGCTGGCCTCCCTTTCTTTACTTTTCTAAGGACAAAGTGGTTCTGCATCTGGTTCCTTCCTTCCTTACCCAAAGTGGTGTTGGAATTTCTTGTGAACCAGCCAGTTTCCCTAACGGCGTTACTTAATGTGGGGGAGGAGACCGTGGATTTGCGTTTGCATTTTCTGGACATCCGTAGAGTCCCGAAGCAGTATCTGAAGAGGACAGAACCGTTCCATAGGTTCAATCGGTTGTTTGTGTTTGGGGGGGCCGCATAAGGGTGAAGCGGCGGCCAAGGCCTCTATTTCTCATTGGATCAAGGAAGCCATTGTGTCGGTTTATATGTTGAGAGGTCAGACAGTGCCAGCAGGGCTGCGGGCGCATTCCACGAGGGGCCTGGGGGCCTCGTGGCTAGAATCTAGCCTGGTGCCGCCAGCAGATATATGTAGGGCAACAACATGGCCCTCCCTGCATACGTCTTCTAAGCATTATCGCCTGAATGTCAAGGCGGCTGGAGATGTCTGTTTGGGGGGGGGGGGGGCCATCCTTGAGGCCGGTCTTGCAGGTCCCTCCGTCTGATGGTACTGCTCTGTTACATCCCAGAATTCCAGGACTGGACTTTTTCTAAAAAAAAAACCAAAAAAAACCTGTTTTTCTCACTTCAGTGCATTTTTTCTTTCTTCGGCCTTAGGCCTAGGGAAAAATTTTCCTCATGGAAAAGCCCGCTTCCGGGTTAAAAAAGTGCACGAAGTGCAGCGGCACTATTTCTGTCACCAACACCCATGAATGGTGTCTAAAATGTTTAGGCCCTGACCACTCCATCACGGATTGTGAGTCCTGTTCCATGATGTCTAAAAGAGGTCTACAGAATCGAGCAGCCAAGCTCAGTACCCTGTTTCCCTCTGATGCAGCTTCGGTGGCATCGACATCTTCCAGGGCCTCTTCTTCCTCCCATGGATCTCAGGTAACCAAATTTAAGTTCAGCCGGTCCTCGAAGGGTAGATCTCCCTCTAAGTATCGAGATGCCTCCGGGCTTGCTCTCGAGGAATCCGCACCGGCAAAATTACCCCGGCGGGAGGCTCCGGCTTCCAAAGCTTTATCTATGGGGTCACAGGTTGACATCGATGGCTCTGCCTCGACTGATCACCTGTTGCCATGTTCTGGGGTACCAGTGGTTCCCACTGGTACCGACATCCAGACATTGGTGGTGTCGATGGATCAGAATATCCTGACCATGCAGCATGCCATTACGGCATTCATACAAGCTGCGACGCCTTCGGTACCGCAACAAACTCCGTTGTCGGTACCGGCTCCAGCACCGGTACCGATATCGGTTCCGGTGCCAGTACCGATTGCATCGACATCGGCTTCGGTGTCGACTGCAGCGGTTACACTGTTCTGTGATGCCCATCGGTACCAATCACTCCCGATGTCGATACCACCCGGTACACGTATCGGGCTCTGCAAGAGCATCCAGACAGACGATACTTTGATTCCTCTGAAGACTCTGATGAATCAGAGGCCTCTGTCGAAGCATCGGTAATCCTTCCTCAGGAGCCCTCTTCTCCGAAAAAAAGAATGTCTCCTCCAGAAGACTTGTCTTTTTAAGACTTCATTAGGGAAGTGGCCAGGGGCCTCTCCATTTCAGTGGCCCCTGAGGCAGAGCCTAGAGCCAAAAAATTAGATATTTTACAATATCCTAAGGCTCCTAAAGAGGCAGCCACTTTACCAATTCATGAGATTCTTTATGATCACATGATGGGCATATGGGAGACTCCTCTTACCATCTCCCCTCATTCTCGTAGGTTGGACACCATGTATCGTGTTCCTCCTTGTCCTGGCTTTCATAAGACTCGGCTTCCTCACCACTCCATTGTGGTGGAGTCTGCTATGAAGAAGATAGAGTACAAAAAGGCACTCTTCTAATCCTCCAGGAAGACAATGCAGAACCTTAGATGCCTTTGGCAGGAGAATTTTCCAGGCCAATATGCTTTTTGCCAGAATCAACTCCTATAGTCTCTATATGGGGATGTTTCTAAAAGAAGTTACAGATCATCTGCAAACTTTATCTCCTTTTATTTCAGAAGATAAAAGGGATGAGTTTCTCACCTGGCTTAAACATGCCCAGGTTGTTTCCAAATTTTCCAACCGTGCAGCCTTTGACTCTTTTGAGTGTGCCAGCAGAGCCTCGGCTAATAGCCATAGGTGCACACAGAGTTACTTGGTTACAAGCTTCTGATTTGGAACCCTGGGTTCAGGATGGACTAGGAAACCTTCCTTGTACAGGTGAAAACCTTTTTGGCAAAGATTGGCAAGCAAAGGCCACCCAAATGGATGCTGAAAATTCTGCTTTAGATAGACTCTCAAAGTCTACCTCTGCTCCTTTTAAGAAAAGGTTGTTCAAAAAGGGATTTTTTCCCCAAAAAGGGAGATGATATTCTGCCTATGGTCAGCAGGCATCTTCTGCAGGTCATTTTGCTACAAAGAGACAGCAACAACCAAAACAGGCCAAGTCTAAGGCTGCTAGGACTGCTACGGCCCAACAGCCTCAGCCTCCTCAGGGCCTTTGACTTTCAACTAGAGAACTTAGCCTTTCTGGCTCTAAAAGAACCAGAGCCTCTCACCATTCCAGAAAGGTTAGCTCACTTTGCTCCCAGGTGGGAACAAATCACAGCAGAGCAATGGACCCTCCCAATCATAAGGGAGGGGTACAAGATTCATTTCTTAAACCTTCCTCCCCACACCATGGTGAGACAGTTCAATTCTCCAACATCGCTCCTCGACCTTCTGGGTCAGGAGATTGCTACCCTTCTTGCCCAAGGGGCAATAGAAGAAGTACCCCTTCTTCAACAGGGCTCAGGGTTCTACTCCCCCTACTTTCTTATCCCAAAGAAAACAGGGGGCTACAGACCCATATTAGATCTCAGAGAATTGAACAAGTTTCTATGCAAGGAGAAATTCAAGATGATTTCTATCGGTACTCTCCTTCCATACCTTCAGAGTCAGGATTGGCTTTGTTCTCTAGACCTCAAGGATGCGTACACCCATGTCCTCATCCATCCAACATACAGAAGGTTCCTTCGGTTCTTTTATCAAGGGAAGCACTACCAATACAGAGTGCTTCCTTTCGGTCTGGCCTCTGCACCAAGAGTGTTCACAAAATGCATGGCAGTAGTAGCTGCATTTCTACGCACTCTAAGGATATTCGTATTCCCATATCTGGACGACTGGCTCATCCGAGCTCCATCCCAGTCAGAGGCCCAGACTTCCCTAGCCTGCACAAGGCGTGTTCTTCAGTATCTGGGACTTGTAATAAACATTCCAAAATCCCATCTCACCCCTACTCAGTCTCTAGAGTTCATAGGGGCCTTGCTGGATACCACAACTGCAAGGGCCTATCTTCCCCAGGCACGTTGCCTACGCTTGGTGCAGTTAGCCTCACAAATTCAGTTAAAATCCCATTTAACTGCTCAAGAGATGTTAAAACTGTTAGGCCACATGGCATCCACTGTGCATGTGGTTTCTTATGCTCGCCTTCACATGAGAGCAGCTCAATGGACTCTATCCACCCAATGGACCCAGGCATCAGGGTGCCTGTCAGACAAAATAGCAACCTCCAGTCGCCTCTTCTGCTCTCTCCAGTGGTGGAAGTCCACTCAAAATCTGTTGCTGGGGTCCCCCTTTCAACAGGTGTTACCCCAAGCAACCCTTACAACAGATGCCTCTCCAAGAGGTTGGGGAGCTCATCTACAAGATCTCTCCACTCAAAGCATCTGGTCTCCACAGGAGACATCTCTACATATCAACCTCTTAGAGCTCAGAGCAATTTTTCTAGCTCTGTCTTCCACACCCTGCTCAGCTACCTCATCCACACGGACAACCAAGTAGCCATGTTCTACGTGAACAAGCAGGGCGGGACTGGCTCTCTGTCGCTTTGCAACGAAGCTCTGAGATTGTGGGCCAGAGAGCATCACATCCATCTAATGGCAGTGTATCTTCCAGGGGTTCAAAACTCTTGGGCAGACAGACTCAGTCGAGTTCTGCTTCCACACGAATGGTCCCTCCATGGGGACCAGATAGCCAGGATCTTCCGAATTTGGGGAACCCCAGACATAGACCTGTTTGCAAGTCCGTGGAATGCCAAACTTCCCCGGTTCTGTTCCAGGATTCTGTGTCAGGGAGTTCAGGCCAGGGATGCCTTCCTCCTTCATTGGGGGCAAGACTTCCTCTATGCCTTTCCACCCATTCCCCTAATTCCCAAGACCCTGTTCAAACTTCAGAGAGATCCTCATAGCACCACATTGGCCACGCCAAGTGTGGTACCCTCTACTTCTGCATCTCTCTCAAGCTCTCTCCCTGGACTTGGGATCTGCTCCAGACCTCCTGTCCCAGGAGGAGGGAACGTGGCACCCAAATCCCCAGTCTCTTCACCTCAGAGCCTGGTTGCTGAAGGCCTAGACCTTCAAGATTTGCATCTTTCTCAGCAAGTGAAGGATATCCTTCATGCTTCCAGAAAGCCTTCCACTAGATGTTCCTATGCTTTTAAATGGAAAGGATTTACCATTTGGTGTGCAGAGAAGGGTCCTAACCCTCTTGAAATACCTCTGAATTCTTTACTAGAGTATTTGCTGCATTTATCTCATGCAGGCCTTAAAACGAATTCAGTAAGAGTCCATTTGAGTGCTATTGCAGCATCCCTTAAGCCTCTCAATGGACAGCCTATTTCCTCTCATCCTCTTATTGCAAGATTCATGAGAGGCCTTCTTTTAACTAAACCTCCCATTAGACCACCTCCAGTGGCATGGGATTTGAATTTGGTTCTTGGCCAGCTTATGAAGCCACCCTTTGAACCCTTAGCCACTACCTCCTTGAAATTTCTTTCCTGGAAGGTTATTTTTCTCATTGCAGTCACCTCAGCTCGCCGTATCAGTGAGCTGCAAGCCTTGGTGGCTAATCCTCCTTATACAAGGTTCCATCATGACAAGGTAGTCCTCAGGACTAATCTGCATTTTATGCCTAAAGTGGTCTCACCTTTTCATCTGAACCAGGAGGTGTATTTACCTGTCTTTTTTCCAGGACCTCATGCATCAAGTGCAGAGAGGAATTTTCATACCCTGGATTGTAAGAGCACTTGCTTTTTACTTACAAAGGACACAGCAACATAGAAAGTCCTCTCAACTATTTGTTGCTTTTGATCCCTCTCATTTAGGACTTCCAGTCTCTAAGAGAACTCTGTCCAATTGGATTGCTCAGTGTATTTCCTTCGCCTACCAGAGTAAGAACCTTTCTCTGGAGGGCCATGTCACAGCTCACAATGTGAGGGCCATGGCAGCCTCTATGGCTCATCTAAACTCTGTGTCCATCGACCAGATCTGTCGAGCGGCCACCTGGGCCTCGGTTCATACCTTTACAGCCCATTACTGCTTGGACAAGGACTCCCGCCGGGATGCCTTGTTTGGTCAGGCTGTTCTCAAGCACCTGTTCCATTCCTAATCAACTCCTACCCCCCCATCCCTGGTTGGATGCCCGAGATCCATGGGGGTGAGGTGGAGCCCTTCTCAGGGACTCACAACCGTTGGGATCTCCCTGGCATCTCTAGCTGGGGAGTCCCCATATGTGAAGACTCATTCCTGCTTGTTCCTGGAGATAGCACAGTTATTTGCCTGTAACAGGTGATCTCTGGGAACAGCAGGAATAAGTCTTCACAACCCACCCACCTCCCCTAGGAGTTGTATCTCTCTATCTTTCCTTTCCTTTCTCTCTCTCCCTTTGTCTCAGCTTAAAACTCGAACTGGAGAGAGGCGGTTGGGAAAGGCGGGAAGGCAGCGCGCAGGCGCTGTGGGATGCTCCCAAAAGCTTTCTTTTTGGACGCTAGGGAGCGTTCCCGCGCATGCTCCGTCGGTACCGACGATACCCATATGTGAAGCCTTATTCCTGCTGTTTCCAGAGATCACCTGTTACAGGTAAGTAACTGTGCTTTCGTGAAGGTCATCAAAAGGATGACGTGCTCAGTCTCCAAGCTGCTGGAAGAGGTGCACAACCCAGAATTCCGGGATTGGACTGAAGTTCCTCCAGGAACACTAATTAGGTTTCTCCTTTTTGATGGCATAAACAACCAATCTACGTTGACCTGTTCCACTCCATTAATTTATAGACCTCTATCATATTTCCTCTCAGCTGTCTCTTTTGCAGGTTGAGAGAGCCCCAACCTTTCAAGCCTTTCCTCATAGGGGTATCCTTCCATCCCCTTTTACCATTTTGGTGGCTCTTCTCTGTACCTTTTCTAATTCCGCTGTATCCTTTTTAAAGTACGGTGACCAGAATTGGACACAATATTCAAGGTGCAGTCGCACCATGGAATGATACAGAGGCATTTTAATATCCTTTTGTTTTAGTCTCCATTCCTCATGATTCCTAGCATTCTATTTGTCTTGATTGCTACTGCACACTGGGCAGAGGGTTTCAATGTGTTATCCATCATGACGCTTAAATCTTTTTCCTGTATAGTGGTTCCTAATTTGGAACCTTGCATCGTGTAACCATAGTTTGGGTTGTTCTTTCCAAGGTGCACATGTTACACTTTCCACATTAAATTTCATTTGCCATTTGAACGTCCAGCCTTCCAATTTATTAAGGTCCTCTTGTAATTTTTCTTAATCTTCTTGGGTTTTATCAACTAATCCCTCCAAACCCTCCCTCCCCCTTCCACTAGCCGAACAGTATTTCTGTATTGCATGAAAGACAAGACTTCACAAGAACATGTAAATAGTTTGTTATCCTGTACATAGTTAATCTTAAGTTATCCACCCTGTTCCTTATTCATTTTGCAAAGTTACCTGTTACAATGTAAACATTGTGTGTAAAATCAAGTTCTTTGTCCTTTGTGAAAAGCGGTATATTTATTTATTTATTTTATTTATTGCTTTTATATACCGCACTCTTTAAAATCAGTGCGGTTTACAGGTAACATTTATTCATCTGGGTATATCGGGTATGCATTTGCAAAGAACAGGGGATACAACTTGGATTTCAACTGGTGAGATTATTTACAATATCTACAGATATTTACATGCATTTACATACAGATAAATACAGCCAAATAAAAAAACACTTTGAATAATTTTGTCTCATCTGCAAATTTGATCATCACACCCATTCCCATTTCCAGGTCATTTACGAATGTTAAAAAGCAGTGGACCCAGCACAGATCCCTGAGGTACTCTACTATTCACCTTTCTCCAATGGGAAAATTGGCCATTTAGCCTTACCCTTTTTTAACCAGTTCCTGATCCACAATAGTACTACCTCCTATCCCATGACTTTTTAAAAATTTCACCAAGAGTCTTTCATGAGGGACCTTATCAAAGGCTTTCGGAAAATCCAGATACACTATATCGACTGGCTCACCTTTTGTCTTCCTATTTGTTCACACCTTCAAAAAAATATAACAGATTAGTAAGACATGATCTTCCTTGGCTAAAGCCATGTTGGCTTTCTCCCATTATACCATGACCATCTACATGTTTAGTAATTTTGTTCTTTATAATGGTTTCTACCATTTTTGCCTGGTACTGACATCAGGCTCACCTGTCTGTAGTTTCCTGGATTATCCCTGGAACCCTTTTAAAAATTGGCGTTAAGTTGGCCAATCATCAGGTATTACAGACAATTTTAATAATAGTTCACAGATTACTAAGAGTAGGTCTGCAATCTCATATTTCATTTCTTTCAAAACCCTTTACTTCCCCATGAATTCCTCTTCACCCTCTAACCCTTAGTATTCTTTCCTCCCCTCTGCTTCTCTCCTGCTGTTTCTCCCCACTCCAATTTGGTTTCCCTTCTCACACCTTATCCTCTTCTACCTTCCCCCTTGCCCTCCATTCCCCACCCCCACCCACCATTCATTATTGATGAAAACCTACTATCCTTTTAAATCTGTTTAGCCATCTCTACAGAAAACTCCATCCCCAACCTTTTAGTTTTTTCCCGCAGATTTGCAGCACTACAGCTTCCGGCTGCCATTGCAGCCTCTTTCAGCACTTCTTCCCATGCGGGTTGGATCCCAGTTGGCAGATACCAAAGCTTCTGCCCTTGTTCTCTGAGCTCTAGGTGCCAGGTTGGATTTTAGTCACCATGGCGACCTGACACCTGGGGTTTGTCGAACCCTGCTTTAAGCCTCCAGATATAGTGTGACGACTGTTTTAACGGAACTATCAGCTCAGCTCATCAGGCCTCATATACAGCACAATAACTGCACACTAGAGATTACAAAAGGAAGCTCTTTTTGGAATGCACTAGCAGTATATCTAAGACTGAGATCATACTTCACATACCCTGGTTGAGGCGAGGGCTTCGTTACTTTTGTGGTATGCACAGAATTAGCTAATTTGCAGATCTTGCCCCTTGGAGACAAAAGTATGAGAGTCTACTAGCATGCTAAGTAGCAAACATGAAAGTGAATGGAGGAACCCCAGCAAAAAAAAGCCCTTGAAGAAAGATTTCCTATGCTTTCTAAGAAACATGGCATTGGTCGGCAAATGGCACTGCTCCACTGCATCTGGCTTTGTCTTTATATGTCTTGTTTTATTGTATTGCTGCCTAAAACTACTAGTGATTTGGCAGGATATAGATCCTTTGGCAAAGGCTTGAAATAAAAATATATCTTACAGAGGTCAAGAATGATTCAGTGGCTGTACTGTGTATGTCCTGGGTTTGATTGCTGGGCCAGATCATCCACTTTCTAGGCTGACTTGCAGCTAGGGGATTTCTTAGAGGTGTCATTAAAAAGACCATTGTTGGTGGGAGCCTTGTTACTCTGAGTGGATGGTGAGATCTCTGCCTGATCAGTTTGCATAATCATTCTGACCAGGAAATATTTAAGCAGTGCTACCATGGATAGAGTTTACCATTACACCTGCTAATTATTTTTGCATTTTGCTGGCTCTAATTGTTTTCTTTGCACTCTTCACTTTTTATTTTTATGGAGCTTGAACTTAAATGCTGTTACTTGGACCGGATGGTGAGCAAATGCCCAAGCTGCTTACATCTTCAGTCTATGACAGGGAAGTAACCAGCAGTGCCAAGTAGGCATGCTGGCAAAGAGGCAGGACATGCCCCTTTGTGCGCAGTTGAATGTTTGATGGGGTTTATGGTAGAATAATTTGTTTATATATTTTGATTCTCCGGGAGCAAGCAGGAGTCGGTCCTCACACAAATGGGTGACATTGGTGCCGACTGAGCACATGTGGAAGCATCTCCCCAGCTTTCAAAGAAAGCCTTTGGGAGATGCACCACGTGTGTGTGTGGTCCATTTCTTGCCCAAGGGTGCCATTTTGCCTCAGTCTCCTTTTTTTTTCCACAGATCCCATCAGACACACTCCAGTTTCCCCCAGAAAAAGTTGATTTTTGTTTAAATTTTGTCTGGTTTGCGTACCGGTTCCTTCCTGCCCCTGAGGCAGCTCTCTTTGGTGTCGCTCCTCTGGTTAGTCTATCCATTTTTCACTTTTTTCAAAGAGGTCCACCTCTACTGGTGTTCGTGCCTTTTTTTCCAGCCAAAGGCCTTGGGACCCCTGCTGGGAGGCAGGGATCTCCTTTTTCCGATGGCCTCAAGTGGCTTCAAAAAGTGTGACTGGTGTGGCAAAGTTATGTCACTTACTGACCCACACAACTGCTGCCTCCAATGCCTTGGCCCGGAGCACGACTACTCTGAGCTCTACAAAGCAATGACACCAAAGGCCTTAGAGTCGCCATCATCAGCAGCAAAGTTTTTTTCTTGTCTGACTCTGCTCTAGAGTCTCCAGTAATGCCATGCTCCAGGGCCCCCTCCGATACCTCTGTGTCCCACGAAGCTAGAGCCTCCTCGGAGTCCCGCAACTGTGGTTCCTGCAAGTGGAAGTCCCTGGAGGTGGAGCATAAGAAGAAGAAATCCTCAGACTGCCTCAGAGAACGGATCTGGGAAGTGAAATCCTTCCCCAGGTCCCACAGTCCCAGATGTGAGTCTGAGGAGTTGGCAGGAGCAGCCCTCCAAGTTGCACCGCAAGGAGTCGTCGACTCCTGCCGACTGGCCTTGGGCCTCCAAGGCCATCCTCGGAGGACTCCCCCTCAACAGTACTGATGCTGGGCCTGAAGTTCTCTGTGTCTGCATCGAATGCTGCGGAGCAACTGGCATGGAGACCAGAATAGCAGTCCTAGAGAGCAGTATATCTGACCTAGTGGCCATGCAGTGAGCGTTTGTCCGGCTCATCTAGTTCATCCACTCAGACAACAGAATCCTCGACATCGAGGGCTTCCTGGGACTTTGAGCCAGTCCTTGAGTGCCACAGGCCTCGTGAGAAGTCCTGATTCCATTCTTCAGGACACTGGTCCTCCCCAGCGAGCGCCTGCAGCTCTGACGACCCTCTGGAGGTCCTGCACCGCAAAGAGCAGTCCTCAACCAAGGTGATCATGCCACATCAGACTCCTAATCGGACTTCGAGTCCCAAATGGAGACAGAGGACGAAGAGTCCGCTGACACGTGGCAACACCATGACGTGCCCTTGGACCAGTCTCCCCCGGCGACCCAATGCTGCTCCCTATCAGAGGATGTTGTGTTCCTTGATTTTGTGACTGATATGGCCAAGGCTCTCACAATCAAAGCCAAGGAGGACCTGCAAACCGAGGAATTGGAGATACTCCAGTACGAGGCACCCCCAAAGGAAACTCTTATGGTCCCAGTGCCCCCGATCCTCAAGTGCTGCTGCCTATGAATGTGGGGAAACACTGGTATCAATTCCAGTTATCAGCAGGAGCCTCGATGCCATGTATTGGGTATGTCAGAGCTCTGGGTTCCAAAAGGCCAAGCTCCCCCCCACAACCCAATGGTCATGGAGTTGGCCATGCATTGGCTTAAGAGACAAAAACCCCTCCACACTCATCGATACCACCCAGCAGCCCAAACCCTCGATGCCCTCAGTCAGAAGGCTTTTCAGGGTTCTGCTAGCATGCCGAATCCACTCATACCAGCTCTACATCGGCATGTACCTGAAGGAACTGTTGGGAGCTCGGGGGATTCTCAGCAGGCCTTGACAGAGAACCCCTACAGAGGTTCAAGACCCTAACTTTGGCTGGAAAGGAATGTTTGAAGTTCCTGTCCCGAGCCGCCTATGATGGCTTCACATCATCGGCTAGAGTGGCCGCTGCAGGAGCAGAAAAAACTATCTTGAGTAGCAGCAGATGCATTCCTCATCCTGTGGTCGGGAGGCCTCCTGTACACCCCTCCCCCTCCCAACACCATTGATAGCCAAGACCCTGTTCAAGGCTCAGCACGACAGAGCATCGCTAGTGCTGATAGCTCCTTGGTGGCCCAGACAGCCCTGGTTCCCACTGCTCCTCTCCTTATTGACGGTACCACCAATTCCCCTGGGCCGAGCCCCAGGACTATTCTTGCAGGAACAGAGCTCTCTTCTACATCCCAACCTGGAGTCCCTCTCGCTGATGTCTTGGCTGCTGAAAGGGTAGCACTAGCTCCCTTCAAACCTTCCATGGGATGTGGAAGACATCCTCCTGGCCTCTTGGAAGGCCGCCATGAGAAGGGCGTATGCTACCAAGTGGTAACATTTCTCACTGGCGCACAGAAAAGCAGACTAACCTGTTCTCCTCAGTGCTCGTGGTACTCATCACCTCCACCTATCGCAGGCAAGACTGAAGTCCAACTCAGAGTACACCTTAGCACCATTGTGGTGCAGCACCACTCCGTTGAGGAGAACCCCCTCTCGGCTCAGCCCCTTGTGTCTCTGTTCCTATGTGGCCTCATGTTGTCCAAACCACCCGTCCGCCCTCCTTCAGCAGAATGGGACCTTAATGTGATGCTCTCACAGCTCACAAAGCCTTTGTTCGAGCCTCTGGTGACCTGCCACCTACAGTGCCTTTCCTGGAAGGTGATATTCCTTGTAGCACTGTGAAGCCACATCAGCTCGCAGAGTCGGCGAGCTCCAGGCTCTGATGGCAGATTCCCCTCCCCCTCCACCCACACACAATGTTTTACAAGAATAGGGTGGTGCTCTGCACACACCCCAAGTTTCTACCAAAGATGGTGTCCCTTTTCTACCTCAGTCAGGAGGTTGTGCTCCCCCACCTTCTTTACGAGGCCTCATGCCGGTAAGGCAGAGGTCGTTCTCCATACTCTGGATTGTAAAAGGGCCCCGTCCTATCTGCAACGGACTTGGGGCCACCGCAAAGCACCTTAGCTTTTTGTATCCTATGACCCTAGTCACCGGGGTGTCCCAGTGACTAAGCGAACTGTCCACTTGGGTGGCGGACTGCATTACCCTCTCCTATGAGAGCAGGTGGGGATCTCACTGGACCTGAGGGTCACGGCACACTGTTGGGGCCATGGCTACCTTCCTGGCAAATCTGTGTTTCGTCCCCACAACGGAAATCTGCCAGGCCTCCACCTGGTCTTCGGTCCATACCTTTCTAACTCACTGCTGCATGGAGAGGGGGTCCCAACAGTACTGTGCCTTTGGTCAGGCTGTACTCTGTAATCTCTTCGGTATGTAGACAACTCCTGCCCTCCGACCCCTCTGTGTTCAGGCTACCAGAGTGCTGGTTCTCTACCAGACACTTGTGTCCTGCAAGAGTCTCTGAGAATCAGCTGCTGATGATTCCGTCTCACCCTTGCAGGTTGCCGTGGTGTGTTTTCTTTACAGGTTCTCAGTAGCCTGTACCTGGGGAGTCCCATATGTGAGGACTGACTTCCTACTTATGCCTGGAGAAAGCATAGTTACTCGCCAATTACAGGTTTTCTCTGGGGACAACAGTCTGTCCTCACAACCCTCCCTCCTCCCCTTGGAGTTGCTTCTTTATCTTTTATTTTTCTGTCTTAGCTATGTCATTTGACCGAGGCAAGATGGCACCCTTGACGGGAAGTGGACCGTGCATGCATGGTGCATCTCCCAAATGCTTTCTTTGAAAGCTGGGGAGATGCTTCTGCACAGGCCCCATTGACACAGATGTCACATTTTATGTGAGGACTGATTCCTGCTGTCCCTGGAGAATACCTGTTACTGGTGAGTAAATACACTTTTTATGCATATATTATAGATAAAGCATTGCATGCTGAAAGTATAAGGTGTTTCTTTTTATGTAGGTTTGGCTTTTCGTTTGCTACTGATGAAACACTTTGGTGTGTAATAGGGGAGGATCATGTTTAGGAAGGAATGAAAATATAGGGTAAAGTTTAATCCCCGTTCTTATAGGAAATAGTATGTACAAGGCTGGAGTGGACTATTGTAGGAGTACTTTATAAGATCTAGAAGTTGTTCTGAGTTGGCACATTGGTGGTTCCTTCTTAGTTTAGTATGTGGGATATAAAAAGGAAAAAGATGAATTGGACTGACTACAAATTGCTTTATGTGCATGCAAGGTTGTCATCCTAGAATAGACCTTTCTTGAAATCAAAGAAGGTGTGATTGAGTGTTTTACACTAGTTAAGAACTGAATGATTGAGAGGTTTTGATTTTAAATGTATAAAAACATTGCAAAAAGTCTTGGTATATTGATTAATTGACAGCTGTCATTTAAACTGTAAATTAAGAAAATGGTAACGTAATAACTTCATCTTGTACTGAGATTACATAATTTATTTCATTTAATGATTTTCATACAACTTTACAAGCTGTGAAATGGCATTTTAGAAAGGATGTCCAAGTCAAATCCGGGACATCCAGGGCAAAATATGCAGGAAAAAAGCTGGGGATGTCTGTTGCAAGACAATTTTTGCAACATGGATGTCCACGCTGGTGGCCACATAAGACATCCATCTTACAGAAATGTGGGGCAGGGACATCTCATGCAAGCTAGGATAAGATATTATAATGCCTCTATATAGATATTATAATGCCTCTATAAGATATTATAATGCCTCTATATCGTTCCGTGGTGAGACCGCACCTTGAATATTGTGTGCAATTCTGGTCGCCGTATCTTAAAAAGGATATAGCGATTTTAGAAAAGGTACAGAGAAGAGCCACCAAAATGGTAAAGGGGATGGAAGGATACTCCTATGAAGAAAGGCTAAAAAGGTTAGGGCTCTTTAACCTGGAAAAGAGACGGCTGAGGGGAGATATGATAGAAGTCTATAAATTAATGAATGGAGTGGAACGGGTAAACGTAGATCGATTGTTTACCTTATCAGAATATAGAAAGACTAGGGGACATGCAATGAAGCTACAGGGTAAACTATTTAAGACTAATAAAAGAAAATATTTTTTCACTCAACGTGTAATCAAACTCTGGAATTTGTTACCGGAGGATGTAGTAAAGGCTGTTAGTGTAGCTGGGTTTAAAAAAGGTTTGGACAAGTTCCTGGAGGAAAGGTCCATAAACCATTATTAAGAAGTGACCGAAGATATCAATGCTTGACCCAGTACAAGCATTGTGGAACTTGTGTGTCTTGGGGAAACTGCTAGGTACATATGACCTAGATTGGCCACTGTTGGAAACAGAATACTGGGCTTGATGGACCTTGGTCTGACCCAGTATGGCATATCTTATGTTCTTATGTTCTTAAGGGGATGTCCAGCAGCATAGCAGAATGGAAGTATGAGCACTCATTCCCCATTTTATTAAAAATAAAAATAAAAGTATCAGTATAGCTCCTTCTCCACAACTTCCAGAAATTTGCCTAATGAAATGGTCACTTCCTTATCGTTCCTCCAGTTTAGTCCTCCACCTGTGGGTAGTGCACCTCCTCCTGCAGCTTGGAGACTGGACCAATCAGAATCTTCCCCTCACTAGATGTAGCATGCTGCAACTCCCATCAGCCCCCAGTGTGTCCAGTCTCCATGCAGCAGGAGGACTTAGTGAGCCTAGGTGCTGGGCTCACTGGAGGATTTGTTAAGGAGCAGGCTAGATAGTTTAAAGGGGACAGTTTTTGGTTTGAATTGTTTTCTAGTCTTTTCACTTATTAAACTTCTATTTGTTTTCAGTGGTTCAGCTTATAGTGGAGCCGTCTTTAAGGACAAGAGTGTCCACCTATATGGGAGGTCCGTCTAGCGGTCACGGTCCTGTCAAGCCTCTTAGGCTTTTAATTTGGCGGTCTCTTTCTGCAGGCTCTCTGCTCCTTGACAGTTTGGGGCAGAACTCCTTTTCCGGCGAACCGCCCGATGGCTGCGGTGCCTCTAGCTGCGACTTCGGGGGCGGCCTTAGCAGTCTGTACGGCTCACTGGAGCATCAGCATAGGATAGTGTTTTCCCTTTTATTTTGATCCTCTTACAGTTCTTCTATATTTTTTTATTCTTCAGTGCTGCCCTTTTAAAAAAAAAAAAAAAAAAGTTTTGAGTCGGCACCTTCCTATCTTTGACGGTGGAAGGGCTGTGAGTTCATTTTGTAGATCTCTCCCCCTGGACTGGGCGGGGGAGAGCTCTGATGCGAGAGCGACGCAAGCCTGGCCTGTCACTGACAGGAGCCGGGGGCACGAAGGCAGGAGGCTCACCGACGGTTACTGCTCTGCCTACAGCAGTACCGCGGGCTTGGGCTCGTTGCAGATTCCCGGCGAGAGAAGTTCCTGAGCTTGCACCTCTCGCTTTAATTTGGGACAGCAGTCTGTTCCTTATCGTTCCTCCAGTTTAGTCCTCTACTTCTGGGTTGTGCACCTCTTCCTGCAGCTAGGAGACTGGGCATGTCAAAGTTGTGACATCACTGGATATAGCCTGCTGGTATCTCCCATCAGCCTCCAGTGTGTCCAGTGTCCTTGCAGCAGGAGGACATAGTGAGCCTAGCTTCTGGGCTCACTTGGGGGGAACAGATAAGGAGCATTTAGTGTGACAAATTCTGATTTTCCTTTTGATTTTTACTTTTAATTGTACTTTTAATTCAGTTACCTTTGGTTAATTGGCAATCAGGGATTAGTTCCCTTTAGTTAGGAGCAAATTTCCTTATTTACGGTAATTTTAAATTTGAGCCTGGCTCTTTCAATTAGTAGCAGTTCTCGCCTTCCCTCCTTGTCAGTTATTTTCACTTGCTGCAGGCATTTGCCAGTGCGGATCTCTCTCCCTTGACTGTACGGGAGAGAGCTCCGGGACCCGTACAGCCACACTGAAGCTGTGTGAGACGGAGCCTCTCCGTTGCTGCGGGATTTAATTTTACTCTGTGGAACCGGCTGAGCGATCCTCGCCGCGGCTGCCAGGCGCGTCAGCGTGGCTTGAGGATCGGATGAATTCAAGGAGGTAGGAGCAGGCTGTGCGGCTTTTGGCCCTGCAGGTAAGGCCTTTGGGCTCGGTCGGTCTGCTGAGGCCTCCTTTTTGCAGTGGCTGTTGTTCTTGGCGCCAAAATTCATTGGCGAAGGGGCAGCCATTTCCTCTCTAGGTATTTGGACCGCATGGCGAGAGTTGCAGTGAGCTGCCTGTGTGAGGAAAACAGGCAGAATAGCTAAATTTTTGGGCCTAGTGTTTGTTTCTTTCTTTTGTTTGTAGGGGGGGGGGGGGTGAGGCTCAGGGGGTTCCTCAGCATTAAGGGGGACTGTTGTCAATCCTCTTTATAGAATAAATAAGAATAAACTTATAAACAGGACAGCAGTTTTGGCATTGATCTCTGATACCACATGGTCTTTCCCTCCTAATCATGTCTCTGAGGAGCATCTGTTAAGGCCCAGGATATTAGGCAAATTGCCAGCTTTTAAGTTCAAGGGCAGAGCCCTAACTTGTAGTTGGCAGGAGGGAAAGCCTAGAAGTGTGCCTTTATGTATTCTATAGTGAAAGTTGCCCAAAATTCACAGGGACAGGTTTAGGAAACCTTAGGATATAAAAAAATAGACTGGCAGTTAAGCTGTCAACCAGGAAGTGCCTGTGCTACGGTCTGTGGCCACCAGAGGGCAGCTGGTACACTCAATAGTGCCTTTCTATGACTGTGGGCATGCAGCCATTATCTGCAGGTCAGGAAAGAAATCACCACAGAGCCTCGGTGATGTGATGGAAGGTCTGAGAATCCAGTTTATATGACCAAGATTTAAAGCTCTTAATTTCTGTATCTTTGGTCGGGCTCTGCTGCCCTAAAGGCCACCCAATGACAGCGCTGCTCATGAATCACATATAGTATTCAGTGCCCCATCCCTGGGGGGTGAGTGGTACAATACAAAATCATATTACTCATCAGGTTCACACAGGCAACAACCTCTCAGACCTCCATTTGCAAGGTGGTCGGTGTATTCCACTGCTATTTCTCTGACTGCAGGAAGGCCTGGGGAGGTGCTTGTGTGTTTCATAGCAACACTTAGCAGGTCCTTCCCAGGAAATTCTCATCTATTACTAGAGCAGGGTTTCATTTCATTTCATTTCTCTGGTTGTGGTTAATGCACAGCGTCAGGGGCTGTGTTCGAAAGCTTGGGTCCCACGGACTTCGGTGGGATTTCAAAAAGAAAAAAAAAAACTCGCTTTATTGAGAGATAGCCTTGTTCATTTTTAGCTAACACTGTTGATTTTACTTTTGATTTTTACCTTTTGCACCTGAATCCCAAGGACGGGACACTGTTTGCTTCCAGGGGTTCTACTTTCTATTTTGCTCTTCAGCTCCCTGGCAGATGCAGTAGGCTGGCAGGGGGTGGGCAACGCCTCCTGCAATGCAGAATCTCCCAGGATAAGGGGGGGGGGGGGAAGGACAACTGGGTGCAGCCGGGGGCTGGTAGCTTCTTGCAAAGCTATAGTAGCAGTTTGGGTAATTTTAGCGGATCTGCTTTGATTTCATTGGAGTGGCGGAAACTTGGTTTTTGGAGTCCTATCCTTTAAAAAAAATAAAATAAAATAAAAGCAAAGAAAAAAGGGCATAGCTATGTTGATTTACCAGAATCTCCTTCCGCTATCCATAGAAGGTCCTATAAAGCGTTAAAGTCGGTTTATATGGCAGGATAATATTTTGGCTTAGCTGCTGTGATATAGCGCTATGTTCCGCTGTAAACATATTCAAGTCAAAAGGAATTATGGTGATAACTCTCTTGGACAGTTGTAACAGGTGCTTGGGTGAGCGCCATGGCCAGTCCACAGATGTGGAATGCTCTGCCATAAGCATTATGTCATGGGAAGAATTTTATAGTTGTGTGGTTTCTTAATGGAAAATGTTCCCGTTTAGTTTGACTTTGCCAAATTATACGATTTTATGGTAGATTTGTAATGTCTTAATTTTGGCTATATGTGGTTTAATTTTACATATGGAAAAGGCAGCTCAGCGGAGAGGGGTTGCAAAATAGAACTCTGGCCTTTGGAGCTATCTATGCTCCCATTCCGTTTATCAGAGGTTCTCCAGTACGGAGAGTCTCTGCTAGTGTTCAGTGAATGCCTTAATGGGGGGCCAGAAGCAGCTAGGCTAGTTCTCTAGCAGCAATGGCAGCGGCTCAGACTCTAGTAGGCATACTTCATATGCTGGGCTTACAAGATGGCTTCTGCGCTGATCGGCATCAGCCAAGGTGACTGCCGGTTTAGACTGTGGATGTGGAGTCAGCCTGGAGGAGGGGCCTTGCGTTCTCTGGACAATGCCCTGCATACACTGAAACCCTTCAATTCGATCAGCTGCTGGCAGGACACAAGGCACGCTCGCATGCTTTTTTGCGTCAGTGGTCTAAAAGTGGAGTCTTTACCAGGTGGTATAATGGGAACTTGTCTGCAGTTTCTCGGCTTCTTCATTGCTGACTCAATTGCCACTGCGGAATGAGAGCTGTATTTCATATCACCAGGTGCTAGTTGAACTTAAAATATGAAGTCCATCTTTGTGCAGTCAGACGGAATGGGGCGTTACTCTAGCAGGAAGGCCGTGGATTAGTATGCCTGTGTTTGGGAGTTCTTTCTACTTCATATTGTTGGTACGGAAAGAGCGTCTCTTAACATATGCTGACGGCATTTTTGGATTAGAGGTGTCTTTGTAAAAATAAATGAATAAATAGCTAAATAAAAAAATAAAAATAAAGAAAGAAAGATATAAAGAAAGAAAGAAAAAAGAAAGAAAGTATTCAGCTGTCCTGAATTCGCCTGTTCTTGATTGACATTTTGAGGCTAAGCAGGGGCAGGCCTGGGTACTACGTGGGTGGGTGCACACCTTGCACTACCAGGGGGTGCGGACTCACTGTATGGAACAGAGCCTTAGCAATCTTCTTTATCGCAAGATGGGAAAGTAGATGGTTCACTGAAGCGATCGTTGGGGGCAATGCTCTGGCCTTACAAGCTCCCATTTTTTGGAGCCTGGGGAGGCGAGAGCATGCTTCAGGTGGTCGCAGTGTTTACGGCAGTCTACTCGCCTAGAACAGGAAAGGATCAGGGAATTGAATCGACTAGAGCCTGATTTGCTTTATGGGGCAAGTGTGCATTATGGCTTAATTCCAGCGCTAGCTAATATTATTGGCTTCCTTGGGGTTCACCCAGAGGTCTCTCTGGTGGAGGAATGGGGCAGCTGATGGTTCATCCAAGTCGAGGGTCAGTAAGCTCCCAATTAAGTCTTTGTATTGTCCTTTCCCCGTGGGCTCTCATAGAGCAACTAGTTGGCGTATCGAGGCTTTCGGAGAAAGGCGCTCTTGGTAGTGCCCGGTTGGGCGAGACGGCCTACTAGGCTTTTCTCATTCGCCTACTCGATAGGCTTTTCCTAGAAGTTGTCGGTAGCAGACGTTCTGCTGCGGCTAGGTCCGTGATGAATGTTTCAGGTGGATCGATGCCCGCCTACAGTTTGGCCTTTGTATGGGCGGGGCTCAAGTAGAAGGGTTATTCTGCGGCAGTCTTTGCCGCCTTGTTGAGAGCAAGAAGGCAGGCTGCTTCTGCTACGTAGGTCCATGCTTAGCGCCTTTTGGAAGGCTGCTGTTCACGGTTGGAAGCCCGGGCGACAAAGGTGTCTGTATCCTTGGTCTGAGTTCTCTGCAGCACAGTGTCTGAAGGAACTAGCGGCCAGTTCCTTAGAGGATCCAGCGGGCGACTGTTTCCGGCTGTAGAGGTCTGTGAAGGGAATAGCGCTAGGTGTTCAGATCGATGTGTAGCGTTTCCTTAAGTTGGGATCCGACTGCGCTCCTCAAGGAGAGTTCGGGTGCCACCGGGGGATCCCGATTGGGCCTTAGAGGCGTTAGCTAAAGAGTCCTTTGATTCTTTACTCCAGGCGTCGGTGAAGGATTTGCTGTTATAGACAGTGGCTTTGATAGCTCATTGTTTGGTGCGACGAGTTTCGGAGTTTCAGGCGTTGTCGTGTAATGAGCCGTTTTCACCCTTTCTGGATAGAGGGTGGTGTTTGCGAGCAGTCCTGTCGTCCTTCCAAAAGGTGGTTTCTGATTTTTCTCCTGAGCCTATTGGTTTCTCTTCCAGTTCTCGGTTTTTCTGGAAGGGGAGGTTCTTATTCGTAGCTTACGCCGATAGGAAACATTACATGCAGGGTGCGATGTTCGTTTCTTTGTTTTTGTGTGCTGGTTGGAAGTCCCCACAAAGGGGAAGCAGCAGCGAAGACGGCCATTTCGCACTGGGTTAAGGCGGTGGTTGCCTCAGCTTTCTGCTGGCGAGGTTGTATGATTCCGGGGGGCTTTCTGACTCTTGCTACCAGGGCACAAGCGGCTTCATGGGTGAATCACTGTGTCATTCCACCAGGGGGGATTGGTAGAGCAGCTTCCAGGTCGTCTCTTCATTTCCTCAGTAACCACTACTGCCTAAATGTTTTGGCAGTAAAGGAGGCCTGTTCCGGGTCGACGGTGTGGTGAGTTGGCTGGATAGGTCCCTCCCAATGATTACTGCTCTGTTACATCCCAGAAGTAGAGGACTAAACTGGAGGAACGATAAGGAAATAGAAATTACACTTACCTGGTAATTGTCGTTCCTTGAGTGACGACAGTTTAGTCCTCATTCCCGCCCAGGAGTGTGATTTCTTCAGTTTATTTTCAGGCGGAGTGGAGCATCAATCTCAAGGAGTAGACAGATCCTTTCAGTTTCTAGATCGCAGTGAGTATCCCTCTCTGTTCTTTCTTTATTTTCTCATATTTAAACGAGGTGATGGTATAGGATACGTGTTTGCATAGGGGGGACATGAATGTAAAGTTAAAAAAAAAAAAAGACAAAAAGAAAGGAGAAAAAAAAATATATATATATGACAGATATGGTTTGAAAGGCTCCTCCGGTTGAGGAATGGGGAGTTATTTAAAGTTATGGTATAGTTACTTATTTGTTGTTCCTTTGAGTTTGCTTTGTCAGTAGTACACTGGAGGCTGATGGGAGATACCAGCAGGCTATATCCAGTGATGTCACGACTTTGACATGCCCAGTCTCCTAGCTGCAGGAAGAGGTGCACAACCCAGAAGTAGAGGACTAAACTGTCGTCACTCAAGGAACGACAATTACCAGGTAAGTGTAATTTCTATTTTTCGTCGACTGAGAGGCATGCGGCGGTTTTGGTCCTGGTTTCCTGCGTTGTTTTTGGCGCCCTTTTGGGGTGCGCGCCGATAGCGTCGGCCATTTTAGGGCTGCAAGGTGCATCGTGTGCTGAGCTCCGGGCCGTGGTGTGGAGGCAGAGTTTTTGACATGGTGGCTCTGCGTGTTGTTTTTATTTTTACTTTCAATTTTTCTTTGTCCCTTTTGAAGCTCCGAAGGTAATTTTCCATCCTTTCGCTGGGGCCACTTCATTGGGTTTCTTTTCTCCATTGGGTTTCCTTGCAAAATTAAATACATAAATAAATGAATATGAAAGCCCAAAACGTCACGGGAGCTTCTAGCTGCTGACACGGCGGGGCGGCTGCAGACTGCGGAATGGTAGGGAGGTTCAGTCTCCTCCATCTACTATCGGAAATTAGCCTATACCTAAATCCAGCCCTTGTCGGCCCGGGGTATGACTGGTTCCTTCTGGGTGCTTTATGCTATTATCTCAGCAAATCCTGGTAAGCAAATGTTAGGTAGTACAGCAGCCCTGAGCGGTATGCATAACTCAACTGTGATCGGCAGCAGTGGAAAGCGGCGGCAACGCTCTACTATGTAAAGCAATACGTGTTTTATTTAAAAAAAAAAAAAAAAGAATATATGTCACGGCTATGATGCGAGTCCGAGAAGCAGAATTACTGGGATCAGTCCTGCCTCATAAGGCCCACGGTATTAATGCCGGGGAGCTGCTTTCTAGAGGGCAGGTGTGCTTTTGCTTTAACATTTGGCTTGCAGCCGGCGGTACAGGTTTCAGTTACTCGTGGGAATAACGAAATGGGGAAGCCTATAGAGCATAGGACAGATGTTGGTCCCGTATCAGAGGAATGCTGATAGGAAAAGGTCTTATGGGATGCCAATACTCCCTTCCCGGCAGTGCCTTTCTGCTCAGTCACTACCCTGACACGTCTTTGACTTGCTATCTTTCCTTCTGACAGCCAAGCAGAGTAAAAGATAACTCCTATCCGCTATTCATTTCTTTTTAGAAGGTAGGACTGTGCCTACAGGCAGGTCTCATCAAAGAAATGTCGTGGGAAAGTATGGTACACTTCGAATTTGGGTGTCACTACCGAGTATCCCTGTCGTGGCCATACCGTGTGCTTTCGCGTTTGAATGCAGCTAAGCTTGCTACTTGCAAGGGTTACCAAACGAGGCTTCGGAAACCAGGACATCGGTGGCAGTAACAACTAACCGTCTAGAGACAGATCTGCTCGGCAAGCCTCTCAAAACATTAGCGAGAGTAGTGAGGAGTGTTTTTAGCGGTTTGGACAGGGAGCTGCGGGCAGGAGTACACAGGGTTCAAGTACCCCCTGAGGGCAGCGCACTCAGGCCACGGGGACTGGGATTTTTGGTCCTACAGGCACTCCTTGTGGTCTTGGGCAGGTCACTTTACTCTCCATTGCCCATATTTTCCTGCAGGTATTAGCATAAGGTGTCTACGGACCCCTTGGGTTACAGGTATCCCCCCATTGGCCGCTTGACTCGGTGGAGGGGTGCTCTAAATACAGCTAAATAGAATACATAAAGGAGAATGCCGGATGTCCAGGACATTTCTGATATTAGGTGGGGATGTCAAAATTCTTGGGAACATCCAACAAGGCCTCTGCCACGCCTCCATTTGAACTTTGGTGTCCTTATGCTGGGGACATCCACAGACCTGGGTTCTGAAATGGCTCTGGAGATGTTTCTGTGCTTTAGATGTCTCTATGCCCCTTTCCAGACATCTAAAGCATGGGTTTTAAAAATAGCCCCCTTAAAGCCTGGTCCCATAAGGGGCACACCCAGGCCATCTGGATGCCCCCAAACAGGATGGGCCTGTTAGTACCCGATTCTGCACCATGGGGCTAGACGTTGCTGTGGGTGCAGGATCAGACACAGACGGCCCGGCGTGCCCCTGCAACCCTGTGGGAGACATCCTCCCTGCTTCACCGCCAGCCCACTGTAGTGCCAACCCCTGTTTCCCTGCTATCTGACTCTGTTGCTCCTGTGGAGGCTGCTTGGCTGATTCAAAGGGGGGCACCCTGTACTTATTTCACCTTTTGAGGTGGAATAAGCTGAGCATCTTCCCAGTGCTCCCCATACATACAGGGCCCTGACCTGAATGTCTGGGTGCCAGTCCCACCCACTTTCAGCCCCCATGCTGCTCCTGTCCTGCTTTCCCCCGCACAGCAACTCTGTGCATGTGAGGAGAGGGTCTTTCAGCATTCAGGCAGAATGGCTAGCCCCGCTATTAGCCTTACTGAAAGCTTATTTAATGTTGTGTAACTTGGACTATTGTAATGCTGTTTCCTTATCGTCACTCCAGTCCAGTCCCTTTACTTCTGGGTTACGCAACCCTTCCAGCAGCTTGGAGGCTGAGCCCAACCTTTTTGGGGATGGTGCGGTATAAATACCACTGGTACCACCCACAGAGCCCAGTATTCTCAGCCTCCAAGCAGCTGGAGGTTTCCATAAGCCTAGGGCTTACTGGAGTCCTTTATTTACTTGATTTATTTAATTTTATTTTGTCTAAGGGATTTATTTAGTTTTCTTTCTTATCTATTCTTTGGCTCCGGTGCTTCTAGGTGCTGTGCCTTTTATTTTCTCTTCCCTCCTCCTCCCTCCCCCCCCCCCCCTTTCGGGCCGAGAATTGGAGGTGGTTTAACTGCAGCAGCGAGGAGGACCGGAGAGATCTCCTCTCGCTGCTTGTCCTGCCGGCTCCTTGGCACTCTCCCCCGGAGACCTGCCCTGCCTTGCGCCAAAGCCCTCCTGGTGGCTGAGCGCTTGAGGCAGCGCCGCGACTTTCTTCTTTCCTCCGGCCCCGTCCCAGAGCAGAGGGGCGCGGTGGCGAGCTCCGGAGCCCCAAACCAAGCGGCGGCGTTCAAAGCGGAGCGGGGTGCAGATTCCGGCGCCGTCTCAATCGGCGGCGTTTTAATTTCAGAGCGCAGAGCAGATTCGCGGTCCTCCATTTAGGACTTCACGTGGTTGCGGCCTACCACGTGTTGAGCCAATGGAGAGTGATCTCTGAGTCGGGCCTGAGCAACTCCGTGGAAGGAGCACCTTAAACAGCAAGTACTGAAAGCTACATAGCTGTTTTTTTGTTTTGTTCTAGTTTATTTAATTTCTTTAATTTTTAACTTAACTTAATATAATTTAATTTGTAGATTCTTTGCATGATCATTACTGTGAGGGTCTTTTAATAGATTAGGAGAGGAGAGGGCACATTGAAAGCTGGTTTGCCCCCCTCCCCCAGATCGGAATTCTACAGTACTTGTAGACCATTTTATTAAGCCTGTTCGGTTAAGCAGGATTTCAGTTCTCCTTCTCAAAGGTCATGACTGGCAAGTCACGGTGCCTATCCTGTGGCACTCGTAGAGGCACTTCCTCGGAAGCAGGGATCTGTAGGAGTTGTGCTGCAGTGGCTACTTCTGTGGAACAAGAAATTAACTTGTCCATGGCTCAAGATCCTCAAGGGTCAGGAGACCCTCTGGAGGGGGAGGGAGGGTCTCAGTTCCCTCCTCCTACGCCCTCTCATTTAACCGCCCCACCTCTGCCCCTTCCCCCCTCTCCTGACGGGGAGGGGGGGGGGGTCAGGGATTTCTTCTCTCCTGATTTCGTCCTTTTGCTACACAAGGCCTATTGCATGCGCAAGCAGGGGATGGGGGCAGGGGAGTCCAGCACGACGGTGGAAGGCAGGCCGGCCAGGCCACTGAGGGCAAGCACTCAGGACTCCGGGATACCGCTCAAGCGCTCTAGGCTGATGAGTGAGGAGCCTCTCTCGGCTCTGTCCCAGGGCACCCCGGAGGAGGAGGGCTCTGACAAAGATTTAGATGAGGAAGAGGAGGAGCTCGAAGAGGGGGAGATCCCTGAGGAGGATCAATCTCGTATAATTAGAGTCTTTCGTCGAGAGGAGCTCCCAGCTTTAATCAATGAGTCCCTGAAAGTGCTCAATGTAGTCTCAGACGCTCCTGCAGATGAGGAGGCGTTGGAAGATCCTCTAATCCAAGCCATTAGGAGGTCGCAGAAGGTTTTTCCTGTCCACAGGGTGGTACGTCAGATGATCCAGGAAGAATGGGATCAACCTGAGTCAAGTTTAAGGGGGGGTCCGGTCTATGGCTCGCCTATATCCTCTACCAGAGTCAGACAAAGAGTTGCTGAAGTCTCCCAGGGTGGATGCGGCGGTATCAGCAGTGATTAAAAAGACGAAAAAACCCAGTCGAGGGCAGCACGGTCCTGAGGGATTCTCAAGATAGAAAGTTGGACACACTTTTGAAGCAAGCCTTTAATGTGAGCGCTCTTGCCTTACAGGCCTCCGTGTCGGGTGCTTAGGTGGCTCGGGCCTGTTTGAGGTGGTCCCAACAACTTCAGTCAGTGGAAGGCTCCGCTGAGGACGCACAAGCCAATTCAGCTAGGTTGGAGTCTGGAGCGGCCTATTTGGCGGATAGTCAGTATGACCTCATCAGGAGCCTAGCTAAGAACATGGCCTCGGTGGTGGCAGCTAGGCGCTATTTGTGGCTACGTAATTGGGCAGCCGACGCCTCTTCAAAGGCACGCCTGAGTCGTCTTCCCTTTAAAGGGAAGCTATTATTTGGTGAGGATTTGGATAAGTTGGTAAAGGACCTCGGCGAATCTAAGGGAGGCAGGCTTCCGGAAGACAGACCGAAACAAGGGCGCTCCCTAGCTCCGGTGCGGAACCAACCAAGGGATCCCCGGAGGTTCCGTCCAGCCAGGTCGAACCCCTTTCCGAGGGGCCGTTTCCCTTCGAGAGGGCAAAGCTTTAGAGGGTTTCGAGGAGCAGGTAGAGGTTTTGGTACCTCTTCCTCCTCCTCGGGGCCTAGAAAACAACAATGAGATAACGGGGGTTCAGGAGGGCAGGCTGCCAGTGGGGGGATGTTTAAGGCAGTTTCTTCCCGCCTGGTCCCGGGTCACATCCGATCAATGGGTCCTGGAGGTGATCCGAGAGGGTTATTCTCTCGAATTTGCAAAGCAAATACTTCCAGCCTTTGTTCAGTCTCCCTGCAGTTCTCCTATAAAGAGGGCGGCGATAGAGGCAACTCGGCTCATAGCACTCGGAGCTGTGGTTCCGGTGCCGCCAGACCAATGCGGTACAGGTCGGTACTCGATTTATTTTGTGGTACCAAGGAAGGCTCCTTTCGCCCGATCCTGTATCTCAAGCAAGTCAATCGCTGTCTCAGAGTGCCGCATTTCCGGATGGAAACCCTACGATCGGTCATCGCAGCCGTAAGGGGTGGGGAGTTCCTAACTTCATTGGATTTGACGGAAGCCTATTTGCATATTCCGGTCAGAAAGTCCCATCAACAGTTCCTGAGATTCGCGGTGCCAAGAGGTCATTTTCAGTTCCAGGCTCTGCCCTTCGGTCTAGCTCCAGCTCCAAGGACTTTCACCTAGCTGATGGTGGTAGTAGCGGCGGCCCTACGAAAAGAGGGGATACTAGTGCATCCCTATCTAGACGATTGGCTGATCCGGGCAAAGACAGAAGAGGAAAGTCGCTCGGCCACCGCCAGAGTAGTACGAGTTCTAGAGGATTTAGGGTGGGTCATCAATCGAGTAAAGAGCAGGTTGATACCCTCCCAGGTACTCGAGTATCTCGGAGCAAGGTTCGACACCAACAGAGGCAGGATTTTCCTGTCCAAAACGAGGTCAAGGGACCTAAGGGTCTTGGTCACGCAGTTTCTGGGCAGGCAAAGTCCTACAGCGTGGCATTACCTTCAATTTCTGGGAACCATGGCGGCAGTGATAGAGGTGGGCCAGGGCTCACATGCGACCTTTGCAGCGGGCACTGTTGCGTCATTGGTCCCCTCAGCATCATCCTTTGTCCATGCAGCTGCCCTGCGCTCCTCGAACCAAGAAGGCCCTCCGGTGGTGGAGGTGCCCAAGGAATCTGGATTGCGGGATGCCGCTCGAGCCCCCACAGTGGTTACTGTTGACGACGGATGCCAGTCTAGCAGGCTGGGGAGCTCATTGCGAGGACCAGTTCGTCCAGGGTCGCTGGACGTCGTTGGAATCTCAATGGCCCATCAACAGAATGGAATTACGGGCCGTCGCCCTGGCGCTCAGGGCACTCGAGTCCTTAGTGCTAAGAAGAGCAATTCGCGTCCTCTCCGACAATGTCACCATGGTGGCTTACATCAACCACCAGGGTGGCACAAGCAGTCCCGCCTTGGAGAAGGAAGCGGACGTCCTATTCCAATGGGCAGAGGTTCGGTTGGAAGCGCTTTCAGCTCAGCACGTGGCCGGCACGGACAGCATCACGGCCGATTACTTCAGCAGGTGCAAGATAGACCACGGGGAGTGGGAGCTGGAGCAGGAGGTCTTCGACCAGATAGTAGCCCTTTGGGGTCCCCCGGTCATGGACCTCATGGCACGGTATTCTTCCGCCAAGGTAAGCAGATTTTTCAGTCGACGGAAGGAAAGGATGTCCGAAGGCTTGGATGCTCTGGCCCAGAAGTGGCCTTTGGAGGGTATCCTCTGTGTTCCCCCTTTGGGCTCTTATCGGAAAGGTACTTCAGCGGGTAGAGTCTCACCGAGGTCTGATAAGCCTCATAGCTCCGGATTGGCCTCGCCACCCCTGGTATGCGGACCTGGTGAGGTTGATCGCCGACCGGCCTTGGCGGCTTCCCTGCAGAAGGGACCTGCTGAGGCAAGGCTCGGTTCGGATGCCCCACGTGGATCGATTCTCACTTACGGCCTGGCTATTGAAAGGGCACGGCTCCTGAAGCGGGGTTATTCGGGAGCGGTAATCGCGACTCTGTTGAGTGCGAGAAAACGCTCGACCTGTCTATCCTATGTAAGAGTTTGGCGCATCTTCGAAGCATGGTGTGCGGAGCACCGAAGGAAACCCCTTTCGACCTCGGTTCCGGAGGTGCTGGAATTCTTGCAAGCGGGTTTTGACAAAGGCCTAGCGCACAGCTCCTTACGAGTCCAGCTGGCAGCTATCGCTTGCTATAGAGGTAAGGTCCGCGGGAAATCTTTAGGGGCACACGCGGACGTGTCCAGGTTCCTAAGGGCGGTTAGGCGTCTCCGTCCTCAACAGAGATCGGTCATCCCCCCTTGGGATCTCAACCTGGTGCTAAACGCCTTGACCAAGGAACCTTTCGAGCCAGCAAAGAATGCCTCCTTAAAGGACTTGACACTGAAGACGGTTTTTCTGGTCGCGATCTGCTCAGCCAGACGGGTCTCCGAATTGCAAGCGCTGTCCTCCCAGCCCCCCTTTCTGTCATTTCTCAAGGACAAGGTGGTCTTACGGGACGGTACCTTCCTTCTTGCCCAAGGTCATCTCCCCCTTTTCATGTGAACCAGACAGTTTCGCTACTGTCCTTTTCAGCCAATGGGCAAGAAGGGAGAGATAGGAGGCTCCGCCTTCTGGACGTTCAGAGAGCCTTGAAGCATTACCTCTCCCGCACGGCGCCTTTTAGGAAATCCGACCATCTGTTCATTCAGTTTGGAGGCCCGCATAAGGGGGAGGCGGCGGCCAAGGCTTCTATCTCCAGGTGGATCAGGGAAGCTATTGCTTCCGCCTATATCCTCAAGGGGAAGCAGGTTCCAGGGGGACTGCGCTCTCACTCAACTTGGGCACAGGCTACTTCTTGGGCAGAATATAGTCTAGTTCCCCCGCTGGACATTTGTAAGGCAGCTGCATGGTCCTCGCTGCATACCTTTACCAAGCACTACAGACTGGACGTGCAGAGTTCAGCTGACTCTCGGTTTGGGCACGCGGTTCTTTGGTCCGGGCTGACAGATCCCACCCAGGCTTGAACTGCTCTGTTACATCCCAGAAGTAAAGGGACTGGACTGGAGTGACAATAAGGAAAAAGTAATTAGGTCTTACCTGCTAATTAATGTTCCTGAAGGAACGACAGTCCAGTCCCTGATCCCACCCGGTTCTTCGATTGCCATAACGGCCTATTAGCCAGGTGCAGAGCAGCGGACCGAATTCAGGGCCAGATCAGCGTGGAGGGTTGCAGGTGAAGGTTGGCTCGGTTAGACTCTGGTAAACCGCCTCCTTCCTTTGCTCTCCCTCCTTTACCTTTCTACTTCTTAAAAAAAAAAAAAAAAAAAGAGAGAAGATTTGTTGTTAAATAGTTGGGGTGGTTTTGTGGTGTGTTATTTTTATACAGGCTATTAATGGAAGTTTCGTTAAGTCAGCTTTTTCATTCGATTACTGGGCTCTGTGGGTGGTACCAGTGGTATTTATACTGCACCATCCCCAAAAAGGTTGGGCTCAGCCTCCAAGCTGCTGGAAGGGTTGCGTAACCCAGAAGTAAAGGGACTGGACTGTCATTCCTTCAGGAACATTAATTAGCAGGTAAGACCTAATTACTTTTTTACGTGGTGGTCTTGTATCTTCTATTAAAGTTTTACAAATAGTTCAAAACTGGCTAGACTGGATACTGGTGGGAAGCTTCATGATCATGTTTCTTCCACGTTAGATAAGATACATTGATCACCAGTACCACAACATTTTGTTTGATTTTTCATTGTTGAAATGCTCGGTGTCCCCACTGACTAAAGATTTGCTTAAACCTCAGTTTTGATTTGCTGGCTCAGATTTGTTGTGGATGCCTCCTGTTCAGGTATCAAAGCTATCTGTTTGTACTGAACTTTCAGTAGCTGGTCTTTTTTTTAATATGGAATGTACTCCCCCAGAGATTTGTGAATGGAACAAATGTATTAGACTCCAAGAAAGCATTTGAAAGGTTTTTTTTTATAAACGTTTTGTAAGTTTGTTGATTTAAATTTGTTTCTGTGATGACTGATTTGTATTTTATAATGTGTTTTATCTTGATATATTTATAACTTTATTTTTTGCCCTGTTCTGCTGAGATTGAAGGGTTTTTTTCAGGTTGTGTGGATTAGAAATTGAGAATTAAATACAGTTGTCAACATTATTGGTACCCTTGCATTTTAGGTATGTCATGTACAATATCTTAAATGGAAATATTCCAACTTTGTTATAATATTTTAATAGTATCGTCAAAGGTATACAACAAAAAATATGTCTGCAACTTAGATGGTAGTAGCTTCCTGAGGGGGGGGGGGAAATACAACCTGGGCAGGATTAATGGCACCCTTCATTAATTTGGTTGTACAACCCTTGGCAGTGATGACAGCCCCCAAACATTTCTTGTAGCCATCTATAAGTGTGTGGTGTGGTGGTGAGTTTTTTTTTAATTTTTTTAACATCTGTCTTCTGGTAGTTTCTCTGATTTGTTCCAGCTCATGAATGTTTCCAGGATTCCTTTTACTAATGGCAGATTTCAGCTCTTTCCAAAGGTTGTCGATTGGATTGAGATCAGGACTCATTGCTGGCCAGTTTTAAAGCAGTTAACTTTTTCCTTTTTAACCATTCTTTTGTACTTTAAGATGTCTTTTTGGGGTCATTGTCCTGCTGAAGGACTTCGTCTCCTTTGACTCAGATCTAACTTTGACACTATGCAGCACATTTTGCTCCAAAATACCTTAGTAGTCCTCTGACTTCATGATTCCTTTATATTCCAGGCCTCCAGTTCCTGAGGCAGCAAAACAGCCCCACAACATTATGAAACTCCTCCATATTTAACTGTAGAAAGGGTGTTTTGGTTTTTTCCTTATAAGCTTAATTTCTTCACCTGTAAATGTATTTCTGGTCTGCATTACCAAAGAGCCCAAGTTTGGTTTCATCTATCCACAGAACATTTTCCCAGAAGGATTGTGGTTCCTCAAAGTGGGTTTGGGCAGAGATCTGGTGTGCTGCTTTGTCTCCTTGAGCTGTGGGGGGAGGGGGGCCTCCTTGGCCTTTGTCTATGAAGTCCTTCTTTTAGTGCACGACATATGGTGCGGTTTGAAACCATCACTCCAGATTGTTCCAGGTCAGCCTTAAGCTGTTTGGATTTTGTATGTGGTTTTCCAACAGTTCACACTAACCTTTGAAGACTTCTTGTATTAATTTTCCTCTTCCCACCATGTCCTGGGAGGTTCTTGACAGTTCCCATAAGCAGAAAACTTCTTAACATTGCAAATTGTAGACACATTAATTCCAAGGTCTTTGGAGATGACATTGTACCTCTTTGAAGTTTGATGTTTGATAATGGCTTTTCTGACAGTCTCAGGCAGCTGTGTTGTCTTCGCCATTGTGAAACTTGAACAACGAGTGAATGTGGCCATTTTAAACATTAGAGCCATCATTCATTGGTTGATCGTTTGTACTCACATGACTTGACTCGCAGGTGCATCTAATTCTACTGCAGTGGGAATGTGGTTCTTCATTCAAACTGATTTGAATCCTTTATAAGGATTGTCAAAAAAATGAGGAAACTCTGTATTGAAACGTTAAAGTAGAAGTATCACCAAAAAGCCAATTAAATAATTCACAGAATTGAGCATTTGCACAGCCAAATCAGCCATACACAGAAGCAACCTGAGGTCTCAGTCTTCCCGGGCAAAAACAAAACCGGCCAGATGCATTCTGACACGGTAAAGCCCTGTTAACATCAATGACCCATAAACTAGAGTTGCTCTGAGATGGACATCTACCAATTGTAAAAAATCAATAATGATAAAACATTAGAAATTCCACAGTAGAATAACGAAAGAGTGGTGTAGTAACTTAGCTTTGCAGTCTGTAGCAATGCTCGTAGAGTAGTGCAGAGCCAGTAGCAGATCCCCAACGCTCTTATACGCACTTGATATGCGTTTCACCTGAAAGGTTTCTTCAGGGGGTGGCTAAAAAGCACTGCAAAACATAGACACAGCCAAATTCAGTGAATAATAGCTTTCACAAGATACATACTTTCAAAAAGATGTTCAAATTCGTATATCCAGACGACTGTACAAGTGAATAACAGTACACACCTTGAAGTTTACAAGATGAAAAACACGAGCAGAATTCACCAACCGATGCTGAACGCCGCGCATGCGGATTAAGGAATTTATACGGTGGGTATTTCGCATCACTCATTCCCATTGGATAGCAAGTTTAGCGGCAAACCTCCCACTCCACCTGTACATTAAGACCAAAAGAGGAATCACTGTGCCTAATGTATGAATCCAACGTTGCTCATTCCATAAGAGGGTATCTTCCTTAGTTTTACCTGACCGGGATGAATTGACAAGATCTATGCAAAAACATTGTAGATCATCAAACTTATGTTGCATCTGAAGACAATGATCAACAATTGGCGCTTCCCGACGCTGACATTTCAGTTTACTTTTAAACTGCATCCACTGCCTCATCCCATTCAATTAAAAGATAGTCTGCCACAATCACAATTTATACGTTATCGTCGGAATTGTTCCACTGTCCAAGCTTATAAAGATCAAGCACAGCTTTTGAAAAAAAATTTTTTTGATCGTGGCTATCCCCGGCCTGTTATTCACAAGGCATATAAAAGGGCCTTGTATGCTAATAGGGACTTAATGCTCCGCCCTCGTCAGTATTCAGTTCGATTTTCTGATATGGATTCTTGTGTTAATCTTATTACAAAATTTTCCCCGTACAGCTCCCAGTTGAAGCGCATAGTCAAGAGGCATGTGAATGTGCTTCATAGTATTCCCGGTCTTGAAGATAAAAACGTGCGGTGCGTTTGGCAGCGGAACATCAACCTGAAAGAAATGTTAAGTCCAGCTGTATTGCGTCCGATGTCTCCGCAGAGTTCTAATGATGGGGGTCACACACGCTGTGGCGAATGCAACATTTGCTCTATTACTCGAATTGCACGAATTCAGCTATCATGGCAAATCATACCGTTTGAAATATCATACATCATGCACGTCTGTATATGTTGTCTATTGCATCTTATGCCCTTGCGGTCTGGCTTATATCGGGAAGACTATTCGGATGTTCAGGGTGCGAATGAACGAGCATAAAAGTAAACTGAAATGTCAGCGTCGGGAAGCGCCAATTGTTGATCATTGTCTTCAGTTTGATGATCTACAATGTTTTTGCATAGATCTTGTCAATTCATCCCGGTCAGGTAAAACTAAGGAAGATACCCTCTTATGGAATGAGCAACGTTGGATTCATACATTAGGCAGTGATTCCTTTTGGTCTTAATGTATGGGTGGAGTGGGAGGTTTGCCTCTAAACTTGCTATCCAATGGGAATGAGTGATGCGAAATACCCACCGTATAAATTCCTTAATCCGCATGCGCGGCGTTCAGCATCGGTTGGTGAATTCTGCTCGTGTTTTTCATCTTGTAAACTTCAAGGTGTGTACTGTTATTCACTTGTACAGTCGTCTGGATATACGAATTTGAACATCTTTTTGAAAGTATGTATCTTGTGAAAGCTATTATTCACTGAATTTGGCTGTCTACGTTTTGCAGTGCTTTTTAGCCACCCCCTGAAGAAACCTTTCAGGTGAAACGCATATCAAGCACGTATAAGAGCGTTGGGGATCTGCTACTGGCTCAGCACTACTCTACGAGCATTGCTACAGACTGCAAAGCTAAGTTACTACACCACTCTTTCGTTATTCTACTGTGGAATTTCTAATGTTTTATCATTATTGATTTTTTACAAGTGAAAGAGTTGGTAGATGTCCATCTCAGAGCAACTCTAGTTTATGGGTCATTGATGTTAACAGGGCTTTACCGTGTCAGAATGCATCTGGCCGGTTTTGTTTTTGCCCGGGAAGACTGAGACCTCAGGTTGCTTCTGTGTATGGCTGATTTGGCTGTGCAAATGCTCAATTCTGTGAATTATTTAATTGGCTTTTTGGTGATACTTCTACTTTAACGTTTCAATACAGAGTTTCCTCATTTTTTTGACAATTTTAGCTCTGTGCTAATCTGACCACTTTTTCCTTTATAAGGATGCCAATAAATATGTGGGGCAATGTCCCAGTTCCTTATCGTCACTCCAGTCCAGTCCCTTTACTTCTGGGTTATGCAACCCTTCCAGCAGCTTGGAGGCTGAGCCCAACAGTTTTTATACTATTTCATTTTTTAATTGGGCTTGTTTTATTTTGATTCTTTTGTGTTAAATATGTATGCGTATATAGTACAAAGCCATTTCATTGGCTGTTTTTTTAGGAGATATTGGACATTAAGGAGTTGAACTATAAGGATGCCAGTAATACTGTTTTGTAACTATATATAAATTAATTAAATTGTACAGTAGCAATGCATAGTGCCTCGTTTTAGGGCCTTATGACTTCACGGTTCTTTCTGACTCACGGTTCTTTCTGGCAAGAACAGAGGTGCATGGTGGCCAGCCAGACTGTCGCTAAAGGATTGGACTAGGAGGGTTGGAAAGGGATATATAATAGGGGGAAAAATTCTTAGGTAGTTGCAAATGAAGGCTCATAGCATTGATTTTAGTCCTGGTTTCAACTGAGTTGAAAGCCTAAAGGAACAGGAGGAAACTGCCAGGCCAGACTTGCCCTTTCTTACACTCTACACAAGTAGGGAGGCAAAACCATGAAAAAAAATACACTAACTCACTCATTTTAATGGAGTAATGAGAGAGAAGGTACAATTAAGTTTATATAGTAAACTGTAGAAATAAAGCATATACAAGTAATAAAGTCCAGCAATGTAGAGCAAAATGGCATAAACAAGTCCTAAAAGGCAAGATCATTTATCTAGAAAGCCAGCACACATTCAGATGTGTGCTCACAAACTTGCCTTTTCTGTTGGCCAACACTGGTTCATATAGCGCATTTTGGATGATTTTTCATTTTCTCTGTATTTTAGTACGGCCAGCAGTTAATTTCCTTGCAGTTTCTTGCCACATTAAATAATACCGAATTCATCTAGTACAGGGTTGGTCAATTCCGGTCCTGGAGGGCTGCAGACCAGTCAGGTTTTCAAGATGTCCCTAATGAATATTGTCAGACGGCTGCCTAGGGTGAGAACTTACACAATCTTGATGATGCATATATTCATATGATTCTTGCAAGGTATTGTGGGTAATGTAGTTCTTTCACTCCAAACACAGCTGAAGACAATAATTGAGTTGTGTAACCAGTGGTAAAGCCAATAAAATACTTCTTTTATTGATGGGGTTTAATTCACCCAGCACAAAGCCAATAAAATACTTCTTTTATTGGTGGGGTTTAATTCACCCAGCACAAGTATGCTTGGTAGCAATATAAATGAGGTTACTTGCTTGCAGTGTTTAAATGGATAACATAAAGTCACAAAGCAAATCAGAAAACAACCTTCAGGTTGTCAGGCAATTAGCTAATGTTTTCTTAGCAAATAATTACCAAATAAAGGCACAAAGAAATAAAGGAACTTTGCTTGTTAGGTTAACTTCTGCTTATTTTCCACGCAGATCCAGCAGTGATTCTCCCTGGCTCACACACACAATCAGGTGCAGCTTTAATTACTATCAATTGTCCAGCTGAAACCCTTTAGCTGGCTGGCTGCTACTGTGTGAACCCAAATCCTGCTTTAAGAGCTGTTTGCAGTGGAAATAAGAACAAAGTTAGGTTTCTTTGTGATGGCTGATGTGTTTGCTCACAGAAAGCTAGCAATAGCACTTGGATAAAGAACAGTCCATGTAATCAATAGTTTCATCTGCTGTATCTCCCCCTTCATCAATCAACATAGGGTCACTATCATACATTGGCACAGACGAGTCTTTCATTAAGGCACTATCATGAGAATGCTTATTCCCTTGCTGCCATTCTCTATTATAGATAGGGTCTGGATCAGTGTTCATACCTGAGCCTCTCCTGCTATCATAATTCCTCTCTGAATAGCCTGGCCAGTATGTAATCCAGTTCTGATGTCCAGCCTTCCAATCTTGATCCCTGGACCCTGGATCCTTCCTCACATACCTTCTGGCATAGGTCTGAAAGTCCTTTCCACGTGCAGTCTTCTCTCTTCCAGGTAGCCACTGGTGATTCCTATCTCTGCCATTCCATTCCTCTGGCTGACTCCAGTCCAATGGAATCTGCTGGCACTTGGAATACCTTCCAGTATGGGTACTGCCTTGGACTCTCCCAGACCTTCCAATGGCCTTTCTTCTCTTCCTTCCAGAGAGTTTCCTTCTCTCTCTATCCGCTTGGCTTGGCTTCTGCTTCTCGAGATGATGTTGGTGCTTGAGCTTGAAGCTGTTGCTGTATCTGTCTCTGTAGCTGTTATCTGTAGAATAAGCTCTATTCTTATTCTGTCCTAATGTGTGCTCCTCCCTAACACAGCGCAGCTGTGTTGAATCAGGCCCTGCCCTTTGAGATGAGTGCTTAGGGATTACCTCATAGCTCTCTTGATTGCACACACGTTTTCTCACTTCAGCCCCCCTCATGGCTGCTGGAAACCTGGTGCATTCTGGGACTGGTAGTCTTTTATGTGAAAACTGTTTTCTTACTTCTACCAGAACTGACAGGTTGCTTGTTCAGAGTCACATCATCTTTTCTATAGCTCCTACCTGAGCTATGATAAGCTTCCTTATCACAATATTCATGGACCTATTTCCATACAATGGAAGGCAGTGGATGCAAATAGATCTCTTGAATATTCATTAGGGACATCATGAAAACCTGACTGGTCTGCGGCCCTCCAGGACCGGAATTGCCCACTCCTGATCTAGTAGATGTGATTTGTTTGATCCTGGGATGACAATTTCAGAATAAAACCTTTCAGACGGTGATGCAGTTTTCCAAGTTGACTACCAGTGGCATAGATAGCTAGGATTGAATGGGCCCTGGGCAGAAAAAGTAAGATGGCCTCCAATAACACGTTTCCCAAAGTAGTGGGGGGGAGGAATGGGAGTAGGTCCACTGAAGAGCTCCAGTCAGGGGAAGGTGAGCCTATGTGGAACGTATGGGGTATCTGATAAAGAATGTCTGTGGGACATGGTTTTGGGTGTATAGGGCAGGGGGTAAATGTGGGATGTGTAGGGGTAGTTTCTCCAAATGGGTTATTCCTTATTGTCCCTCCAGTCCAGTTCGGAACCTCTGGATTTAGCACCACCTCCAGCAGCTTGGAGACTGAGCACGTCATCCTTTTGATGACTCTGGTATAAATAGCCAAGGGACCTCTCCACTCCAGTAGTCTCAGTTTCCAAGCAGCTAGAGGAGGTGATGAGCCTGGGAGTTTGGGACTCACTAGAGGGACAACTAAAGAGAGTTAGGTGGCTAGGTAGTGTTTCAAAGAAAAGAAAATAGAAAAAAAAAGTGGTAAAGAGCTGCGGAGTGGTGGCCCCCCCCTCACCCAGAGAGAGATTAGTGTTTTCGGTGGCTGGCAGTCCGGCTCCCAAACCAACTATTTTGGGTGAAGAGCCGGCGGGGAAAGCAGCAAGGAGTTTGCCTGGAAATGGTTGGTAGAGCGCCCCTCCTTCCCCCCCCCCTCCCCGGCGCCGAAGCTATGATTTCGGCTGAGTGTGGGGGGGAGAGAGAAAGAGACAAACCAGGAGAGGAGCTGGCAGTGGTGTCGGTAAGGTGGGTGGACGTCACTAGCGCTGCAGGGGAAGTGTAGGGGATCGTTAGTCTTAGTTATTTTTCAGCGGTTACTTCACAGCAGGAGGAGCGTGTGAGGGCAGGCCCGACTGCTTGGCAGCCACGTGGGAAAGGAAGCTCAGTGGTGATAAGTACTGTGCTTCCTGGCTTGGGCCGGTTTCTTGCTTCCAGGGGTGTTTTTTGGCTTCCCTACTAGGGGGACTTAACCCAGTGCAGGAACGGTGTTAGTGGGGAGTAAAAAACAAAAGAAAAAGCAGAAGGAAGTTTGAATTTGAGAGGAACTAGGGCCGGGAGACTTGTCGCTTACTATGCAGGGCAGTCTGTCAGGGCTGTTTGATAGTTCTGGAGGTTTTTAGCCAGCTGGTCGGTATGCCATCCAGACCTCAGTGTTTAGTGTGTGGTACTCAATGGGGGGGGCAGTGTCAGAGGCTGGTGTTTGCAGAAGGTGCACGCAGGAGGCAGCCTCTATGGAGCAGGCCTTAGAGGAGAGAGCAAAGGTTCAGAAGGGGACCTCGTTGGTGGGAGTCCTGCCTGAACCTATATCCTCTCCCTTGCCGTCCCAGGAGCCTGCGGCCGGATCTTCGGCCACTCCCAGCCCTTCTTTCCTTGCCCTAGGACGGGGGAGTACAGGCAGTGTTTTCCCCCCAAGTTTGTTCTCCTGCTCCATCAGGCCTTCTGCTTGTATCAGCGAGGGCCGGGGACCAGTTCCACGCAGGTGGAGTGGGGAGAAAAGCGACTGGGGTCTCCTGCAGGGGTAGAGTTAGGGGGAGGCCCTTCAAAGAAGTCTAGGATCATGGAAGAGGGGCTGGAGAGGTCACTGTTTTCAGACGGTGTGGAGCTTGGGGACCACGATACAGACATGGATGCTGAAAAGGACTTGGAGGAAGGTGAGCTCACTGAGCCAGAAGAGCAAGCGAGGATGGTTAGAGTGTTCCAGCAGGAGGAATTGCCGGCGCTCGTTGCCGAATCACTGAGGATGTCTTCTGGCAGAGGATGCTACGTTGGAGGATCCTTTGTTGCAGACAGTTCACAAGGCACAAAGGGTTTTTCCAGTGCACAGAGTAGTGTGGTAAATGATTCAAGAGGAATGGGATATGCTGGAGGCAGTACTCAAGGGGTCCAGGGCTATGACTCACCTCTCTCTCTTGTCTGATCAGGACCATGAGCTTTTTTTACCTCAAAATGGATGCGGCGGTGTCGGCGGTCACCAAGAAAACGATCCCGGTGGAAGGTAGTGTGGCTTTCAAGGATGTCCAAGATAGGAAGTTGGACACCTTGTTGAAGCAGGTATTTGACATCAGTGCTCTGTCGCTTCAAGCATCCATTTGTGGAGCATGGGTTTCTAGAGGCTGTCTTCATTGATTGCAGCGGATTCGGAGAGAATAGGTCAGGGAGCCAGCCGGAGAAGCTGCCCGGCTAGAGTCTGAGGCCACGTATTTGGCGGATATTCATTATGACCTTATCCAGGCCTCTGAGTATGGCTTCAGTGGTAGCAGCTCGGCGCTATCTCTGGCTATGTAACTGGGCAGTAGACAGCTCCTCTAAGGTCCAGCTCAGTAAGCTTCCCTTTAGAGGTAAACTTCTCTTCGGAGAGGACCTGGACAAGCTGGTAAAGGACCTTGGGAGACTTCAAGGGCGGGCAGCTGCCTGAGGATGAACAGAAGCAGATCCGTCCCTCTGCAGTGCTCAAGGGTCAACAAAAGGAGTTTCGGTGTTTCCATTCTCCTTGTTTCGGTCAGTTTCAGAGAGGGGTTCCCCTCCAGGAACCAGGGGTTTCAAGGGGCAGGCAGAGGATTTGCTGCCCCCCCTCTCCCTTGGGCCTCAGGAAATCACAATGAAGCGAGGGGGGGCCCAGGTGGCAGTGGAGCCCGTAGGGGGGACGGCTGTGGGAATTTTACCCTGCCTGGGTCCAAATCACGTCAGACCAGTGGGTGTTGAAGGTCATTCGGGAGGGGTATGCCATGGAACTCCAACACCCATTGGTCAGTTCTTTCCTTTAGTCTCCTTGTAAGGCATGGACCAAGTTAGAGGCGGTGCAGGAGACCTTGGGGATGCTGCTGCGGCTCAAAGCAGTAATCTCCAGGAACAAGCAGGAATGAGTCTTCACATATGGGTATCGTCGGTACCGACAGAGCCTGCGCGGGAACGCTCCCCAGCGTCCAAAAGGAAAGCCTTTGGGAGCATCCCACAGCGCCTGCGCGCTGCCTTCCCGCCTTTCCTAACTGCCTCTCTCCAGTTCTTCTTTTCCGCGGAGCCAGCAGGTTGTGTTTCCTGTCACCACTGAAGAATTTCTTATTTTTTCTTTATTTCTTTAGTCGCGTGTCTGCCTTCTCGTCTCCGGACCGGTACCGCCGTTTTTTTTCTTTCTTTTTAAAAAAAAACAAAAAAAAAACTACTATTTCTGTCACTGACACCCATGACTGGTGTCTCAAATGTTTAGGTCCTGATCATTCCATGACGGACTGTGAGTCCTGTTCCATGATGTCTAAAAGAGGTCTACAGAATCGAGCAGCCAAGCTCAGTACCCTGTTTCCCTCTGATGCAGCTTCGGTGGCATCGACGTCTTCCAGGGCTTCCTCTTCCTCCCATGGATCTCAGGTAACCAAACTTAAGTCCAGCCGGTCCTCGAAGAGTAGATCTCCCTCTAAGTATCAAGATGCCTCCGGGCTTGCTCTCGAGGAATCCGCACCGGCAAAATTACCCCGGCGGGAGGCTCCGGCTTCCAAAGCTTTATCTATGGGGTCACAGGTTGACATCGATGGCTCGGCCTCGACCGATCACCTGTTACAATGTTCTGGGGTACCGGTGGTTTCCACTGGTACCGACATCCAGACATTGGTGGCGTCGATGGATCAGAATATTCTGACCATGCAGCGCGCCATCACGGCATTCATACAAGCTGCGACGCCTTCGGTACCGCAACAAACTTCGTTGTCGGTACCGATTCCGGTACCGGACCCGATATCGGTTCTGGTGCCGGTACCGATTGCATCAACATCCACGTCGACGGCAGCGGTATACTGTTCTGTGATGCCCATCGGTACCGATCCGGTACCGATTACTCCTGATGTCGATACCCCCCGGTACGCGTATCGGGCTCTGCAAGAGCATCCAGACAGGCGATACTTCGATTCCTCTGAAGACTCTGATGAATCAGAGGCCTCTATCGAAGCATCGGGGATCCTTCCTCAGGAACCCTCTTCTCCAAAAAGGAGAATGTCTCCTCCAGAAGACTTGTCTTTTCAAGACTTCATCAGGGAGGTGGCCAGGGGCCTTTCCATCTCAGTAGCCTCTGAGACTGAGCCTAGAGCCAAAAAGTTAGATATTTTGCAATATCCTAAGGCTCCTAAAGAGGCAGCCACTTTACCAGTACATGAGATTCTTTATGATCACATGTTGGGCATATGGGAGACTCCTCTTACCAACTCCCCTCATTCTCGTAGGTTGGACACCATGTATCGTGTTCCTCCTTGTCCTGGTTTTCATAAGACTCAGCTTCCTCATCACTCCATTGTTGTGGAGTCTGCTATGAAAAAGATCAAGAGTGCAAAAAGGCACTCTTCTACTCCTCCAGGAAGAGAATGCAGAACCTTAGATGCTTTTGGCAGGAGAATCTTCCAGGCCAGTATGCTTGTGGCCAGAATCAACTTCTATAGTCTCTATATGGGGATGTTTCTAAAGGAAGTTACAGATCATCTGCAAACCTTATCTCCTTTTATTTCAGAAGATAAAAGGGAAGAGTTTCTCACCTGGCTTAAACATGCCCAGGATATTTCCAAGTTTTCCAACCGTGCAGCCTTTGACTCTTTTGAAGGTGCCAGCAGAGCCTCGGCTATTGCCATAGGTGCACGCAGAGTTGCTTGGTTACAAGCTGCTGATTTGGAACCCAGGGTTCAGGATGGACTAGGTAACCTTCCTTGTACAGGTGAAAACCTTTTTGGCAAAGATTGGCAAGCAAAGGCCAACCAGATGGATGCTGAAAACTCTGCTTTAGATAGACTTTCCAAGTCTACTTCTGCTCCTTTTAGGAAGAGGTTGTTCAAAAAAGGATTTTTCCCAAAAAAAAGGGAAATATTCTTCTACTTATGGTCAGGCCTCTTCTGCAGGTCGTTTTGCTACAAAGAGACAGCAACAACCAAAACAGGCCAAGCCTAAGGCTTACAGGACTGCTACGGCCCAACAGCCTCAGCCTCCTCAGGGCCTTTGACTTACAACTAGAGAACTTAGCCTTTCTGGCTCTAGAACATTCAGAGCCTCTCGCTATTCCAGGAAGGTTAGCTCATTTTGCTCCCAGATGGGAACAAATCACAACAGAACAATGGACCCCCTCCATCATAAGAAAAGGGTACAAGCTTCATTTCTTAAACCTTCCCCCTCACACCATGGTGAAACAGTTCAATTCTCCAACATCTCTCCTCGACCTTCCGGGTCAGGAGATTGCTACCCTTCTTGCCCAAGGGGCAATAGAAGAAGTACCCCTTCTTCAACAGGGCTCAGGGTTCTACTCCCCCTATTTTCTCATTCCAAAGAAAACAGGGGGCTACAGACCCATCTTAGATCTCAGAGAATTGAACACGTTTCTATGCAAGGAGAAATTCAGGATGACTTCTCTCGGAACTCTCCTTCCATACCTCCAGAGTCAGGACTGGCTTTGTTCTCTAGATCTCAAGGATGCATACACCCATGTCCTCATCCATCCAACACACAGAAGGTTCCTTCGCTTCCTTTACCAAGGAAAGCACTACCAATACAAAGTGCTTCCTTTCGGTCTGGCCTCTGCACCAAGAGTGTTCACAAAATGCATGGCAGTAGTAGCTGCATTTCTACGCACTCTAGGGATATTCGTATTCCCATATCTGGACGACTGGCTCATCCGAGCTCCATCCCAGTCAGAGGCCCAGACTTCCCTGGCCTGCACAAGGCGTCGTCTTCAGTATCTGGGACTTGTTATAAACATTCCAAAATCCCATCTCACCCCTACTCAATCTCTAGAGTTCATAGGGGCCTTGCTGGATACCACAACTGCAAGGGCCTATCTTCCCCAGGCCCGTTGCCTACACTTGGTGCAGTTAGCCTCACAAATTCAGTTAAAATCCCATTTAACTGCTCGAGAGATGTTAAAACTGTTAGGCCAGATGGCATCCACCGTGCATGTGGTTCCTTATGCTCGCCTTCACATGAGAGCAGCGCAATGGACTTTGTCCACCCAATGGACCCAGGCATTAGGGTGCCTGTCAGACAAAATAGCGACCTCCAGTCGCCTCTCTTGCTCTCTCCATTGGTGGAAGTCCACTCAAAATCTGTTGCTGGGGTTCCTCTTTCAACAGGTGTTACCCCAAGCAACCCTTACCACAGATGCCTCTCCAAGGGGTTGGGGAGCTCATCTACAAGATCTCTCCACCCAAGGCATCTGGTCTCCACAGGTGACATCTCTACATATCAACCTCTTAGAGCTCAGAGCAATCTTTCTGGCTCTGAGTATTCCACACCCTGCTCAGCTACAAGACAGTCCTCATCCACACGGACAACCAAGTAGCCATGTTCTTCGTGAACAAGCAGGGGGGAACTGGCTCTGTCGCTTTGCAACGAAGCTCTGAGATTGTGGGCCAGAGAGCATCACATCCATCTAATGGCAGTGTATCTTCCAGGGGTTCAAAACTCTTGGGCAGACAGACTCAGTCGAGTTCTGCTTCCACACGAATGGTCCCTCCATGGGGACCAGATAGCCAGGATCTTTCGAATTTGGGGAACCGCAGAAATAGACCTGTTTGCAAGTTCGTGGAATGCCAGACTTCCCCAGTTCTGTTCCAGGATTCCATGTCAGGGAGTTCAGGCTAGGGATGCCTTCCTCCTTCATTGGGGGCAGGATTTCCTCTATGCCTTTCCTCCTATTCCCCTCATTCTCAAGACACTGTTCAAGCTTCAGAGAGACAAGGGATCTATGATCCTCATAGCACCACGTTGGCCACGCCAAGTTTGGTACCCTCTACTTCTGCATCTCTCTCAAGCTCCCTCCCTGGACTTGGGGTCTGCTCCAGATCTCCTCTCCCAGGAGGAGGGAACGTTGTGGCACCCAAATCCCCAGTCTCTTCATCTCAGGGCCTGGTTGCTGAAGGCCTAGACCTTCAAGATTTACCTCTTTCTCAGCAGGTGAAGGATATCCTTCATGCTTCCAGAAAGCCTTCCACCAGACGTTCTATGCTTTTAAATGGAAGAGGTTTACCATTTGGTGTGCAGAGAAGGGTCTTAACCCTCTTGCAATACCTCTGAATTCTTTACTAGAGTATTTGCTGCATTTATCCCATGCAGGCCTTAAGACGAATTCAGTCAGAGTCCATTTGAGTGCTATTGCAGCATCCCTTAAACCCCTCAATGGACAGCCTATTTCCTCTCATCCTCTTATAGCAAGATTCATGAGAGGCCTTCTTTTGATTAAACCTCCCATTAGACCACCTCCAGTGGCATGGGACTTGAATCTGGTTCTTGGCCAGCTCATGAAGCCACCCTTCAAACCCTTAGCCACTACCTCCTTGAAATTCCTTTCCTGGAAGGTTATTTTTCTCATTGCAGTCACCTCAGCTCGCCGTATCGGTGAGTTGCAAGCCTTAGTGGCTAATCCTCCTTTATACAAGGTTCCATCATGACAAGGTAGTCCTCAGAACTAATCCACACTTTATGCCTAAAGTGGTCTCACCTTTTCATCTGAACCAGGAGGTGTATTTACCTGTCTTTTTTTCCAGGACCTCATGCATCAAGTGCAGAGAGGAATCTTCATACCCTGGATTGTGAAAGAGCACTTGCTTTCTACTTACAAAGGACACAGCAACATAGAAAGTCCTCTCAACTTTTTGTTGCTTTTGATCCCTCTCATTTAGGACTTCCAGTCTCTAAAACAGGGGTCTCAAACTCAAATTGCTTTGAGGGCCAAATGAGGATTTGTAAAGTAACCCGGGGGCCGCATAAGACGTGGGGCCTCATTTGCATAAGGGGCCTCATTTGCATAAATATTTGCATAATGTTACCATACACTAACTTTTAGTAAACATGTTTATTTATTATTTATTTATTACAATTTCTTATATACCGCGCTATTTAGCATCAGTGCGGTTTACATTATAACTTAACGACCATAACAACAAGCTGTCAGGTTTACATCGAACAGGAGTATAAACTTGGAAAACAGGGTTAACTATATACATAATCTATTTACATTGGAAGGATAGATAAAAGTCGGATAATGCATGTAGGTCTTTTAACTAAATTGGGTCAATTCCTGAAAGGTATATCTAGGATCAATTGCTGTCAGGTAAGTGTTGGAGGAACAGGTGGGTTTTGAGGGCCTTCCTGAACTGATATTGGTTGGCTATGGCCCTAATGTCAGGGGGTAGAGCATTCCAGCATTTGGGTACGTAAAAGCTGAAAGCCCTGTTTGTGGTTGTCATGTTGTACTTTGTCGAAGCCTTTGGTATTGCAAGCAAGTTTACAGCTGTTGATCTTCTGGATCTGTTGGGAGGGACAAAGTGGATAAGATGAGTGAGTGAGGAGGCTGAAATACCTTTGATTGCCTTGAAAGTTAATAGAAGGGTTTTGAAGGTGATTCTCCCATTGATTGGTAGCCAGTGCAGCTGTTTGAGAATGGGGGTCACGTGGTCGTATCTGGATGCTCCGTAAAGGATCCTAGCTGCGGCGTTCATGGCCAACTGTAAGGGGGTTAATGTGGATTGGGGGAGACCTTGTAAGATGGCATTTGCAAAATCAAAGTGCGGCAGGATCAGCGCTTGATATATGGTTCGGAAGTCATCTGGGTCCAAAAGGGAGCGTAGGTGCTTGAGAGAGCGTATTTTGAAGTAGATGGCTTTGACTATGCCTCTTTAATGAGTATGGATAAAGAAAGACTAAAAGATTTAGAAACAAGAAGACAATAATTAAACTGGGAACCCCAAAAGCCAAACTTGGAATGTACAACACTGTAGAAATAAAACTATAAATTAATTTCCTCTTGTACTAAACAAAGCGCAAACATTAATGATGCACATTTCCCAGAGCTGACATATTCCAGTTAATAAATTCAAAATAGAGAGATATTTTTCTACCTTTTGTGCATTTTTTTCAGTTGCAATTGTTCCAGCCACTTTCTTCTGGTTTCTTCATGTCTTCTGCTAACTCTCCATCGTCTGCTGTCCATTTGCCCTTTCTTCTCTCCTAGTTTTTTTCCATTCTCTCTCTACATCTGCTTTAACATACTAATCTTTCTCCTTTTTCTCTTTCCTCATTCCTATTTCATCCACTCAAATTTTACCCCTCCATCCTCAATCCCCACTTACTCTCCCAATACCTGGCCAATTGTAGATTTGTCTTCTCTCCCAGACAAAATATTTTTCCCCTCTCCATTTCACTTTCCCAGCTCCATCCCATTCTAATCCTCCCCCAACATCAGCTCCCTTCTAGTTCCAGCCCCACCCAGCATTCGCTCCCTTCTAGTCCCCCCATTAGTCCATTTCCAGTCCTATCCTAGCCTCACCATCAGCCCATTTCCAATCCTAGCCCCCCATCAGCCCATTTCCAATCCTAGCTCCCCATCAGCCCATTTCCAATCCTAGCTCCCTCCCCTCACAGCCCATTTCCATTCCAAGCCCCCCTTCCCATCAGCCATTTGCAGTTCAAGCCCCCCTTCCACTCAGCCCATTTCCAGTCCTAGCAACCCCCCCCCAGCCCATTACCAGTCCTAGACCCCCCATAGCCCATTACCAGTCCTAACCTCCCCATAGCGCACTTCCAGTTTTACCCCCCATCACCCCATTTTCAGTCTTACCCCCCCATAGCCCATTACCAGTCATAACCCCCCCTGCCAATAGCCCACTTCCAGCCCTAACCCCCATTACCCCATTTCAGTCAGCCCCTCCATAGCTCATTACCAGTCCTAACTCCCCCCGGCAGCCCGCCGCCAGTCCTTCCTAACCCCCACCTGCCCATTTCCAGTCCTAGCCCCCACCATAGCCCATTACCAGTCATAACCCCCCTGCCAGTAGCCCATCTCCAGTCATAACCCCCCCCCTGCCAATAGCCCATCTCCAGTCATAACCCCCCCGCCAATAGCCCATTTCCAGTCATACCCCCCCTGCCAATAGCCCATTTCCAGTCATACCCCTCTGCCAATAGCCCATTTCCAGTCATAACCCCCCCCGCCAATAGCCCATCTCCAGTCATAACCCCCCCTGCCAATAGCCCATTTCCAGTCATAACCCCCCCCTGCCAATAGCCCATTTCCAGTCATACCCCCCCCCTGCCAATAGCCCATCTCCAGTCATAGCCCCCCCTGCCAATAGCCCATTTCCAGTCATACCCCCCCCTGGCAATTGCCCATTTCCAGTCATTCCCCCCCCTGCCAATAGCCCATTTCCAGTCCTACACCCCCCCCCCCCCCAGGTAAATTAAAAAAAAACCTGGCTTCTGCTGCTGCAGCAGAAAATCAGCTGTCCCGCGGCCCCTTCCCCTCTGCGCGGAGAGCCCTGAGTGTGCTTCATCTGCGGCGTGCTTTTTAAGCCGCGAAGAGAGTATTTCCCTCTCGCGCGGCTTAAACCTAGTCACTTTTCAAGCCTCGCGAGAGGGAAATACTCTCTTCGCGGCTTGAAAAGCACCCGCTGATGGAGCACTCTCGGGGATCTCCGGGCAGAGAGGAAGGGGCCGCAGGACAGCTGATTTTGCTGCTTGAGCAGCAGAAGCCAGTTTTTTTTTTTTTAAATTGACCGTCGATTCTGCCGTTGCCACGGCGGCAACGGCAGCAGCAGCAGAAGCCGTCGCGGGCCACACAACGTTCGGCCCGCGGGCCGCGTGTTTGAGACCCCTGCTCTAAAAGAACTCTGTCAAATTGGATTGCTCAGTGTATTTCCTTCGCCTACCAGAGTAAGAACCTTTCTCTGGAGGGCCATGTCACAGCTCACAATGTGAGGGCCATGGCAGCATCTATGGCTCATCTAAACTCTGTGTCCATCGACCAAATCTGTCGAGCGGCCACCTGGGCCTCTCTTCATACCTTTACAGCCCATTACTGCTTGGACAAGGACTCCCGCCGGGATGCCTTGTTTGGTCAGGCTGTTCTCAAACACCTGTTCCATACCTAATAAGCTTCTACCCTCCATCCCTGACTGGATGCCTGAGATTCATGGGTGGAGGTAGAGCCCTTTCCAGGGACTCACAACCTGGGTGATCTCCCAGGCATCTCTAGTTGTGGAGTCCCCATATGTGAAGACTCATTCCTGCTTGTTCCTGGAGATAGCACAGTTATTTACCTGTAACAGGTGATCTCTGGGAACAGCAGGAATAAGTCTTCACAACCCACCCACCTCCCCTAGGAGTTTTATCTTTCTATCTATCTTTCCTTTCCTCTCTCTCTCTTTGTCTCAGCTTTAAAACTCAAACTGGAGAGAGGCAGTTAGGAAAGGTGGGAAGGCAGCGCGCAGGCGCTCTGGGATGCTCCCAAAGGCTTTCCTTTTGGACGCTGGGGAGCGTTCCCGCGCAGGCTCCTTCGGTACCGACGATACCCATATGTAAAAACTTATTCCTGCTGTTCCCAGAGATCACCTGTTACAGATAAGTAACTGTGCTTTACCAGTGCCGACAGACCAGTGCGGCTGCGGTCAGTATTCCATATATTTGGTGGTGCCAAAGAAAGAAGGGTCTTTTCGCCTGATCATAGATCTCAAGAGTAAACCGCTGTCTGTGGTCTCGCATTTTCACATGGAAACTCTGCAGTTGGATCATAATGGCGGTCAGAATGGGAGAGTTCTACTTCCCTAGACCTGACAGAGGCCTACCTACACATTCTGATTCGACAGGATCATCTGCAGTTTCTCAGGTTTGCAGTACCTATGGGGCATTTTCAGTTCTGGGTGTTGCCTTTTTGGGCTGGCTATGGCTCCGTGCACCTTCACCAAAGTTATGGTGGTGACGGCAGCGTTGCACAAGGAAGAGATACTGGTTCATCCCTACCTCAACTACTGGCTGATTCAGGCGAAGTCGAAGAGCGAAAGCGAATCAGCCACTGCTTCAGAATCTTGGCTGGGTGGTCAATAAGGCCAAAAGCAAGCTGGACCCCCTCTCCAAACCTCGAGTACCTAGGAGCACGGTTCGATATGTGCGAGGGGAAGGTTTTTCTTCCGGGGCTGCAGGCGCCGGAGCTTTGCAGGCTCGTACGCAGATTCCTGGACAGGGCGGTCCCCACAGCCTGGCATTATCTGCAGCTCCTAGGGACCCTGGCAGCCACACTCGAGCTATTGCCGTGGGCAAGTGCACACATGAGGCCATTGCAGAGGGCCCTGCTCCGGAGAAGGTCTCACCAGACGGATTCTGTCACAGAGGCTCCCCTGCCTGCCGAAGACCATGCAGGCCCTCCAGTGATGGCTGAGTCCAGGGTGCCTGGAAAAGGGGATGCCTCTGGAGTCGCCATCATGAATGACGTTGACAACAGATGCCAGTCTGTCCGGCTGGGGAGTACATTGCAAGGGGCGCTTTGCCCAGGGGCAGTAGAGCAAACTGGAGAAGGATTGGTCGATCCACAGGCTGGAGATGTGGGCGGTCATCTTTACTGAGGAAGATGTAGGGATGTTACCCATGACTGAAGTGGTATTTGAAGGTGCGGAAGAATTGAAGGAAATATCGATACATCGGGAAGATGTATTTCAACTATTAGATAAACTGAAGAGTAGCAAATCACCTGGGCCAGATAGTATACATCCAAGGGTGTTGAAAGAACTGAAATATGAGATTGCAGACCTGCTATTAATAATCTGTGAACTATCATTAAAATCATCTCTAATACCTGAAGATTGGAGGATCACCAATGTAACACCAATTTTTAAAAAGGGTTCCAGGGGTGATACGGGAAACTACAGACCAGTGAGCCTGACGTCAGTACCAGGAAAAATGGTAGAAACCATCATAAAGAATAAAATTACTCAGCATGTAGATAGTCATGGCCTAATGGGAGACGGACAACATGACTTTAGACAAGGAAGATCTTGTCTTACTAATCTGTTGTGTTTTTTTGAAAGTGTGAATAAACAGGTGGACAAAGGTGAGTCGGTTGATATAGTGTATCTGGACTTTCAGAAAGCCTTTGACAAGGTCCCTCATCAGAGACTTTTGGCAAAACTAAAGAGTCATGGGATAGGAGGCAGTGTACTACTGTGGATCAGGAACTGGTTAAAAGATAGAAAGCAGAGAGTAGGGCTAAATGGCCAATTTTCCCAATGGAGAAAGGTGAATAGTGGTGTACCCCAGGGATCTGTGCTGGGTCTGCTGCTTTTTGACATATTCATAAATGACCTGGAAAGTGGAATAACGAGTGAGCTTATCAAATTTGCAGATGACACAAAACTATTTAAAGTTGTTAAAACCCAAGAGGATTGTGGAAAATTGCAAGAGGATCTTGATAAATTGGAAGACTGAGCATCAACATGGAAGATGAAATTTAATGTGGACAAGTGCAAAGTTATGCACCTAGGTAAGAACAACCCAAGCTATGGTTACACGATGCAAGGTTCCACATTAGGAACCACCACCCAGGAAAAAGATTTAGGCGTCATTGTGCATAACATGTTAAAACTCTCGGCCCAGTGTGCAGCGGCGGCCCAGAGAGCAAATAGAATGCTAGGTATCATAAGGAAAGGAATGGAAAATAAAACAAAGGATATTATAATGCCTCTATATTGTTCCATGGTGAGACCTCACCTTGAATATTGTGTGCAATTCTGGTTACCGTATCTTAAAAAGGATATAGCGTTATTAGAAAAGGTTCAAAGAAGAGCCACCAAAATGGTAAAGGGGATGGAAGGATACTCCTATGAAGAAAGGCTAAAAAGGTTAGGGCTCTTTAACCTGGAAAAGAGATGGCTGAGGGGAGATATGATAGAAGTCTATAAATTAATGAACGGTGTGGAACGGGTAAACTAAGATTGATTGTTTACGTTATCGGAATATAGAAAGACTAGGGGACATGCAATGAAGCTACAAGGTAAACTATTTAAGACTAATAAAAGAAAATAGTTTTTCACTCAACGTGTAATCAAACTCTGGAATTTGTTACCAGAGGATGTAGTAAAGACTGTTAGTGTAGCTGGGTTTAAAAAAGGTTTGGACAAGTTCCTGAGGAAAGGTCCATAAACCATTATTAAGAAGGGACCCAGGATATCAATTCTTGAACCAATACAAGCATTGTGGAACCTGTTTCTCTTGGGGAAACTGCTAGGTACATATGACCTAGATTGGCCACTGTTGGAAACAGAATACTGGGCTTAATGGACCTTGGTCTGACCCAGTATGGCATATCTTATGTTCTTAGGTGTTCTCCCTGGTGGTACACCGCTGGGGGGTTCTGGTTATGGACCTGATGGCAACCTTCGAGTTTGGCAAAGGCCAACCGCTTCAGCAGGCGGCGAGAGGGCGTCAAGGCCCTCTGACATTCTAATTCAGAGGTGGCCTGGGGAAGGGCTCCTGCCATAGGCCCTGATAGGGCGGGTCGTGCAGAGGATAGAGGCCCACCGAGGTCTGGTGGTTCTGATCGTGCCATGATTGGCCAAGGAGGCCGTGGTATGCGGATCTGGTTCAGCTTCTGGTGGTGGGGCCGTGGCGGATGTCGGTTCAGGAGGACCTGTTATTGCAGGGTCCACTGCGCATGCCGCAAATGGATTGATTCTCACTTACGGCCTGACTCTTGAGAGGGCACGGCTGAAGAAAAGATATGCAGCGGGAGTGATTTCCACCTTTGTTGAAGGCCAGGCACAGGTCTACCTCGCTGGTGTACTGTGTCTGGCGCACCATCGAGGCATGGAGTGCAGACAGGCAGGTTCAGCCATCTTGGGGTCGGTGCCACCTGTTCTGGCTTTTCTTGGAGGATGTTTCGAGAAGGGCCTGGCAGCTAGCTCCTTGAGGGTACAGTTGGCAGTGCTTTCCTCTTATCGAGGAAAGATAAAAGGGGTGGCGTTGGGAGCACACCCAGATGTTAAAATATACTTAAGAGTGGTGTCTCTTTTGTGGCCGCTGAGTAGGGCAACTGTACCGACGTGGGACCTCAATTTGGTTTTGATATTTTCGGAGCAGAAGGTAGTTTTGAGGCTTGTCCCCTCTTTTTTTTTTTTTTTTTTTTTTTTGGTAAGTTTCCAACAATCTTTATTAATAAATAAAGTAAGAATACAATAAAGTCCACATTAAGAGGAGAGTTACCTGAATTAACATCAAAAGAAATAAACACAAGAATCAGGATCCATTTCATAATCTAGCCCAAATTATACATGGAAAGGAAAAAGAAAACAATTCAAATACTTTCTTTACTAATCAAGAGAGCTTCTAACTGCCCAACGTCGAGAAAAACATATTTAACACCTTCTAATACCAAAATACATTTACAAGGATACTTTAGAAAAAAGGAAGCCCCAATTGCTAGGGTCCGATTTTTTTCAAGGCCAAAAAAGCTTTCCTACGATTCTGAGTACTGTCACGTTTCGGGTTCCTTCAATTTAGACACCCTGCTTCAGGTCGAGCACCTCGCGGAAAATCGTCAGCCATAAAGTGAGCAAGCTGAGGAGACACAGTTTAAAAGTCCTTGCATCAGGTATGCTTGCACAGCTGTTAATCAGCCCCCACCAATCTGATGTGTCAGAATTTCAAGAGCCAATGGCTGACGATTTTCCGCGAGGTGCTCGACCTGAAGCAGGGTGTCTAAATTGAAGGAACCCGAAACGTGACACGTCGGATTGGCAAACTGCGGAGCTATTTGGGGCAGCCTTGAATGAGTCATTTACCAGCTAAGTAAAGCTGTTGCGTTAAAAAAAAATTTTCTTTATTAAAATGGATGGTTCCTATGCACTTTTGTTGGCCATTCCGACAAAAAGAATAGATGATTTATCTTGAGGGGTTGGTTTCTTTGATTGGACAGAGTCTTTGTTAGTGTGTTATTGCTGACTTTGGGGATAGGTGATTTTTTTGTCCTGAGACCCTTATCTATCCTTTTTCAATTGAAGCCGTTTCCATTCAGCCTGTGCTTTCCTTTTCCTTTTTGCCTTTTTGCCATGTGGTTTGCCTGCCCTCCTTCTCTAAGGAGCAGTGTTGGGGGGAAGGATAAAGATCTTCACCTTGTGGATATCCAGAGTGTGCTTCTCCAGTACTTGGAGGTTACAGTTCCTTTTGTAAGTCAGACCATTATTTTGTGCTGTTTGCTGACCTGTGCAAGGTGAAGCGGCAGACAAATTGACTTTGGAGTGCTGGATTAAGGAGACTATTGTTTTAGTGTATCTGTTACTGAGCTAGCCAGTTCCGGAGGATCTGTGCCCGTTCTACCCAAGCGCAAGTCTCCTAGTGGGTGGAGTGGAGCTCATTGCTGCCTGACAAATGCCGGAGGGGGCTATGTGGGCATCTCTTTCCACCTTTGTCAAGCATTCCTGCTTGGATGTCCATGTGCGGGTGGACACAGCCTTCGGCTCAAGAGTTGTTTGAGCTGCTGTGTCTTCTTCCCACCCATTGGTATTGTAGCTTTGATACATCCCACTTGTCTGGACTGGTCTAATAGGGCGATATAGAAGGTGAGTTTTACTTATCAGATAATGTCCTTTCCTTGAGTCCTGCTAGACCAGTCCAGGGCCCTCCCCTAAAACTGTATTTTCTCTGTTCTGCTGTGGTACCCTTTGGTCTGCCATGATTTTTATACTTGGCTCAGCAGGCTCATCTTCTACTGACCTTCTATTTCTACCTTCCTGTACATAGGTCTCTACTGTTGAGTATTTGTTGCTCCCAATGAGGTGGTGTGAGGTTTGCTCTGTATCTCCCATTTGCTTTGGGGTGAATACTGAAGGGACATCTGGTGGCTGAGATGGATAGACACAGGAGTGATGCCATTTAAACTTGGGCTTTTCATTGGTTCTTTGTCTCCACCAACCTGCTGGTAGGGGAACACAACCCACTTGTCTGGACTGGTCTAGCAGGACTCAAGGAAAGAACATTATCTAGTAAGTAAAATGTCACCTTTAACATATGCCAGAAATGAGACTGGAGACAGATATGAAGGTTTTTCATTAGAAAATAAGGGACTGGTTCTCAGAAATGCTGATATTTAAAACCATGGTGGTAGCAGTGGTGCTTAAATATCAGCCGGATATTCAGTGGCAGTATCTAGATAGAAGCTGCCACTGAATATCTGGTCTCGGCAGCACTAACCAGGCAAGTGCTAACCCCTAGTTTCTGTGATTTTTTTTTTTTTGAATTGGCCCTTGTCCAGATTGCAGCTTAGGCCACCACCTTTTCATGCGGCCTTAGTTGTCCAGGCAGGGGCCACTGAAGGTTGTGCTAACCAGGTATCTGCACTTACCTTGTTCGTGCTGGTACCACCCACAGAATGCCCCTGCACTAACTGGCCGGTGTTTGATCTATGGAGATATTCTGTGGTACTGTCCAGCATTACTAGATGGCCTGCCTTCCTTTTGACTGGCCAGTTAGGGGTAGATATTGGATGCCCTTAAGTATTGGTCACTGTGTCTTTGAGGCATCCTATGTATTAGTTTTGTGTGTTATGAATGCTGAGCACATTTTGGGCTTGCTTTTATTACAGGATGCCTATGTGAGAAGTTCAAAAAGGTATCTTAAGTCCATTTTATTAAGGCAACATATGCGTCTGTGTACCTTTTTTTTATAAGGTAGACTCCCAAAAACCAGCTCAGTGTACATAAATGCCAATGCACGTATTTATACCAACTCTGAAGTTGGTGTAAATGGTTGCATGTACTGAATGCTTTTACAAACATTTTTTATAAAATACACACATACGTTGCAACCAATGTTCCCTCTAACTTTCTGTAGGCTGTGTGCGCATAAAATATCAGCTGTGCAGCTTTTGAAGGAAGGTTAAATTTTTGTGCGCCACATAACGACACTCGGAGTTATATACTTTAAAATTTGACTACATGTCAGAATACAGTATGTACACCACATTGATTGCACTAGAAAATATTGTAGAACTTGTGAAAACCGTAAATACACAACAACTTTTAAATTTTAAGACGTCTGTGTTGTTTTCTATCAGAATCAGAACCGTAATTTTTGTGCGCTCTGTTCTAAAGTATGTGCGCTCACTCGGCGAGGTGTGTGCGCGCGCACACGCGCACAGCTTAGAGGGAACAGTGGTTGCAACCCTGCCTCACTCTGTCCTAACTATGCTCCAGAAATGCCTACACCCAGGTAGACCCGGGGGAAGCCACTGCTTGTCCCTGGGGATAAATAGCTTGAAAACTGGATACTTTTGGGATATGTCGGGTATTAGTGACCTGGATTGGCCACTTCTAGAAACAAGATATTGGGTCATCACGTGATGGACCTTTTGGTTTGCCCCACTATGACAATTCTTATGTTAAACAGGTGCACACTTTCTGTTCACATTACCTTATCCTGCTAGACCAGTTCAGCTGAGTGGATTATGCTCCCTTTATCTCTGTTTCTTAACTTAATATACTGCACCTTTGCAGGCAACTAGGTAGTTTACAAAAATGACTGCTAATATAAGAAGAGAAGGAAAAAACTCCATTAATGGACAGGAAAGAGTTGGAGCATTCATACAGGGGAGTGGAAAGGGGGTAGAGAGGGGAAGGGGGAATCTGAGTCGGAAAGGAGATTCAGATGTGAGAGGGCTGAAGATCAAATGCAGACTGAAACCGATGTGTCTCGAGTAGGGATTTGAATTTCTTGAACGAGGGTTCAAGGCAGAAAGCTGAGGGCAGGGCATTCCAGAAAGCGGAGTGACTAGTGAATTTCAGGTGGTCACATGAAGGGGGAGGAGGGTACAACTGGTTAGCATGAATTGGGCATAGGACACAGGGTGGAGCATGAAGATGGATAGAATCGGAGAGGTATAAAGGCGTATTGGTGTGAAGAGATTTGTGAACTAGATTGATTTTACATTGAATGTGGAGGTGAATAAGTAAGGGGGGGGTGATGTGGTCAGTGTGGGTGGCATGAAAGGATACGGTCAGCAGTGTTCTGGAGAAGTTGAATGCAATGGAGCTGAAATTGGGGGAAACCAGCAAGTGCAACATTTCAGTAATCGGTGCATGACAGTGAAATCAGGAGAAGAGGATAGGAAGGGACGGACAGTGAATTTGCCTAAGTGAACAGAAGAATTGATGGACAAGCATAGGGGTGTTCACGGAACAATAAGGCAGAGTCTAGAGTGATGCACAGGTATCACAGGTGAAGGCAGACTTCAGCATCTTTCATTGATGTCGTCAGAAGGTATAACCATTGCTGCAGCATTGAGAGAAGCAAATAATTGCCTCCAGAAGGTGGCAGGCTTCGTGGACTGCTGCATCAGTCACATAGGCCTGACTCTTCTGGCCTACACACAGTGGTCATAGATATTAGGTCCTGAATCGCCCAGCCCAACAGTGCTCCACATTTGGTAGGCCTTTGACTCTTCAGACTGACAGACACCCTCTATCAGCACTATTCCTCATGCGTTACTAGCACTCAGTAGACCAAGAGGAGCAGGAGGACCCCCAGGGGTCTATAAGCTGAGCCCAGCCCACCTCCTCACTTACATACAGATGAGACAGCAAGAATATTTTTTTCGGGGTTTTTTTAAAATTGTTTATTGAGCTCTATATAGCTCTCTTGTCTGCTTGATGAAGCAGATTCAGAAAAAAGAGATCAGGCCTTCTCTGACAGCGAGGCCTCCCAGACCTGTATAGGTATTCGAGGAAGCCCAGATCATCTTTTCCTTATTGACCTTTCAGGCATAGGGACTCCTGATTGGGATTCTTTTTTTACTGCTGGGTAAGTTGTTTTATCAGGCTTTTTTTCTTAGCCTGCACTGTTGGTGGTGTGTGTTAAACCTTGCAGCCTTGTTGGATCCAGGTAAGCATGCAATATGCCCACTGCTGTGCTTCATGTGGAACATGCAGGTTCAGCTCCCATGGTGAGCTTTATTTGCTCCTATTGCGGTGGGGATATAAGGTACTCACATTTTTTTTTTACAATATTGGAACAACCTACAGGGGGCCCGGGCCAAATACCAATTCTGGAGCCACCTACCACATCTCTGCCTGCTTTGTCTGCAAGCTGGATGACCTTCATGAAGGATGTTGCTGGTGCCTAAGGGCAGAAGAAGCTTCAGACTTAGCTAGCCAGCTCCTGTGGGCCCCTTGGAGCCACAAGGGACCCTGTCTGTTGACTGAGCAGCAACTGCTGAAATAGCTCTCAGGCTGTTTTCAGTCATCTTTAGCTACTTGGCAACACCTTTCACAGGAGTATGGGGTTCTGACCTTCTCTTCGGGGGAATCTAGGGCCTCAGGTGGCTCTGCCACAGCCACTAAGAGGACTAAGTGCCCAGGCATATGTAAATTGTCGGATGTTTTTTGTTCAATGTAAACCGCGCTGATGTCTAATAGTGCGGTATATAAGAATTGTTAATAAAATAAATAAATATGGGGTTTGGCTGGGATGTTGATGAAGATTCTGCCTCTGAAGGTGTGTGAGGAAGGGGACATTCCCGTAATGGAGAGCGAGGATCCCTGTTATCCAACTTTTTCACTGGGAGAACCTCCCAGTGTTTAAGGACACTATGGCGGCCTTGAGAATTGAATCTACATCCACACCCTTGTTTTAGGTGGACTCCATCGTGGAGTGTATCAGGTGGTATTCAGAGTTTCCCCCCTTTTTATCAGAGCCAATGGAACAGCGCTTGGTATCTCAGTGGGATAATTCAGAGTTGGACTTCAGGAGTCCAAAGGAGCCCGTTTGGCTATATTCCCTGCCTCAAGACGAGCTGGACCAGCTCTTCAGGCTCTCTTGGGTGAATGTCTTTGTCACAGTGATCACTAAGCACATGACTATCTTTGTGGAAGGGGTGCTTAAGGAGGCTCACAACAGGAGGGTAGAGACCCCCCTAAAGAATGCCTTCACAGCCTTTGTCTTGGGTTCCCAAGTGGTCCTGTTTGCAGGCTTAGTAGCCAGAGTGCTTTTGTGCAGGGTTCAGAAATTGCCAGATAGCCCTGAGCCTGCCAGGAATTGTATTTGTGGCCTGATAAGTTTCCTTAGTCTATGGCAACAGTGGTCATGGCTTGATGGTCGCTCTTGCTTTCTAGTTGGTCAGTGGATGTGGCCTCCAAGTTGCATCTGAGCAAGCTTACTTTCAGGAATGAGCTGCTTTTTGGAGGTGAGCTCAAAGTTTGTGAAGGACCTAGGCGAGCCTCTTAGTCACAATCTACCAGAAGACATGCCCTAGGTCAGTGTTTTTCAACCTTTTTTGTGCAAAGGCACACTTTTTTCATGAAAAAAATCACGAGGCACACCACCATTAGAAAATGTTTAAAAAATTTACCTCTGTGCCTATATTGACTATATATAAAGTAATTCTCTTGAATAGGAATCAAACACACCAACCCCCCTCCCCTGCTGGTTCACACCAACCCCCCTCCCCTGCTGGTTCACTCACACCACCCCCCCTCCTCCACTGCTGGTTCACTCACCCACCCCCCTGTCACTTACTCACCCCTCCTGCTGGGTCACTCACTCACTTACCCCCCCCCCTCCCCTGCTGGTTCACTCACACCATCGCCCCCCCCCACCTTGCTGGTTCACTCACACCCCCCCCCTCCACTGCTGGTTCACTCACACTCCCCCCCCCCCCTTGCTGGTTCACTCACACCCCCCCCCCTCTGCCCAAGCCGCTGCTTCTGCTTTGTACAGAGCAGCGGCTGCACTACACTTACATTGAAAAGTAAAGAGAAACTGTGTCAGGAGCCCTCCAGTCATCGCAGAGCCCGAGGAAGTGATGTCATGGGGGCGGGCTCCTCACAGGCTGTCTTTCCTTTTCAAATTAACTTTATTGCAGCTAAAGTTAATTTGAAAAGGAAAGACAGCCTGTGAGGAGCCCGTCCCCATGACATCACTTCCTCGGGCTCTGCATGATCGGAGGGCTCCTGACACAGTTTCTCTTTACTTTTCAATGTAAGTGTAGTGCAGCCGCTGCTCTGTACAAAGCAGAACCAGCGGCTGCACTGCTATAGGGAATCGCGATCGCGTTCGCGCCGCGGACTTCGGCACAAAAGCTGGTTTTTTGCTCTGGCCGCTCCTGATCTTGCGGCCAGAGCAAAAAAACGTCTTTTCAATGGCCGGTTTTACAACTGTGCCGGCAGCCAGCCTGGCCATGGAAAAACCAGCCAGGCCGGCTGAAAACCGGCCGGTTGGCAACCCTAATTTGTGAGCCGAGGCCACATGTTACGGATGAAATTGGAATTTTTCCCACGGCACACCAGACAATATCTCACGGCACACTAGTGTGCCGCGGCACAGTGGTTGAAAAACGCTGCCCTAGGTGATCACCCTGCCTTTCAGAGAACTTGTGGAGTTTGGCAGCACCTGAGACCAGTGAAAAGCTCATGTTCAGCCTATTTCTCTTAGAGTTGGCCTTTCTTGGGCCTAGGACCATTTCAAAGCTCCCAGCAGTCTCCTTGATAGCTGCTTCCAGAGCTAGGAAAGTCTTGAAGTGAAGTCCGGTAGGTCATTTCCAAGGTACAAATGGTTGGAGTATGGCTCCAGCAGTTTCTCTCAAAATGGACCCAGATTACATCAGACGAATGGGTTCTGGAGGTCGTAGGACAGTACATGATGGAATTTGCAGAGCCTCTAGGAGATGTTTTTGTAGAATCTCTTCCAGTGGCTCCCCATTCTAGCAGGCAGCTGGGACTGAAACCACCTCCTGCAATTACAAGCTATTTTAACTGTCTTCTGCAGAGCAAAATCCAGGCCAATATCTGCCTTGTGGTGCCTAAAAAGGGCTCCCCATTTTCTCATGGAGATAATCCGGTCCTTTATCGCATCTTTTCAGTAAGGGGAGTTCCTTACCCCCCTAGATCTAGCGAGGCCTACATCCACATTCCCATCAAGGAGCTGCATCGACAGTTCCTATGTTTCTGTATCCTGGACCATCATTTCCAGATCCAGGCTCTGCAGTTTGGCTTAGCCACAGTTCCTTGCATATTCTCAAAAATGATTGATGTGTGTGCAGGGGATTTGGGTTCACCCTTATTTGAGAGACTGACTAATCTAGTCAGACTCCCTACAGGAATTGATAAAGGACATAGCTCTCATGATTCAATGAATGGAAAGACGGTGGCTGATGATCACTTACCCAAGAGCAGCCCCTCTGCCCCTCTCAGGAGTTGAATTTGGGGGGTGCAATTCAACTATTCAAAGTCAAATTTTCCTCATAACAAAGGATGCTCAAGCTGCCAAAACAACTCATGCCTTAGTGTAAAGGGGGGTTCTGTCCCTTTTCAAAGTTCACGCTGCCAGCTAGCCTCTCTGCTTGGGATTCTTCGGTCTCTGTGCCCTGTGATGATCTCTCCCCCAGGACTGTACGGGGGAGAGCTCTGTGGAACACCTGCATTTTGGCAGTGTCCATGCGGCAGATTCCCATTGCGGCGGGAGCCTTAGGCCGTTCGAGGTTCTTTAGCCGGTGGGCCGGGGCTCGCAGCGTCTGCTACTTCTGGTGGCGCGAGGCAGCAGCGTGTCTGGACAGCTCTTCACCCCGCAGCTACAGCAGGGTAACTGCTGCATCCCGACGCCACAAGGGAGTCTCTCGAGTCCGCATGGAGGGGCTCTGAGCTCTTGCCGCCTCTGTGGTGTTTGGCGCCAAACGGGCCTGCTTCGGATTGGTGCCATTTTCTCGGCAGGGCTGAGGCCTCGTGGCGGAGAGCAGCCCCGCGTTTGAGCAGACGACGCTGTTCCACGCGGCTACACCCAGATAAGGACTTCCTTTTGCTGTTACTTTTAATTTTAATTCTAATTTTAATTTTAATTTCCTTTTAATTTCATGATAGTTTATAGTTCTTTGAATGCAATGTGATTGGTTTGGGTTTTACTTCTTGGGGGGTGCCTTTACCTTTGTCTGCATTCTGGCAGTTAGCGACGTCTGTCAGCAGCAGGTTTCCGTGCTAGGATTTGGCCATTCAGGGTCATCGGCAGCACAACCACCTACAAATTGAGCCCTTTCTGAAATTGTCATTTACATAAGGATGCTATTTCCATGTTTATACGCTTGGAAATTGTGCAGACAGCCTCTAAATGTCGTTATGCCATCTGCAAATTTGATCGCCATGCTTGCTGATCTCTTTTCCAGATCATTTCAGTGCAGTAGATGTTACCAGATGCCAGTTCCAGTGCAGATCCCGAGACATTCCACTATTTACGGGTCTCCTGTGAGAAAACTGGCCATTTAGTCCTATTGTGTTCCTGTTTTTGATCCATTTCCCATTCTATAATAGCACATCATCTCCTTCCTCAGGAGAAGTTCATAAAGGGCTTTGTCAAGTACCTTCTGAAACATCCGGATACATATCATTTGGCTTACTCACATGTTTATTAACCCTTTGAAAAGACAGCTTGGTGCTGCTTTTCAGAACAAGTTCTATCATTTAACTGGCACTGAACTCAGATTCATTGGTCTGTAGTTTCCAAGATCGCCTTTGAAGCTCTTTAAAAAAAAAAAATAAATAAATAAATAAACCAATTAGTGTTACATTAGTAACTCTTCAATCTTTAGTGCTCATTAATACTAATGTTATGATTGAGCCTGGCTGATATTATGAATGATCACTATTAGACAAAAATTAGCTAGGTTAAGACACTTTGATTTGGTTTTCTGCACTATGTTATCAGAGCGCAGCTTGCCCATTTGGCGGGAACACTACCCATCTGGGCCATCTGGGGAAAGGCCCCTGCTGGGGATCGTGAGAAGGGTTGCTGGATGGCACAGTCCGGGGCTTAGTGTTCCAGGGTCCTGGAAGGGTTGATAGCGGCAGTCAGGCCTCCCTGTCTTTGCTATGACGGTCACCTAGGTTCAAGCGTCCTGTGTTTTGGGTGACAGGAGTGGGACACCTGGACATGTGGTGCTGGATGTTGGATAGGCTCATACTACTTAGGTGCACTCTCCTTGAGTGCGTCTGCATGTCCGTGTTCCGTCTGTGATCTCATGCTCAGGTGATTGTTGCAGCAATGACAGAGATCGCTTGGGATATCGTGAGCGGGGTTGTCATGGTGTTGCATGGGGTTGCCGATGCAAGACGGGGCCATCCTGAGGAGTTTGGCCTCAGTCATCAGCTTTCCCTTCGGTGGCCCGGCTGTCCAGGAGGCACCCCTCCAGATCCGCCGGTCCAGTTCTTCTCTGCCTCTTCTCAATGTGGGCAGGGGGGCTGGCAGATCTGGAAATTCACGTCCACTGCACGTTCTACTGTTTTACCTCTGTCTTGGGGTTCTGAGGTCATATATTCCCAATCATTTGTTTGGTGGGGTGCTGCTGTCTGTTGTGCAAGACAAGGTGGTCAACAGTCGGAGGCTGTCGTCTATTCCCCTTACCCCTGAAGGTGCTCACAATTTAAGTTTTTTGTACCTGCGGAGGTGTATGTTAAAGGCTAGCAGGCGCACCTGTGGGACCAGAATCCTCGGTTCTTCCGACCTTCCGTTGAGGTGCGCGTGTGGGGTTTACTCCCTTGGTCGGCTAGCAACTTGCTTCACCCATTGGGCCTTCCCTTTCCTCAAGGCATCGTTGCGTCCCACTTCTTCGTGGGGGCTCGCCGCAGGGCCTGGAGTTATGCTCAGCCGGTTCCAGCCAGGGCTGAGTCCTTGGGGGGAGGCTCCGATCCTAACGATACAGGGAGTGCTGGGATCCGTTCAACCAGGTTCCTTCGGGCCCAGCGAACGTTGTCTTTTGCTGGCCGGTTTAGGTCTTCGAGTCATGGCGGTGCTCCGAGAAGACCAGTAGGCTGCACAGTGCTTGTCTTGGAGCAAGCGCGGGATATCTGTAGGTTCATATTCAAAGCTGTCCGGTTACATGTCCCTCCATTGTGGAATGCTGTACTAGTAGGCATACTTCATATGCTGGGCTTACAAGTTGGCTTCCGTGCTGCTCGGCATCAGCCAAGGTGACTGCCGGTTTAGGCTGTGGAGTCAGCCTGGAGGAGGGTCTTTGCGTTCTCTGGACAATGCCCTGTTCGGTTGTGTGCCTTGTGGCCCTTATGGAGTTGTAAAAAGGAAAAAAAAAAAAAAAGAATAATCAAACAGGAAAGCCTTCCTAATTGTCCCCACTTCTTTTTTATAAGGTTCTGTCCCTTTCTTCCGGGAGCTTGGCCGGAGCGTGGTTAGACTCAGCTACATTTTGGGGATCCTTTATGTACAAGGCGTTTTAGTGTACGCAGCACGCCCAGTGTTCCATCGTCTGACTGGAACGGTACGCGGTACGTCAGCCGTGGCAGGCGTTCACGGACACGGTAGCGGATCGAGCGCTGTAGGTGCTGTCTGAGATCTCCGGGATGGTGGCCTATTTCGATCGGCAGGGTGGAGTCGGTCGGGTGGTCAGGGTGGCCCAAGCGAAGGGACAGCGTGCACGGTTGAAGCCTTGGCGGCCTGCGTTTCGGTGGGGACACTGTGGTGGCGAATGTCCTTAGCGGGGTCCGAGTGTTTGCCAAAGGAGTGAGATTGCATCAGGCGGTGTGCGCGCCGCGTGTGCTCAGATGCGGTCAGCCCATATTGGACCTCATGGCGACCTGTCAGTCTGCGGCGACGGGTCGATGTTTAGCAGAGGACATATGAGGCTACTGGATAGCGTCGACGCATTGGTACGGGGCCGTGGCCCGGTCCATTCTATGCCTTTCAGAGGTCATGGTGAAAATGGCCGACTGGGTCTGGTTGCTAAGATATGTGCTCTTCATTAGTCAGTGGGGACCATTACCAGTGTATTCTGCAACATTTGCGTGAGCTTGCATAATCTTTACTTGCAACCAATCGAAATAACTGTCCAAAACCAGTTGATGCAATCACTACTTAAATTTGCCTCGCTTGACAGTAAAAAAAAAATAAAAAATAAAAGACATATTTATTTTATACCGATAGGTCACTCGCAGCATATTTGGCGATTCCTCGTCCTGGTGTTAATCATGCAGATAATTTCTGCTCTAGTTGTGGTGATGTGACTTTTACATCACAAAAATGGCATATGACTGTGGCTGTTCAGAAAGCCTACAATTTATATTTTGGCTGCAGAATAAAAGATCAGGATAAAAGCTAGGCGCCACACATATGCTGCAATACATGTGTAGCAGATCTCAGGCTGTGGATGGATGGGAAAAGACCATCAAAGTCTTTTGCGGTTCCAATGATCTGGAGAGGGCCCATGGATCACGTCGGCGATTGCTACTTCTGCATGGTTCCTCCAATTCCGGAGGGCATATCCAGGTGATGTAAGCGGTTGGCCTACTGGCATTGCGTCGTGGGCGTGGCTACCAGAGTCTCCTTTCTTTTTTGTCACACCATGTAAGACTCCACATCTTCTGAAACAACGCTGGACTCTGGGGCACTTGACACCCTCTTATATGCCCTTGGTGGATCACGCTTGGTTTATTGCAACTCATTGATTAGCTGCATTCCACATTCTCCATTAAAAAGACTCCAACTGGTCCAGGACATAGCTGTAGAGCTACTTTGTGTTGCAAAGAATAAAGCCCTTAAGAGGTGTGACAAATAGGGTGTTAGACGCTGGTGGTTTTTCCATTTCCCTCATTTTGCTTCCCACCTCTGTCTGGATGGACCTCGGTTCCGTTCTCCCTCGTGGAATCCGGCTGTGCCTGTTTAGTTGTCGGTTTGGGACTTACGGAAGAACACTTTGCTTGTAACCTGCGTTCCTTGGACCTTAGGTGAGGTTCCGTCGCTTTCTGGGAGGTCTCTTCGCTGCCTGTCCCTCCGTGGAGGCGGGTTCTGCGGGAGAGCAGCGGTTGCTAACACTTGACACCCTGGTGGGGTCGAGAGCCAAGGGGGAGCTCAAGCGGATTTTTCAGGCGGAGCTCCGGTAGCCGCCTCAGTAGGTCTGTTTCTAGGGCGTTCAGTGTGTTTGCGATGGCGAGTTTCTCTTTCTGAAGCACTAGCGCTGCTTGGGGCAGAGTTCTGTGCTGTTTTCATCAGTGAAGAGGATCCAAGTGGGCTCTCGGTCGTGTCTTCCTGGTTGGCTTACCGCCTGTTGACGTGAGGAGCGGGCTGGGGTCGGTGCCTGCTCTGTTCGTTTAGGGGCCGAGCCGACTGGATAGGTCCCTCCCAATGATTACTGCTCTGGTACATCCCAGTGGTGGAGGACTGAACTGTAGGACCGATAAGGAAATGGAAATTACACTTACCTGGTAATTGATGTTCCTTGAGGGAGTACAGTTCAGTCCTCATTCCCGCCCGGGGATGGATGTTTCAGACGCGAGGCGTCAGTTCCGAGTATACTTTCGGATCCTAGAGTCGGCAACGGGCTCTGATTGGCCGGTAATCGCGAGAGCAACCTTTTCTGCCTATACTCTTCCTTAGTTCTCCTTCCTTCTAGCTCTCTGTCTTCCGCTGTTTGGTGCGCAGGGGGACAGGGGCACGGAGGAGGGTGTTTTCGGCCTTTCTTTTTGGGGCCCTGTGATTTTAAAGTTGAAGTTTGAGCATAGCTCTGTATTTAGTACTTTAACTGGTTGTTTGTTTGCTCCTTTGAGTCTGCTTTGACAGTAGGTCACTGGGGGATCATGGGAGAAGACCAGCAGGATATACCCGGTGATGTCACAAGTTTGACTTGTCCAGTCTCCATGTTGCAGGAGGAGGTGCACTACCCAGTGGTGGAGGACTGAACTGTACTCCCTCAAGGAACATCAATTACCAGGTAAGTGTAATTTCCATTTATACCACTGTTTTAAATGTATGTGAAAAGTAGGGCATAGTAGTTGGAGTAATGGTTTGGAATAATTGATTCAGGTTCAAATCCTGCTTCTCCAGTGAAGGCTCCTTATGACCATTGTCTTAGGTGCCCATGTAGGTTGTAAGTCGTTTGGGGAAGGGACCTATACCTGTATGTAATTTGATGTAGAGTACTATATAAATACCTTGCATATGACCTAGATTGGCCACTGTTGGAAACAGGATACTGGGCTTGATGGACCTTGGTCTGACCCAGTATGGCATATCTTATGTTATTTCATATGCATATTTCAGTGTGCTTGGGATTGACAGGCATGCAGCCGTGAATGGAACAATTGTTGGTTTAATTGGTGCTGGTTAGTGCTTTGGGACTGCTGTCGGACTGTTATGCTAGCTAGAGAATGGATTGTTTTATAAACTTTATAGCGTTTTGAAATATCTTACAATACACTTATAAGAACAGGAAAATAAGGAAATTAAACGCAGTATGACTGGAAGTAGATTTCCAGGCCTTTCTTCCGTGTCAATAGAGGGTTAAGTGACTTTCCCAAGGCCACAAGGATGCTAGTGGGAATCGAACCCTGGTTGCTTGGTTACCAAGCCAGTGTTCTGACCCATTACCCCAGCTCAAATGGGGAGTGCTCACATTATTACATACAAAAATACAATAAGAAATCAAGCTCACATCAAGGGAAGTCCAGAAACCCCTAAATATCATCACAGAAACAAAATAAAATTAACTATGCCTCTTTACTTAGCTGCTTTAGAGAAATAATAAAAAAACAACCATAAAGAAAAGCATACCATTACATTACTTTCCTTGAAGGAAGGTTTCTAATTGGGGAGGTTCAAAAATATATATATTGTACATTCTGATGAAACACTATACATTTGTAAGGAAATTTGAGGTTGAAGGTAGCCCCCCGCGCCAAGACTGCAGGTTTCGGCACCAGGAACAACCTTCTCAACTGCTTAACTCTAAATATTTTTCCGGATGTTTCTAATTTCTGGCCACAAAAAAAGCTTTTCTGAAAAAACAAATACAATATATTATGATCTACAAGAGAACAAAATGAGACTATCAGTGTAGCATGAGCAGAAATATCAAGAAAACTCTTTAGAAATGCAGACTGCTCTCAACAGGAGAGCTGATCCAGACCTGAACCCTCCACATCTGGAGTTATCTTCCCCTTAATCTCAAAAATGTATTTACCTTTTATGTCTCTTCTCCGTCAAAAATATCTCAAGAGAATTTAGGTTTGGCAGATGTAGAGTGGGGAAAAAGAAAAGGAAGTACATGGAAAATTTAAGGATCTCAAATTTATGTGACCGCTGAACATTCTTCAGCGCTCTTAAACACTGGTGAATAGCTAAACTATCTTTCCTATGGGAAGTATTGGTTGTATGTAACAGGGAAATATGAGCATCACCCTTAGATAACCGCTCAGCCACAATTGATGATCTTATCTTGCTCAGAATTTTGCCACTTCATCAACAGTAAATTCTGAAAGATCTTGGAACCTAATGTCTATTCCAAACATGTAATAGCAATTAGAATATCTTTCAAGGTAACATTGTCCAGAGAAGTAGAGTCAGACTTAAGAAATACAGAAGAAAAACATACTTTCTTTAGGCAATGTCAAACTCTGCCTTTACACATGGTCCAAATTCCCCACAGAAACTCCCACTTGGAAAGCAACAATGGAGGCAGATAGCATACTCTCCACTGTATTGGAGGTGCTACGATTCTGACATGCTACAACACTGGATTGACTGGGTGGGTAAGATCACCCCGATGGTCCAAGGAATCCAGAGTAGATCCAGGGCTAGCCACAGGCGTAGAAGACGTAGCAAAAGTGTGACGGTCCATAGGACCAACAACCGTCAACGTTCTTCTTTTTTTTTTTCCTGGCAACAACTGCGTCATCTTCCTCTTACCCATGAGCTGTAATACTCCCATCTCCGGTAGCTCTGATTGCTCTGAAGGGGCCCCAAAAGGGCAGAACTAGTCCATTTGGAATGCTCCTTTGGATACGCTCCCACGAGCATACACCTGCAACCGTGTGCCATGGTAGGCCTGGTCTTTAAAGGCCGTCGGTCAGCCGGTGTGATGACAAAGAGCTGCCTGATGCGAACGTCAGCAGCGTGCCGCACTTATGGAAGAATCCGGCTCCGAGAATGGATTAAATCTAATGCTGCTACTTAATCTTTATTCGGTTTTCAGTTCAGTAAAACTAGACTGAAAGGACTTGGCTAGATGGCTTATAAAAGGAATTCTGCCAGTAAAATTTTTGTTTAGTTCCACAGTAAGCCTTTTCAAATGAAGTGTGGTTTGTTTGTGTTTTAGGATGTCGAAAAGCAGGTTCTTATGCATACTTTTAAGTGTTGCTAGGGGAAGGCATATTAGAGTATCATAAGTGAGCATTTCAGATGTAGCTGAAATAATAGGACTGCTTTAGCATGAGCATGTAAAATCTGCTTTTATTTGCAAAAAATACGCATGGCAAAATATTTATACTTTGTGCAAACTGTGTATGTAGGATTCTTCTTTTTATTCAGTATATTAAACATTAAGCAGAACGGTGCAGTGGATGTCCCTTTAAAATTAAAGCTGTGCACATTATAATAGATGTCGCTGTGCTGCTCAGTCCAATCATTATTGGTGACTTAAGCTATTGGCTCCAAGCTCTGGCTGGCTGACTCCATCTGCAGGGCTGTAATACCTACTCGCATCAGATTCATTCAACACACAACTTCAGCCAGCTGAACGAACTAGCAGGGCTTACATGCACCTTCCGCTAAGCTAATTCATAACAAGAGCAGCAGCGAGACGTGTGCTCTCTATACAGCGTATTCCATTTCAGAGGATTTGGGAGAGGATTTTCTAAGCAGGAAATGTCTGCAGTCATGCTGGGGATGTGTTTATTAAACGAGGTGCTAGATCAAACTTGAAGCTAGTTTCTGATTCAGCACGTGGAAAAGGTCACCTTGCCTTGCTGGAAAAGGAGCTAGATCTCTGTATCTGCTGTGGGTTTTGTTTTGTTTTGGTTTTTTTTTGCTTTTAGTTTCTCCAGCAGTACGTATAAGCCTACTCATGGTAGATGCCAAGGGAAAGAACATGAAATGTCTCACCTTCTTCTTAATGCTTCCAGAGACGGTGAAGAATAGGTCCAAGAAAGGCCCTAAGAAAGGGGGTGCCAGCACCAGCAAATTACCACCAGTTTGCTATGAAATCATTACCCTAAAGACCAAAAAGAAGAAGAAGATGGCTGCTGAAATCTTTCCTGCTAAGAAACTAGCCAGCCCAAACTCCAACACAGTCCAACAATTCCACCAGCAAAACCTTAACAACAATAACACTATCCCTGCCCCCAACTGGCAGGGGCTTTATCCCACTATCCGAGAAAGGTAAGCAGCTCTCTGCTTCATCTACTGTTTACCATCTGGGGGCAAAGCTGAGTACAGAATGAGTTTTCTATACTTTTTGTATTACAGAGCAGATTGGGGGGGGGGGGGGGGTTCTTGTGTAAGCAAGCAAAACTAGTACTGTTTGTGACAAACCTTTGCCTTTACAAAAAAAAAATTCCACAGGGCCATTTGGGAGTTTAGGAAATGCTTTTTTTTCCCCCCCATGAAATAATCCAGTTCCTGCCTTAAAACTACTGCTGCTTTTTGTTGTTCTTGTGGGAGGGGAATGCTGTTGGGATAAGGGTCTTGATTCGTTACTGTTTTCCTAGTTTTATTATGTGTGCTGATTTAAGGTAAAACATTTAATGATTGTGTGCTCTTTTTTATAAAGCACATGATTATATCAAGGAGTCATTTTCAGAAATTATTTTTTCTCTCTGTAGAAATGCTATGATGTTCAACAATGAATTGATGGCAGATGTTCATTTTGTGGTGGGGCCACCAGGTGGGACCCAGCGCTTGCCAGGACACAAAGTAAGCAACAGCTGCCCTGTGGATTCAGAGATGGCAATGATGAACTTTTTTTTTTTCTCTCTCAACATTACATGCAAAAGTTAGTGAAAGTGTGTTATTGTACAGGAAGAGCCATTCCCTTCTTTTTATATATCTGATTTGTATATGCAGTGAGGTGAAAGATGCTGTAAAGCAGCTTCTTAAAACCATGTTCTTGCCAGCCAGTATTCTGTAGGAAATCGTTTTTTCTAATGGCTGGAGTAATTTCATTTCAGAGCAGGAACACAGATACTACTTCAGAAATTTCACAGTGGGATCTCTTACCTTGATTTGTTCTGTAATTAGCCTTTTGTTTTTTCTATCATCTGAAAGGCTAAGATACTTTCTTTGTTGGCAGTATGTCTTAGCTGTTGGGAGCTCCGTATTCCATGCAATGTTCTATGGAGAGCTTGCCGAGGACAAAGATGAAATCCGTATACCAGATGTCGAGCCTGCTGCTTTCCTTGCAATGCTGAAGTAAGCATCTTTCGTCTGTGGAAATTGAATTTATGCTCTACATGCCCATAGCTGTCATGCGGCAGGGAAAATGTGACTTTAGAATTTAATAAGAGATTCGGTGTTCTAAAGCAAAAAGCGCGCGCGTGTGTGTTTCACTGCATGTCTCCGAACCCCTTCTGAGATGCACATGCATGAAGTTACACGTGAGAGGGATGATATTTTTTTCTTATACTCTGTTTCATACCCACTGCTTGTCACTTTTCTAAAAGGATGTTCTGCTCTGGCCCCTTTCAGCAGTTTTTATGTTTTTGTGGCCAGACGTCTAGGAGTAAATTGATCAGTATAAGGTATTTAGTTTGTCAGTCCTTCCCCTTTAGAAAAGGTGGCAGAAAAGGATCAAGCAGTAAAGTGTTTTTACTCGGTGTTAAAAGCAGATTCGTGTTAATGCAAAATCCATTCTTGATGATTTCTATCATTTTTCTGTAGCCTCCTGCCCCACAGACGAAGTACTTCTGTGATTTTAGTGTTCTACCATTTGAGGGAGAAGAGCTACTTGAGAATAAATGTTATAGATGGTCTTATTTGTGATTCTCAAGCTCAGTTTTCATTCTGTTGTCAATGTAAACTTAGGATATGCATTGGTCATAAGTTTGCTTTGGGGAGATGGACGATTAAAAAAGGTCAGATGTTTATGGCACATTTTCTGTAACCCAAAGTTATGATACTCAATTTCATTCTGAATCTATTTGCTCTGTTTTGTAGATAACTGAATTCCACAAGTTGTTTAGCATAGCAGCATCCCTGTTGGTGATATACCAGAACAATCATTTACTGGCACCTTTTTATGAAATTATCCCATGTAGCTAATGGAAAATCTATTCTCAATTTTCCTTCCAGTTGACGCAGTGGCCAGTGCTGATGTGAATCCAGGTCGCTCGGTTTCCATGCATTAGGCTGTGTTACCTTCATCTAGTCATGTATAGTAAGCTAGGCAGTTCGACTTAAGAACTGAGCTGTTTAACTTGACCTTACAAGTTGTGTTTATATTTTGATTGGGGTGTTTAAGGTTGCATATTCTTTAAGCTGGTTTGTCATTTGATTCCAGTTTATTTTATGCCTTATCTTTTCTCTATCATTCTGGGTTTACTGTGGTGCTTTTCTTTTTCTTTATCTTCTGCCCTTCCAAATTTTTAGTACTTTTATTCAGTTACGTTGTCATGAGAGACTTTATTTAAGCAATTGCATTATATATTGGCTTGAAAGTTTATTTATGAACATTTATAGTCTGCCTATCACTAATAGTCCTAAGTGATTTACAGCCAAACATTGGAAACACTTATAAAACACATTTAGGAATAAACACATTTGGCAAAGATAATCGCATGACAGACTATTAGTATGCAGACATCAGTACATTTACTTCTGGTTTCTTCTGTCTCGTATGTCTCTCTGCCTTCCTAGCCTAGCCAATACCTTGCCACCACCATCTCTCTATACACTCCTTCTCTTCCATGCTTTCTGTATCCAGCCAGCATAGAAATGGGTTTTAGGTTTTCTCCCTGGGCTACTGAATTTTTCCATCTTCCCACTTCGCTTTTATGATAGGTTACTTTTTCTCTTTCTATAGCACTGTCTGACCATCAATGTCTCTGTGCCACATTAACCCAAAAATTTCAGTTAAAGAAAGTGAATGTGTTTGCAGATATACCAAGGTTTTTAGATGACAGTATGTAGATAAGCAGAGGGTTAGGAGCAGTGATGCTGGAGGGAGCACTCAGAAGTCAGTTGGTAAATTATATTGATCAGTTTCACTCGGTGAAGCAGACTGAGAACCACCATCAATCAGAGAATACCACAAGGAGAGGACTTTTATTCCTTCTCTTCCACCTCTTGCTCCTCTCTTCCTGTATCACATGTCTTCCTTTCCTTTCCCTTCCCATTGATTCCCTCTTGTGCCTGATACCCACAGTGAGTACACCCTTTCTCTGGAACAAAACAGCCCTATTCCCAGCTGCATAGGTCTCTCTCGTGGGCCTCTTTATTCCCTTATTACCCCTTTTTCACAAACCACTGTTCTCAATGCTAACCAACACGGTCTCCTAAAACCCTTGTCATTTGCTGCATTATCAGCATTGTTTCACAATGCAGGGAACAAAATTTAATTTACTGCTGACACGTCTCTTGCTTTCATAACCCCTGAGCTTACCAGAGATTCTAAACAATCTCATTTCAACTTGTTGCTATGCATCCCCACCACTTTCCAGCTGGTCTCTACTGAACCACATGCACCACTTCCAGAAACAAAACATCTTATCTTGCAACCCACCTGGCAGTATGTCCTCTTGGACCTTTTGTAAGTTACATTTTTTGAACAGATATGGCATATTCAGGTGGCTTCTCGGGATATATGGTGTCTACTTGTGTCTCGCGCTGCAAACATAAAGTTGAAAGTCGTCATTCCTTATCGTCCCTCCAGTCTAGTCCCGAACTTCTGGGTTTTGCACGTCCTCCCGCAGCTTGGAGACTGATCATGTCGCTCTTTTGATGACAGCAGTATAAGTAGTCCAGGGACCTCCTCCTTGCTCCAGTTCTCAGTCTCCAAGCAGCAGAAGGAGGTGTGGGTCCAGAGGTCCTTGACTCGCTAGAGGAATTATTAAGCAGTTTATAGTAGCTGGTTAGGTTTTAAATTTGGGGAAAAAAAAAAAAGAAAGAGGCTTCTGTCTCTTTAAATTGGCGTTTTTTTGAACTCGGTAGGGAATTTGGCAAGTTTTGAAAAGGATGCTTTCCCCCCTTCTCCCCCTCTCTGAATTGAGCTTGTATCTCAGGGAAGAGTGCGGGAGCTGTGCAGGGGACCTCCGGGCTTCATCCTGACAGAGCAGGTGAAGTACCGCTCGGGCCGCACAGCGGGGGAGCGTGCAGTGCAGCGGCGACGGAGATTCGGAGGCCTGCCGGCAGCCGGCTGCTTTCAGTTCTCGGCGCCCGCTATGATGAACGGCGGGGCGCACGGCTTTATGAGAAGGGGGCTTTCAGCGCCGCTGAGGTATGGCAGTGTTTTTTTCTTTTGATTGAAGTTGGGTTTCGGCGTTAGCTCCGTGTTTCTGTTGACGGTCAGGCTCTGGCCGCGTGGTCTTTGCGCGGGAACCGGAGACACTTGATTTTGGCACTTCGGGGGTTCCTGGGGGGATTTTTGGACCGCGGGGGGGGGGGTGTCAGACTGTCGATTCAGATATCTGTGCAGTGTAGGAACTTGTCTAAGGAGTTTAATTGGGGGAAAAAAAGAAAAGGACAAACTGGGCTGTTTTCAGTGGTTAAAGGGAGACTGTCAAACAGCTATCTTTATGCCGTCTAGGCCCCGCTGCCTCCTGTGTGGGGTCCATAGAGGCTCTGTTTTGGAGGCTGGTGTGTGTAGGGATTGTACACACAAAGCCACTCTGGCAGGCATGGCTGGGCAGAGTGGGGCGGAGGCGGCAAAGGAGGTTTTGGGGGCAGAGGAGTCCTTTGCTCCTCCGGTGTTGCCGCCAGAGCCGGTACCAGGGCCTTCTACAGGGCCAGAGGGGCTTTTGTCACCAGCTTCCATGCAGGGTGGTTTGGTGGCTATATTTTCACAGCAGATGGTGGTGCTGCTTCAACAGGCTCTTGGCGTGTCAGTTAGCCCAGGGCAGCCAAGCGACCGGGGGCTTCATCAGACCTGGGCACTGGTGGAGGATCTGTTAAAAAGGCTAGGCTCTTGGCGGAAAAGGCAGAGCTGGACTTGCTCTTGGAGGAACAGTTGGAGAATTTAGAGGACTCGGACATGGAGCCGGAGTTGGAGGAAGGAGAATTAATGGAGCCGGAGGACCAGGCAAGGGTGGTCAGGGTGTTCTGGAGGGAGGAGCTGTCAGCGTTGATTGCGGAGACGCTGAAGGCCTCAAATATGCCAGCAACGGAACAGGCAGAGGATGCCTCTTTGGAGGATCCTTTATTGCAGGCGATAAAGTCTCAGAGGGCGTTCCCGGTTCACAGAGTATTTAAGGAAATGATTCGGGAAGAATGGGATATGCCAGAGGCTAACCTAAAAGGATCCTGAGTGATCACTCGATTTGTACCCGTTGCAGGAGCTGGATAAGGAGCTGTTTAAATCTCCTAGAGTGGATGCGGCAGTTTCAGCGGTTACTAAAAAGACTACGATCCCGGTAGAGGGCAGTGTTGCACTTAAAGATACGCAGGACAGGAGGTTAGACTCTCTCTTTTGAAGCAGGTTTTCGAGGTTAATGCTCTTTCCATGCAGGCTTCGATTTGTGGAGCATGGGTGGCAAGGGCATGCCTTAGATGGTCCCAAAGGCTGAAGGGATTACAGGTAGATGCGGTAAAGGCGGCTCGGATGGAATCAGGAGCGGCATACTTAGCGGACATTCAGTATGACCTTATTCGAGGTCTGGCAAAGAGTATGGCGTCGGTTGTGGCTGCGCGAAGATACCTCTGGCTGTGTAATTGGGCGGTAGATGCGGCCTCTAAAGCAAGATTAGGAAAACTTCCCTTTAGGGGTAAACTTCTCTTTGGGGAGGATCTGGAGAAGTTGGTGAAGGACTTAGGAGAATCAAAGGAGGAAGGTTGCCTGAGGACAAGCAAAAGCAGGGACGCCCTATGGCGCCTTCCAAAAGTCAGCAGAGAGAATTTCGTCGGTTCAGGCAAGGGAGATTTGGTCAATTTCAGAGAGGACGTTTTCAGTATAGATCCTCGGGGTTTCAGGGGAGCAGGCAGAGGGTTTGGGGCCTCTTCCTCCCCGAACATTAAGAAGGCACAATGAGGCGAGGGGGGTCCAGGCAGGAATAGTACTTGTGGGGGGTCATTTAAGGGAGTTCTTTCTTGCCTGGGCCCAATTAACCTCTGATCAGTGGGTGTTGAAGGTTGTGCAGAGAGGTTATGCACTCGAGTTCCAGCATTCAGTGAAAGAAGCTTTTGTGGCCTCTCCCTGCAGAACGCGATCAAAGTTAAGAGCAGTGCAAGCAATGTTGGACAGATTGATAGCACTCAAAGCAGTGGTACCAGTTCCAGCAGACCAATGCGGATGTGGTCGGTACTCCATTTATTTCGTGGTGCCAAAAAAGGAGGGCACCTGGATGCCGATTCTGGATCTCAAAAGAGTAAACAAAAGTCTCAAGGTGTCACACTTTCGCATGGAGACGCTAAGATTGTGGCGGTACAGCAGGGAGAGTATCTCACGTCTCTTGATCTCACGGAGGCGTATCTACACATACTGATCAGATGGGAACATCAAAGGTTCCTTCGTTTTGCGGTGCGGTGCCATGGGACGTTTCCAATTCCAGGCAATGCCATTTGGTTTGGCAACAGCGCCAAGGACCCTTCACCAAGGTCATGGTGGTGGTGGCGGCGGTGTTGCGAAAGGAAGGAGTGTTGGTTCACCCTTATCTGGACGATTGTTTGATTCGAGCAAAGTCAAAGGAAGAAAGCAAGATTGCGACCCGCAGGGTGGTGCAATTGTTACAGACCCTAGGATGGGTGGTAAATGTAGCAAAGAGCAACTTGCAGGCATCTCAAGAGTTGGAATATTTGGGGGCCAGATTCGACACGGGCAAGGGCAGAGTATTTTTGCCATAATTCAGGATCCAAAAGCTCAGACAGTTGGTTCAGGATTTTTTTTGGAGGAAAGGGGCCTCCTCAGCGTGGCAGTACTTACAGCTGTTAGGGATGATGGCGGCCACCCTCGAGGTAGTACCTGAGCCCTGCTCAGAAGATGGTCACATCAGACCGATCAGTTGTCCCAGCGGATGGACTGTCCGCAGGAGACGCAGCAGTCACTGCAGTGGTGGATGGCGCCAGGGTGTCCAGAGAAAGGAATGTCTCTGGAACCGCCAGATTGGAGTCCGTTGACGACGGATGCGAGTCTGTTCGGCTGGGCAGCACACTTCGAGGGGCGGTATTCTCAGGGTCTGGACAGATCAGGAAAAGACTTGGTCGATCAACTGGTTGGAATTGAGAGCCGTCACGCTCGCCCTGAAGGCTTTTCAGTGAAGGCTGCAGGGAAAGGCGATCCGGGTATTATTGGACAACGCCACGGCGGCATCTTACATCAATTGTCAGGAAGGCACAGGCAACGTGGCTCTCGAAGAAGAAGCAGACGAACTGCTCAGTTGGGCGGAGGCGCATGTGGTGGCCTTAGCAGCGCATGTGGCAGGAATGGACAGTGTGACAGCAGATTTTTTGAGTCAAGTCAGAGTGGACCCCAGGAAATGGTCACTCAATCAGGAAGTGTTAGACTTGCTGGTGCAGTGATGGGGTCTTCCGAGCATGGACCTTTATGGCGACGTTTGCATCGGCAAAAGTAGACCGATTCTTCAGCAGAAGGAGAGAGAATGTCGGAAGGTCTGGATGCCTTAATGCAGAGATGGCCGGAGGAGCACCTGCTATACATATTTCCTCCGTGGGTCCTCATCGGTCAAGTGCTGCAGCGGATAGAGAGGCACAAGGGGTGAGTTGTCCTGGTGGTTCTGGATTGGCCAAGGAGGCCTTGGTGTGCCGACTTAATGCGTCGTTTGGTAGAACCTCCGTGGAGACATCCGGTCAGGGGAGATCTACTTGTGCAGAGTCCATTGACTGTGCCTCACGTGGATCGGTTCTCGCTTACGGCTTGGCTCTTGAAAGGGCAAGGTTGAGGGCCAAGGGGTACCCGGCAGCAGTGATTTCAACATTGCTAAGGTCCAGGTGGAGATCCACTTCAATGGCGTACATCAGAGTTTGGCGTTTGTTTGAAGCTTGGTGCAAGGACAAGGGGACTGAGGCATTGAGAGTTTCAGTTCCACAGATTTTGTCCTTCTTGCAAGATGGATTTGATAAAGGTCTAGCGGCGTCTTCTCTGCGATTTCAGCTAGCAGCGCTTTCGTGCTTTAGAGGGAAGGTGCAGGATTTGACGCTAGGGTCGCACCCGGATTTAAAATGGTTTTTACGGGCGTCTTGCTCTTGAGACCTCCCTGCAGGATTTTGTTTCTGGTCTGGGATCTGAATGTAGTGCTGCAGGCCTTGGTAGGAGTGCCCTTTGAGCCTTTGGCTAAAGCGACGTTGAAGGATCTTACTCTTAAAGTGGTATTTTTGGTGGCTATCACTTCGGCAAGGAGGATTTCAGAATTGCAGGCATTGTCGTGTAGAGAGCATTTTTTGTACTTTGATACCAAGAGGGTAGTGTTAAGGACGGCTCCTTCTTTCTTGCCAAAAGTGGTATCGGCATTTCACGTGAATTAGGCAGTGTCTTTGCCTGTGTTTGAGAGGTCAGAGAAGGATGAGGGTAAAGGCCAGCTGCATCGGTTAGATGTCAGCAGGGTCTTAAGGAAGTATTTGCAGAGAACAGCTTCTCTCTGCATATCAGACAGAGTGTTCGTGTTTGGACCAAAGCGAGGGGAGCCGGTGTCTGTCGTCCATTGCTAGGTGGATTAAAGAAGCTATTGCAGCATATATGTTAAAGGGTAAGGTGGTGCCAAAGGGTTTAAAGGCTCATTCGACTAGGGAGCAGGCAGTTTCCTGGGCGGAGTTTAGTAGGGTGCCAGCGGTCGAGATTTGTAGAGCGGTGATTTGGGCATCATTACATACATTTGTCAAGCATTACAGGATTGATGTCCAGGCGGAAGGGGATGCTAGGTTTGGATCCAGCAGTGCTTCAGGCTGGTCTGGCAGGCCCCTCCCATTAAGGTGTTCACTGCTCTGTTATATCCCCAGAGGTTCGGGACTAGACTGGAAGGATGATAAGGAAGGTTAAATTAGACTTATCTGCTAATTGTTCCTTTAACTCCAGTCTAGTCCCACATCCCTCCCTGATGTTGCCTGCTGGAGGTCAGCCTGAATCTGAAGAAAATATCTTGCTAGGCCATGACAGCGGTTCGTAGGGCTACACTTCGGTGAGGAAAGGGAGAGGGGGAAGGGGGAAAAGCATTCTTTTGCTTCGAGAAGGTTTCTACGAAAAGGTGGAGCGTTACTAGTCAGTGTGCAGTTAGGGGTTACCGTCAGAGGTAACGGGTGAAGTGTACATAGTTCAAGTTCAAAGTCAGTTTGTTGGTTTTATTATCTACTTACTTATTGCTCTGGTGAGTCTGCTTTGTCAATAGGTTACTGGAGCAAGGAGGTGGTCCCTGGACTACTTATACTGGTGTCATCAAGAGTGACATGCTCAGTCTCCAAGCTGCAGGAGGACGTGCAAAACCCAGAGGTTCAGGACTAGACTAGAGTTACTCAAGGAACAACAATTAGCAGGTAAGTCTAATTTAACCTTCTAGATCTTGGATCTGGATGTGGGGCCCTACAAATTCTGATTCCTGTATGTATCAACTTAACATACAGCTATGCAATTAACTAGAGCATATGCTAATTCCTGTTTAGTCCTTTTTAAAATTCAGTTTTGAAATGTCAGTGAAACAGAATATATTGATATTTTTCGTCCCAGACACTTGTTTCGTTACAGCATTTGTTTTACAAGCTATCATTTTTTTGTATGCAGCTGCATGTTATGATTAATAAATAATAAATGTCCAACCCCCCAATGCACCCACTTTTTTACAATGGACGATTATAAATCAAATATCTTGCAAAGTCATTGCATGTATGCTGTTGTATTCATTGTTAAAATCATAGGTCGGATAACTTTTTGATTTATAATTTTTATCGACTTTAAAAGTAAAATCTCATGTGCACATTTTCTAAATGTCATTTTCATATAAGTATATAGATGTCTCTTTCATATAAAGATACTGAAATGTAATCAAAAATACTTCGTTATCTTTATCACACCAGACATCATAAACATATCAAACACATCAGAGAGAGCGCTATATTTCAAGAACGTCTGCATCAGGGAATGCCATGCTTAGTCGTCATTTTTACTGCGATTCTCACAGTGCAAGCTGAAACTTAAAATAAGTTTAACAAATCCCCTGGATTTATGAGCTTATCCCTTAAACTTGAGTAGTACTACACATTACATTCCTACAATACTGTGTTTAGCCACAGGCTTGCTGCCTGTATTGGCACTACCATCAACAGGTTGTTATGTGCTAAGTATGTCTTTTGGGAGGGCAACTTCTTATGCAACTGTTGCAGCAGCTACAGCTGCCTTTGGTTTTTTTTTCTGTGGGATTGCTGAGATGAACTATGATTTGAACAGGTGATTAGATTTGTGCTATTCACTGCTGTATTATAAGTTGTCTGTCTGTTACACTGGCAGAGTACAGGGATGAAAATGGGAACCTGTTAGATTTTAGCGCTAAAGATTATAGTCTTAATTTGATTACCATGCATCATGCTAATACTTGTGCCTTTTTTTTTTTTTGCAATTTTTAGTTTAAGACAGAATTGCAGTTTAGTTTCACTGTCAATACCAAATCATGAGTGCCTATGGGCTTGATTATTGATCTGAAAACTACAATGTATGAGCTTTTTATTTGGTTAAGCAAGCCAGTTTTAAGTTTTATGTATGTTCTGTTGCAGATACATATACTGTGATGAAATTGACTTGGCTGCTGATACAGTACTGGCCACGCTTTATGCTGCAAAGAAGTACATTGTCCCTCATCTTGCCAGAGCCTGCGTCAACTTTCTAGAGACCAGCCTCAGTGCAAAGAATGCCTGTGTCTTGCTGTCCCAGAGCTGTTTGTTTGAAGAACCTGATTTGACCCAGCGGTGTTGGGAAGTCATTGATGCTCAGGCTGAACTTGCTCTGAAATCAGAGGGGTTCTGTGACATTGACTTCCAGACACTAGAGAGCATTCTGAGGAGGGAGACACTGAATGCCAAAGAAATTGTTGTTTTTGAGGCTGCTCTCAATTGGGCAGAAGTCGAGTGCCAGCGACAAGATGTGCCTATTAATATGGACAATAAGCGCAAAGTCTTAGGGAAAGCACTTTATCTGATCCGCATTCCTACCATGGCACTTGATGATTTTGCAAATAGTGCTGCACAGTCTGGGGTTTTAACCCTTAGTGAGACAAATGACATCTTCCTTTGGTATACTGCAGCCAAAAAGCCTGAGTTGCAGTTTGTGAGCAAAGCCAGGAAAGGTCTTGTGCCTCAGCGATGCCATCGTTTTCAGTCCTGCGCCTATCGCAGCAACCAGTGGCGTTACAGGGGCCGTTGTGATAGCATTCAGTTTGCTGTCGATAAACGAGTGTTTATTGCTGGTTTTGGGCTTTACGGCTCCAGCTGTGGATCAACTGAGTACAGTGCAAAAATAGAACTAAAACGCCAGGGTGTTATCTTAGGGCAGAACTTGAGCAAATATTTTTCAGATGGGTCTAGCAACACTTTTCCTGTGTTTTTCGAATATCCTGTTCAGATTGAGCCTGACACCTTTTACACGGCCAGTGTGATTCTGGATGGCAACGAACTGAGCTATTTTGGTCAGGAAGGAATGACGGAAGTTCAGTGTGGCAAGGTGACTGTCCAATTCCAGTGCTCTTCAGACAGTACTAATGGTACGGGAGTTCAAGGAGGACAGATTCCAGAGCTTATATTCTATGCCTGAGAAGACTAACCCACTAACACAGCTTGATGTGGAGCTCCTATCTGGACCACAGTCCTATTTCTTCCCCAGACAATGAGATCTTCTACAAATGCTTAACTAATGTGCTGGTTTGCTTTTTTTTCTTACTATTAGTCTTTAAAACTGAGAGAAACATTGCAGTTCTGCTCTAAATGAAGATTTTTAAAACAGTTTACAAACGGTTTTCTGTTTGTGGCATTGTTTAGAGCATCAAAGCCAGGAGGATTGGAAAGAAAAACCAGCACACACTCCTTCCCAACTCTGGGGCTATTTGAGGGAAATACTTGTCCAGGGTATGAAATTCCTAATTTATTAATTAAAAAAAAGTTGAAGATTTAGTTAGTAATCAAAACAGTTCTGGATGTCTTTGGAGCCAAACTGCAGGGTTACAGGATGGCATGTTTGAGAAGCATTTTAATGGATCTTTTTTTCTTAATGATATGGATATAAAATAACAAATTTAGTTAGAAAGTATTTCTCATTAATTGCTTCTGACAGCTGACTTTTTCTGAAGCTAGCAAATGTAATGTCAGAATATGCGCAAAACCTTTGCCACTAATTTTAATGAATAAAAATTTAGTTCAGGTTTCATGGAAAACTACCAAATAACCTGTTGGGGGAAATTATCACATTGCTCAGGGAGATTTCAGCACCTATAGACCTGCAATCAAATTTTCAAAGGGAAACTTCCCACAGGACTCTTTGGAAATGAGCATGGTACACAATGCCCCCTGGTACTTCCCTATCCACCTACATTGCAGCTGTGCAAATTTGGAAATGAAGTCTCTGTGGGTACTTACTGTACTATGCCCTTTTATTCCATGCCAGTAAGTGTCACCCACCCTAAGTGGAGCTGATAAACCTTATTTTTGAGTGGGTGAAAACCTTTGCTTATTGATCCAGTTTGTCTATAATTCTGAATTGTTTTCTCTCAAGATAAGGGTGATTTGATTCCTTGTCAACATTGTCCTCCATAGCTAATTAACATTTTGTTTTCTAAAAAACAATATTAATTATAGAAAATTTTAGAAAGGTAAATTAAAAGTGAGTCACTATCCTCTTTAAGAAGTTTGAGTGGGGCTAATTTTTATCTAAAGATTTTTATGTGCATAAATAGTTTATTGAGCAGTTTCTTGAATGCTTTTTGAACATACATCAAAGCAGGTCATAGTAATAAAATAATATTTTAAAAAGCAGATGTTTACATGCAGGAAGATCTTTTATAAAATTGTATGACTGTTGTATGTGCATGTGTGTATATGTGCCTACAATATCACATGCAGACATTTCCTGGAGTGTAGTTTGCGCAGAGCAGAGACAGCATTTTGTCAAGTTTCTCAGTTCGAGGGAGAGTTTAGGCAGGTCCTAGGTTTGACAACTCTATTGTGATGCACTGTGTGACTTGCAGCACTAATTTCAATGGATAGAATCGGGGACTGCAAATACCATGCTGCTTTAGGATGTAAGTTCAAAACTCAGGGCTGGCTAAATTGTCTCCTTCCTGGAGGTGATAACTTAGCTGCTCTGGTATTGCAATGAACATGCCTATTTTGTAAGATTCTTAGATACATCTACCCATTTTCGAACCACTTAAGAGCAAATGTAAATGTGCCCCTCAGTATTTGCATATTGGGGCTAATTCTAAGAACATATTTTATAAAGGCAACATAGGCATTTCCCTTGCCTTTATAAAATAGGCATATTTTTACTACTTAGATACTTGTCCTCTTATAAAATTTCTTCCGTATTGTGTGTAAAAAATAGTTACATTGCACTGTCAGACTGAAATGCTTTCAGAGTGCTTAAAAAAAAAGGGAAAGAGCAGGAAGACCACATCTGCCAACCGCATAAATAGCATGTAAAGGCTTGCTTCAGAAAAAGTATTTGATTTCTTAAAAACGAACCACCTCTCGTGCATGCACTTCTTGAACTTTGGAGATTCCCTTTTAAGTGGCTTTATGCAGCACCGCAACAATGTCGCCAATTCCATGTGTCTCTAACCAGTCTTTGGGGCTCTTTTTTACTAATGTGTACTAAACAGTTAACATGCAGTTTAATGCAGAACCATTATTTATTTATTTAACATTTCTTTTATACCGCGCTCTTTATCATCAGTGCGGTTTACAGTTAACAGAATGACTCGAGGACCGCAGGGCACTCCCGAGTTTACATCAAACAGGGAAAACAACTTTGAAAAAACAGGGAAAACTATGTACAATTTACATACTGCTGTGTCAATAATGTTACAAGGGTGGAACAGGGGGTGAGATCCAGTGTGGACCGTATTCTATTTACGGACCATTTCCTCTTATCAAACTTGTGTATGCTGTTAAGCTATCAGGTTGAGGGATGGTATGTGTGAGGGTATGAGGCGTGGGGGGAATTGTGTTGTGAAAAGTGCGCAATGAACAAATGGTGCTTGAGGGCCTTTCTAAATTAGCATGGACCTGCTGCAGTAAAGATTACCGCATGCTAAAAGCAGCCAGCATGGTAAAAATCCCATATTAATTGCTTAACACATGATTGGGAAGAGTAGGCAGAAGCTGCAAATTGTGGTTAGCATGTTGTATTTATCATGTGCTGTCAGTTTTGCAATAAGGTGCACCTGCACTAATTCAGATTACACTTTCTGTGTGGCAAATACTTCATATTTGTTTTTGTTCCTTAACACATGGTAAGTGCAAAAGCTTACTGCACTTTAGTAAAAGGGCCCCTTGGTGTCTTTTCATACATGCAGGGAAATATTGTGTTTAACTGAACGTATGAAAAAGGCTGAAGCTGGTTTATAGAAATAAGACTGATGACAATCCTGTGTTTTTATCCAGTCCTTAAATTTCGCTTTGCCTATAAAAAGATAAATTTGTTAATATATTTCAGTGTTGCATGTAACGTGCCAGTAGTGCTGAAACCATGGTGCGTTAGGTGCAGCACCAACATGTTAATTCTCAGGGGCATGGAAAGCATTTCCTTGACAGTTACTTGGAGCCCTGTCCCCTAGCAGAGCTGCATTAGCACGGCAGCACCTAACGCCATCTACCAGTGTGCCGTTGGAACTGTGCTGAACCCACCACGCCCCCCCTCTGTCCCTAACCTGCCCATTTGCAACGCTAGCACCAGTTCCACTACTGTGCCCTTCGTTAGCTGACAACACATGTCCCAGTGTGCCTTCATCACATGCCAGAACAGCGCTGCCAGCTAACGCCTGTTAGTAAAAGATCCCCTGTACTCTAGAGATGTGCCATTACATTAGCTGACCTGTTTAAACTAAGCTAGAAGACCTTTTCCTCAAGGTTCAGGTGCAGTTCTACAAAAAATGTAGAGTTTAGACATAATGTTTCTTGCCCAGCTTGCATTATTGCTTCCAAACATACCAGGCCAAAAAAAATCAGCTGGATAATATTACTGCATAGTGAAATGAAAGTGTATTTTCTGAGAGACATGGTTCTCCTAGTGGAAGTCATGCCTTAGGTGATCGTGGAGGTTTGCATTCCTCTGCCTACCTCCACGATCGCCTTTGTCTTTAGGTAGGCTGTTCACATTTTTGTTCAAAGCAACACGGATGGCGTATATGGCTGCTAATCTTAGCTACAGCACTGTAAGTATATTCTGTCTGTTGTACAGACTTGACCACCTATACTACTCCATCTCATTACCATGCACTGCACTACAAATATCCCAGCCGTTAACTCTGAGCTTGACCACCTGCAGGAAATTGTATTTTTTGTTCTTAGCTGGAAACCCTAATAAAGTTATCTCGCTGTCCCTGCAAGGAAATTTTCCAGTTCTCCTTATTTAGATCTGATAGTGTACCAAAACCCTACCACTGCTGTATGTTGGGTGGGCTGGCTTTGTTGTTTTGGGGCTTAATGCAGGTAGGAGTGTCTGTCAGCCCAGGTAGATGAGCATGAGTTTGCTTGGGCAAAGTATTGTGGTTACCAGAATTGGCCCAGCCATTAAGTTCCGTTCTGGAGTCCAATGGATTGCAGGATCCGAGGCAGCATGGTTTTACTAGGGGCAGGTCTTGACTGGGCGACCAGAGAGTTGGACTGAGGGAGAGCCCTAGATGTGGTATAGATTGCAGTAAAGCCTTTGACACCGTTCCACACGGACAACTTTATAAATAAATTGAGCATTCTAATAGATCCTAAAGTGACTGACTGGGTTAGAAATTGGTTGAGTGGGAGGTGACAAAGGATACAGGCAAATTAAGCTTATTCTGAGGAGAACGATATAACCAGTGGTGTGCTGCAGGGATTTGTCCTTGTTCCGATTCTTTTTTTTAACATTTTTGTTAGTGATATTGCTGTAGGGCTGACTGGTAAGGTTTGCCTCTTTGTAGATAACAATCTGCAATAGAGTAGACACCCAGGAACAAATAGATAACATGAGAAGAGATCTTGCTAAGCTTGAAGAATGGTTAAGAATTCGGCAGCTGAGATTTAATGCTAAAAAAAAATTCAGGATCATGCATTTGTGCTGAAAGAATCCAAGGGAGCAGTACATTGTAGGGGGTCAAATACTTCTGTCCACAAACGAATGGGATTTGGAGGTGATTGTTTCTGATCTTAAGAAGGCTAAAGGGGTAGAAAAGGCAACGGCAAAAGCCAGAAGGATGCTTATATGCATAGGGAAAGGAATGGTCAGCAGGAAAAAGGTGATAGTGCCTCTGTGTATGTCTTTGGTGAGATCTCATTTAGAGTATTGTGTGCAGTTCTGGAGACCGCACCTTCAAAGGGCTATAAACAGGATGGAGTCTGTGCAGAGGGTGGCTTACCAAAATGGTCAGTGGACTTTGTCATAAGACATATGGGACAGACTTTAATATCTCAATGTGTATACTTTGGAGGAAAGGCGGGAGAGAGGGGATACAGTTTGGATATGTAAATACCTATGACATCAATTCCAAGAGGAGAGCCTCTTTGAATTGAACGAAAGCGCTGCAACGAGAAGACATAGGATGAAGGTGAGAGGGGATAGACTCGGGAATAAATGTGGAAATATTTCTTTATGGAAAGAGTGGCAGAGGCGTGGAACAGTCTCCCAGTGGAGGAAGTGAAGACCAGGATTGTGTCTAAATTCAAGAAAGCATGGGATCAGCACGTAAGATCTCTAAAGGGGGACTATAGTAGTTGGTATGGAAGGGCAGACTGGATAGGCCATATCGTCTTTTTCTGCTGTCATGTTTCTATGTAAGACAAGTAGTTATCTAGGGCAGCAGCTTCTGAGAGGCAGCAAAGATTGGCTGCAATCAAAGTAAAACAATAGATCTGAGAGCTGCACAAACTCAAAAAGCTGCGGGCACACATACACATGCAAAGCTTAATATTGAAAAGTATAATGTCCAATTATACACTTTTACAGGATTGTTGTGAAAGGGTTAGTGTTGTGATTGAGTAATTATCAAAATCTCGGGTGGGAGAGGGGGCAGTTGAGTGCTGAAGACTCGCCTAGGGCACCCTCATATGCCCTGGTGGCTACCATGTATGCTCTCTTGCATATATGGAAATAACTTGAGATTTATCCTGTTTTCATCAGGTCAACAAAGATAGTGTCCTAGGGGTTAGAGCAATGGATTGAAAAACGGGGATTGAATCCCACTTCCTCAGACTCCTTGTGACTTTGAGCAAGTCACTAACTTCTTTTGCCTCAGATACCCACTAAGAAAGTAAGATCTTTCCAGCAGGCACTTTATTCTACCTGAATTTAAAAAAAAAGAAAAACTGCTTTAAACTCCCTTGCACATTATTTGCAAGAACAGGTTAAAAATTCCCAAATGTAATGTTTGTTTGATCCTTATTTCCACAAATCTCTTAATATGCAAACTGATCCAAATTTCTTCCCCGCCCCCCCCCCTCTCCCCCCCCAATTTTTTTGGCCCTGTCACTTCCCATTGGTCTTATCTGTATGTGTCCCAGAGAGTTTAAAATTCAGTCTGTTTTAGTAGTTGGCACTTGGCAGATGTACACTCTTGAATAGTTTTCCACTCTTAGAAAGTAGTTTTGACTATGCTGAGTAAGGGAGCAAGTTAATCCATTGACATTGTGCTCAGCTTTATTGGGAAGATAAATGCCAGGGCAGAGACCATATATGCCTTCCGTGGCCAAGCTGAGCACCTAGAGGAGCTTTGCTGTCCCTTTCTGATTGATTAAAATCCTGAAAATAGCTGCACAGCTTACAGTAAACAGAGGCTTCAGAATGTATTTCAGAATAACACTAACCTTTAGGCTTTTTTTAGTATTTTTCTTCTGCTAGTCCTAGTGAGAGGTTTCATAATTTCCCCCTTCTACAATGCCATTATAATGTATATAGTTCCATGTTAATAAAACACTGTTTCACCAATGTTAATGTATATAGTTCAGATTGTTCTATGTAATGGAATATACACATGTTTTGTACTTTTCAAACTGTTATACGTAAACCGCTTTTGATCACTCGGAAAAACGCGGTATAAAAAATGTTAAAAAAATAATAAAAATAATCCTTGCTTGAAGCAGAGGTCAGATTAAAGTAAAATCCAGTCCAAGTTTGTGATTGAAATAGTGTTAATTCACTAAATATTCCTTCAGTTTAAATGTGTTTCTAGCCTGTTTGGTTTATAGTTGCTAGCAAAATGGCCATTGCCTAGCTGTAACTTGTTTTACTCTTTCGTCATTTGCATGCAAAGCTGATTGTGGAGTGGAGGTGCACGTTTATAGAGCAACAAGTCATTTTATAAGGTGAAAATTGAATGTTTGAGAGAGAGAGAGAGAGAGAGAAACGTATTTGTACGGGATAGAACTAAGTAGGTGATTTTAGAAGAATTGGGTGCTGTTTGCATGTATAAAAAATTATTAACTTGAAAATCGGCATGCACCTATTACATAAGAATATAAAAGATGCCATACTGGGTCAGACCAAGGTGCATCAAGCCCAGTATACTCAGGGGCGGCTCAAGGGGTGGGGATGCTTTCTCAAAACTCCAGTCAGGTGCTGAACCAAACCAAAAAGTCGATTAGATTATATGAAGGAAATGCAAGAGTTTGCACACCAAGGAACTAAGAGTGAGAACCACAGCACAGTTTATAAAATTAAATTATAACTCAGTTTTATTTTGTGTTAAACTGCGTTTCAGTTCTTTTTCTTTTTGAACATATATTTTGCATACACAGAACCCCCTTCCTCAACAGTGGGTGCAGAGCAGAACCCTGGACATTCACCCACAGAACTCAATATCTTAAAAAAAAAATTCTCCAGTACCAGGCATATTGTGAACTAATACAAAACCCTACAACAAAGTGACCGAGTATCTACAGAGCAAATCTACCTTACCATACCATACTAGCACCAACTTCCAAAACTCACATAAGGAGGCCATCCAAAAAAAGCATCACTGTAAATACCACAGTGGGCCCTGGAACATCCTTACATCTATCTGAAAAGCTGAACAATTCAGATTACTACAGTACAGATCCCTACGTACAAATTCCATGTTAACAAAACACCTGGTCTTGGTCACACACTCACACAGACCCTCACCAAGCACAGAATAAGTGACTAACCTAAAACTAAACACATGTAGATAAAAATTAAATTGCAACCTCAAGAAGCCAAATTCTGCATACAATGCAATCACCAGAGAGATAGAAAGAGATGCATTTCCATGTACTGTATAAAATAGAGCACCAAGTCTGGTCATTAAATTGAAAATTAAAATTCTCTTCTAACTTTGTCGTCTGCCATTTTATTCTCTGGTCATATAGGTCCCAATATGAGGTTTCTGCTTTTCTCTGTTTCCCAGTGCACCCTCCTCTCTACTCCCCCGCCCCCCCCCCCCCCGAGACGGCACGGGGGGTGATGCAGGGCCATGTGCAAAGACTCACTGCAGCATCATTTGCATAATTTTTTTTCCATTTGATCATTTTATTAAGTATTTAGTATCATTACAAACATTACTTTACATGTATCAAACTACACAACATTTATGTATCAAACTTCCCAAAACATTTGTATGTATTAACAATTATATATTCTATTTATTAATTCATATAATATTACTCTAAATACTCATTCCCTTTCTAACCACTGGTATCCATTCCCTTCCAGTCCCCCTCCTTCCCTACTGTCCAGCTCCTTCTAGTCCAAATACCATGGCAGCCCCTTTCAGCATCTACTCCCTTCCAGTCCCATTCTCCCATCCCCCGCATCAGCCCACTTCCAGTTCTAGCCCCCAAGTCTTCTTCCAGGGCCAGCAGCTCCTGCCCCCCCCCCATCAGCCCATTCCAGTCCTAGCCACCCCCAATCGGCCAATTTCCAATGCTAGCCCCCCATTAGTCCATTACCAGTTCTACCCTCCCCCCCATCAGCCCATTATCAGTCCTAGCCCCTCCCCTAATCAGGTCATAACCAGTCCTAGCCCCTCCCCCAATCTGCCCATTTCCACTGCTAGCCCCTCCATCTACCCATTTTGTCCTAGCTGCCCCCCACTCCCATGGGAGGCCCTGCACTTGCCTGACGCTCGGTGGCTCTGGCTCTCCAGAGACGTGAGAGAGAGAACTGCCTTTCCTTTTTCCTGCGGCTCTGTTAAAGTTGAGCCCAGCGCCGCCGCTAAGGGTAAACAGCATTTCCTGTCAAAGGTGGAATAAGAACCAGGTGCCACAGCGATCTTTCTTCCCTGGCCCCAGTGTGCTGTGGTGGAGGTGCTCCTTCGGGCTCACCCAGGGCTTGAAGTACCCGCCCCCCCCCCCCCCCCCCCCCGAGCCCAGATGGTGAGATGAGGGAGCTTCCACTGTGCTGGGTAGTCTGCTGCTCCTGCTGGACATGCTGATGCATGCAGTGCAGAATCTGGTCCAAATTGGCCCCTTCATATTTGGGGTGTCCAGACGACCCGGATGTGCTCCTGTCTGAATCGGGCTCCAAAGGGGTAATTTTAGTAACTCTTCTCATGTATAAAACCTGGTTTCTTTTTGTCCCTCCAGTCCCGGAACCTCTGGGTTTAGCACCTCCTACAGCAGCTTTGGAGACTAAAACACATCATAGCTTTGACACTGGTATAAGTAGGCAAAGACCGCCCCTCCAATCCAGTTTCAGTCTCCAAGTAGCTGGAGAAGGTGGTGAGCCTGGGGTCCTGGGCTCAATCAGCAACAACTAAGAAGAGTTTTTTGTTTAAGTTGGTGTTAGGATTTTTATATTAGGCACATTTGCGGGGTGGGGGATTGGAGTGTAGAGTAGTGGGCGTGCTGCAGAGGACTGGTTTTTACCTCCTCTTTCCTTCAGTTCTCCGCCCCCCCCCCCCCCCCCATCTCTCCCCACAGACTTTGGGGCTCAGAAGGGGTTAGATCTGGCGGAGATAGCCTCCCTGTTCCCGATCCCGCGTTAACGGGTGAGGAGCAGGTGGTAGGCGCAGCCGACAGCTTGCCTGCAAGGGGGGACTGTCCGGTGCTCTCGTTGGCTCTGTATGTCTCTCTGCGCCGAAGCCGCTAATTCAGCTGAGCACCGGAGGTAGATCGAGGCCCTGGAGCTCCGTTGGACCGCGGTAAGTCTCCAGTTTTGCTGATTTTAGTTGGGATGGCTAACGGGGCAGCCAGAGAGCCAGGATCACACAGATTTCAGGCCGCAATCAGATGCAGCAGGCCGGGCCACATGGTTTCGCATGGGAAGCATGAACGGCAATATTTTAGTTTTTTTCCTGTCAGCGGGCAGGCAGAGGCCATTTGGAAGTGGTAGTTCTTTGCCCATAGGTTATTTGAGTCCCGTTTTTGGTGGGGGCGATTGTGGTTAGGCAGGACGGTTGAGTCCTAGCCAAATAAAAAAAGACGCGAGGCTGACTTTTTTTTTTTTTTTTTTTTTAATTTTTTTTTTTTTTTTTTGTCTTTCTGGACTAATAGCTCTGGTTCTTTTTTGTGTTTGTTAAAAAGGCTTGGCCTCTGGGATAGCATGCCGGCTAGGCCCCAGTGCTTAGTTTGTGGCACTAGACGAGGCACAGATTCGGATACAGGGGTGTGCAGAGGCTTCACTCAGGTGGCGGCTTTGATGGAGCAGGCATTCGAAGTGGGAGCGGGGGGGACAATCGATGGGTCCTCAGGGTCAGGAGGAAGCCCTGTCCTCGACTCTACCCCCCTCGGAGCCGACAGTGGGGCCGTCCATGGCGCTAGGGCCGGCACCTCCGCAAAGACACGATCAGGCAATAGGGCAACCCATGGTTCCTCCAGATTTCTTTCTGCTACTTCATCAGGCTTTTTCTTTGCTGCAGCCTGGAACAGCATCCCCTCCTCCTGGCATACGGAGAGAGAAGTGCCTGGGGACCCTAATGGTTCTGGGGTCAATTGGTATCCCTGCCAAGAGTAAAGTTAGCAGAGGTCGGAATGGAGGACTCAGCACCTTTAGAGGACCTTGAGGCTGCAGACGGTGATCTTGATCACAAGTCGTTAGAGGAGCTAGAGGAAGGTGAGCTGCCTGATCCGGAACAGCAAGCTAGAGTAGTCGGTGTTTAGGCGAGAAGAGTTGCTGGTACTGATTGCTAAAACACTCAAGGCTCTGAACATGTCATCTACTGTTCCAGCAGCAGGTGAGACATTAGAGGATCCATTGTTACAGGCCTTGCGTACTACGCAGCAGGTGTTTCCCATTCAGAGTATTTTGGAATATGATTCAGGAGGAATGGGATCTGCCTGAGTCAGCCCTTAAGGGATCTAGAGCAATAGCCCGACTCTATCTGCTGTCCAACCAAGATAGGGAGATCTCTCGCTCTCCAAAGGTCGATGCAGCAGTGTCAGCGGTTACCAAGAAGACAACTATTCCAGTGGAGGGCAGTGCGGCTCTCAAGGATAGTCAGGATAGGAAGCTCAATACCTTGTTGAAGCAAGTATTTGGTATAAGTGCCCTTTCAATGCAAGCCTCTATCACAGGTGCCTGGGTGGCTAGGGCCTGTCTTCGTTGGTCTTAGCATCTACAAGTTGATCAGATGGGAGAGCAGGTAGAAGAAGTGGCCTGTCTAGAGTCGGGGGCCGCCTATTTGGCGGATATTCATTATGATCTTATCTGAGGGCTTTCGAAGTGTATGGCTTTGGTAGTGGCTGCCCGGCAATATTTATGGTTGCGCAACTGGTCAGCAGACAGTTCTTCGAAAGCTCGTCTCAGCAAACTCCCTTTTAGAGGGAAGCTTTTGTTTGGAGAGGATTTTGACAAGTTAGTCAAAGACCTGGGAGAGTCCAAGGAGGGGTCACTTGCCTGAAGATAAGCCAAAGCAAGGCCGACCTAGTCCAGCTCCCAAAGGGACACAGAGAATTTCATAGGTTTCATTCGTCCTGCTTCGGGCAGTTTCAGCGGGGAAAGTTTCCAGCGCGAAGCCAGGGTTTTTGAGGGGCAGGCAGAGGTTTTGCATCGGCCTCGCCCTCGAACCTTAGAAAGTCACAGTGAGATGAGGGGACTCAGGTGGGGTGCGAGCCTGTAGGAGGGCGACTGCAGGACTTTTTTACCCTGCCTGGGTCCAGATCACGTTGGACCAGTGGGTATTGGAAGACATTCAAGAAGGATATGCTCTGGAGTTCCAATGGCCAGTGGTAGACTCGTTTGTTCGGTCCCCTTGCAGGGCACGGCTAAAGAAGCTGGCGATGCAGGAGACGCTAGACAGGCTTCTGCAACTCAAGGCAGTGGTACTGGTTCCATCGGGGCAGTGCGGGTGCGGTCAGTACTCCATTTATTTTGTGGTGCCAAAGAAAGGCAGCGCTTTCCGGCCCATTCTAGATTTAAAGAGGGTAAATCGTTGTCTCCGGGTATCTCATTTCCATATGGAGACTCTGCGTTCAGTAATAGTGGCGGTCAGAAAAGGAGAGTTCCTGGTGGGCGGAGCTTACCGCGAGCAGAGATGGCCGCATAATAGCAACTCTCCGCTGAATCCTGTAGAATCCTGGGCCCTAGCTGAGTGATCCTTGCTCCCTTCCTTCCCAAACCCCCTCACGAGAGTTGGGAGATGGCGGCCAGCAAGCCCGTTTGCCTTGAGTTTGGCACGCCGTCAAATGCCGGAGTTAAACGGCAGAAGGCAGAGCCGCCCTCGCCTCAGAAGGCCTCACAATCACTGGAACCCGTGGCAGGATTGTCTGAGGTCCTGGCCGAAATAAAAGCGGTGCGCTCGATGGTCGCCGCGAATGGAGACACGCTTGCGGAGGTACAAGCTGAGATCCTGGAACTAAAAGAGCTGAAGGAGCAGCTACTTGTAATGGAAGGCCGGGTCTCAGTTGTGGAAGGCCATGTGGCGTCACACGATGCACGGATCAAGCAAGTGGAGCGGCTCTGTAAGCGAGTGGACGGCCTAGAGCAACAACTGGAGGATCAGAGTAATCGGGCTCGGAGGAACAACATTAGAATTGTGGGACTCCCGGAGGGAGTTGAAGGGGGCAATGCGGTGGAATTCCTGGAGAAAATGCTCCCGAAACTGCTGCGGTTGGAATTCTCGCAGACTTTTGAAGTCGACAGGGCCCATCGGGTCCCCACGAATATCAGCCCACAAGTGCGGGTGCCGCGCCCGATGATCTTGAGGGTGCTGCGGTACTCTCATGTGGCAGCGATAATGGCGGCAGCGCGAACACGGGCGCCTATAACTTATGAGGGCCACACTGTTGCACTATATCCTGACTTTAGTAAAGCCACTGTAAATAGGAGGAAGCAGCTCCTGGCGTTCAGACCAAGGTTGCAGAAGCTACAAGCCCGATATGGTTTGTTCTATCCCGCCCGGATGCGGATCACGCTGCACAATCAAACCAGATCCTTCGATGATCCGGCGGCCCTGCAAGCTTATCTGGAGGAAAAGGAGGCGGCCTTCATGCAATGAATTGCATTCCCTCCTGTGTTTCTGGCTACCTGGTGTTGGTGCCCTGCTTGCAGTGTCGGGGACGTGGCATACAGGATGATTGACGCTTTGACTCCTATTTGGTGAAATGAATGTGGACTCCTGCAGCCATAAGGCTTTTTTCCGGCCCTCGGGCTGAGGAAGCCGGACTCATGTGCGCTTGTTTTGCCGGTTGTTTTATGCGAGCGGTGTTGCCTGGGTCCAGAAATGTTACCGATGCGGGTGGGTCGTTGTGGTTTTGCGGGTGGTAGGGAGGGGAGGAGGGGGGGTAGGGGGAAGAGGCAATGAGAAAGTTGGGTAGTGATAGTCTAATTGTGTGATTATTGTTAGAGTGATAGGATATTGTATGAATGTTGCTAGGGCTGAAACTGGGATGGAGCGGGTGGTTGGGGTATCTCGCTGTGGGGGTTTGTCCGGAGATTTTGTTCATGGGGGTGGGGGAGGGGGGTGTTAGGGGGGTCGCCCTGGGAATACTGGGTATGTCATCTGAACTTGGGCTTTTTAGTAATATCTGGAGAGGAATCCTCTGGATTGGTGGGCTGATCTTGCTTCATGGGGCCAATTAAATTGTTATCTCTGAACGTCAAAGGGGTCCTTCATCCTATTAAAAGAAAGAAAATATTACTTTTTTGTGATAAGCAGGCAGCAGACATTATTATGTTACAAGAAACGCATTTGTCATCCTCTGAAACACAGAAACTTGGCCTAGGAAATTTCCTTGTGGTTGGGCATTCTCCCGCGTGGGGGAAGAAAAATGGGGTTGCTATTCTTGCACATAAACGGCTAGACCTGCACGTGGTGCGGGAACAGGCTGATTCCGCAGGAAGGTGGGTTAGGATATTGGTTCAACTTGGGGGTATTAAACTGGCACTTATGAATCTCTATGGCCCAAATGTGGATGACGTGGCATTCTTCCAGAAACTTTCTGAGGTAGTACGAGAATGGGATGAATACCCTTGGATCATTGGGGGGGATTTCAACCTTGTTCTCGACCCACTCCTAGATAGGTCCCCATATCGCTCCCGCCACCGTAGTAGAGCGCATGTGGTCCTTTTGTCCCTTATGAGGGATGCAGGGTTGGTAGATGTATGGCGGCTATTTCACCCGGTAGATAGGGAATATACTTTCTATTCTGCCTCGCATGAATCTCATTCGCGGATCGACTATTTCATAGTGTCCCAAGGTCTTATCGGCTCAGTGATACACTCACATATAGGGGAAATGCATATCTCGGATCATGCTTATATTTCACTAGAGGTGCAGGTGGAAGGACAGGGCAAGCGTACCCCAACCTGGTTCTTTCCAAGAGATTTGCTCAAGGACCCAGTCTACTGCGCTTGTATACGTGCTGCCTCTCTTCGTTATTTTGAAACGAATCTTCCTGATGCTACCCCTGCCTGGGCTTGGTGGGAGGCCTTCAAAGCGGTGATTAGAGCAGAAACCACCAGATATAAAATTAAAGTGAGTAGGGAAAGAAAGAGGAAGCTGCTGGAGCTCTCGTTACAGATTCAAGCTGGGGAACGATTGCTGATTGCTAGGACAGAACCGTGTATTTTGTTGAGGCTGCAAAAGCTTCGTTTCCAATATAATATGTGCTTGACCGCTGAGGTGCGGGTAACGGACGATCAGGCGCGAGGTAGGTGGTATGGGGAGGGTAATAAAGCGGGACGGTTGCTGGCGCGCACCCTCCGCCCTCGCTCTGCCCGGCCAAAAGTGACCGCTATTCTCCACGGGGCGCGTGGATTGTTGACGGCGGAGAAAGATATGGCTGACGTGTTTTCGGGAATTCTATAGTGGTCTGTATACGTCTGAGGCGGTGGCAGACCCGGGGGCCTTTCAAGAGTTATTTGGTCCTGTGCCGCACCCTAAGCTTTCGGCAGCTCAGGTGAGCCTATTGGATGACCCCTTGACTTTGGAGGAGCTTCGGGCGGGTTTGAAGGGTATGAAACAGGGTAAAGCAGCAGGACCGGATGCAATTCCGGCAGAGTTCTATCAGGTGTTTGCGGACGATCTCTTGCCCAGCCTTTTAGTGTACTTCCAGGCACTTTTGGAGCAGGTCCCAGGGGTGGGGTCTTTTAGCGATGCGATCATTGTTCTCTTGGAAAAGCCAGGGAGAGATCCCCATAAAGTGGAGAATTACCGGCCGATATCATTACTAAATGCAGATTATAAGTTATTTTCTACTGTCTTAGCACACCGAATGGCTCAGGTGGTGTCTTCGCTTATACACCCTGATCAATGTGGTTTCATCCCTGGACGCTCTACTTCGGATAATGGGCGGCTATTTTTGAATCTGCTCTCAGTAGCGAAGATTTTGCAGGAACCTATAGTTGGGCTTTCCGTAGACGCGGAGAAGGCCTTTGATCGGCTAGAGTGGGGGTTTTTAAATCAGGCTCTAGCGTGGTTTGGATTTGGGGAGCGGTTCCGGCACATGGTCCAGCTCTTGTATGCGTCCCCCTCGGCTAAGATTCTGGTGAATGGCACGCTTTCCTCTCCTTTTGGTCTCCGAAGGGGGACTAGGCAGGGGTGCCCGTTATCCCCCCTACTTTTTAACATTGCGTTAGAGCCCTTGGCTATACTGTTGAGGCAGGATGGGGCAATCCAGGGACTGGAAATAGCAGGTCACCAGGTAAAGTTGTCGGCCTATGCAGATGACTTGTTATTCCTGCAACCTCCTGCGATACGGAGAGTGTTGGAAATCATCTCTGCCTATGCCGACCTTTCAGGTTATAAAATTAATTGGACGAAATCCACGGCCTTTCCCATGAATAGGTTGACCTTCTCCTCCCAGGTGGCAGAATTCCCCTTCAAGTGGGAAGCCTCTCAGGTTAAATATCTAGGGGTGCAATATTGCGCGTCCCTTCAGGAGACGGTGCAGTGTAATGTGCGAGTTATTAAGGAGATGGTGCAGAAGTTCGTCTTGCAATGGTCCCCCTTACATCTCTCCTGGTGGGGTAGGCTGCATTCCATTAAGATGGTTTTGGTTCCTAAGATCAATTATATTTTGGGGATGCTTCCCCTATGGTTCCCGAAGTCCTTCTATAAGGGGGTGGAGCGTCTGCTGACGGCCTTTCTCTGGCAAGATAAACCCCCCCGGATTGCGGTTTTTAAGTTAAAAGCTAGCAAAGAGAGGGGTGGAGTGCAATTTCCGGATTTTGAATGGTACCACCAGGCGCTCCTCTTAAAGCAGGGGCTGCAGTGGATGGATTCTGGGCCGCCGGAGGATTTGCCGGTTTGGGCCCAACTGGAAAAGAAGCTCATGTCCCCTGTCCCTATGGATCTGCTGCTAGGTATGCAGGTCGGTGAACAGGAGAAGGGTCGTGCGGTTATTCATGCTACTCAGATGGCTTTCAAGTTTCTGGAGGGTGCCACGGGGTGCGATCAGCGCTTTTCAGTTTTTCATCCTATTTGGCTCAACCCCAAGTTGAAAATAGGGCAACGACCCATTGATTGGAAGAGGTGGCAGGCTGCTGGGATTTGGGTTGTTGGACAGTTGATGCTGGGTGGTGGGTGGAAAGGTTTTGAGACTCTCCAAACGGAGTATGGTATTCCTACCGGCTGTTACTTTCAGTGGCTCCAGTTACTTCACTGTTTAAAAGGGGCCCTACGGGAAGGGATGGTCATTGTAGACTGCTGGGGGCTTAAGAAGGTAGTAGACATGATTGTAGATGCAGATCTGCGCATGGCCCATATATATGCAACCTTGAGGGATGCGATGGCGGGGGAAGAGAACAAAGTTGGCCGTAGTTGGGCATTGGAGGTCGAGTACGAGCTCCCTCCCCGTTCCTGGGAGGTATTGTGGGGCACAGTTAGTAGGGTTTCGAAAGCTGCCTCCCTCACACAGTCACTGTATTTTATGCTCCATCGAGCCTATGTTACGCCTGTTAAGGTGTCGAAATGGGACTCAGCGACTTCCACTAAGTGTTGGTCATGCCGGTCGGGTCTAGGCACCCTAAGGCATATGTTATATGATTGTTGCTATGTTCAGAGTTATTGGCAGGAAGTATGGAGCAAGATCAGCCGTATCTTAGGGTTCTCTGCCCCGCTGCGCTGGGATATTGTTATATATCGCTCCTGCGCGAGCAGCTTACCGATTACTAAAGATCGGTACTGGTTGTTTAACTTCCTGATGGCTGTTGCGCTGAAGGTGATCATCACCAATTGGAAAGACTCCTCTAAGTTGGATGTATACCTGTGGTGGGGCCTGGTTTGTACCTATGCTGGCTTCGAGAAGGCGTTAGAGTCGCAGGTAGCCCAGGGGGTTTAGCGGCGTCGGCAGCGTAGTTCTGGTGCCTTCGTCGCTGCCCCTCCAGGGGATAGATGGCAGTTGTTGAATGATTATGTGGCCCGTGCCAAATGTACTTTTACTCCATAGAGGTATAACTGATGATAGCTGTAATGTGAGGGTCAATATGTGGGGGCTCCCAGGGGGCTGGGGGGGGTGGGGTGAGGGTGGGAGGGGTCTTATGTTGTTGATTGTAGGTGTATTGTGTATTGTTTGTTGTTTTGTTGGTTGCTGTAGTGTTCTTAAAAGGTTTAAATAAAGGTTTAAAAAAAAAAAAAGAAAAGGAGAGTTCCTTACTTCATTGGATCTCACGGAAGCTTATTTGCACATTCCAGTTCGGCAGGAACATCAGCAATTTCTTTGGTTTGCGGTACCCATGGGGCATTTTCAATTCCAGGCCTTGCCGTTTGGCCTGGCCACGGCACCGAGAACTTTCACCAAGATAATGGTGGTGTTGGTGGTGGCTCTCCACAAAGGAGTGCTAGTGCACCCTTATTTGGATGACTGGTTGATTTGAGCAAAGTCAAGGAGCGAGAGTGAATCGGCCACAGCCCAGGTAGTGCAGCTACTTCAGAACCTGGGTTGGGTGGTCAACTTATCCAAGAGCAAGCTGGTTCCGTCACAGACCTTGGAATATCTGGGAGCACGTTACGATACAGAGCAGGGGAGGGTATTTCTTCCAGCTCTGAGTGCAGGGCTTGAGAACGCTTGTGCGTGGGTTTCTGTCAGGGCTCCCACAGCCTGGCAGTATCTGCAGTTGCTCGGAACGATGGCGGCCACGCTCAAAGTGGTTCCTTGGCCAGCGCTCACATGAGACCTTTGCAGAGGGCTCTGCTGAGGCGATGGTCGCACTAATCAGACTTGCTGTCTCAGCGGTTGCCCTTCCCACCGAAGGTGGGTCGGGAACTTCTCTGGTGGTTGCGGCCGGAGAACCTAGAGAAGGGAATGCCCTTGGAGACCCCGGCCTGGAGGCCATTGACGATGGATGCCAGTCTAATGGGCTGGGAGGCGCATTTCAAAGGACGGTTTGCACAGGGACAATGGTCGGCGCCAGAGAAGGATTGGTCCATCAACAGGTTGGAAATGAGGGCAGTATATTTAGCCTTCCTAGCATTCCAGTTGTGCTTGAGTCATGCAGCAGTTCAGGTACTTTCCGACAATGCGAACACGGTGGCCTACATCAATTGAGAGGGCGGCACGGGGAGTGCGGTGTTGGAGTCAGAGGCAGGTCAGTTGTTGGACTGGGCCGAACGAAACCTGCTGGCCCTGTCGGCTCAACATGTGGCAGGTGTGGACAATGTAGAGGCAGATTATTTGAGTCATAGAAACATGATGACAGAAAAAGACCACATGGCTATCTAGTCTTTCCTTCCATAACTACAACAGTCCCCTTTTATAGAAACATAGAAATATGATGACAGAAAATGACAGAGTCGTTGCAAGGTGGATCCAGGAGAGTGGGTGCTTCACCCGACGTAGTTGCTCTAATTGCAAAACGCTGGAGGACGCGGATTATGGATCTGATTGCGACATTCGAGTTGGCAAAGGCAGCCCGGTTTTACAGCAGACGACGAGACAGGATGTCGGAGGGTCTCGATGCTCTGATGCAAAGATGGCCAGTCGAAGGGCTCGTATACGTTTTCCTGCCATGGGTGCTAATAGGGCATGTAGTTCAGCGCATAGAGCTGCATCAGGGCCTGGTGATTCTAGTGGCACCGGGCTGACCAAGAAGGCTTTGGTATGCAGATATGGTTCGCCTACTGGTAGACAGTCCGTGGCGGCTCCCGTTGCGGGAGGATCTGTTGGTTCAGGGACTGCTAAGCATGCCGCAGGTGAGTTAGTTCTCGCTTACGGCTTGGCTCTTGAAAGGGCAAGGATGAAAGCCAGGGGATATTCGGCAGCAGTCATTTCTACACTGTTGAAGGCTAGGCGGAGATTTACTTCGTTAGCATATGTGCGAGTGGTGCATTTTTGAGGCATGGTGTGCGGACAGACAGGTGCGGCCTTCAGCGGCGTCTATTTAGCAGATCCTTTTGTTTCTGCAGGATGGTTACGAGACGAGTTTGGTGGCCAGTTCTTAGAGTTCAGCTAGCAGCACTTTCTTGTTACCGAGGAAAGATTCAAGGAGAAGCATTGGGGGCACATGCGGACGTTAAGAGATTTCTAAGGGCCGTGTTGCTCATGCGGCCACCGCACAGGTACACGGTTCCCTCGTGGGATCTGAACTTGGTGCTCGAAGCGTTGGTTAAAGAGCCTTTTGAGCCATTAGATAAGGCTTCATTGAAGGATGCATTGGCTCCCCATTACTGCCCGAATACAATATAAAACATTAATAACCACCCACAAACTCATTCATAACACAGCTCCATCCTTTCTCTCCACCCTTATCAGCTCGCAACCACCCAACAGAGTCAGAAGAACCATCAACTCTGACACCCTACATGTGCCGCCCGATATCAGATCTGTCAAATCAAGTACCAGCAGCCGAGCATACTCGTATTCTGCCCCGACCCTCTGGAACAAACTACCGCCTGAGCTAAGAGCAACCAAGGACCTTATTGCGTTCAGGAAAAAACTAAAAACACATCTTTTCCAGTGTTATTACAATTTGATGTAATCTCAGGGGATTACAAGATGTCACAATTAGCAACCTAAATTCTGTTATGAAACATGTACATATGTAAATTCCTTACTCCTCCCCTTTGACCTTATTTCTGTGTGCCGTGCAGTGGCGTAGCGTGAGTTGTCAGCACCCGGGGCAAGGCAAGTAATTTGCGCCCCCTAACCCGTGGATTTTAGCCGCCGGGGAGCTTCTTTGCGCGGGGGAGCCGACCGTGATCCTACCCCGGGAGGGAGCGATCGTCAGCACTGACCTCGCTGAGCCGGAGTCCAGGGAAACGAACAGCACAGCAGCAAGAGCCCGACAAGCATGGTTAAACGCCCAACAGCAGGGAAGAGGAGGAGATCCGGAACCAGAAACTCGCGATGCCGCCCTGCAGCTCCGCCTTCTCGAGCGCACAGGGCGATCCGACCCCAACCCCAGCTTTACATTGAGATCGAGGGGCGACGACACGATAAACAGTCCCCCTCCCACCCCGCCCCGGCAGCTTGTGTGAAATAGCTACCTAGAGGGGGTCAATCGCATCGCCTGCGCTTTGTTGCCGAGGGTTTGCCAAGAACAATGCGACTCCCAGGACTGCGGGCTCGAGGGCTATAGCGCAAACCTCTTTGCAGTGCCATCACCAGATGGCGTACGCGCCAACATGTAACATAGGGACCTGCCTTTCCCCCTCATCGGCAACAGAGAGCTGCGAGTGCGAGCGCCCCCCCCCCCCATGTTGCACCCGGTGCGGCCGGCCCCCCCTGCACCCCCCACGCTACGCCTCTGGTGCCGTGCTCTCCTGTGACCTTATTTCTGTGTGCCGTGCTCTCCTTTTGCAAATCAATGTGTTGTTACTTCGAAATTTCTGCCTTGATTTGGCAATTTCCAAGCTGGAATCAAACCGCTGCTGATCGCTGGAAGCAGCGGTATACAAATGTATTCTAAATAAATAAATAAATTAATTAATTAAAGATGGTATTTTTGGTGGCCATTTGCTCAGCATGTAGGATTTTGGAGTTGCAGGCTTTGTCCTGTAAGGAGCCTTTTCTTTCTTTCTCTGATCAGAAGGTGGTGTTGCGCCCAGTTCCTGCCTTCTTGCCCAAGGTGGTTTTGGTTTTTCACGTTAACCAGGTGGTCTCGTTACCGGTATTCTTGTCAGGGGGGAAATTATGTCTCCTAGATGTTCGTCAGGCACTCAAACTGTTCCTCCGCAGTACGGCGGCCTTCCGGAAGTTGGACAGGTTGTTTGTGGTGTTCAGAGGGCCTAGGAAGGTAGAAGCTGCGGCTAAGTCTTCTATTTCAAGGTGGTTAAAGGAAACCATTGCAGCGGCATATATTTTGAAAGGTAAGGCGGTACCGGAGGGTCTGAGAGCCCACTCGACTAGAGCACAGGCGGCCTCCTGGGCGGAATACAGTTTGGTGCCAGCTGAGGATATTTGCAAGGCGGCGACTTGTCTTTGAACTCCTTTGTCAAGCATTATCGTCTAGATGTGCAGGCAGCGGGAGATGTCCGATTTGGATCAGCGGTGCTTCAAGCTGGTCTAGCAGGTCCCTCCCGTTGATATTTACTGCTCTGTTATATCCCCAGAGGTTCCAGGACTGGACTGGAGGGACAAAAAGGAAGGTGAAATTAGACTTGCCTGCTAATTGTTGTTCCTTGAGGAACTCCAGTCCAGTCCTGGATCCCTCTCTTGGTTTCCATGTTTGAATTGCAGCCTGAAGTATTTTGGGCTCGGAGATTGAGCTAGGGAGGCCGTTTCAGAGATATGCAGCCCTTTTGGCTCGCAAGGGGGGGGGGGTAAGAATGAGTTCTCTATCTTCCTAAAGGGGGGATGGGAGCCATCCTATCCAGCGATTGACTATTACATAGGTTTCCTCCCAGGGGAACCTAGTTCAGTGTTTAAAGTGTTAACTTAAGGTTGAGGTTTAAGCTACTGTGTTTTTCTATTAACTACTTATTTGTTGCTCTGCTTAGTCTGCTTTGTCAATAGGTACTGGATTGGAGGGGCAGTCCTTGCCTACTTATACCAGTGTCCTCAAAGCGATGACGTGTTTCAGTCTCCAAAGCTGCTGGAGGAGGTGCTAAACCCAGAGGTTCCAGGACTGGACTGGAGTTCCTCAAGGAACAACAATTAGCAGATAAGTCTAATTTTACCTTTTATGCACATAAAGACTTTTATAAAATTATGCTATGAGGTACATGCTTAGAGGTAGACGTGGTGAGAAGATTGCACTTGGTTGTATATGACTTGTGCTCTGAGGCGCAGGGTTTGGCTAGAATGTGAATTGAGTCACAAAGTATGCATGATCTTTATAAAATGGTCAGTCATGTTGATTGTACATGCATACATTTATATCAGCTCCTGACCTAGCGTTGATGTCGGCGTCTTCAATTTAGCTGTGATTTCTAATTATATGCCCCTAAGACACACCAAGTGCTTACGTCTTTATAAAAAGGTGAGAAATAGATGCCTTCTTGCCCTTTCAACCTAGGCAACCTATCATAAAATTACCCCTAATAGGGCAGTTTTTTAAACTACCCGTCTTACTGCCAAATCCATTGATACTTTTCACCTTTTGGGTGGGGGGGGGGGGGATTTGCACTGATTTTCAAAATGAAAGTGCACACATTTTCACATTGAAAATTGCCCAAGAGGAAAGTACCCATAAAGACTTGCAGCTTTTCTAACTAATATATACATTTTGCAAATTCAGTATTATAGCAGTAGCTGGCCTAATCTTGCTACTGGTAACACATCTACTCGGTGCATGTTAAAGCATGAGCACTGTGGGATAATGCACATACGTTTGCTTGCTTATCGGGTAGGCAGTTGCCAAATTGATCTTTTGGCCATGTACATAACTTTTGAAAATTCCTCTCCACATGCTGTGTACACACTAAAATAGCACCACCCACACATTCTAAAATTAGCATACACCTGAATTTAAATGAGGCAACATTGTATGCAAATTAGGATTTTATCAGGAACACATGTAATAGTTTGGCATGCTGTACTTTGCCAGTGTATCCCAGCCCTGTTCTAAAGGCATAGCTATCTGGTCTGCTTTTTAAGCTATTCATAATGAATATGCATGAGAAAACTTTGAAGGCGCAGTATATTAACATCTATCTCATACGTAGTCATTGACAGTCCTGAAATCTCAGCTGACTTGATGTGCCTCCAGAAGGGGGGGACTTGAAACAATGCTGTATACTTAATTTTGTGCTGAAATGTTAAGTTTCCTCAGAGCCTGTATTAATTTTTTTTGTTAGCATGCACACTCATAGTACATAATGCTGACCCAAAGTGAGGCGCCCATCAAGTTTATTTAACATGATTTTTATACCGCCTTCTCATACAATCAAAGCGGTTTACATAGCACTTCAATAATGTTAGAGAACTTAGTAAACAACCTTAGGTAGGGGGGCATGCAGGGGATGCTTGCAGTTGGACTCCCAATACCCCCCTCCCCCAAAAAATAAGAAATTTGCCCTAATAGTCCTGATTCTTGATTAACCCCACACCATCTATTCTTTGACGATTGTTTAAAATTCCCAAGAAGCTCAGCCTTCAAGGCAGGAAAAATGTGAACGTTCTCTTAGCACTGCTGCAGGATGCTGAATGACATTGTTAGACGTCCTTCACCACTGTCATACGAGTGATGAAGCACTGCCCAGCAATCTCATTTAACAGACTCCAGTGATACCATTAGGAGGGCTCCCATGATGATGGAGCACATGCAAATTAAGCACTCATTCTGTAAGTGGTGAGCGAATCATGGGAGGGGGAGGGTTTTAGGAGTTTGAGGCTTTCTCAGGAAGAGGAAGTTCAGGCTTACTGGTGTAGTAAGGGATGAAATCCATGCTAACTGGCCTTTTCCCTTTGGGCCATGAACACAGGGCTTTTTGATTTAAACTAAATACAGTAATATGTGCATTATACTTTTGAGTTAATATGAACTACGTCCCACGTACATCCTACTAAGGCTATTATTTTTGACTTAAGCACTAAAATTTAATGCGTAGCCTATTTAGCATGCATGTTCGGTTTTAGATAATACATGCAAAATTTAGCTAGTTAGTGCATGGACAACTTAAATTTGGCTTTCGTATACACTGATATTATACTCTATACCCAGGACAACTATACGTTTGACATTTGGCCATCTTAAAATCTGACTTTTGAGAGCGGATGTTTCATGTTTCAGAGCAAACTGACTATGGCAGATGATTTCATGTTTTGACAAAATGTGAGGCTTTCCCTTCCCCCCCTTAATGAAGTGCAGGAAAAAATATCTGTGCCATTTTCTCATTTGAAGTGATAAAAGTATTTCTCCAGGAACAAGCAGGAAGTTTTGTCTTCACATATGTGTGATATCTGTGCCGGCTGAGCCCACGCAGAAGACTTTCCCCACCTTTCAAAGAAAGCCTTTGGGATATGCTACCACACATGCGACGTCCCCCTTCCCGCCCAAGGGTGCCCTCTTGCTCAGTCTCCTTTTTTTCTATGGAGCCCAACAGACGTGAGTCCCATTTCCCCAGAAAAATTTCCTTAACCAGGAAAACTTCAATTTTTAAGGAAATTAACAACCGGTGGTTCTTCCTGCTTTGAGCTGGCACCATTCCAGACTCCCTTTTTCATCGAGGTATCCTTGACTGGCATTTGTGCCTGTTTTTTTGCCCGGGTATCAGACCCCCGTCTGGGTGCCACCCACCATGTCTCCCGGTGGGTTCAAAAAATATGACTGCTACAGTCAAACCATGTCAGTAACAGACACCATGACTGCTCCTTGTACTGCCTGGGCCCAGACCATGACAGCATTTCCTGTGTCCTGTGCCATTCCATGACATCTAAAACTAACAGAAAAAGATTGGAGTTGCAGGAGACATTGTTCCCCAGGTCCACCTTGGCCTCCCCAATGCCAAGCTCCAAGCCCAGCACATCCCATGAGGCCAGAACATCCTTTGAGTCCCATGGTGGTGGCTTCTCCGAGAAGACCTCTGATCCAGAGAAAAAGAAGTCCTCGAAGTCCACTGAGGCTGCATTGGAGAAACCCAGTAAAATCCCCAGAGGGACTCGGGTGACTCCAAGAAGCACCTCACCAAGGTCCTCAAGAAGGATTCCTCTGCCGGTGTAGACCATGAGAGGTTCCTCGAGGCCGTAGTCCTTATCGAGGACACATTTGCAACAGTGCTGGCGCCGGGCCTGAGATTCTCGATGCCTGTGCCAAAGGCTGTGGAGCCTTCTGGTCTGGAAACCAGAATGGCGGCCTTTGGAGCACAACATCACTGCTATCCTGGCCCTGCAGCAGGAGATGGCGGTTCATCCACCTCATCTGCCCTGACGACCGTACCCTCGACTGCAAGGGAGTCCCTGGTTATCAAGCTCAACTCGGAGCACCACCAGCCTTGGGTAAGCCCTCTGTGCCGGTCGAGAGCCTGGTCCCGTTCTTCAGGCATCCAGTCCTCACTGGCAAGTATCTATGATTCAGACCCCAAGTCCTCAACAGGCCACCAACCCATCGGCACTGGCCTTGAGGCAAGGAGTCTCAGGGCCTTGGACTCATAGTCCCCACTAGATTCAGAGTGGGAGTCGGAAAACAAGGCCTTTCTGGACACCAAGCAGCACAGACCTTCCCTTGGATCAGCCTCCCCTGGCACCACACACTCCTCCCAAGGATGTGGCCTTCCATGACTTCATCAGGGACATAGCCAGAGCCCTCTCGGTGCAAATGGAGGCGGAGGAAGACCTGCACACCAAGGAGTTGGAGATGCTTCAGTATGAGTCTCCACCCAAGGAAACCCTCACGGTGCCCGTACAGCTGATCCTCGAGAGGCTGCTCCTTCGGCTGTCCGAAACGTTTGTGCCAGTGGTGAGCCAGCACTTTGATGTCATGTACCGTGTCTGGAAGGGCCCAGGATTCCACAAACCCCAGCTCCCGCATAACTCAATGGTCGTCATGTTGACCATGCAGAAACTAAAGAACCAGAAGACCACCTCCTCAGTTCCCCCCAGAAGGGAGGCTAGGGCCCTGAATGCCCTCAGGCACAAGTTCTACCAAGGCTCGCTGCTTGTGTGCAAGATCCCAGGCCTATCAGCTTTACATAGGCATGTACCTGAAGGCTCCTTGGGTGAGCTCCTTGGGGTGAGTCCACACATACTCCCAGGCATTTTTTTACACCTGACCCAGTGTTACTCTCTGCCTCAAGTCTACAACACCCCGGGATTCATTTTGCTGTAAGTCCTTAACTCTATCCCTCCTAACCCACTGCCTTGGCACTTATTTCCTTTCTCTTCCATCCAGAGGTTTGCTCTCCCCCACCTGCCAGCCCTGTTGACCATGCCGCCTATTCCTCTCCATTGGGTCTGGCATCCTGCCCCAACATATGCAGCTCTTCCAGGCCTTTCTCGCTTAATGTCTAATCTCATTGTACATCTGTCCTTGCCCCCTTGATACCTTCCCCCTTGTGTCCTGTCCCTGCCCTTCTAACTATGAGCCTTGCCTTAATTGTCAAGCTCGGTGCTCAAAGCCAGAGCTCGTTCAAGACGACATGCTGCAACATTCTCTGGTTGGCATATTTCTCATCAAGACCTGGCTGCTCCCTTGTGAAGACCCCCATCCTCAACCACTGTCTTCCTCCTGATATTTCCACCTTCTCCATTCCACACCCAGGTTGCTCGGGCAGGAGAGTGATTTTCCTCCACTGCTCTTCTCTACCTTTCTGTGAACTCTCCTCCAGCTCTGCACTGTCCTTGGTCCCCAGGGATCTGTCCTTGGTCCGATTCTTTTTAACATCTTTGTTAGTGATATAGCGGAAGGGCTGTCGGGTAAGGTTTGCCTCTTTGCGGATGATACCAAAATCTGCAATAGAGTAGACAACCAGGAAGGTGTAGATAACATGAAGAGGGATCTAGCTAAGCTTGAAGAATGGTCTAGAATTTGGCAGCTGGGATTTAATGTTAAAAAGTGTAAGGTCATGCATTTGGGCTGCAGCAATCCAAGGGAGCAATATAGTATAGGAGGTGAAGTACTTTTGTCCACTAAAGAAGAGCGGGACCTAGGTGTGGTTGTCTGATGATCTTAAAGTAGCTAAACAGGTAGATAAGGCGACGGCAAAAGCTAGAAGGATGCTTGGGTGCATACCAAGAGGAATGGCTAGCAGAAAAAATGGAGGTGATAGTGCCTCTGTATAAGTCTTTGGTGCGACCTCATTTGGAGTATAGTGTGCAATTCTGGAGACCGCACCTTCAAAAGGATATAAATAGGATGGAGTCAGTACAGAGGGTGGCTACTAAAATGGTTAGTGGTCTTCATTATAAAGCATATGAGGACAGACTTAAGGATCTTAATAAGTACACCTTAGAGGAAAGGCGGGATAGAGGTGATATGATTGAGATGTTTAAATACCTCCATGGCATAAATGTACAGGGGGAGAGCCTCTTTCAATTGAAAGCAAGTTCTGCTACGAGGGGACATGGGACGAGTGTGAAGGGGGATAGATTCAGGAGTGATATGTGGAAATATTTCTTTATGGAAAGAGTGGTGGATCTGTGGAATAGTCTCCCAGTGGAGGTGGTAGAGATGAGGACAGTATCTGAATTCAAAAAAGCATGGGACAAACACAGAGGATCTCTAAAGGAAAAAAGGGGACTGTTGTAGTTGTTGATATGGAAGGACAGACCAGATAGGCCATGTGGTCTTTTTCTGTCATATTTCTGTGTTTCTATCCAGAAGCATTGCTTCTTCCGCTAGGCGTTGCTCCACCTAGTTATTTTCTCCTTCTTTGTTCCACCTTCCGTACTCTCTGACCTCTGGGATTCTCTTCTCCTCACATGTTCCAAAGTCGTCGTTTCTTATACACACCTCACTATCCTAGGAGACCTCAATATTCATGTAGATTCCCCCTCCCGGCCCAGAGATAAGGCTTTCGTTTCTCTTCTCTCGGATCTATCCCTCCACCAACACATCGCCCTCCCCACACATGCAGCCGGTCAAACCCTTGACCTCCTTATCACGTCCCCCACATCTCTTGTCCCTTTTTTCAATCTCAACCCTGCCTCTCCCTTGGACTGACCACTTTTGCATGTTCTTTTCCCTGTCTCTTACACTGGATCCCCAGCTAGCCCCTCCTCCCCCTTCTGAACATGCATGACCTAAGCGGTGCATCACTCCCAATACCCTTCATTTTTTCCCCAGGAGATGCCATATTCCCTAATGACTTTAGCTCTTCCTCCACTGAGTCCCAGGTCCAGTCCTGGCACTCCATCCTTAGTAGCCACTTGGATCGTCTGGCACCCCTCAAGCTTTGCCTATCCTTGGCCTCTGATCTAGTGGATTATGCTCTACTACCCTCACGTCTGACTGTGGGCTTCGGGACAGTTCTTCAATGGTTTCAATCTTTTTTTATCCTCTTGCTCCTTCTATCGTCTGCAGTGCAGCCTCATCTCCTCCTCTTCCTCTCACTTGCAGTGTTCCCCCATGATCAGTCCTAGCTCCTCTCCAGTTTAATGGCCTTTTAGCCCCCCTTGCACTACTGATCCAACAACTGGGCATCTCCACTTACCTATATGCTGATGATATTCTTTTTCACACAGATTCATGCTCCCCAAATCTAACCCCCCCCCCCCCCCAAAATGCCTTCCTATCTGCTGTCTCCAACTGCCTCCTCACCAATTGCCTCTCCCTTAATGCCTCTAAATGTTCTGCAATTTGGCTCACCTTCATTATCCCCAGTCCCGTAATAGCCTCTTTGCTATCACTCTCCCCAGTCCCTCTTGTCAAATCGCTCTGCTATCTTGGTATCTTTCTGGATTCTTTGACATTTCACGGCCACCTTAGCTCTTTGATTCAACAGTCTTTCTTCTTCCTCTGCCAGATTCTTGCCCTTTTCTCCTCCATCGATTCCCTCACAATGCTCTTCTTGTCACTGGTGATCTCCCGACTAGACTATTGTAATGGTGCACTTGCCAGTCTTCCCCTTTATCAACTGAGTCATCTTCAGCTTCTTCAAAATACCGCAGCCCGGATCCTCACACACTCCTCTCACCGTGAGCACATCACACCCACCCTAATTTGTCTTCATTGGCTTCCCATAAAATACCATATTGATTACAAAAGCCTTACCTTAGCTCATCAGGCAATTCACACTGGCACCCCACAATACTTAGCTGATCTCCTCCAACTGTCTCCTCCAGTCCTTGCACACCCACCGCCTGGCCCTTCCCTTTGTCTCACGGGCACATCTAGAACAGACGTGCCTCTCTGCTGCCTTTTTCCTTGCCCCCGTCTTATGGAATACCCTGCCTCTTGACCTACTTGCAGATCCTTCATAAACCTGGTTCAAATAATTGCTCAAAACCCACCTGTTCCAGCTTGCATATGACCTTCCCCCTCCCTTTCAACTTTGTTCTCCCCTCTTGCCTGTCCTATCTAGGCTTGCCTTTTCCTTTCTTCTCTATCTCTGTCCTATCACTAAATGGCGTTCCATTCCTTTTCACTCCGATATTTTAATTTATTGTACACCGCTCTAATGCCTTGCTGCCTAGGGCGGTATATTAAATGGTAAATAAAGATAAAGAGCTGCCAGGGTTTGTGGCAGACCTCATCGGGGAACCCCTCCAACAATTCCAGGCCCTGACCCCGGTGATCAAGGACTATTCTAAGTTCCTTTCCCGGGCAGCCTATAGTCAGCGGCTTGAGTAGCTGTGGCTGGCATCGTGGCCTGACGCCAAGCCTGGCTACAATCCTCCGACTTCTAGTAATGGGTCCAAGACAAGCTGCTCGGCGTCCCCTGCACCAGGGAAAACCTGTTCGGCAAGCCAATGGCTGACAAAGTGACTGAGATTGAGGCAGACGTAACTCACCAGAGGCTCTCTAAGAAGACCTCACCCCATCCCCACAAGAAGCCATTGGGGAAGAGGCCCCTTTTCTCAAGGCAAAAGGGGTCCTTTCGGGCAGGGTCACCAGTACCAGCCCTTCTCAGGTCAGCCGCAGCAGACTTCTCACCCCAGAAGGCAAGGGCATGGGCCTTTGAAGACAAAAATGCCTAAGCCCTAGATCCCAGCTCCCACCCTGCCTGGGAGGAGCTTTTGACTCCCAGGGCAGGCAGGGCCTCTCCTCCCCCAGGAGACCGTTACCAGCCCACAGGGGGGCACCTGACACTCTTTGCCCACAGGTTGCCTACAATTACCTTGGACCAGTGGGTACTGCAGGTGGTCAGGGAGGGATACCACCTCCACTTACAGCAGATTCCACCCAGATTCTTTCCTGGAGAGCCAATGCGACACCCCCCCCCCCCCCCTTTCACCAGACCTTGCTGCTCGCAGTTCTTAGGGACAATGCAGTGGAGCCTGTGCCCAAACACCTGTGGGGTAAAGGCTTCTACTCCAGGTACTTCCTTTCCCAAAGAGGACTGGGGGCCTCAGGCCTTTCCTAGACCTGCAAAATTTAAAAAAGTTCCTGGTGAGGGAGAAGTTCAATATGCTCTCCCTTGGAACACTGCTGCCTTACCTCCGCCAGGGAGACTGGCTGTGCTCCTTGGACCTAAACGATGCATATACACGCATCCTAATCCACCCCTAAGGTTACCTAAGGTTCATTGTAGGAGGAGAACACTACCAGTAACAGGGTACTACCCTTCGGCCTTGCATCCTCACCAAGGATCTTCACGAACTGCCTAGCAGTGGTAGCTGTCCTCCTGTGTCTGCAAGGGCCTTTGTCTTCTCCTACCTAAATGACTGGCTCATCAGAGGCAGCACAGCCATAGAGGCCAGTCAGGCTGCAGGATGCATCACCCTCCTGGGATTCATCAACTACCCCAAATCCCACCTCTCTCCAGCCCAGAGTCTGGAGTTCATAGGTGCTCAGCTCGATACATAGGCCAAAACCGCCTTCCCCAGGGAGAGAGCAGAATGCATCAGACAGCTGGTGGCAGAAGTTCAACATCTCCGGTCAGTGCCAGTTCGTCTCCTCCTCTGTCTGCTGGGCCATATGGCCTCCACAGTCCATTTGACCCTGCTAGCACGCTTACACATGCAGACAGCTCAGTGGTGCCTCCGCTCACAGTGGATGCTGGCCATGGGCAGTCTACAGGATGGGGTCAAAGAAACCCTCCAGCGGGCAGACTCCCTCAGCTCTCCTAGCAGGGATGCCCTTCCAGGCACCTGTGCCCCAGAGGATCCTGACCATGGATGCCTCCCTCCTGGGCTGGGGGGGCAGTCACACACAAGGTAGCTGGTCCCAGGTGGAATCTCGGCCACAGATCTCCTGGAGCTCAGGGCAATCTCCCTGGTCCTATAGACAACCAAGTCACCATGTTTTATGTCAAACAGGGGGCACAGGGACATACTCCCTCTGCCAAGAGGCGATGACCCTCCTTTCCTTCACAATGGTGCAACATGCTTCTGAAGGTGATCCACCTCCCGGGCTAGGACAACCTCTTGGTGGACAGGCTGAGCAGGGTCCTCCATCCACATGAGTGGTGTCTGGACTGCAGGGTGGCCATGTGGCTCTTCTGCCTCTGGGACAGGCCCATGATGGACCTATTCGCCACCCTGGACAACACCCAGTTGCCCCACTTCTGCTCACAGAAAACACACCTGGAGAGGGTTATGATGGATGCCTTCCTGATCCCTTGGACGGAAGGCCTCCTCTGTTTCTGCCGATCCCTATGGTCACCAAGATCCTCTTCAAGGTCCAGTGCAAGGGGGCATCTCTAATACTAATCACCCCCCAGGAGGTCCAGACAACCCTCGTTCCCACTGCTGCTCTACCTGTTAGCGACACCCCCGGTCCCACTGGGCCATGCCCTGAGCCACCTGACCCAGGAGGAGGGCTCCCTCTTCCACCCCAATCTGGGGTTTCTAACATTAACAGTGTGGCTGCTGAAAGGATAGCATTGGCCCCTTTCAACCTCCCAAAGGAGGTTGAGGAGGTCCTGCTGGCCTCCCGAAAGCCCTCCGCAAGGCAAGCTTATGCCTTTAAGTGGCAAAGATTTTCCATAAGGGGTGTGGAGAGACCGGCAAGTTCTCCTGCCTGATGCAACTAGTGCTTCAATGCCTACTGCATCTGTCGCAAGATAGACTAAAGTTCAATTCAGTGAGAGTTCACCTGAGTGCAATAGCTGCACACCACCATCCTATCGAGGGGAAAAGCCCTCTCTGGCCAACCCCTGGTCTCTCGGTTCCTCCGGGGCCTCCTGTTGTCTATTCCCCCAGTTCGCCCCCCGGCGGCAGAGAGACCTCAGTGTGGTGCTCTCACAGCTCACCAGACTGCTGTTCGAGCCACTTGCCATCTGCGGTATCTTTCATGGAAGATTGCCTTCCTCGTGGCCCTCACATCCACTCAAAGAATAAACGAACTTCAGGCCCTAGTGGCGGTGCCACCATATACAAGATTCTACAAGAACAGGGTGGTGCTCTGCACCCACCCCATATTCCTCCCAAAGGTACCTTTCTACCTCCACACCAGGAGGTGGTTCTCCCCCACCTTCTTCCCACAGCCTCATAATGGTCGGGAGGAAATCATACTCCATACACTAGAAAGCAGATAGGCCCTGTCCTACTTACAGTGGACTCGGGGCCATCACAAAGCTTCTCAGCTTTTTGTTTGACCCCAGCAGACCGGGAGCTTACTGTGACTAAACAAACTTTGTCCACTTGGTGGTGGACTGCACTGCCTTTGCCTATGAGCGAGCTGGGCTCTTCCTGGAACACTGGATCACAGCACATTGCGTGAGAGATCAATGGCCACATCACCAGCACTGAGCGAAGGTTCACCACTGAAGGAAATCTGCAGAGCCACCACATGGTCTTCAATTCACACTTTTGCAGCTCACTATTGCCTGGAGAGCAAGTCCCACTGGGACAGTGCCTTTGGCCAGGCAGTACTCTATAATCTTTTCGGGGTGTAGGCAACTCCTACCCTTTGACACTTCTGTGTTCAGGCTACCGGTTTTGCAGAGTCTCTCAGTTGGGGTCTCCTCTCCTGCATATCATGGCTACCCGACTTGGTTGCCATTGGTGCTGTCGTGGTTCAATCCTCGGCAGCCCAGAGCTAGGGAGTCCCATATGTGAGAACTTACTTTCCTGCTTGTTCCTGTAGAAAGCATAGTTACTCACCTGTAACAGGTGTTCTCCAAGGACAGCAGGAATCAATCTTCATAACCCTCCCTCCTTCCTCCCCTGGGAGTTGCCTCCCTACCTTGCTTTAGTTTTTGTTATTACTGTCCTAGCTATGTCATCTGACTGAGCAAGATGGCACCCAAGGGGACTATGCATGCATGGTAGCATATTCTAAAGGCTTTCTTTGAAAGCTGGGGAAATGCTTCCACGCGGGCTCAGTCAGTGCTGATGTCACCCATATGTGAGGACTGATTCCTGCTGTCCCTGGAAAACACCTGTTGCAGGTGAGTAACTACGCTTTATGCAACTAAATTAACCTGGTGAGTTGGAAGTATCCCCAGCGGGTGTAGGAAAAAATGTTTGAAGCTTTTTAATAGAAAGTTTACAGAAGTAGATTATTTCTATAGTTAACAATTTGTATATAGACGGCCTAGAGCAGGCAGGCCCAATTTTGATTTTGACTAAAGGATCAGATTTCTACACAGTGTAAAATGAAAGGTTTCTAATAACTAGATAGAATATTTTTATTTATCCATATAGGGGATAGAAAGCTTGTATTCTAACCATTAGCAATGTTTTAGGTTTCTGGATTAACCTGTCACATGTACAGTCTGAAGTCTACTGCAAACATCTGTTATACCGTAAAATCCTCCACTATTGCAATAACAGATTTTAGACATCAAGGGCTGTTTAAACAGCATTTTGTTGTTGGCATAGCCAGACTGTGCCAGTACATCACTGCAGTAACAAGGAAACATGGAGCCCTGTGTAATGAGGGCCCGTTACATTATCACCGCTATGCTTTGCAATAAATGGCATTTTTATACTTCCGAGACATTGCATATGTGATGACAATAAACAGAATTTCATTAATTAGAATATAGTGTTATATGTGAATTTTACAGTGTGCGTTGATTACAACCAATGCTTATTTTTTTAATGTACTATACCTAAAGCATATCGGAACTAGTATTTAAGTAAATGTTCTAATTTTTACATGCAGTACATATTGCACTGACTTTGGTTTCTAGTGTTGTGAACTGGCAGCTTGACATTTCACAGCGGTAGCTTGAAACATGCTTGAGTTTAGCAGGCCTGCAGTATTTATGAAGGCGTAATATGAAGTACCTCATAGTGACTGTTGTACTGTATCCTTTGTGTAACAGTGCAAATACTATTGGACACATGAATGTCTTTTAATTAAGTATACAAATAAAATTGGTTACTAAATATGGTGTATCTTGCATTATTATATGGTACTGTCAAAGCATTATGCAAAATGTTTGATAGCTAAAGCTAAAAATAAATGAATAGAATTACATGACTGTGAAAGAAAGCTATGAGTTATTTTAGAAGCATCTCCATATGGAAATTGGAATACATGTGTAAATATGATTTTAGAAAGCTGCTAGTTATAGGTGGAGATCTGCACCTCAGAAATTCCAAGGGGGCATCATTCAGATGTCGCCTGCACGTGCCAAAAATCTATACGTGTATTCAGTGTTTAACAAAAGGGGATCCACATATATGGCCAAAAAATCCAGGCTGGTATTTACACCTGCTTTGAGGCATGAATAGATTTTTCAGACATGCTTGTTTCAACCAGAGCTTTACACAAGGAATTAACCATATTTAGCCAAAATTCCAGACTCAGTACTTAATTGGTGGCACTTACACAAATAGGTTTGCAAAATGGCTTGGCTACAAATGGAAGCTACGAAATCGCCGTATCCATATGGAAGTACTGACACTTTCACGTGAAAGCTGCTGTGTTGGCTATGGTCAGTTTTCCCACATGTAAATTTTGTAAACTTGCTCCTTTGGCTATACATGGCAGCAAATTCATGTGCACTCCCTCACGGCCTTATGTGCATTACAAAAGGCTCCATGTTTGGCAGAGCCTTTTGTAACCAAGCCCATCTGTATTTCATGTCTCAATTCTGATCTCAATATGCTATGTAAAATGGTACCCTTTCGTGGGTGAAGAATTGAAGTACTGGCTTGGTAGGGCCTGTTGGTGAAAGAGTAGATATTCCTTTCCAGCCTCTAAATGCTTGGAAGAGGGTTTCTTGGAGCTGCCCCTAGCATGCCATGATGGGGTGAACAGTTCAAATGTTGCAGGGGAAAAGAACAAAAATTATCACTGATTGGTTTCCATTTCTCTTCAGAATTATCCAGTTATCTAGTAAGAGAAAGCACTTTTGAAAGAGATTCACTTGTAAACCTCGGTGTACTCAAAACTTAGAAGTGTATGAAATAACTGTCAGAACACAGACTTTTTCTCAACTTGTAACATCTTATTTTATTTTCAGCTGCTGCTATACTGAAATATTATAAATACATTGATTTAGCTAATGTAGAGCTTAAAGTATGGTGCTATTGAGGAAATGAGTTAAGAACTACGTCTTCCTTATATTCCAGTCCCAGTACATATGAGTATTCATACCTCACCAGCAACTTGAAGACTGAGCATGTCACAGCTTGTGACCTTACAGTGGATAAGTAGCTGACACCACCTTCCAGGCCCCAGTATTTCTGTCTCCAAGCAACTGGAGGGGTGTGATTCCTGTGGACTCGCTGAAGGATGATAGGAAATCAGTTCCTGGCAAAGTCAGTGCTGACAGCAGTAACTAAGGAGCTTGATTTAAAGTTTTGGAAAAAAAATTGAAAAAGAAATAAGACTGCTGGTATTGTAAGAAGTGCTCCGGTAGGAGTAGGAGCATTACCTTTTAAAAGGGCTGACCTGCACTGTACCTGGCAATTCTGGAACCTCAGGCACTGTAAGGAGTCATTGTGGGGGAAAGACAGCTGGCTCTTGCCTACCGATGCCGAAGCCTGATGGAGTGGCTGAGCGTCAGGGCAGATACTGTAAGCACAGCAGGCACCGTGATTATTTTGCTTCCTTTTGTCAGTGGGGTGTGTTTGGGTTAAGACAGGAATAGCCTTACCGATGGGTAGTGTGGTGCAGTGGGAGCTAGCTGAGGCTCTGCCTCTGCGCTACCTCGTGATGACACCAGCTATTTTGTGGTGAACGGCTTCCTGCAAAGCACTCTAAGAGCAGGAACCATGGCACAAGCCTTAAACCAGGGGTGGCCAACTCCGGTCCAAGTGCACCATGATCCAGCCTGGTTTTCAGGATGCCCTTAATGAATATTCATGAGGTATATTTGCATCAACTGCCTCCCATTGTTGGCACTAGGGACTGGAGTTGGCCAACCCTGCCTTAAACCATTGAGAAGTTTCTTTTTTCCCAGGGACCCTTTGATGCAGAGGGTTGTCAGACACTTTTTGTTTTAGACAACAGGCCATTAATCTGAGCAGCCAGGTGCTTAAAAAAATAGAAAAGCAGCACAGAATGACTGTGGTGATAGCCCTGGGGTACAGTAGGGGGAAGAGCTCTGAGTCTGGGCAGTGCCAGGATGCAGTCTAAGACTGTGTTTGGCATGTGGGTCCTGAAAGGCAGCTCTCATCTGCGGGGTTCTGCCGCACATCTGAGGCAGAAGCTAGGTCAACAGAGACAGGGGTAAGCAACCAGAAAATGGAGGGGGCTTTAAGAGGTTTGGGAGCAGATGAAATGACTGCTCAACCTCCAGCAGCTCTGGATGGATCAGCTCCCGGGCCTTTAGCAGTGTCAGTGCCGTTTGTAAGGAGGGGGACTGCTTCCTGCAAAGCTCTCTAAGAGTAAGGGAAAGTGGAGTGAAACTTTTGCGCTGCAAGGAAGACATGCCACAATGGAGGGGTTCACCCAGTTTTTATTCTCCTCATAAAGTCTTTTGTATGAGGCAGCAGGGAGAGGGAGGGGGCCCTTAGGTAAAGCTCCAAAGAGAGCCTGTCCAGCGACCCTCTCCAGGCTTCTGCTTGAGGATGAAGCAGGTCCCAGTAAGAGGAGAGTTTAAGAGGACCTGGGGGAGATAGTCCTGTTCCTCAGAGGAGGCAGATGAGGTGGAAATGGATCTTGAAGCCAGCTCAGAGCTTAAGGAGGGCAGGATTCCTCAGGGAGAGGATTCTCTGCTTGTAAGGGTTTTCAGGAGGGAGGAATTGGTAGTGGTGTTTGTGCATTCCTCCAAGGCACTTAATATGAAGACTGGGGACCCAAGAGAGTAGGACTCTCTGGAAGACCCTCTTTTTCAAGTAGTCAGAACGACAACGTGTTTTTCCGCTACACTGAGTGGTCAGACAGATGATTCAGGACGAGTGGGATGTCCCAGAATCGGTATTGAAGGGTACACAGATAATGGCTTGGTTGTACCCCTTCTCTGATAAGGAGAGGAAGATTTTGCATGCCCCTAAGGTGGATGCTGCAGTCACAAAGACCACTATTCTGGTGGAGGGTGGCTCTGTTCTCAGGAATGTGCAGGATAGGAAGCTAGAGACCCTGCTCAAGCAGGCCTTTGATATTAATGCCCTGTCCTTTCAAGCTTCAGTTTATAGCACCTTTGTAGCAAGGGCGTGTCTACAATGGCTGCAGGCAATTTTAGCTAACTTGGCTGATGCCCAGCTCCTTCCACCCGAAGTGGCAAAGCTAGGTTCAGGAACAGATTACTTGGCGGATGCCTTCTATGACCTCATTTGCTGTTTTTCTAAGGGCATGGCTTTGGTGGTAGCAGCTAGATGCTACTTGTGGTTACAAAACCGGTCTGTGAAGGTCTCCTCCAAATCTCACCTTAGCAAGCTTCCCTTTCGGGGTAAGCTCCTCTTCAGAGAAGATTTGGACAAGTTAGTTTTGCCCAGATCATTCACTAACGGCGTCAGGTTTCCAAAGGATAAACAGAAATCTGTTCTTTCAATCGCTCCAATGTGAGGGCAGCATAGGGATTTTCAGGTGGTTTTCAGGCTGTATGTTAAAGGGGGTGTTTTCCTGCAAGGGGCCAGACCTTTGGGATTTTTCGAGGATCTGGGAGGGGTTTCTTCCCCTCATCTGCCTTGCCCCAAGAAATCACAATGAAGCAATGATGGCTCAGGTGGACGTGGTTCCTGTGGGAGATCAGCTAAGGAATACTATGCAGCCTGGGCCAGACTCGTGTCTGACCAGTGGATGCTGGAGTTTGCGCGGCTGGTCAGCGACGCTTTTGTTAATTCACCTTGCAGAGTACTCGAGGCAGGTGGTGAAACAAACGTTGTTGCACTTTTTGATCTTGCAGACAGTGGTCCAGGTTCCCAGAGACCAGTATGGATGTGGTCGATTTATTCCATTTATTTTGAGGTTCCAAAGAAACAGAGCTCTTTCCAATCCATTTGGACCTCAAGAAGGTAAATTTGTACCTGAAGGTACTATGCTTCCATATGGAGATCTTTTGGTTTATGATCGTGGCAGTTCGGGCGGGGGAATTCTTAACCTCGCTCGACCTCACGGAAGTGTACTTGCACATCCCCATTCAGGACGACTATCGAAGGTTTCCGAGGTTTGCAATGTCGATGGGTCATTTTTCAGTTTTTGACACTGTCTTTCGGACTAACTACCATTCTTCATACCTCTACATAGGTCATGGTGGTGGTAGCAGCAGCGGCCCTTCGGCAAGAGGGCATTTTGGTACATCCATACTTGAACGATTGGTTCATTCAGGCAATCCAGAGAAGAACGTATAAAAGTCATGGTGAGAGTCATCGCCTGTCTCCAGGAACTAGGCTGGGTGGTCAACTTTGCCAAGAGTCGCCTGCAGCCATCCCGGGACTTGGAATACCTAGAGGCTTGTTTCCAAACCAGTCTCTACCTCGTATCACTGCCACAGGGCAGAACGCGCAAGTTACAGCAGCAAATTTGACTATTCCTCCAGAGAAAGTGCCATGCTATAGGCGATCTACAGGTTTTGGGCTCCATGGCAGCTGCAGTCAAGCTAGTACCGTGAGGGCAGGCTCACATGCGTCCGCTACATAAGTCGGTGTTGCAGTGGTGGTCAGCACAGTACCACCCACTTGGCAGGCCACTGATCTGTCCTATAGCAGTAAGGAGAGCCCTAAGGTAATGGTTGCAAACCACGAACCTCTTAGGTGGTATGCCATTGAAGATGCCTTGCTGAATTCCACTCACTGGATGCCAGTCTGTCCGGGTGAGGAGCACATTGCGAGGCCAGGTTCACCCAGGGACTGTGGTCTCCAGAGGAGAGTGCGTGGCCCATTAATAGTCTTTAGTTGAGGGCAGTTGTCTTGGTACCTCAGGATTTTCAAGCCGGCCTGGAAGGGAAGGCAGTGCGTGTATTCTCCGACAATGCCACGGCAGTGGCTTACATCAACCGGCAAGGTGAAATGAGCAGAGTGCAACTAGAGAATGAGGCAAAACCATTGATGGATTGGGCGGAGAGTCACTTGGTAGCCCTCTCGGTAGTGCATGTGGCCAGCAAGGAGGATATAACGGCCGATTATCTCAGCAGAGTGCAGATCGATCCCGGCGAGTGAATGCTCAATGAGAGTGTTTGCTCAGTTGGTCCGGTGTTGTGGTCCACCAATCATGGATCTCATGCCGACCTTCAGTTTGGCGAAGACACCGTGGTTTTACAGCAGGTGCAGAGAGCGAATGTCAGAGGGGATCGACACGCTGGTGCAGCCGTAGCCCATGGAAGGGACTTCTCTGTTTTTCCCCCTTGGGCGCTCATAGTTTGAGTGGTGCAGAGAATAGAGGCATATCTGGGGCTGATGAGACCGTGGTATATGGATCTGGTACAGCTAGTGGTTGCCCATTTGTGGCTTCTGCTGCAACAAACTGATCTGCAGGAGCTGGTAGTAATGCCTCAAGTGGATCAATTCTCGCTTACGGCATGGTTCTTGAGAGGGCTCGGCTGACAGAGAGGCTATTCTGCCTCAGTAATTACCACATTGTTGAAAGCCTACAGAAGATCCACTTCACTGGCATATTTTTGCATTTGGAGGATCTTCCAACACTGGTGTGAAGAGCGAAATTGTCATCCAATGCAGGCAAAGATACCGGATATTCTTGTCTGCTTTCAGGCGGGTTGGAGAAGGACTTGGCAAGCAGTTTGTTGCAGGTGCAGTTGGCGGCGCTCTCCTGTTATCAGAATAGGCTGCATGGAGTTCCCGTAGGGGTGCACTTGGATGTCATTCAGTTTGTGGGCCGTAAGGCAAGTTTGGCCTCTGGTGTGGCCTGTAATTCCTCTGTGAGATGTAAATCTAGTGCTGTCAGTTTTGACAGAGCCTCCCTTTGAGCCCTCTGAGTGGGTGTTCATTGAAGGATATGACGCTGAAGACTGTATTCCTAGTGCCCATATGTTCAGCCAGGAGGATTTCAGAGCTTCAGGCATTGTTTTGACATTATGAGAAAAGGAACTTGGCACGAGGGTGGTTTTACGGCCGTTGCCGTCTTTCCTCCATAAGGTAGTGGGGGTGGTGGTGGTTCATTTCAGTCAGTTTCCCTGCCCATGTTCTCCAGAGCTGGGGGAATAGCAGAGGATCTGCTCTTGCACCATCTGGATGTCCATTGCATCCTGCGGCACTATTTGAAGAAGACACAGCTGTTTCGGAAGTCAGATCGCCTGTTTGTCTTGTGTGATGGTCTGAAAAAGGGGGAAGCTGCCTCCAAGGTCTCTGTTTCTCAGTGGATAAGGGAGGCCATTTCTTCGGCTTACCTTCTGTGGTGTAGACTCCTCCCTCAAGGTTTGTGGGCTCATTTGACCAGAGTTTGGGCAGCGGCATGGGTAGAGTCCAGTTTGGTACTGCCAGTGGACATTTGTAAAGCGGCGATGTGGTCATCCTTGCATTTGGTTGTGAAACATTGCCGCCTTGACATGCAGGTGATGGGGGACTTGAGGTTTGGCTCTGCAGTACTTCAGGCTGGGCTCACAGGTCTCTCCTATGTTACATCCCATATGTACTAGGACTGGACTGCAGTACGATAAGACAGATGAAAATAGACCTTACCTGCTAATTTATGTTCCTTGCATTACTCCAGTCCAAGGAACCCTCATGTTGTCATGAGTGGTCCTGGACTTGAAGAATTTCATCTACTGGGGTTTGTTCAGGAGTTTGAATGGAGCAGTCGAGTAGTGGGGTTCTTTCAAATAAAGAAAATGGGGGGGTCCACAGGCTCAGCGTGGTTGGCAGTGGTGGTCGGAGCAGCAAGTTGCTTTTTCCTGTGGCAAGTAAGCACTTTTCTTCTTTGGGTGTGAATTGGTTTTTCAATCACACAAAAAAAATTAAAATGCAAAAATAAAAAATTTGAATAGCATTACATGTATAATTCATTTGTTCTGTTGTATGTTGGAACTTATTTGTTGCTCCTGTGAGTCTGCTTTGGCATTGTGGATACTGGGGGCTAGAAGGTGATATGAGTTATAACATGCTTGGTCTCCAAGCTGCTGGTGGGGTGTGAATACGCATATGTACCGGGACTGGACTGAAGTAACTCAAGGAACATCAATTAGCAGGTAAGATCTAATTTCAGTTTGTAAGTTCTAACTATTTTCAATGATAGTTGTGAGAGAAGGCTTTATCAACAGCTATTTATTTTGGACACACCTGTTTTTTCCATATTAGATTCAAGCTAATTTGGCTCATACTTTGGCTGTGCCTACTGGTGAAGTATGTGCACTGTCATGTTAAAGTGCATACTTTTACATGAGTTGGTTATTTATAAAGGCCATTAGTGTGCAAGCTACCATATACATGCAATAATGATTTCTAAAATTATCAATGTTTTTTCTAGCTGGAAGATAGAGCCGTCAGAATATTGCATATTCATATCACCCTGTATCGACACTGCAATTAATGCCGGTGGAATAAGCGAATCAAACTATGTGTATATCTACATATGTTTGGTAGGAAAATATGAAAACAAAAATGAGCCTTATAGCCTTTGTCTGCATTGATTTTATAGTTCTGTGGCTCAAAGCATAAATGAAAGCAGATTTGCAAGCTAGAAATATTGATAGATCTTACCGCCCAAACACACCCTAACTCTAGTACCCGCATAGTACATAATACAAAACAAAAACACAGGATTTCAACTTTCCAAACATGTCCTCATTTTCTTTTCGTATTTACCAGCCCAATGGCATGTTAAAAGTAATTTATATAAAAGTTATTAATTCTGGGGTAAATCCACTCTGAAAATTTAATGAGTTGAGGGCAGATTTGGCATGGAGGAAAAACCAGTAAAGACATTTGTTTAAAAATAGGCCTGAATATTAAACGTCCCATACCCCAAAAAAGGGCCGTGACCCCCCTCCCCCCCCCAAAAAAATGGGCAGAGAACTGTACCCCCCAAAAATAAATAGGGCAAACACTCCCACACACATACAAAAAGTCCCAATGCCTTTCTATGGGAGAAGCGTTTTTTTCTTCTGTAGCAGGCATGTCCAACAGGTAGATCACAATCTACCTGTAGATCGTGGAGGGGTCAGAGGTAGATCGCCAGCCCCACTTCGCTCCATCTCTCCAGCAGCTCGCCCCATCGCTAGGAGAGTGCTCGTGCCGGCAGGTCGTCTGCTGAAGGTTTGTCACTGCTGCCGATCCTTTGCCTGTCTTTTTTCCCTGCCTGCGGGAATCTTGCCTGCGGGTGTATTGGGGTGCTGCTTGTTTGTGCCAATAGTTTGTAGGTACCCCAGGGGGTTGCCACCCATGCCCCGTAACGATATGCCACAGGCCCAGCGTTATACCTGGTCTCCTGCCTCTCAATCACCAATTCCTGCCCCCGCCCCAACACCCCTTAGAAATGTGTTATATGGGGAGTGTTGCTGCTGTGCTGATTGGCATCCTGTGTGCCGTTCTGTGGAGGAGGATCAGCTGATTACCATTCCTCCCCCCTTGAGGCAGCTATAAGATCCGCGGGTCATCGTGGAATGCGACCCGCGGGCGCGCACCCGTGGTCGCGTGCCCGAAGGGGCGTGACCAAAGGGGCAAGCCCGCCCCTTTGGAGCTCCTTCGGAGTCTTGAGCTTGAGGAGTTAGCGCGGACTTATGGGCAGAAGACGAAAGAAGATCTCTCCGTTGTTGGGTGCTAAAGTGGTGAAGATTTCTGGCCCAATGGATCGTCATGTGGTAAGTGCCCAGACTGATCCATCTGTTGTGGATACTTCAGCCCTTTCCGTGAGTACTCCCTCTGTCTCCTCGAATGCGCTGGGAGTTCCCCTCTCCGGTCAGGAGGTGACTTTGGAGACTGACCCCTCCCCCGGAAGTAGTTCCTGTGTTGGGGGTGCATTCTATATCTTTATTAGATGCCTCTTCTTCTTTATTGCCATCCGAGGTAATTAAAGAGAAGTCAAAGTTACCGGCAATTTTGGACTTTGGGTCTTCGAAAGCTTCTGCTGCGGCAGTTATTTCTCATCCTGATGTTTCTCTTCACGATGTCTGGGAGGTAGTGGCCCGCATTGAGTGTTCGTTGCGGTCCTCTTTCAGATTATGCAATTTTCTAAAGATGTGGTTCAGAAGCTTGCAGATCATGAGGTTATTGATAAATGTTGTGTATCTGCCTGAAAACAGGTACCAGTGTAAATACAATGTGAATAGTTTCCCCCAGTTACTTCCAAGTTGATCTCCCTGTTTATTGTAAATACAACTCAGAGTGCCTGTGTTGTATAGTTGATGTTAAATGTAAACCGCTCTGATCTAAAATAGAGCGGTATAGAAGAACTGTTAAATAAATAAATAAATAATAAATTAGAAGGGCAGATCTCCGTGGCTCAGGCAGCTATGTCATCTTCTATTAGGGATAGGCTTACAATACATTATCAATTAGAATATTTGGAAAATTCAGCTCTATCAAAAAATCTACGTTTTTTAAATTTTCCCTGTACGCATTATCTTTCTCCTAATATTTTATTGTCTAAGTACTTCAGGGAAGTTTTGTTACTGGATGATCCAGAGGCAATAAAATTTTCCTCTGTGTATTATGTACCTAAATTGACCACCACGGAGGCTGCTTCTTCACCTAAAGGGATCTCTCCTTTAACAGAATCCTTAAATGTTTCTCACTTTTTGGAGTCAGTCTTGGATGTTATCCCACATAGGGCTGCATTGATTGTTTCCTTTTTATCCTTGGCGGATAAGAATTTGATTTTGCGGCTATACTTTGCAAAAAAAGATCAAAATTTCTGTGGGTATTCTATTCAGTTTTTTCCGGATGTGTGTAGATCTACTCAAAAGCGAAGGAAGACTTTTCTCTTGTTAAAGCCTAGAGTTGTTGCTCTGGGGGCTTCTTTTTTATTAAAATATCCCTGTAAATGCATTATATTTCAGTCTGTTAAATATGTTTTTCTTGAGCTTGAACAACTGGAGGCATTTTTGTTAAATAAGGAAAATGTATGAGATTGTTTACTTCTTGACCTAGTATTTAGGGGTTTATAAATGTTTGGGAATCCAATCAGGTTTCTTAAATGCTTGTTCTTTATGTGTTTTGCTATGATTTTTCTTTTTATTTAGATTTACTTAGTTATTCTGTAATTGTGACAGGGCAGTACTCCTCTTGATGTGGACTTGATTGTATTTCTTTAAACATGTGTTTGTTACATGTCTATATATAGAATAAAGATAAAATTAAAAAAAAGAAATGTTATATACCGGGTGTTATCCATTCGCCCGGGCTTTACCTGAATACACTTACCGTATTTGTGTCGTGTGCTGGTAGTTGGTTGCTTTATAGTTCACTTTCATTAAACGTTTTCAGGCAGACACAACAAAGTGTCAAGAATTTGGTGGTTTCGGCAGGCTTTTCCAATTTTGTTCTAACTTGCCTATGCCTTGCCTTCAAATTGGTTCAAACCACTGTGACTTTTACTTGTCTCTGCAATTTTATTTTGCCTTGCCTTTGTGTTGATTCTACACTGTGTGCAGAATTTATTAAAATCGTGTGTGGCGGTATTTGATTTTATCTGGTTTGCTGGACAGGTGTTTGAGTTTTTTTGATGATTGGTGGTATTTGATTTTTGGTGCTAGTATGATGAATTCTTATTTTTACTTTTAGAATTGCATGTGTGGTTTTGGCATCGCCAGTCCTTGTATTGCACATCATCCAGAGGTCTTCAGTTCCTTTTGCTCTTTAATACTTTGGGACAGTGACAGTTTTGGACCAGATTCAGCCAGTGTTTCTACTAACTTAGCAGATTTGGCCTTCTTACATCCAGCCACCCTAGTATAACAAAGATGAGTGTTCCAAAGAAGAGCAAAACTTACCACTTTCTTGATGAATGGGAAATGGACTACTTCTTCAGCATGGTGAAAGACAAGTGGTGTCTAATTTGTAAGGCCCCAGTATCCTTGCCCAAAAAGGGTAATCTGGAACGTCATTTTAAGGCTCTGTATAGCAATAAGTTTGTTGCTGATTTTCCACCCAAAAGTGAAATGCGTAAACTGAAGCTCAAAAAACTTAAATCAAAATTGGCTACAGCAACAGTTGATGGCGAAGCCAAGGTCACATTCGGTCAATGCAACCATAGCATCCTTCAAGGTCAGCAACCTGATCGCAAAGAAATGCAAACCATTCACTGAAGGGGAATTTGTAAAAGATTGTTTTCTTGAAGCAGCTGACAATCTTTTTTGAAGGATTTAAAAATAAGAAAGATATCATAGCTGCTATTCAAGATGTACAATTGTCAAACACCTTCGTGCGGCGAATAGAAAAGATGTGTGGAAACACAACTGAACAATTGTTGGAGGATGTTTCAAATTGTGTTGCTTTCTCACTCCAACTGGATGAATCTACAGACATAAGAGACATAGCCCAGTTTACTAGTCTTTATCCGGATGGTTTTTGAAGACTTCAGTGTTAAAGAACTACTACTTGAAATGATTTCTTTAAAAGGGAGAACTACCGGTCAGGAAATATTCAGTTCTTTCTATTCTTTTGTGACAGTGTAATCTTTCATTACATAGACTTGTTTTCATCACTACTGTTGGAGCAAGAGCAATGACAGGTGAGGTTAACGATTTCATAGCCCTCTGTAGACAGCATGACGACTTCCCAGATTTCCTTTCTTACCACTGCATCATTCACCAGCAAGTTTTGGCAAGCAAGAGACTCAATACAAAGACTGTCATGGACATCACTTTCAAAATTGTAAATTCAGTTCGTGGAAGATCACTTCAAAGATGGCTTTTCAATCTTACTCTTGATGAAGGGGCAGCGGAAATCATTTTGCACACAGATGTAAGATGGCTAAGTAGGCACAAATTTCTGCAAAGATTCTGTGATTTGCTGAATGAAATACGTTTTTTTTGAAGGAGAGGGGAGATGACCAAGCAGAGGTGGAAGATGAGTGGTTGTGATCTGGCATTTCTTGTTGACTTTACAGGCGAACTAAGTGATATGAACCTTGAACTACAAGGTAAAAACAAATGCATTGGTGAGATGATGAGTACAGTTTCATCCTACAAGAGCAAATTTGAGCTAATGATGACTGACCTTGCAAACAATACTTTTGATCATTTTCCTAATACGCAGGGCCATCTGGGACAATATCCAAATTTTGTTTTTCAGAACAAGAAGTATGTGACAAATCTGTTTTGTTGCACAGGAATTCGAAAATAGATTCTGTGACTTCCAAAAAATTGGAACAGGTGTGTGGAGTACTTGTCATACCCATTCAAAGTAGATGTGAACATTAAAGAAACTGCAGCTGCTATCAGTAAAAATTACTCACTGAACAAGCCATCTCTTGAAAATGAAATATTAACTCTTAAAAATGACATTTATCTCAAGACCCGTGCTGAACAAGAATCGTTTTGAAAGCAAGTGCCTAGAGAGACATTTCCCAACTTGAGAAGATGCAGTGAAGCTGTACACTCCTGTTTTGGTTCAACTTATTTGTGTGAATCTGCATTTTCCCATTTGAAAATGACAGAGTACACAATGTTCCAACATGACAGATGAACATCTCCAGGATTCCCTGAGACTTGCCCTCACGCAATATTCACCCAACTTCAAAAAGCTGGTGGATGAAATGCAGGCTCAGACGTCTCACTAATGAGCAAGAGCGAAATATTAAAGATTGTGCAAGATCAGCCTGGATCAATACTTGACCTAAATTTAACACAAATTACACAATAAAGTTAATGAAAGTTATTAAGACAGTTAAAGAAAGTTATTACTCAATAAAAATGTAAGAAAAAATGTACTTTCCATTTCCCGTCGCAGTTCTTACTGGATCTTCGTCTGTTTTGTTTTTGCTTAATTTGCTTAACAGCTAATTGCATCCAAGTAAATGACAGAAGGTTCATTAAAAATGGGGGGGGGGGGGGGTAGAATTCTCCAACTTTATTGGGTTAAAATTTAATTTGAAACTAATTTGAAACTTAATTTTCATGGTGGTAGATCACTGGCACTTTTGGCTGGAAAAAGTAAATCACGACCTGTTCGAAGTTGGACATGCCTGTTCTATAGCATAGAAACCTTTTAGACACTAAATCATAGCAGTTAGGGAACTGATGTTTTGAACTCTGCTGCTTTTTTTCTTCTCTAATCTCTCGGTCACAGGTACACCTTCCTACTTATATAGACATACACAGGTGCACCCGCAGACGGACAGAAACAGACATGGATTGTAATTCCATGAAGCTCCCCCACCATGCATTCCTACCCCATGCTGCTACTACTACTATCTCCATGGGACTGATTCTTAACGATTAAAATGTCTTTGATTTTTCTATATTGTGAAAACTAGTGACTGAATCATATAGCTTTCTTAATAGTTGCTATATACAGTGACACCTAATGATGAAACGGTGTAGTTTCCTGCTGGTTGCTATGTGTATTGCCAACTAGTGATAGAGAAGCATTGCAATAGCTGTTGCTGTGGGGCAATGGCACCCTGTGGGTTTAATTTTAAAATCCATCCTTTCAAATCTGCTGACAGTGACATCTAATCATTAGAGGTCATGTTTACTAAGAAGCACATAGGTGCAGAGGACTGTGCCAGCTTCAGGGTATGTGTGGCCACCTCCCTGCTCTTGGCACATTCCTAATACTGTACATGGCACTATGCAATATGACGTGGGTGCACTTAACGCACATTAAGATACCACCTGCGTTCCGTCCCTAACTTGCCCAGTTCCTGTTCAATCATGCCCTAACTGATCAGCATGTGACTTCTGCTGTGGGGCCCCATACTACCTTTTTGCTGTGGTGTGATTAGCGTGGCAAACCCCAAAATGGTTAGCGCAGTTTAGTAAACATGCCTTTAAACGTGTTATCACATTTTATTTTTCTTTTCAAACCAATGTGATGCTTGGGTATTGCTCCATTCAAACTTTTCTACTCCTTTTCCCTCTAGATCAAAGGGGTATGTTTACCAAAGCATGGTAGCCAGTAGTGCAGGACTAATGTGCATTTTGGTTGCACAGTATCAAAGAGCATGTGGCCCAAAGATGACCACGCTAAAAATGTTGCACTACCTGAGCAGTGCGTGAATAGGCAGAGAGAGGATGGAGACAGTGCTTGGCTGAGATCATTGTGCTAGCTGCATGCTAGCTCCAGAAACATGCCTCTAGTGCAGGCACAATGAATACCTGCTTCTGACCAGGTAGTAGTTACACCCACCTTGCTAGCACAGCGGCAACATGCATCCTGTACGGGACTGTTAGGAAGTGTAGAAACAAGGTAACTACATTATTCTGCTGCTCTTCCTGTTTGCCTATCTAGACATCTGCCTAGGCCACTAGGGAGGTGGGACCACCTGGTGCAGCTGATATGGCAGGTTTGGGGTTTTTTTGTCTGCACCAGAGCAGCCAGGTTGGGGGGGGGGGGGGTCCTGCCACTGCCTTGAGGTATATTCCTGTAGGCAGATGGCTCCTGAGCCTAACCAAGGTGAGGATATGACTGTCTTACTGGCTTGTAATACTGCTAGCACTGAACATGGGCTTGCTTTGTTGGCGTTTAGGGAATGAGGAATTCAATAGCCCTAAGGAGCTCTTGTGGGCCTTTGGTTTCCTGAGAGATGGAAACATAGAAACACGATGGCAGAAAAAGACCATATGGCCTATCTAGTCTGCCCTTCTAAATCAACCACTACAACATTCCCCTTTTTCCCTTTAGAGATTCTCTGTGTTTGTCCCATGCTTTTTTGAGTTCAGATACTGTCGTCACCTCTACCACCTCCACTGGGAGACTATTCCATGCATCTACCACTCTTTCCGTAAAGAAATATTTCCGCATATTACGCCTGAGCCTATCCCCTTTCACCTTCATCCCATGTCCCCTTGTAGTAGAGCTTGCTTTCAATCGAAAGGAGCTCTCTCCTCCTGTGCATTTATGCCACAGACGTATATAAATGTCTCAGTAATATCACCTCTATCCTGCCTTTCCTCTGAAGTATACATTCTAAGATCTTTAAGTCTGTCCTCATATGCTTTATAGCGAAGACCACTAACCATTTTAATAGCCATCCGCTGTTCCGACTCCAACCTGTTTGTATCCTTTTGAAGGTGGGTTCTCTGGAATTGCATACAATATTCCAAATGAGGTTGCACCAAAGACACATACAGAGACAATAACACCTCCTTTCTTCTGCTGGCCATTCGTCTCCCCATGCACCCAAGCATCCTTCCAGCTTTCACCATCACCTTTTCTACCTGTTTAGCTACTGTAAGATCATCAGACAGTCACGCCCAGGTCCTGTTCTTCTTTGGTGGAGAGAAGTACTTCACCCCCTATACTATATTGCTCTCTTGGATTGCTGCAGCCCAAATGCATGACCTTGTATTTTTTAACATTAAATCTCAGCTGCCAAATTCTAGACCATTCTTCAAGCTTAGCTAAATCCTTCCTCATGTTATCTATACCATCTCCAGGAACAAGCAGGAATGAGTCTTCACATATGGGTACGTCGGTACCGACGGAGTCTGCGCGGGAACGCTTCCCAGCGTCCAATCAGAAAGCTTTTGGAAGCATCCCAACACGCCTGCGTGCTGCCTTCCCGTCTTCCCAACTGCCTCTCCTCAGTTTTCATTTTTCCGCGGAGCCGGCAGGAGGACGTCCTGTCACCGCAGAAAATTCTTCTTTTTTTAGTTTTCTTGTGGTCGCGGCTGCCTTCCCCGACGCCACCGGTACCACCGGTGTTTCTTTTTTCTTTTCTTGTAAAATTTTCCTTTTTAAGGAATATTTTTTCTTCCTTAGTGTCTCACGGTTTCTCAGGCCTTCTAGGCCTCTCCATTTCCTTCATAGAACCGCCAGCCACTTTCCCCAAGAAATGTACAAACTGTGGCGGTACAACTTTATTTTTAGACACTCACAATTGGTGTCTAACCTGCTTGGGTCCTGACCATTTTCCTTCGGAGCCCTCGGGCAATAGTATTGTGAGAAGAAGTTTTCAACATCGAGTTCCCCTCGACACGCGGCCCCCCTCCAACTTCAGGGCACCGACCATATCTTCTTTTCCACAGGATCAGGTAACCCAAAAACAGTCTGTTAAGACTAGCCAGTCCTCGAGCGGCACTTCTCATGCACAGCATAGAGATGCCTCCGGACTTGTCCTCGAGAATCCACTGGCTTCAAAACCCCGGTGGGAGTCTTCGGCCTCCAAAGCCTGTGTGGGGTTTCAGGTTGTTCCTGAGGTTCACACCTCACAGTACATACCTGAGCCATGCCCGGTGGTGGCATCCGCTTCGAGCGGTACCGATACCCCGGCATTGGCACTGGTGTTGGATGAAACATTCCTCACCAAGGATCGTCTGGCATTCTTAGTACCTACGGGCCCCGTGGATACGCTTCAGACCGACTTTCCAGTATCAGTACCGACACCGATACTAGTACCGACGTCGGTACCCTCCAAACGTGCATCGATAGACTCGCTTCCTTCGATGCTGAGTCTGGAATCGATCTCCAGTCTGGAGGACTGGGTACCGACTCGCCTTGGTACCGACTCCCGTCGGTACTGAAGGCTCGGTTCCAATACTTCGGATCTGCAGCTCTCGGTTCCTCCGATACCGTTAGAGTTGCCACTGGCTAGCCTTCATCCACCGGTATCAGATACGGTACCGAAGTCGGTACCGATATCCACATTACCTTTGTTGTCGGTACCTTCCATGCTTCTCTCGTCAGGCTTGCTTCCCTCGATGCCAAGTTTGGAATCAATCCCTAGCATGGACGATCTGTTACCGACTGTCGCTGGTCCTAACCTGCAGTACCAGCGACCACCATCTAAGGATTCCATACTGCACCATTCAGGATCTTCTATTCCTATATACTTGGATAGATCCCTCGGTGCCAACGCTAGTTCTTCATCAGATCTAGCCTATCCAAGGGAAGTTCCCTCTGGGGATCCTTCTTTCCAGGCTTTCCTCCTGGATATGGCAAAATCACTTGCCATTCCTATTCCTGGACAAGATCCTACACATGGGAATACAGAATACCTCTCTGTTCCTAGCAAAGCAAAGGAGAACATAATGCTTCCTTTGCATCATTCTTTGCAGGATCTCCTTCTACGAATCTGGGAAGCTTCTTTAAAGGTACCCCCACCTTCTAGAGCAACTGATCTTCTATATCAGATGCCCCTCTCTCCAGGGTTTCAAAAGACTCGACTTCCTCATCATTCCATTGTGGTAGAATCAGCAATGAGGCGAGTGAAGAGTAATAAAAAGCACTCTTCTTGTCCGCCAGGTCGTGAGTCTAAGACACTAGATGCCTTTGGACGTCATACCTTCCAGACATCCATGCTTTCAGCAAGAATTCTCTCATATATTTTTTTATATGGGTCTATCTCTTGAGGAGGTCACAAAGCAATTACATCTTTTGACTCCTTTTCTTCAAGAGCCCAGGTGTACAGACTATTCCTCACTGGTTAGTCATACTCAAAATATCTCTAGGTTTCTTACTCGTGCTACCCTAGACTCCTTTGAGTCTGTTAGCAGGACTTCTGCTATAGCTATAGGGGCACGACGTAGAGCCTGGCTTCAAGCCTCCGACTTGGACAAATGGGCACAAGAAAGACTGGGAAATACTCCTTGCACTGGAGAAAATCTCTTCAACAAGGAGTCTTTACTTCAGGTTACTCAGTTATCCACTGACTTTCCTTTTTCCAGAGGCTCTACGCCTTCTTCTTTCCCAGTAGGTAGGAAATGTCCTACCAAACTTTCTTCCCCTAGGGGGAGAAGGTTTTACCCATCATCTGCCCATTATTCAGATGTTCCCAAACAGGGGAAACATCGCCCTGGTCTGAAGAATCCACAACCTCAACAGGGTCAACAAACCCAGCAGTCGCAGGGTTTCAAATAGATCATTGTCCCTTTTGGTTGGGGATTAGGATAGCAGTCTGCTTCTTTTCACTTGAAGTATCTGCACTAATTTTTATCCTAACCTACCTAGATATCTCTTCATGAGACATCTTTCTCTAACTCTAAGAGTCTTTATGAGGATCATGCCCATAATCAATAGATTTTCCTCTTCCTCTTGGAGGAAAGAGAGGTAGCAACTATCAATAGACAGTTGTTTCCCTGTACTGGCATGTATCATCTCATCTGTCCGAGACCTCCTCCATAGTCTGTCTCTTGCAACTTTGTCTTACCTCCCTCTTACTACAACATTTGCTTTGTAAGAGTGGCTCTTTAAACGGGTAAGCCCCTATGGTCCTCTACTTGTTCTACCGGGGGATTCTCCCTTCTGGAGTTGTCTCCCCCCCTTGTTACCTTACAGCAGCTCATCAGACAATAGGAAGTCCTACCATGTCTGTTTCTTTTTCCCAGTCTAAAAAAGGAAGAGGGAAAATAAATTTTCCATGCTGCCCTGGTAGTTGCTGCAGATACAGCAATTCCTAGGGGTTAAGCCACTGGTTTTGTTCACTACACAACCAGGGATTCCCCTCCACTAGCAGTCCTCCTCGCCTCAGTGCTAAGTTCCAAACAGGTTATCAACCTCGTTTGGGAAACCCTATTATCACAGTCTGGTTGGTTAACTTCTATTCTTCGCCCCCTTGTCCTTGGCAGAATAGCTGGTTACCTGTTGGCTTTTCACAGCCAGTTTTTTCTTCTAACCAACCTGCAGCATGCTCTCTGCATCTCTACAGAGTAGCTTTGCACTACGGGTCCTTGCTAGAGAGCATTAGTATCTTGCTTAGTAGATAACCCCAGATGGTTAGGAGGGGTTCCCCCAGTCATATTCATGTCTGGCAGTTATTCCCTACCCTTACCATCTCATCTTAAATCTCTTTTGAGGCATAAGCCTCAGGCCTTTTATTACGTGAAAACCTAAAGGAGGGCCCATTCCCTGGCTTGGCCCATATCTCCTTGGGTCTTCTCGTCAGAGGTAAATTTCTTCAATAGCAGCTAGAGGACGCCTAATACCCATCTTGCCCTCATAGGCGGGTCACTAGGGTATCTTCCTACAGAGGCGTCCTCTATCCATTCTCCATACTGCAATTCTGGAGATATCTGGACTTCCTGTCTGCAGACTGAAGTTATCCTCTGCAATTTTCACGTAGGCCATCCTGGTTATTCAAGAGCTCAAATTCTGCAAGGAATTCAGACTTCTTGTCAGGGAGACCTCTCCTCTGACTCTGCCAGTAATAACCAGGAAAAGAGGATTCTCTATGTCTCTATTCAAGCAGGTATCAACCTTCTTGCTGTCAGATAAATCTTTCTTTCTCCCTATATCCCTAGGGGGGATGAGGTTTTATGGACATCTCTCCATCCTTATACCTGGAGACATGTCTATATGCCTGCCTATTCATATAGGTATATATATATAGGTGTATTTATATATAGGTATATAGATATATACCTATCTATCTATATCTATCTATCTATCTTATAGTTATATGCCTATATACCCTATAGGTGTATATATTTAAATAGATATATAAGTATATCTATATACATAGATATATTTATAGATATAATGAGATATATTTTTAGATAGATCTGTATCCATCTACTTATCTATCTGTCTGTCAGGTTCAGGTATCCCTACATTCCTATATGAGCCTGACAGATGGGCACTACCCCTATCAATGCTGTTCCAGCATACTTAGGGGGCTACAGCTATAACCACTTCCTGTGGTAATTAACATATTTTTTCCTTACCATAACCTTTTCAGGTTAGGTACTCTTGAAGCTCTCCATGTACCTTTTTTCTTTCCCAATTGACCCCATTTAGGAAAGACATTGCGGAGCTTCAGTTGTTTTAAGCCTAAGCTTTCTTTAATAGTACCTTCTGTGTCTCTGCTGAAGCTCTACCTCTTATGCTACCCCAGTTTTCCCCTGGGGCTATTTCTCACCCTGAAGGGTTCTGACCTCCACTTGTTTTTCTTCTACTTATTACCTCTACTTCTCAGTGAGGTACCCCTTGAGCACATTCACTGGCTCTCCTATCAGATCCAGATGTAGCTCAGTGCACTTGTGCAATGCCTACAAGGGAGGTCCAGATTACAATATTTCATTACAAAATGCCCTCGATACATGGTCTTCCCCTTTTGAAGCCCCGTTCTAGCCAGCTGTTCCACAGCTCCTTTTCTATATTCAACTCCTACCCTCCATCCCCAGGATGCCTGAGGAATAGCATGGCTCGTTCTAGACTTGCAATATGCTAAGACTCCCTCCGGGCATCTGAGCTTGGGAGTCCCCATATGTGGACTCATTCCTGCTTGTTCCTGGAGATAGCACAGTTACTTACCTGTAACAGGTGATCTCTGGGAACAGCAGGAATAAGTCTTCACAACCCACCCACCTCCCCTAGGAGTTGCATTTCTCTATCTTTCCCTTCCTTGCTCTCTCTCTCTTTGTCTCAGCTTTAAAACTTAACTGAGGAAAGGCAGTTGGGAAGGCGGGAAGGCAGCACGCAGGCGTGTTGGGATGCTTCCAAAAGCTTTCTGATTGGACGCTGGGAAGCGTTCCCGCGCAGACTCTGTCGGTACCGACGTACCCATATGTGAAGACTTATTCCTGCTGTTCCCAGAGATCACCTGTTACAGGTAAGTAACTGTGCTTTCCTGGGTGTATACTCTATTGCAGATTTTGGTATCAGCTGCAAAGAGGCAAATCTTACCCAACAGCCCTTATGCATTATCACTAACAAAGATGTTAAAAAGAATTGGACCAATGACAGATCCCTGGGACACACCACTGGTAACCACCTGCTCTGAGTGAGCTCCATTTACCGGTATCCTTTGTTTTTCTAAACCAAGCGGTAACTTTAGGGTCCATCCCTAGAGTGCTCAGTTTGTTTATAAGTCGCCTGTGAGGAACAGTGTCAAAGGCTTTACTGAAATCTAAATACACCACATCTAGGGCTCTCCCTCAGTCCAACTCCCTGGTCACCCAGTCAAAGAAATCGATCAGATTTCTCTGACAAGACCTGCCTCTAGTGAATTCTTGCTGCCTCAGATCCAGTAATCCACTGGACTCAAGAAACCTCACTATTTTCTCTTTCAGCACCACTGTGGTTAAACTAACTAGCCTGTAGTTTTCAACTACATCCTTACTTCTGCTTTTGTGTAAAGGGACAACGTGTGCCTCTCTCCAGTGCTCTGGCACCACTCCAGACTCAAATGAGGCATTGAAAGGGTAAGTCAGTTGAGCTGCTAGAAGGCCCCTGAGTTCCCTCAGTATTCTCGGGTGTATCCCATGTAGTCCCACCACTTTGTCTACTTTAAGTTTAGCTAGCTTCTCACAAACAGAGTTTTCTGAAAATTGTTCAAGATGCCCCTCGCTTCTGTTCCTGTTTGTGGGTGTTTTCTGGGGTCCTGTTCCTGTTTCTTCATCACAGAACAGAACTATTTAAGCAATTCTGCTTTATTCTCATCAGCTTCTACATATTCCTTCCCTTCACCCTTGAGTCTGACAATACCACACTTGCCCTTCCTCTTCTCACTAACGTATCTGAAAAATGTCTTAGCCCCCATTTTATTGCATTGGCTATTCTTTCTGAATCTTTGCTTTCCTGACTTTTGTTAACTTCTCTAAGTTTTTCCAACTATAGTTCCTGAGCGGTAATCCAGTTTAGTCCTCCACATCCGGGTAGTGCACCTCCTCCTGCAGCCTGGAGACTGGACCAATCAGAATCTTCTCTTGTCAGGATATCTGCTGCTGGAGCTCCCATCAGCCCCCAGTGTGTCCAGTCTCCTCGCAGCTGGATGACGTGTGTGCCTGGTTTTAGGCGCACTTAGGGACAGCTAGAGGCAACACTAGAGAGTTTATTTTGCTATTTCTTTTGATAAATTTTGGTTTTAATTTCCCTTACTTATTTTGAGGTAGCTATCTCTTTAAATTAAAGAAAGTACAGAGAGCCGGCTCAAAACGATTGGGAGCACAGATCTGCACTGCACCGCTGTCTTCTGTTCTGAAGACCCTTCCTGCAGTCTGAGGCTAGCACCTTCCTCCAGGACTGTTCGGAGGAGGGCTCAGTCTCTCCGGTCATCTGAAAGCGTTCGGGCAGCCTTTCAGCAACAGACCGGCTTCCCTTACGCTCCGTGCTGCAGTCATTCTGGTCACTGACAGCCGGTATCATACTTTACTCCCTCAGCGTGTCGGCGGTGATATTGGTGAGGTGCGGTGAGTTTCTGCTGGGTGCGGTGCTGCTCCTTGCCCCTTCTCTACCTTTACCTTATTTTCTTTGCTTTTAGTTTATTTTCATTTGATTTCCTTCGCGTCGGGGTTTTTCGCGCCATTTTTTTCCTGCCGGCTAAATGTGCCGCCGGCCATTTTGAAGCCCCGGTGTTTCTCCCGCCCGACATATTGTGGGCTGCAACGACTTGGCCTTCTTTTTTTTCGGCTATTTTAACATAGCGTTTTTGCTGGGGGAGGAGGCCTTTGCAGTTCCCGGTTGCTGGTTCTTAATAAAAAAAAAAAAAAAAAAAGGAAATAACAGACAGCTTTGCTACTAGGGAGCTTTGCTCCTTTTTTATTGCCTTGTCTATTTTTGTGGGGTCTGTTTGGACATGGCTGCCAGACCGCAGTGTGTCATCTGCGGATCACGCAGGGGAACGGTGGATGACTCTGGCGTCTGCAGAGGCTGCGCTTCCGTCTCCACCAATTTGGAACATCAAATGGAACACAAGGCATTATCCGGTCCTGCGAGTCCGGCGGTGCCGGCGGGCGACGCTCCTTCTCCTGACCCCCTGGCGTCTGGCTCTACGGTCCCTCCTAAAGGACAGGGGGGATCGTGGCCGATGGCGATGGCGGAGTCTGCCTTCCCGGATTTTTCTCCTGACTTTGTTCTGCTTATGCACCAAGCCTTTCGCTTGGGCCACTCGGGTAAGTTCCCTGGCGCCTGGTCGGCATCTGCTTCATCCCTTCAGGGCGTGGAGGCCCAGCAAGACGGTCAGCCTTCGGCCAAACGCCTCCGCGGCTTGGATCTCGACCATGACGACTTGGGCTGGCAGGATCCTGATGCTGAGGGGGATCCGGAAGGTGCTATGGACGAATTAGAGGATGGAGAAATTCCAGAACCTGAGGATCAAGCCCGGATTATTCGGGTCTTCCGTAAGGAGGAGCTAGTGCCTCTAATTACGGACTCTCTCCACGCTCTCAATCTCGCTGCTCCTCGTCCTCTCGAGGAAGACGGCTTGGAGGATCCCCTTATTCAAGCGGTGCGGGACTCCCAAGTGGTATTTCCAGTGCACCATGTAGTGGAACAGATTATTCAGACTGAGTGGGATCATCTCGAGTCCGGCCTTAAGGGGATTCGGACTATGCACCGCCTTTATCCATTGTCGGATAAAGACAAGGAAAGATTTAAATTGCCGCGAGTTGACGCCGCGGTGTCGGCGGTCACTAAGAAAACCACTATCCCGGTGGAAGGCAGTGCGCCTTTAAAGGACGCGCAAGATAAGAAGATGGATGGATTGTTGAAACAGTCCTTCGAGACCAATGCTTTTGTCTTTGCAGGCCTCCATTTGTGGGGCTTGGGTGGCTAGAGCCTGCTTGCGATGGGCTCAGCACTTGCGTCAGGGCCCTGGCTTAGATCAGCAGGGTTTGTTGGAGGTGACTCGGCTTGAGTCGGGGTCCGCTTATCTGGCGGATGTCCATTATGATTTGATTCGGACATTGGTGAATAGTATGGCCTCTTTGGTAGCGGCTCACAGGTCTCTCTGGCTGCGACATTGGGCGGCCGATGGTTCTTCCAAGTCCCGGCTCAGTAAGCTTCCCTTTAAGGGTAAGTTGTTGTTCGGGGATGACTTGGATAAATTGGTTAAGGATCTTGGGGAGTCCAAGGGTGGTAGACTCCCCGAAGATAAGCCTAAGCTGGGTAGAGGTGGGCCGACGGTGCGGGGTCAGTTTCGCGACTTTCGTAGATTTCGTTCGTCCCGCCTTTGGCCTTCCCAGCGCAGTCGGTATGGTACCAGAGGGCACGGATTTCGAGGTTTTCGAGGAGCTGGTAGAGGTTTCGCCGCAGCGTCCTCTTCGGCGTCCTCTTCCTTTAATCGAAAGCCACAATGAAACGAGGCAGGCCCCGGAAGGGGGGTTAGTCATCGGAGGTCGTCTTTGGGATTTTCTTCCTTCCTGGGCCCATATAACATCAGATCAATGGGTGCTCGAGATAATCCGAGAGGGTTACGCTCTCGAGTTTGCCTTTCCAATTCCCGACGCCTTTGTCCTTTCCCCCTGCAAGAGCGCACAGAAGGTACAGGCTATTCGGGAGACGTTATCTCGGCTCCTCGATTTGGGAGCAGTGATCCCCGTTCCGCCTTCTGAACGCGGCGTCGGTCGTTACTCCATTTATTTTGTGGTGCCAAAGAAGGACGGGTCTTTACGTCCAATTCTCAATCTCAAAGGTGTGAATCGCTTTCTCCGGGTCCCACATTTCCGGATGGAGACCTTGCGGTCCGTCATTGTAGCGGTGTGTCAGGGCGAGTTTCTTACCTCTCTCGATCTCTCGGAAGCCTATCTTCACATTCCCATCCGAACGGTACATCAAAAGTTCCTGCGGTTCGCCTTTCCGTGGGGCCACTTAAAATTTCAGGCAATGCCTTTCGGTTTAGCCACAGCGCTGCGCACCTTCACCAAGGTCATGGTGGTGGTGGCGGCGGCTTTGCGCAAGGACGGTATTTTAGTCCACCCTTACCTCGACGACTGGCTGATTCGGGCCAAGTCCGAGGACGAGAGTGTGCAAGTCACGGCCAGGGTGGTAGCGTTGTTGAGTTCCCTCGGCTGGGTGGTCAACGAGAAAGAGAGTCATTTGTTGCCGACGCAAACTCTCGAGTACCTCGGCGTTCGTTTCGACACGGCGAGAGGGTTGGTGTGCTTACCGGAGCGCCGAATTCTCGCCTTGCAGAAACTCGTGCGGGTTTTCTTGGGGATTCCCGCTCGGTCCGCGTGGTGGTACCTGCGTCTGTTGGGCACTATGGCGGCGACGCTGGATGTGGTGCCGTGGGCCAGGTTCCATATGCGGCCGCTACAGAGGGTGCTATTGCGTCGCTGGTCGAACCAGTTGGATTCCTTGAACAAGCGGTTGCCTTGCCCAAAATCGGTCCGGTTGTCCCTCCGGTGGTGGCTGTGTGCGAAGAACCTCCGGATGGGGCTTCCTCTGGAGCAGCTCTCTTGGGTCCCGTTCATCACGGATGCCAGTCTGTTGGGCTGGGGAGCCCACTGCGAAGGCCGATATACGCAGGGGACCTGGTCCACCCTCGAAGCGACTTGGTCGATCAACTGTCTCGAATTACGGGCGGTGAGACTCGCGTTGAAAGCCCTCGAGACGTTGATCCAGGGGCGTGCAGTGCGAGTTCTCTCGGACAACTCGGCGACAGTGGCGTATATCAACCGCCAAGGCGGAACGGGCAGTGTAGCCATGGAGAGCGAGGGAGAGGCCTTGTTCGCTTGGGTGGAGAGCCGCCTTCCGGCCCTTTCAGCGGCGCATATCGCCGGAAAAGACAACGTGATGGCGGACTTTCTCAGCAGGGTGCAGGTCGATGCTGGCGAGTGGGAACTGAACCCTCAGGTGTTCGCGCAGATAGTTCGCAAGTGGGGGCTGCCGATCATGGACCTTATGGCAACGTTTCAGTCAGCGAAGTCGGGGCGGTTCTTCAGCAGGCGGAGAGAACGCATGTCCGAGGGTATCGACGTGCTCATTCAGCCGTGGCCGACGGAAGGTCTTCTGTATGTCTTCCCACCGTGGGCGTTGATCGGTCGCGTCGTTCAGCGCATCAAGGCGCACCGGGGGTGGGTCTTGCTCGTGGCTCCAGACTGGCCAAGGAGGCCGTGGTATGCGGACCTGATTCGTTTGCGCCACGGAGTGGCTTGGAGGCTGCCTTCGCTTCCGGATCTGCTTCTCCAGGGACCGTTGCGGATGCCTCAGGTGGATCGATTCTCGCTTACGGATTGGCCATTGAAAGGTCTCGGTTGAAGAAGAAAGGTTATTCTCCTGAAGTGGTGGCCACGCTCCTCCGGGCTCGGAAACCCTCCACATCACTGGCGTATGTGCGGGTGTGGAGGTTGTTTGAGGATTGGTGTTCGCGACGTGGAGTTCGTGCGGCTACGGCCTCGGTGGCGGTGATTCTCAGTTTCTTACAGAACGGTTTTGACAAGGGCTTAGCGGCCAGCTCTTTGAAGGTGCAGGTGGCAGCGCTGGCGTGTTACCGCGGCAGAGTTCTGGGGGTTTTCCTCGGGGCGCATGCGGACGTTCAACGCTTTCTCAAAGCGGTTCTCAGGTTGCGTCCTTCGCGCAGAGCGTCAGTTCCTTCATGGGATTTGAATCTCGTTTTGCAGGCCTTGGTTCGCAAACCCTTTGAACCCCTACGAAGTGCGTTGGTTAAGGATTTGACACTGAAGACGGTCTTTCTGGTAGCGATCTGTTCGGCGCGACGCATCTCTGAGTTGCAGGCGCTTTCGTGTCGAGAGCCGTTTTTGTCTTTTGCGCGCGATCGTGTGATTCTGCGGCCAGTTCCTTCCTTTTTGCCTAAGGTAGTATCGCCTTTTCATTTGAATCAGTCTGTTTTTCTTCCAGTCCTTTCTTCCGAAGCGGAAGGTCCTGCGGACGGGGGTTTGCATTGTCTTGATGTGAAGCGAGTCCTTCGTCGTTACCTAAAGGTGTCGGAAACGTTCCGTAAGACTGATCGTTCGTGCTTTTTGGCGGAACCCGCAAAGGAGAGGCGGCGGCAAAGGCTTCCATCGCTTGGTGGCTTAAGGAGGCGATTGCTTCGGCATATATTTTGCAAAATCGACCGGTTCCGGTGGGTTTGAGAGCCCATTCTACCAGAGCTCAGGCGACGTCCTGGGCAGAGCATTGTCTGGTTCCGCCTGCGGACATTTGTAGGGCGGCTACTTGGTCGTCTCTTCATACCTTCAGTAAACATTATCGGTTGGATGTCCTCGCCGCTCAGGATGCTGCTTTTGGTTCAGCGGTATTGCGCGCCGGATGGCAGGGTCCCGCCCGGTGTTGACTGCTCTGTTACATCCCGGATGTGGAGGACTAAACTGGATTACCGCTCAGGAAATAGAAGTTACACTTACCTGGTAATTGTAGTTCCTGGAGGATCCAGTTTAGTCCTCCTTCCCTCCCAAGTGTCACTGTGATTAGTAGCGGCGCGCTTACGGTGAACGACGAGGGGTTTCTTCTGTCTACTTTCTACTTCCTTTTTTGCCAGTTTCTGTTCAGATGGCTGACTTAGGACTGCTTCTTTCTTCGGGTGGAGGCAGAGGCGCTGTGCAGAGTTGGCTCCCTCATTTGGGGAGGGGGTCGTTTATCCGTTAGGGGGATAAGTTCTGGTTAGATATATATTTCATTATCTCATGTGTTGCTTCTTTGAGTCTGCTTTGTTAATAGTTCACTGGGGGCTGATGGGAGCTCCAGCAGCAGATATCCTGACAAGAGAAGATTCTGATTGGTCCAGTCTCCAGGCTGCAGGAGGAGGTGCACTACCCGGATGTGGAGGACTAAACTGGATCCTCCAGGAACTACAATTACCAGGTAAGTGTAATTTCTATATATCTGTCTTCCTCTTTCTGTGCTCTCTTGTATTTCATGAAGGCTTCCCTCTTTTTTTTTTTTTTTTCCTTCTTTTCAGCTACTCCATTTGAAAACCATAGCGGTTTCCTTTTACCTTTTATTTGCCATTTTAACAAAAAAAATTGGTTGCCCTTAAAATATCCCATTTCAGTTTTGCCTATTGTCTTTCTACATGCCCCAGCTGTTCCCATCCCACTAATGACTGATGTATTGGCCCATTTTGGCAAAGTTAGTTTTCCTAAAGTTTAAGACCATCTCTTTTGAATGGATTCTAGCAGCCCTAGTCCTAATACTGAACCACATCATCTGGTGATCACCTGATGTGAAATGATCTGCCACTATCACATCAGAAAGTGCTTACCGATTGAGAAAGTGTAAGTCCAGTATGGCCCCTTCATGTGTGGATTCTGTTACCAGTTGCCTGAATAGTTTCCCTGTAGAGAATCCAGGATTTCCTTACTTCTAGATGATACTGCAGCAGGGATGTGCCAATCAATATCTGGCATATTGAAATCCCCTGCTGCGGTTGATTGGCAATGCTGCATATGTCTTCAATTAACTCTCCGTCCACCTCTTCAACCTGTGAGGGAGGTCTGTATATCACATTAATGCAACTAGATTTCTCTTTCCCTCTTTCTAGTTTAACCTACAGTGCCTCCTTTCTCCCTTTTAAGTACTGTATTTCTATAGCTTTAATATTTTTTTACATATAGTGCACTCCTACCCTGTCCTTTCTGAATAAAGTATAGCCTGGTATAGTTACATCCCAGTCATGGTTGTTTATGAACCATGTCTCTGGCACTGCCACTATTAAATCCAAGCCAGCCTCTCCCATTGAAGCCTCAACATCTTTGATCTTATTTTACATGGTATGAGCATTTATAGACACTTACTTCCAGATGTTGCCTCTTGCCTATTTCTATAAAGGTATTTAATATTTTGTTTTCCTGGGGGCTTTCTTCACCCATCCCCAATGAATCTAGTTTGAAGCCCTCTTTAGTAGGTTAGCCAATCTGCTACTGAAGACATGTTGACCCTTCTTGGACAGATAGATGCTATCTCTGCTCTGCAACCCTTGGAACAGCATCCCATGGTCCAGGAAACCAAAACGCTCTAGATGACACCATCCACATAGCCATGCATTCATCTCCAGGATGCAAGCTTCTCTCTGCCTTGGCCTTTACCCTTAATGGGTAGAATTGAAGAGAACACCATGTGTGCCCCTGTCTGCTTCACCCTCTGTCCCACAGCCATGAAGTCACTTTTGATATGCTCGGAGGGCTACCTGGCGCTATCATTTGTGCGGACATGGATGAGCAACTTTGGGTTATAGTCAGTGGGCTTGATACATCTTGGCAAAATCTCTGTACCATCTCAGATTTTGGGATCTGGCAGGCAGCATACCTCTCTGGACATCAAGTCTGGTCGGCAGATGGATACCTCAGTACCCCTCAGAAGAGAGTCACCAACCACCACTACCCTTCACTTCCTTGTGGTCACTGATTCTGCAACTTTGGAGTGCTCGAGCTCTGGTTTTTCCCTTTCCAGGGGTGCTTTCACCACCTCCACTTCCAGGGCTGTATAAATGGTTCTTAAATTCCAGGGCTGGAGGAGTTGGATTGGTAATTCTGCAGGCCCTGGTGACTTGTGTCCAACCTTCATCATTCTGTAGGCTCCCATCTTCTCCTCTACTGGAGAGCTTGGATGTTGCAAGAAGCATCTCATCCTTGTACTTCTCACTGTCTTGAATGCTCCTCAGCCTCACCACCTCTTTTCTGAGCGCCTCCACTTGTTTCCTGAGAGCTCCAGTCTGCAGACATCCTGTACACTGGCTTTGGGATTTCTGTCTGGACAGAGGCAGAAACTGTAACGGGGGCAGCAGGTTTGGTGATATTTTTCCCAGCCAGTATTCAATCGGTGGAGCTTAGGTACCTGTTGAAGTAAAAGAGAGAGAGATCTACCGAAGTACCAACCTGTTTGTTAGTTGTCCTTTCAGAGAAAAAGCAGTTAACCTCTTTTGTGTGTGCTAAATATGCTGATTCCAAGTCCCTGTGTGTAGCTAATTGGGGGAGGTACCCTATAAAGTAAGACAGCTCACATGGGGTGGGTGGAAGTTGGAGGGGGTAGGGAGGGAACTAACACCTGATGAGGTGACAGTAGGTTCAAAGAGCTGAGAGAGATACTAAAAGCAATGTTTAAACCTACATCACTAGAGACAATATTCCCCCTTTTGAACTAAAGCACCAAAAAGAATATAACTGTTTTAAAAATGTGCCACCACTCTTTAAGAGCTTTCCAGCAAAGAGCTAGTAATTTAAAAGCCACACACTCTTACCTTTGCTTGAAATGCAGAGCCCCTGTTGGGGTGCTCATCCTAGGGACTGCTCGAGTTTTGGCCACCTCCATGTGGTATTCCCCCAGAGCTCTTCCCATGGACGGTGCCTTATGTGGGTGGACTGCCTTACACCTTCGACTGTAAATGTTAGGCCACAGCGGTGGGTGTTCTGTATGGTAGACTATGGAGGTGCTTCTTGACCCTATGGACCACGTTTAGTAGAAGTGTTGATTGAGCATGGCCCCCAGCCCCCTTGGCTCTAATGCTCCCTCGTCACCCAACATGGGGGATGCATTCTAGAATGGCTATAATGCTGTCCAAGCCATATCAGAGGACTGACAGAGGGGGACCCATCCCCCACACACGCATACCAGAGGCCTTTTACTATGTTCCCTGCAACCTAGGTGAACAGGAACCCTGGGAGCTCAGGGCGAGGGGGGGTGTCCTCGGTGTTCCCCATGATGGACACGGAGGACACCCTGCATCTTCAGATGCTATGTTTGAACCCTATCTCCCATAGTTAGGGACACAGCACAGACTCTCTGCATGTGTTTGCTTTTCTTATTTGAATGCCTTACCCTCTCATACTTAGCCTTAGTGCTCTGAGCTGTGCAGCTGGTTGTGCCTATCAGGACTGTACAGGGTGCAAAGGCTTAAAAGGGTGCATTTTAGCTGTCTTCCGTTGCCTGCTGCTGCTGTCACTTTTTCTTCTCTCAGCGGTGGCAGGCAATGGCAGGACAGCTAAAATGCACACTTAAGCCTTCTCGCCAGCATGCAAGAATAGGGAGGGACAGATCTGCTTAGCATGCCGGTGACTTGCACATCGGGCGTGCCTCTTCTCTCCTGCCGCGGGGGGAGTAGGGGGGGCGCGTACCCGATGTGCAAGTTGCACAGGGCCCGCTCTTCACTCGGTACGGCCCTGGTGCCTATCATCACTCTCCATTCTGAACTGGCCAACTACTACTTAGGGCACATTTTATTATTCTCCATAGTGGTTCCGTAGACCACTGTCGCCTTCATAACACATTTGTGTCTTTTCTTTGGGGGATGTGCATTAATGCCTTCACTGTGCGCATGTGTTATGGCTGTGCATTTCCTACTACTGCCCTAGTGATGCGATTAGTGTGGCCTACTGCAGCTATGCCCCTTGTCTACCATACGTGCTAGGCTCCGCTGTGCTTAAAACATGCACTAACTGTGTTTTCCCCCTGCTACTCATGATGCTTTAGTAAACATGCCCCAAAGAGGGTTGTAAAGACATTCCATGAGCCATGCTTTCCTCACTTGCTTTGCTTTTAGATTCAGAGGGGAATTTTATTTTCTTTTTTTTTCCTTTCCATTTCATGTCTGTTTTGCTTCTACTAGAGGTTTTCGAACTAGTCCCTAGGACACACTACTACTGCTTATGTTTTGTATAGCGATACAAGGCCTGTGCAGCGCTGTAGGAGACAGTCCCTTCTCAATAGAGCTTACAATCGTTTGAAGAAAGAGACAAACGCAACCAAGAAGGGGACTAGGCTAGAACTAAGGAGAAATGGTAATAAAACACAAGGGTGGTAAACAGGATGACAACGGGGTCTAGATCCAAAAAGAGCCTTGAAGAGGTGGGTTTTTAGCTTGCATTTGAGTAGGAGTAGGACCAGGCACATCCAGCCTAGGACTGCCAACTTTTCTATAGATCCTGTCTGGACACCCCCTCCCCAAACTTGAGAATGGGGAAAGAGTAGACTTATACTCTCTGCCACACTTACATATTAAATAATGTTCATTTTTTATGTGTTTTTCATTTTGCTTTCTGAGGGTGGAAGGGATATTAGTGATCAATGCTGGAAATGGAGGTGGGGCTAAAGAACAAATGTAAGGGAGACGATCTGTGATATCTTCATATTTCTTTCAATAAACAAAATTAATCTTCCTTTGATCTCACATACACATTTTAATTATGTTCCTTATCCTCCAAGCTGCCCTTCCTCCCACCCCATCCCAGTTTCCTTCCTTCTCATCCCCTATGGGCAATCATTATTGCCGTTTCAATCCTATCTTATCCTCATTAAAACTAGCACCCTAGGTCCCATAAACTCAAGCCATTACTCCACCAGGCTCAGTCCCGCACAGTATGCCAAGCACTCATTACACCACTGCTTGACTACGGAAACTTGTTATATCAAGGCCTCCCTCAACAAACCTTACACCCACTTCAAATGGTGCAAAACACCGCAACACGCATTATCACAGACATCCCAAGATCTGAACACATCACCCCAGTCTTACAACAACTACACTGGCTACCTATGATGGCCAGAACAAAATTCAAAATAATCCTAATCATCTTTAAAATCATCCACCAGCTCTCAGCAGAGGCACTACAATACATAATGAAAGATACCTGCAACAGACCGAAAAGAACCAATAAAGACAACATGATCGGCACACCTGCAGGATTCCACAAGACCAAACAAAACTTCAAAAAGAGCTCCCTCCTTACTGGTGCCTGTGCTCTGGAACTCCCTCCCAACAAGCCTGAGAGCACTGAATGACCTAACAGACTTCCGAAAGGACCTCCAAACCTACCTCTTTGTTGAAACTTATCAACAGACAGAAAGCGGTCCCCACCTAAACGGTAATGCATCTACTGCCGATAACTCGATACTCACTCATCCCCAAAGAGACATACACTAACCCCAAACAAACATAATATAACACTGTTGATTACCTTGTAATGTCCAAATGTGACCTATATGATAAATGTAACCCTCCAATTGTACTGTCTAGATCTTCTAAGTTCCCTTATGTTAAATGAAACACTCCATTGTGATGTGATGTGACCACTTTGATTAAAGGATAAGATGGTATACAAATCTGTTTAAATGAATAAATTATATAGAACCTTTCATTTATTGCTATATGTTCTAACTCTCCTTATTTTTTAGACTTCTAGAATTTGCATACATTCATTTCAAAATTTATCTTTTGCTAATATTAACAGTCTAAAAAAATTGTATTCTTCAATTACATTTTTTTTGTTGGACTGTTGTCTCAAAAGAACAGAATCTCATAACAAAGCTTCCATTTTATTCTAATTACTAAGCAAATGAATGCCCAAGAAAGTGTATGAAAACATCACAACAGATACAATAAAACTTATCTGATGCCAGTGATATTTCCACTCCTGCATTTATCGCCATTAAGTTCAACGAAAGTCAATCATCTGGTCTCTCTTCTCCATTAAAGGACCAGGTAGCCAGGTAGAACAAGCCAGTAATGTAAGGAATCGCTGTCCAAAATGTGACACGGGTCTGTGTTTTGGGCTCTTCAAATGTCAATAGAGCCTTCTTTCGAGCAATACTTTTGAAGAAGATTCCATCCACATATAATGTAGCCTCATACCTCTGAATTGCTCATCTTGTAGAAAAAAAATGAGATCACTTTTATGACAAAAAACTGACATACTCCTTCCACATCATTAGCTCCAGCTACAATTATCCTAACAAGCTCCACCAATCTAATTCTTGGTTCAAACCTAATGATGAAACTGATCTCAACTGATAAATCCATGATTGTTCAAGATGTTACAAATGAGAGGTCCCATCACTGCCCTGAGGATTCTGTGGGACATTATCTAGTATGTGCCATTTTAAAATCAGAAAATTCACGACCATGTTATAAACAATGGGATACTATTGGTGTGGAAAGAACCTTAGTGTTAATCCTTGAACAGTGTTGTAAACTGCTCTTGATTGGTCTTGTGGTCCTACCTACATATTTTAGCAGGCAGGGACAAATTAATAAATTCACCAGACAGGTAGTATGCCAACGTGATGTATAGGCCTTGTTAGTAGAAACATCTGTCCATTCTCTACCCTCTAGCGTAGTGATACAAAAGTCACAGATAGAACAGGAAAAATGGACCAATGTCTACAATGATGGTTATTTATTTATTTATTTATCTGTATTTATATCCCGCTTTTCACCGGGTCAAAGCGGTGGGACACATAACAGGGGGGGGGGGCCATCACCGGGGGCTCAACATTAATGATTTAGGATGGACATAGAGACTGACAAGATAGACAGTTACTGGTCTGAGGATCTTGAAGAGAATAGGGGTTCCTATTCAGAGATGTTCTTGGAATAGGACGGTTTTTAGGATGATTAGTTAGTAGGATGATCGTACTCCCATGATGTATGTACAACATAATCTCAAATATTGCAGCCACGATTGTAGGCTATAGTGAACCTTCCCTGAAAAAATTGTATGCTGTTGTGTTTTCATACACGTTCTTGGGCATTCATTTGCTTAGTAATTAGAATATTCTCCAGGACCAAGCAGGAAGTCAGTCCTCACTTATGGGTGACGTCGGCGCCGACGGAGCCCTCGCGGAGCAATTTTCCCCAGCTTTCGCAGAAGCCTTTGGGCATTGCAGCGCGCATGCGCGGTCCCCTTCCTGCCTAGGGATTTATTTATTTATTTTATTTCAGTGCTTTTTTATACCGCCCCTTCCAGAGATCAGGGGCGGTTTACAAGGAACTTAAACAACAATATAGCAGAACATTGCAATATTGAATTACATTAAACATTAGTTGAGCAAAAACAAGGAACTTAAACAACAATATAGCAGAACAGTGCAATACTGAATTACATTAAATATTAGGTGAACATAAACTAGGTTACATAATAACTAGGTTAAATGGAAAACAATGTGAGGGTTATTAACATAAAAGGAAATATAAAACTATGTTACAAGGAGTCATAAAACTATGTTACAAGGAACCAGAAGGGTAGATTTACATGGTTAGTAAGAGACTATAAAAGTTATTTGTGATCAGTCTTCTTTTTTCCGCGGAGCCCTACAGACGTAGTCTGTTACCGCCGCAGAAAAGTTGATTTCTTTGATTTGTTTTTACGTTAAATTTTTCTTGGTTCGTGTGTTCCTCTTCCCGCCGGGCCTCGATATCCTCTATTGGGCCCGTCTACTTTTTATTTTATTCCAACTGGCGTTCCCGCCACTTTTTTCCTTCATCCCTGGCAGCGCCGTCTTTCGACCTTGCGGGGTTCTTTTTCCCCCGATGGCTGCCAGCGGTTTTAAAAAGTGTGATCGTTGTATCAGACTCATGTCTCTCACCGACACGCATGACTGCTGCCTCCGCTGCCTCGGGGCCGAACATGACCCTATGAGCTGCGGCCCGTGCAGCAAGATGTCCTTGAAGGCGCTCAGGAGCCGGCAGTCGCAAAGGGATCGGATCTTCTCTGACTCCGCGCGGACCTCGTCAGAGGCCTCGACGCCTTGTGGCTCCGGCTCGGAGCATCGTCGGAGTTCTTCTGAGCGGGGCTCCCCCGGCCGGGAAAACCGGCGGGAGAAGAAGCCCGCGAGGGTGGAGCCAGGAGGCGACCCCGGTCCTTCGAGGGACAGGTCACCTAGCCCGGCCCGACACCCCGGGCCGTCGGAGGGGGAAAGGCCTTCGAAGCTTCCTCGTCTCGAAGTGGAGTCTCCTAGACACGTGAGTGCTATAGTCCTCCTGGACTCCCCCACAGATGAACCAACGTCGGGCCCGACGCCGTCGGGGCCCGAGTCGGCGGCTGCTGGGTCTTCTGAGCTTGATCTCAGACTGACGTCCTTGGAGCGCAGTATATCTGCCTTCATGGACCAGCAGCGGGCATGGATCACTGGTCTCGCCAGTGCATCTGCCCCGACCACCGGGACGTCGATGCTCCAGTCGACCCCGGAGGCCGAGTAGATCCTCGAGTCCATGCGAGCTCGAGTCGATCCTCGGCCTAGGTCTCCCTCGGCTTCCCATTCGGGACCGAGGTCCTCGACGCCGGCCTCGGCATCGGGGCGGCGGTCCCCGGGCCCCGCCCACGCAGAACCGCTCGATTCCTCCTCGGAGTCGGGCTGGGACACAGAGGAGGACGAGTCACCCGGTTCTTTCCAGACTCGGTGCGTCCCCTCCGATTCGCCCAAGTCGGAGCCTCGGAGGCGGTCCCCCCCGGAGGATACCCGGTTCTCCGACTTCGTGAGGGGCATGGCCAAGGCTTTGGCCTTCCCCGCGGATCCGGAGGAGGAACCCCGAGCCGAGGAGCTCGAGGCCCTTCAATACGACTCCCCCCCGAGGGAGGCCTTCACTGTACCGGTTCCCCCGATGCTGGAGCGGCTTCTCTTCCGCATGTGGGAGAGCCCAGCCTCTACGCCAGTGTTGAGCAAGCAGGTCGATTCCATGTATCGAGTCCGCAAGAGCCCCGTGTTCCAGAAGGCGCAGCTTCCGCACCACTCCATGGTGGTGGAGTCGGCCATGCATCGACTTAAGAGTCAAAAGATGCACTCCTCGGTGCCCCCGGGTAAGGAGGCCTGGAACCTGGACGCCCTCGGTAGGAAGTGCTTCCAGGGCTCTATGCTTGCTTGTCGGGTCCAGACATATCAGCTGTATATGGGTATGTACCTCCGAGACCTGGCGAAAGAAATTGAGGGTTTCTCTGCCGGTCTCTCCGAGGAGCCCTTGCAGCGGTTCCAGGCCTTATCCTCAGGGATTCGAGAATGTTCGAAGTTCATTTCTCGAGCGGCCTATGATGGCTTCGAGGCATCAGCTCGGGTAGCCGGAGCCGGCATCGGGGCTCGCCGCCAGGCTTGGCTTCAATCATCCGACCTCGAGCCATGGGTGCAGGACAAGTTGGTCGATGTTCCTTGCCGAGGGGAAAACCTCTTCGGCAAACCCATGGCCGAAAAGGCGGCGGAGCTCGAGTCCGAGACTCTCACCAGGACTCGCCACTCCAGGAAGTCCTTGGCCCCTTCACAGAAGAAGAAGGGCTCGGGCAAGAAGCCTTTTTACCCGAGGAAAGTGTTTGCTTATACGCATCACCAACCACAATGTCAGGCCACTACCCCCCTTCAGGGGCAGCGGCCTAGGGGACAGGGTAACTGTTCCCGGAAGCAAAAAGCCCCCAAACCCACCACGCAGGCCCCCGGCCCAGCAGGGTGGAGGTTTTTGACTATGCCAGCACGGGGGGTCGGCTGACCCACTTTGCTCACAGGTGGTCAGCCATTACATCCGATGCCTGGGTGTTGCAGGCGGTCCGCAAGGGCTACCTCCTGCGTTTTCACCAGGTGCCCCCCCTCTACTTCCCAGGGGAGCCTTCCAGACCCCCGCTGCACGAGGACGTACTCCTTCAGGAGCTGCAAAGCCTGCTTCAAGAACGGGCGGTGGAGCCAGTGCCCCAACACTTGTGGGGTCACGGGTTTTACTCGAGGTACTTCCTGGTTCCAAAGAGAACAGGAGGCCTCAGGCCCATTCTAGACTTGCGCAACCTCAACAAGTTCCTGCTGCGGGAAAGGTTTCAGATGCTTACCCTTGGAACCCTACTGCCCTACCTCCAGTGGGGAGATTGGCTATGCTCCTTGGATCTAAAGGATGCTTATACCCACATCCTTATTCATCCGGACCACCGACAATACCTAAGGTTTGTGGTGGCAGGGAATCATTATCAGTACCGAGTGCTGCCTTTTGGCCTGTCCTCCGCTCCCAGGGTGTTCACGAAGTGCCTGGCAGTGGTGGCAGCCTTCCTGAGGCTTCAAGGCCTCTTCATCTTCCCATACCTGGACGACTGGCTCATCCGGGCGTCGTCGGCTCCAGAGGTCGCCCAGGCCGCCCAACGTACGGTGGCTCTGCTTCAGCACTTGGGCTTCGTCATAAACTTCGAAAAGTCCGCTTTGCTCCCCTCTCAGGACCTCGAGTTCATAGGGGCACGGCTGGACACTCGGCGGGCTCGTGCCTTCTTACCTCTGGAACGGGCCAACAGGCTCATGGCCCTAGCTGGCGGGTTCAGCGGCGAGTCGCCGGCCCCTGCCAGACAGTTCCTGCAGTTGCTCGGGCACATGGCCTCCACGGTCCATGTCACTCCGAACGCCCGTCTACATATGAGACATACCCAGTGGAGCCTTTGCTCTCAGTGGCATCAGGCCACAGGGAGGCTGTCGGACCTGTTACAGGTTTCCGACCGTCTGGTCTCCTCCCTGCAATGGTGGCTTCACCTGCCCAATCTAGTGCTCGGCATGCCCTTTCAGTCTCCACCGCCGTCCCGGGTGCTCACGACAGATGCTTCCCTCCTGGGTTGGGGGGCGCACTGTCGGGGGACATGCACTCAAGGCCTTTGGATGCCTTGGGAAGCCGCCCAGCAGATAAACTTCCTGGAGCTCCAGGCGATCCGCCTAGCTCTGCGGACCTTCTCTCACCTAACGTTCGGTCAGTCCGTACTGGTGCAGACGGACAATCAGGTGGCAATGTTCTACGTGAACAAAGAGGGGGGCACGGGCTCCCTCCTTCTATGTCAGGAAGCCCGGAGGCTGTGCTCTTGGGCGGTCGATCACGACATCCTCCTCAAGGCGGTTTACCTGCCAGGGCAGGACAACTGCCTGGCGGACAAGCTGAGCCGGATCCTGCTACTACACGAATGGAAGTTGAACCCCGCGGTGGTTCAGCAGATCTTCCTCCGGTGGGGCTCTCCCACCGTGGACCTGTTTGCCAGTCCCCTGAACAGGCAGCTCCCCAGGTTCTGCTCCCGGCACCCTCATCCTCTTCGAGTAGCGCCGGATGCTTTCCTCATCTCGTGGTCCACGGGTCTGCTGTATGCCTTCCCTCCCACGCCACTAGTGTCCCGGACATTGTTCAGAGTTGTCCAGGACAGGGCCTCCGTGATCCTGGTAGCGCCCCGGTGGCCGAGACAACCGTGGTTCCCTCTGCTTCTACAGCTGGCGGTGGACACCCCTCTCCTTCTGGGGTTTCAGCCCGATCTCCTGACCCAGGATCAGGGAACTCTTCTGCACCCCAACCTCCGGGCTCTGCACCTGATGGCCTGGCTGCTGAAAGGGTAGTCCTAGCTCCGCTTCTGCTACCCCCGGAGGTGGAAGCCGTCGTCCTAGCATCTCGGTGACCTTCCACCCGGAAATCTTACGCCCTCAAATGGCGTCGTTTCTCGGTCTGGTGTTCTCAGCGATCTGAGGACCCCTTCGCTTGTTTAGTATCGGTGGTACTGCAATATTTGCTTCACCTATCCGATCTAGGTCTCAAATCCACCTCAGTGCTCTCTCTGCACATCATTCACCGGTTGAAGGCCAGCCTCTCTCTTCGCACCCCTTGGTGGCGCGTTTCCTCAGAGGCCTCCTTCTACTTAAGCCTCCGTTGCGCCCCCCAGCCCCTGACTGGGACCTCAACGTGGTTCTGCAAAGGCTTACCTGCCCTCCTTTTGAGCCCATGGCTACCTGCCCTCTTTGTTTCCTCTCCTGGAAAACTCTCTTCTTGGTAGCCCTCACTTCCGCTAGGCGAGTGAGTGAGCTACAAGCCCTAGTGTCGGAGCCCCCGTACACTAGGTTCTACAGGAATAGGGTAGTCCTGCGGACCCACCCCAAGTTTCTTCCAAAGGTGGTCTCCCACTTTCACATCAACCAGGAGGTGGTTCTTCCGACCTTCTTTCCCAGGCCACACACCAGCTGAGCTGAGACAGTGCTGCATACCCTGGACTGTAGAAGAGCCTTATCCTTCTATCTTGACCGTACGCGAGAGCATAGAAAAGCGGTCCAGCTTTTCGTCTCGTTTGACCCCAATCGGTTGGGGGTACCTGTCTCTAAGCGTACTCTGTCCATCTGGGTAGCCGACTGTATCGCCTGGACTTACGGGGCAGCCGGTCTCTCCTTGGAAAGTTGTGTCACGGCACATCGGGTCAGGGCGAAGGCCGTGTCTGTGGCTCACCTCCACTCTGTTCCATTGGCAAACATCTGCCGGGCCGCTACTTGGTCTTCAGGTCAGACCTTTGCGGCTCATTACTGCCTGGAAAGGGAGTCCCGCACGGACAGTGCTTTCAGTCAGGCAGTCCTCCACAATCTCTTTGAGGTTTAGGCAACTCCTACCCTCCGGCCCTGGCGTTTGCTACCGGCCGGATGCGTATTCAGAGAAGATTCCTTCCCTCTGTACTGTTGAGCCTCAGGGAGCTCTTTTTAGGCTTGAGGTCTCCGGTAGCCTTAAGCTTGGGAGTCCCATAAGTGAGGACTGACTTCCTGCTTGGTCCTGGAGAAAGAGTAGTTACTCACCTGTAACAGGTGTTCTCCAGGAGCAGCAGGAATCAGTCCTCACAACCCTCCCTCCTCCCCTCGGAGTTGCAGTCATTCTTTTTGCATATTTTTGCTAACTTTTGCTAACTTTTGCTGTCTTGCCGCTATGTCATCAGACTGAGCAAGATGGCATCCCTAGGCGGGAAGGGGACCGCGCATGCGTGCTGCAATGCCCAAAGGCTTTCTGCGAAAGCTGGGGAAAATTGCTCCGCGAGGGCTCTGTCGGCGCCAACGTCACCCATAAGTGAGGACTGATTCCTGCTGCTCCTGGAGAACACCTGTTACAGGTGAGTAACTACTCTAAATGGAAGGTTTGTTACAAGAGAGGTTCTCTTCATTCAAGACAAACACTCTAACAAAAAAAATTAAAGTGAAGAATACAAATTTTTTGGGGACATTCAGGTCAAACTTTGTAATTGTGGATAGTTTAGGCAATTTAGACCATAGTTTACATTCATCTATAAATATTAACAGTCTGCCATTTTGATGATGGGGTTAATTTGGAATCTTTCAACTGTCTGATTTTTACTTAAATGCACCTGGGTTACTTTAACCTTTGTTGAAACCTTTCTATTGTGTTACCCTGACTTCCTTGTTTTACTAGTATCCTTCAAGAATACATTTATTTTTATTTAGCTGTATTTATATTCCGCTTTTCACCGGGTCAAAGCGGTCAATTGGGGGATACATTTAACACGAGGGGATATGACACACATACGTTAATACTTACAGGGAACATGGGCAATGGAGGGTTAAGTGGCTTGCCCAAGACCACAAGGAGTGCCTATAGGACTAGAAATCCCAGTCCCTCCGGCCTGAGATTGCTGTCCCCAGGTGGGACTTGAACCCCCGGCCCTCCGGCCTGAAGTACCTTGTCCTAATCTACATCATTCCGAATCATGTGCTCTGGAGTTTTCCTCCATTATCTAGTTTAAAAGCTGCTTTATCTCCTTTTTAAAAGTTAATGCCAGCAACCTGGTTCCACACTGGTTAAGGTAGAGCCCATCCTTTCAGAAAATCCCACTCCCCCTTCCCCAGAATGTTGCCCAGTTCGTAAGAAATACAAAACCTCTTCCTTGCATTGAGAATTCAGAGCTCTGCCTGCCTGTTGGGTCCTGTGTGTGAAACAGGAAGCATTTCTGAGAATTCTCGATTTCAACTTTCTACCTAAAAGCCTAAATTTGGCTTCTAGAACCGCTTGCCCACATTTTCCTATGTCATTGGTACTGACATGTACCAAGACAGCAGACTCCTCCCCAGCACTAAAACTTGTCTAGATGGAACGTGAGGTCTGCCATCTTTACACCAGACAGGCATGTTACCAGGCTCTCCTCCCATCCAGCCAGCCAGCTATCTATATGGCTAATGATCAAATCAACAACTATAACTGCCAACCTAACCCTTTCCTCATGGGTACCTGGCTCTGGAAACACATCCTCGATGCAAGCGGGTATTACGTTAGATGGAGAATAGGTCCTAGCTACAGGATCACTTCCTGCCACACCAAGGTGATGCTCTCCTTTCATGTGACCTCTCTCCGTGGCAGCAGAGAGCTGCCAGACTTGAGGTTAGACTTCTCTACTATATCCCAGTAGGTCTTGTCTGTATACTTCTGTCTGCTTCAGCTACTCCAAGTCTGCTACTCTAGCCTCCAGAGATTGGTTTCAATCACTGAGAGCAAAGAGCACTTTGCACTTAATGCACACAAGACCTCTCATCAACTGGGAGAAAATCATACATGTAACACTCGGTGCAAAAGACTGGATAACTCCCATCTCGGTGCTAGACTGCTGTCTGTATCTTATATTTAAAGATTCCTTTTAGCTATTTAAAGTTGTTGTTATTTAAAATTACTAGGGGAATAGGCATACTTGAACCAATACAATTATAACGCATGATTATAAGGGGCTGGTATAGGAGGCTATAAATCAAGGATTCTGCCTGTGGTGGGTGGGGAATGGGATGGGTGGGAGGGAGGGATGACCTATTTATATCTGTGCTTCTAAGCAATTTCTTAATTTCCTGACTGATTCACACTGCCCTTCGTCTGATAGAGGGAGCCTTTCAAGTTGCCCCTTTGATCTATTACTTGGCTTTAACACCTATTTAAAACAATTTCACAGTTCTCTTGCTTACTAACGGGAAGGCTTCTTTGTATGCTGTCTATCGACTGTAAATTATTCAGATGCAGCCCTAGTGGGTGCAATGGGTGGTATATTAAATGTTTATAAATTAAAGGTCTCTAGAAAACAATTTCTCTCTATCTCCTCAAAGAATATTTACCCTATTCTACTCTCTGTTAAGATATACCCGAACTAGCTTTAATTTAACTGCATGCTGGCTTATAGTACTATGCCCTCACTGACTTAATAAAAACGGAATTTTAAAATACATAGATTACCAAGTTTAACCAAAAGAATTCCCTTTTCGCCAAGATTTAGAGAATTTCTTAGGAGGTAAGTACTTGGACGTGCAGATTTCTTCCCAGAAGTAGCAGCACTCTTGGTAGTCCTTTATACCCTTCAGTCCCTCTCTTCTCAATTCCCTGTGCTATATCTGTCTCCCTTTATCCCTTCTATGTGTCTATTATCTCAAGTCTCTCCCTCTTCTGTTTCTTTCTCCCTCTCTGCTTTGTGCCGCTGCCTCCTCTCACTTCTCAGCCCTGCACAGGAACATTAGACTGAGCCCGCAATGTAAGTTCTAAGGACGGGTCCCCATTATCAGGCTGGCTGGCTGCCCCCTTCCCCCACCACCACAGCTGAGGACCAGTACCATTTACCTCCTTCCAACAATGATCTACCATAAAGTTTAACAGTAGGCATCTCATTCTGGTGGAAGTGTAAACTTAAAATTTGTGGGGCTTTTTTCGCACTGAACTGTTACAAGAGTGACAGCAGTGCTGCCCATCTGCCCCAACTCTAGCTGCCAGCCTGGAAGCCAGAGAGAAGTGGCATATATATCTTCACCAAGGGCTGCAGGTTGACGCTCAGTATGCACTGTTTCACTCCAGGCTTCTGCCATACTCTGCTCCATAGAGACATCCTTCCTGTGAATTGTGAGAAAGTTGGTGAGGTAAGTGATGGCTGCTTGTTTGATCTTCTCCAATGTCTTGCCAAGGTGCAGAAAGATGGACAGGAGATGGATTTCCGGCTGTGCTGCCAAGTTTGGGTGAGTTGCACATTCTGCTACCACTGCTGTTGCTCCTTTTCCTCTTCACAGGTGGAATTTTCTTTACGTTTCAAGTTTTCAGGCCTGGCAGTCTTCACCTTCTGTCCCAGGCCAAAGTCTCATGCTAACAGCCATGGGCCATCGCCCAGCCGCAGGAGATTGTTTCAAGCTTTCAGCCCAGCAAACTTTAAGAGAAGACTAAAGAAGTATGAACAAAATGTTTAAAGTAAGTTTGCCACACTGCCTTCACTGCCATTGTGTCGGCCTCCTTCCTGTCTTGGCTCCCTGCATTGCAGAAGCCGTTTGTGTGGCATTCACTGGACTGGGCTGAGATTTGCAGGTGGAGCTGGTTCTGGAGCCTTCCAGAGCTACTGCTGCTGCTGCTGGAACAGAGAGCGGCAGCCTCGCCCTCTCCCCTTAGGATCCACTTACATAGCAGGAGAGGAAGTGGGTCAGGGCCCTGGGAAAGTCACTTAACCATCCATTGCCTCAGGAGCAAACTAAGAGGCAAGTTTACAAAAGTGCACTGAGCAGTTAACATTCATTAACTGCTTCCAGGGGCCCATGATAAATAATGCTGAAATGTGCATGATGGGGCAAGATTGGGCAGAGAGTGGACATCGACTGCATATTACAGTTAGGTGTGTGCTAATCGCCAATGTTGCCATTAGAGTGGGTGCACTTAATACCAGCTCAGTAGGTGGTGCTAGGTGCACCCACAGTAATTGCCAAGGACTGGAATGCACGCTAAGGGGCTTGCCTGTGTGGTAACCATCAAGCACATGCTGGTCACGCCTCTGCCAATTACCACAATGCAGTTGCACAACACATGATAGAGGTCTGTGATAGAAGTCTATAAGTTAATGAATGGAGTGGAATGGGCAAATGTAAATTGATTGTTTACGTTATCAGAATATAGAAAGACTAGGGGACATGCAACGAAGCTACAGGGTAAACTATTTAAGACTAATAAGAGAAAATATTTTTTTCACTCAACGTGTAATCAAACTCTGGAATTTGTTACCGGAGGATGCGGTAAAAGCTGCTGTTGTAGCTGGGTTTAAAAAAGGTTTGGACAAGTTCCTGGAGGAATGGTCCATAAGCCATTATTAAGAAGGGACCCATGATATCACTGCTTGACCCGATACAAGCATTATGGAACCTGTGTCTTTTGGGGAAACTGCTAGGTACTTATGACCTAGATTGGCCACTTTTGGAAACAGGATACTGGGCTTGATGGACCTTGGTCTGACCCAGTATGGCATATCTTATGTTCTTATGCCATAGAAGAGCTACCCCAGACTCCTCAGGGCTTCTAATGGGTGCAGAGAAGGAGGTGGGAGGGAATGTAGCTTAGCACTTCTCATTCTGAGAAGCTGCTGCTTCTGCCTTGCTGAATCAGGAATTGGTGCTGGGGAGTGAAGAATTCAGCTGTCAAGGAAATTGGACTTGCAGAGGGTAATTTCCTAAACTCCTGCGCATTTAATGTGTGTTGCCACCTGTATTTTGAAGTCCATTTTCTATAAAGTGAAATACATGCTTTTGGTGTAAACCACATATCATTTTGTTTGCTTTCCTCTGCAGTTTTAAGCTTTTTTCTAGATCCTTGGTGAGATACGGCCTCCAAAACTGAACACAGTACTCCAAGTGAGGCATCACATACAGCCTGTACAGGACATTATCACCTTCTTTCGGCAGTTATGCCACTCTATGCAGCCTAATATCCTGCCAACTTTCACCTGCCTTTTTACGCTCCGAGGTCTCTCTCCTGATCTGCACATGTCAGCCTCTTACCTCCTGTCGCATACTGCTCATTGGATTTCTGCAGCACAAGTGCTTCACTTTGTACTTCTTCATATTAAATCTTAACTGCCAAGCATTAGACCATTCTTCGAATTTTTGTAGATCATTTATCATGTTGTCAGCTGCATCTGAATTGTCCACACTCTTGCAAACTTTCCCTTCCAACCCTTAAGCAATATTACTTACAAACATATTGAACAGAATAAGTCCCAGGATTGATGCTGAGGAACTGCACTATTTGCTTTTCTTTCTTCTGAGTGATTTCCGTTTACTACCATACTTTGTCATCTGTCAACTAATTTTGAATCTACTTCATTATTTTGGGTCCTAATTTCAGTCTGCTCAGTTGATTCATGAGCTTGTGAGATCAATATCCAAGGCTTTGCTGAAATCCAAATAGACTACGTTGGGTCCATATCTCCCATCCAGTTCTCTGATCACCCAGTCAAAGAACTTAATCAGATTTGCCTGGCACAATCTGCCTTTAGTAAACCCATGTTGCCTTGAATCTTGGAATCCATTGGATTGTAAAGAGTACACTAGCCTTTCCTTCAGCAGCATCTACTACTATAATACTGCTACTAAGTACATGACATATAGAAGATGGGCCCTGCTCGTTAGAGCTTACAATCTAACCAAGACAGACAGTACAATAATAAGAGAAACAATAGGGAGAAGCAGCAAGGAGGAGGTTGCAATAGTCAAGGAGTTGACGAAAGTGTGGATAAGAGTTTTAGTAGTGTGTTCAGTGCTCATCCACTGAGGTAAGTAGTTTTCCACCTCTTCTGTTTCCAGTCCTGCCATGTGGTACCTCTCCTGCCTCTAAGACTTTATTAAACCTATTGCAATCTGCTCCTCACTGGTCTCCACCTGATCACCTCTGTCCCCTTCAATCCATTCATAATTCAGCTGCACGGCATATCTTCTGCCAGTGCAGCTACACTCATGTAACTCGTCTTCTCAAGTGACTTCACAGGTTCCCTATCCGTTTCTGCATCCAGTTCAAACTTCTACTGACCTACAAATGTAGTCATTCTGTGACTCCTCATTATCTCTCCCTACACCCTTCCTCAGAAACTCCACTCCTTCTTATCCGTGTCCTCTTCCACTGCCAACTCCAAACTTCATTCACTCTACCTTGCTACACTTTATACCTGGAACAGATTACGCGAGTCGTTACGTTAGGCTTGATCTCTGGTTCTTTTCAAATCTAGGCTAAAAACCCACCCAAGACTGCTTTTGGAGCCTTACGCCCTTATTCTCCTATTTACCACCCATAAGCATTATAACCATTTCCCCTTAGTCTACCCTAGTCCCCTCTTTGTTGTATTTGTCTGTCTTGGATAGATTGTGAGCTCTTTTGAGCAGGGGCTGTCTCATACTGTACATGTGGGTGTACAGTACTGCATATGCCTTGTAGCACTATACAAATAAATAGGAGTAGTGTAATTTGGTGTTAACACCATACATCAAGCTAGTTATGGCAATTACGCCCACTCTATGGAATGTGTAAATTCCTGCATCTAGATTTTCCAGAAACACACGTAAGTTATAATATCTTATAATTATATGTGTAAATTTGCACTCCACCCAAACGCCATCCTGTTCATGCACACACTGAAAATATATGGGATAGTATGTACATGCTTACAGAATAGTGATTGCCTAAAGTGCTTGCGTAAGTCCTCAAATAGTGACTTGCATGATTTCCTTATGACAATCAGCCCCATACAGGGTCATTCTGAACCACGGATAAGCTGTTTGCATGTAGAACTTGGATGTGTGTGGTATGTCAACATCCAGATGTGATTCCGACAACAATTGGTTCTACATGTACAAATAAGATAGACGTGCAGTTCTGGGTGTGGAAGGGAGGAGGTGTGAGTGTGCCTGGCCACAAGTATGTCCAAATTGTATTCTGATCAAACATGTGTACGTCCATCTGTTTTCTACGTGGATTTCTAAGATAGACCTGCTAAAACGTGGAATAACAGCCTATGTCTGTTAAAGAACTGTACTGTAACAATGCAGAAGGACATCTATGTTTAAAGCAGGTAGCATAGCTGGGTTATAAAAGGATTTCGATATGGGGGAAAAAGAACTACTACCCTGGGGGTAAGCAATGTAGCATGTTGCTATGTTTCCGGGATGCTACTTTGTAATTGTGATCCAGATTGGCCACCTCTGTAAATAATAGGCTAGATGGACCTCTGATCTGAATCAACATGGAAAGTCCTATGCCTTTATGTTCAGTTAGGTGCAAGAGTATGCAGACTGAAGGAAAACAAACTGAACCATGTGGAAGCAATAGGAGTCTAATGGTAGCCAGAAATAGAGGGACCAAAAGAAGGGAAAGAAACGTCACTGCATACAGCCAAACATAGTACAGTATACCGCTCTGTGTCCACTGCATCCCAACAAGAGTTGTGACAGTGACACCACCTGTGTGCCTGCTGTAGCAGGGTGCACAGGATGCAGATGTATGGTGATGCACAAAGGAAGGACATGTATAAGGTGCATGAGAAACGACAGGCAGTGCCAGGGGAAACAGGAACAAAAGATACATATGCCCACAGTGACGGAGGCGGCCACATGTTCCTTCTCGGTGTGCTATAAATAGTGAGCACCTCCTCAGTGAGGAGGGCCTGCTGTCTCAAGGTCACCTTTGGAGCCATTTCCATATGAAAGCACCTATATTGACGTCTGGTTTGCAGTCAGTAGTATGGCATTCCCAGAGGCGTGCCCACGCCGAAGTTACATGTTTTATAGCAGTTAGACATATACGTCGTTGCATGTCTATCTCCTCAGAATACCAAAAACATGTGCATGTTTGGACACACGTTATACGTTCATCTTCCACATTACATGTCTGAGCCCGGTATGGTTCCACACTTTTATTTCCCCGTGTTCAATGAGTCTTGGACATCGGGCTATGTATCCTGTTATGTAAACAGTTTCTTTTGGGCTCTAGGCAAATGACATATTTCTCACCAAATGACTATTATTTATCTGAGCATCTTATGGTTCTTAGTGCCTATGTTAATGATGTCTTCATTAATATGTTGCTAAATATACAAAACTCAGAAGTATTGGTTGTTACCCTTTTCATTAGTGTTACCTAAACATCTGATGGCAAATAATTACTTAGTTCTCATCCATAGGGCTACCAAAATGACCCTGCTGTGCAGCTCAAGGCTTAACATTTATTTTATGTATTTATTTATTAGTTTTTATATACCGCTTTGTCTTGGTAATCAGAGTGGTTTATAGATAATATTTTAACTACTACTCAAGGCAGTCTACAAGGAACAATTTTACAAGGAACAAGTTTGTAATAATTGTGCAATTAACAAACGATGGCATTCAATATCTATTGAACAATAAAGTATATGCAGGAGGTATTAACATTAATGGTATGGGTGATATTCTGGAGTTATGCGAGTCAAGTGCATAGACAGGAAGTGGTTGAGTGTGGTTAAGTGTTGATAAGGAAATGTTTGAGGTCTATGGTGGCTGATCACATTGATGATAGTCTGTAACGATGAATGTTTTGAGACATTGTCTGAATTAAGTCTTTGGTTTCTCTTAGAGTGTTAGTAAGACTATTCCATAGGGTATGGGCATATAGTGAGAATGCCCTATTGGTTGTAGATTAGTTTAGTTTAGTTGTCTGACAATAATAGGAGTGGATAGCATGTTTTCAAGTTGTCTTTTTGTTCTTGTGTGTTTATTTATTTTATTTACGTTTCTTTTATACCGTGCTATTCAACATCAGTGTGGTTTACATGAAAACTGAAATATACACAGAACATCAAGCTATTCTGTGTTTACAGAGAACAGGAATAGAAACTTGGATAACATGGGGGTAACTATTTACATACAGGCGTCAAGACAGTACATATTAAACATTACTCGATGGTCATGGATAGCTTGTTGGGAATGTTGGTATAGCTATATTCTCTAGGGGAAGCGGCTTGCCGCGTTGTTGTCTGGGTAGTATTTGAGGAAGAGGTGATGCTTTACTGCCCTCCTAAACTGGGTTAAGTCGGTGATTGCCCGGATACTGGGTGGAAGTGCGTTCCAGTATCTTGGGGCACAGAATCCAAAGGCTCTGTTTGCTGTTGTTTGGATGCATTGGGTTAATGCCTTCGGGCTTACTAGTGTATTAATTTCTGTGGATCTTCTGGATCTATTTGGGGAGATGGTGTGGATGAAGTCTTTTAGCGAGGAAGAGGAGAGCCCATTGATGGTCTTGAAAGTGAGCCTGCCATTTATAGGGAGCCAGTGGAGTTGTTTCAGGATGGGCGTCACATGGTCGCTCCTCGAGGCCCCGTGTAGCACTCTCGCTGCGGCGTTCATCGCGAGCTATAGAGGGTTCAGGGTGGATTGTGAGAGGATTTGTAAAATAGCATTCGCATAATCAGTGTGGTATGACCAATGCCTGATAAATTGACCGGACGTCCTCTGGCTCTAGTAGGGTGCGTAAATGTCTGAGTGTCCAGATCTTATGGTAGACTGCCCTTACTGTGTTGCTTATGTGCACTTTCATGTCCAGGCGTTGGTCTAATGTTACGCCAAGGTATCGGATTGTGGATTTTGTTTGTAGCTCTGCTTCCTTAACCTTTAAGTGGGGTGGCGGTGTGAAATTTTGGTTCCTTGTGTTGAATTCAGAGGTTTTGGGACTGGAGCCAGTCGGATACTGCGTTGAAGCAGTCTGTCAGTGGGGAGAGGTCTAGTTGCTCTGTAGAGAACGGCATGTAGAGCAGCACATCATCAGCATATATTAAGCAGTTGACATTGAAAGATCGGATGATATTACAGATGGGCTGAATGTAAATGTTGAACATCAGGGCTGAGAGGGAGGACCCTTGTGGAACGTGGATGTTGTTGAATGTTTATCAGTATGCTGAGGTATGTTGGTGCTATGTTTTGAAAATGATTGAGAGCTTTGAATTTGATTCTTTGAACTATTGGAAGCCAGTGAAGCTGAAACAGGATGGATGTTGTGATCAGATTTATCGGCATTTATAATTGTGTACGCAACTGTTTTGAGCAAGCTGTAGGGGCTTTAAGGTTTTCTTTGGGAAACCATGGAGTATGCTGTTACTGTAGTCTAAATGGGGGCTTATTAGTGCCTGGGCTACAGAACGGAAGTCTGTGGGGGCGAGCAGTGGTCTCAGATGCTGAGTCATTCTGGTTTTATTGTAAAGTGCGTGAGTAGACATGTGAATGTGTTTGGTGAAATCCAAGTTATGATCAAGGTATATCCCATGTTATTTTATTTCATTTTTTATTTCAATTTGAGGCATTGCTTACATGTAGTGAATGAAGGCGGTGGAATGTATTATTCCTAGTAATAACTTGAAGAAAACAAACACTCATTAACTGTGAAGTTAACTGAGTTGAGCCATTCAGAGATGACGTTGAAACAGCTGGTAATCTTTGTGTAGTTAGGCTCTTTAGTGTCAAAGGTTGTGAATAGCATTATATCGACTGCATAAATTCTGTAGTCTACATCGTGTAATTGGATGATATTGCAGTTAGGTTGTACATATATATTAAGCAGAAGTGCAGATTATGCAGATCCCTGGGGGACACCTTGAGGTTGAGTGAAATAGGTTGTTTTTGAAGCAAATCTGTTGGGTGCAGTTGGACAGGTAGTCTTGAAACCATTGTGGTGTAGTACCACCTATGCCCAAGTGTTTTAGGTGGTTGATTAGAATGTTGTGGTTGACAGAGTCAAAGGTGGAAGATATAGCTAGGAAGATGAGGATGAAAGCATTTTTCATGTTGATTCCTGGGGCCTATCTAGATGAGCTGAGGGAGAGAACAGGATGGTGGGCATGCTCAGAGACAAACTAAGAGTCAGGCTGAAGGCTGGGGAAAGTGGGGCCATGTGTAGAGACTGGATTGGGTGATGACCTTTGCAAAAATCAGGGGTTGAATCATGAGACTGAAAAGCAGGGCCATGTGCAAAGAACATAGTCTCTCAATGGTCAGTAAACATTATGCCCATGTAGCATAAGGGATCTGAGAATCGCACCCAGACATTTACTATTAAGAGGTTCCATAACGATTGTACGAAAAAGTCCCCAAAACCAGTAACAGCAGAAGGCCCATCCTTAGTGACAAGACAGATGCCTTATCCAGTATGGAGCTGATTCTGTGCAATATATCCACCACTACAGCAACACTGCCACTGACACGGTAGGTACAAGGGGTCCACGATGTGACTGCAATAATGTGTGCTGGGGCCTCTGCCCCAGATGAGGTCTCTTATAGAGATGCACTTTGTTTCATGTAGGTTGCATGTGCCGCTGGGATTGGGGAATGGGGGGGTGGGGGTGGGGGTGGGGGTAGGTGTAGGTGGCAGGGCGGGGCAGCTGTGGACATTCTCCATTGGCACAATTCCATTTTGCCTGTCCCGTCCCTCTGTGTGCCCAGTCAGAACCGGACACACAGAGGGAGCTGCAATTCTGATCCTGTGGGGTACGCCTAGCCCCACAGGACCAGACTCGCAAACAGGCCTGTACGTGCGGGCCAGGTCCACAAATCAGCCCAGCCTGCATGTATAGGCCTTTCCCAGCTAACTTGGTCTGGCCTGTACAATGGAGCTATAGTGCCATTGCATCCAGTTGCCATGACACCCCTGCTCCATTGTATGGCCATGGTCCCCAGCCACCAGTGCCTGTACCACTTCCCCCACAGCCTGACCCCTGATCCTGACTCCCTAGACTGGGGACTGGTTGTGGGGGGAGGGTCTCTATTTCAACCCACCACACGGGACCCCTATCCCCACTATTCAGGCCTCAGACTGCCTCCTTTGTGGATATATACATGGACATAGCGTTTCAAAGTAACAATATTTATTTGTAATATTTACATATATAGATGTTACACCTATCCCTTCTTTAGGCAGACATCCCAGGGGTCCTCGTGATGACCTACATGGGGTCAGGAACACCTCCATCAGCTGCTCCGCGGCCTGTGTGAGGGCCTGGAGGTCGCCCCTGATCTCACATAGGTGATCAGCAATGAGCCCTAAGGGCCCCTCTGCAGCTGCCTGCTCTGCCGCTCCCTGCCCCTCCCATCTCCTTCCTCCACCCTTGCCCCTCCCATCCCCTCCCCCCATGATCCCCCCTCCTCCACTCACTGGGTGTCCCTGGGTGGCATGGCCCTGAGTTCCCCCTTCTCAAGGGACTCCTCCTCTTCCCCCTGCTCCTCAGGGCCACCCACCCCGGGGTACCCTGCCTCCCACCCTGGAGTGCCCTGGCCAGACTCCATAGCACCGTCCAGCTCTCCCCTCAGGGGAGTGGGGCACCTCCATGAAGTCCAGGGTGACCACCTTATTCCCATTTTACCCTGATGGGGAGGTGCTGGATAGGACTATGGGGCTGGGTGTTATTGGGCCGTCTACTGTGGTGGTGGCGGGGCTTTGTGTGCAGCTGGTGCAGGCTGCTTTTCCTCGCCCTCCTTAGCTGCCATCTCACCGTGGGCCACCGCTGCTGTCGCCGCTGCTGGGAGCTGGGCTGTCCTCAACTGGGATGGCTGTGCAAGGGATGCAGAGAGGTGGCTGTTAGTTTCGGGGGGGGGGGGTCCGGCTGTCAGGTCCCCATTTTCAGATGCATCCCCATGCTCTGTCTGCTGTTTCCCCTGGTATGCCCAGCCCCTCCAACCCTGTGCCATGTTGCATGTCATGGCCTCATTCCTGTGCCATTCCCCCACAATCGCCTTGCTCCTGCTGCAGCTGCCGCTGGATACGTCTCAGGACGGATATGCACCCTGTATGCCTCAGTCTCCTGCAGGACATGGAACCGTCTGTGGAGGCAGGAAGGAGGTGTCATACATATGCATGTTTCTTTCTCCCCCCAGGTCTGTCACTGCAGCTGCCTGCCTCCTTGCCATAACACCACCTGCATACACTGGACCCTGTCTCATCCTGCTGCCACATCTTCAGTGCTGCCACACCCCGGTCTCTCAGGCTTACTGTGTTCTTGCATTGCTGATTGGCCAGGCCATGGGCTGAGGGGGCTACAGGGACAGTGTTGCCTGCGATATGAGCTGAGATTAGGACCAGAGTGGCAGGCAGGCATGCCAACCATCCTCATTTTTGCACAGTGCGTCGATGTGAGAGTGTGTGTGTGTCTATCCATTGTTTTGTGGCTTTCTACACCTCACTGAGCCTGGCAGTGCCTAAGCCAGGGGTAGCCAGTCTTGTTACACCACAATCTGGCCTGTTTTTTGTAATGTCCCTAATGAATATTCATGAGCTATATTTGCATCCATTACCTTCCCTGTATCCTGTTGCATGTAGACAACTGTGCAGGTGGACACATTTTCGGAGCTATGCGTCTACGGCATAACAGCAGCATTACAAGTGTTACTTACACGAACATGAATCCCTACAAAGCGTGAGTTGCACGGTTAACGACACAGAAGTACAACTCCATATTCTGTCGCGCGGGTGCACATCTAGCTACCCGGGCTCGGAATCGTGTCTGTTTTAGATATACATGTTTTCGATTTTTATTTTTATTGTCAAGTGAATAGACAACATTGTGGATCATCAGACATTACCATTTCAAAAGCATTAAACCCCCCACCTTTGTTGTAATTAGGCAGTTCCACCCATACTGTATTTACCAACATTACACTTGACATTTTTCTTTTTGTTTTCTGTACCCCAAGTCCCTACCCTCTTACTTTCATCGCATATCATTCTACTAGCATAACATACAAATCAAAACCAAACTAACAAATCAAAACCCAACAAAGCAACCCCCAGGACCTTACAAGATATTTGAAACATCAGTACATCTACACCCTGCCTTCCGAGTTGTCCTGTCTGCAAGCCAATTGGTATATTTAGCCCAAGTCTTCTCAAAATGTGCCAATTTTGACTGTTTCAGGGCCATCAGCTTACTCATTAACTATATTTGATTCAAACCTTTTTCCCATTCACCCACAGTTGGTGGCATTTCCTGTCTCCATTTCCTGGCTAGCTCAAGGCGAGCAGCCAAACAACCAAGAGTGATAAAGCCCCCCTCCTCCTTTTGCAGTTCCCTTCTGCAAATGCCCAATAGGGCTAGTCCTGGAACATTTGCTAACAGTTGTACGTTGTGATAAGGAAGGCCATAGTGAGCCTATGGAAATAGGAGAAACTAAGGATTTTACCTTTAAGAAAAGTGACATCGCTGAAGTGCACAGGTTTCAGCGTTTCCCTAGAGAGAGCAAGCACAGGGAATCTGAACTTAGGCTGCCACACCCAAGCTCTGCTGACATAGTTGCAGGCTTGGAGGTTGATTATATGCACCTGTCTAGAGAGAGAGAGAGAGACACAGCCCGAGAAGCAGAGATATAAACCGAGGCTAGGGACGGTGGAGGGGGGAGTCACATCCACAGGGGAGAGGAGAGCCACACCCACAGTGGAGAGGAGAGTCACACCCACAGCCAGAAGGAGGATTATACCCAGAGCTGAGGAGACAGCTGGGGAGGAGACGAGAAGGCCGTGGAGAGACCTGGGAGGAGAAAGACCAGGAGAGGAGTGCTCAGAGAGAGTGCACAGGGAAAGCTTCAAACCCCAGTCCCTGTTGAAAGGATTCAGAGAGTTCAGAGCTGGAAGCCCAGGACTCAGCCCAAGAGTTCACAGAGCCCAGTCTGGAACAGGAATCAGTGGCAGAGCTCCAGAGAGGAATGCAGGCAAGTAAGCCAGGGATTGTTTCCCAGAAGCTGGAGGGAGACTGGTGAGCACAGCCAAGGGGAAGTGTCCACAGCCTCACAGATAACGTTGCCTTACCGGGGAGAGCTGTACTCCAGAGAAACGCAGGGTTCCTTAGAGAGGGTTTACCCTTGGACGTCTGTTGAAGCTTCAGAGCAGGGCACTGCATTACCAGAGCTAGAGGGAATGCAGGTGGACCTCATTGAGCAAGATTCTATGCAGCCAGAGGAGCTCATGGACTGTACACTGTGTAAAACTGATAGTGTTGAGTCTCTCAGCTAAGAAATAGCTAAGAAAAGTCTCCTGAAAAACTGAGTAAGGAAGCCTAGCCATAAGCAGAAGGTAGAAGCCTGCTCTTGTTAAGAGGAGAATACTTATTGCTTCTGTATTTGTGTGCTGAATGAAGGCAAAGGTAAAAGAAGGTATTTTACTTTGGCTGAATGAAGAAGCTATGTGTTTTTCTATCTGTTATTTTGAAGCACTTGCATAAAAGAAAGGACTGTGAAGCTAATACAGCCCAGTTTGTAAATGACCTGGAGTGAATACCTGGAAAAGTATCCTATTACAACATGCTTGAACTTTGTGTTTTGGGGAAATAAACTTTGTCATTTTGCTTACACTCTCGGTGCATAACTACACTTCCTATTAGAAGGCTAGAACTACTATTCCCAGCATCCTTCACTGGAGAAGAAAATATTCTGTTTAAGCTTTTTACAAGGGAAGTTAATGGCATCCATATCCCTCTTAGCCTTAGGCGGAGGGCTAGGGCATGACAAGTGCCGTAGTTTTTGGATTTCGCATGTATAAGGATTTACAAACACTTCAGGATATACGCCAACGGACTTTCAACACCAAACTGCTGTGCTGAGCTGTGCTGTGTGCTGCAGAGGGAAAATTGCTGGCAGGGTTGGCCAGAGCAACGAAAGGCCAGTGAACCACACCCTTTTTAAGGCCAGATTCAACGCCTATCCTCAGGTAACGAGTATGTAGGTGTGGGAAAACCTAGATACAAGGAAAAGGGGTGGAAGCTGCAAGCAGTCAAGTTAAAAGGGACTGGCAGAGTTTGTGGCGGTACCGCACTTGGTGTGTTTTGTTTTGTTTTTCTTTCCTCCTGCAGAAAATTAAGAAGATGGATCCAAAAGACGTATTGCAGTGGATGGTGTCCCAGTTTGAGAAGCAGAGAGAAATGGCGAACAGGCGACAGCCGCTTTGCAGGCGCAACAGAAGCCGGTACTGGATTTAATGGAGGCAATGCTCGCTCACCAGAAGGCAACAGCTGGAGCATTACCAACCTTATCGGATCCAGAAGGGACACATAAGGCCTGTATGGTAGGGCCACAGGCATGTGGAACCTTTTCCTTGGGACAACTTACAGAAAAAGATGATATTGATGATTTCTTAGAAGCTTTTGAAAGAATTGCTCATACTGTAGGGTGGCCAATGGAACAGTGGGCTGTACGGCTAGCCACATCTCTCACAGGAGAGGCGTTAGCAGCTACAGGGCAATGCCCGTGGCACAGGCTACGGACTATGTAGAGCTAAAAAAGGCTATCTGTGATCGCTTAGGTTTAACTCCGATGGTCTACCATTGAGTGTTGAGAGCTACAAGGTTAAGAGCCGGTGAGACACCTAAAGCTCTGTGCCAAAGGGTCAAAGGCCTAACTTGGAAATGATTAGCTCCAGAAGGTAAAACCATGGAGATGGTAATGGATGCAATTGTGTTAGAGCAATTTATGGATGCGATCCCTAAGGAAATTCAATCCTTTCTGATCTTACAAAACTGCTGAACAACAGGAGAAGCAACCCTGCTGACCGAGCGATATTTAGAGGCAGAATTGACTGGTCAAGCAAAAGGGGTTGCTTTGAAAATGGCAGCAGAGGCTGGTTTTGAACAATCAGAAAGGAGCCCAAGGCAAAGTGTAAAATGTATGAAAACTTGTCTGCCTATGCCAGAGAGCAAGTGGGAAAAGAGAAAATGTTTTCAATGTGGAAAGGTAGGACACATACAAAAGGGATGTAAAGCACGAACAGCATTGATAAGTGCTAATGCCAAACAGCTAAGAGAGGGATTTCTTTTGAAGGTTGATGTTCAAGGCATTGTTACTAACGCTCTACTCGACTCAGGTGCTGACCAGAGTATGATCTCCCGGAGACTCTGGCAGGCGATAGAAGCCCAGAGTGAGTCAGTCCTGAGCTGACCAGAGGGAAGGGTACTGATTAGATGTATCCACAGAGCATCCTCCCTTTATCCCATGTACAAACTGTTAATAAAGGGGTTAGGGATACAGACAGAAGTCCTGGTAGTTGTAGTCCCGAGATTGCCCCATGACCTAGTGTTAGGTAGAGATTGGCCACAGTTCAGAAGAGGATTGGAGAAGGGCCTACATCCAAAAGTGGGTCTGGTGTCTATGCGATCCCAGTCAGAGGCCCCAGATAAAGAGGATGAGCATCCAGATGAATCCCTAGGTAAACTTCCATCCCATGATGATCTAATAGCTTCCCCTTCTAATGGGAGTAAGAAGGGAAAAGCTGAGAAGCGCCGGGAAAGACAGCGTAGGTCCCGAGGGAGAGTGGAGATGGAAAATGGACAAGGGTTACCTTGGGTCCCAGCTGAATTGATGGAAAAATTCCCATCCTTTCCCAAGGAGCAGCAAGCGGATCCCGCGCTTACACGGGCGTTTGAATATGCCCAGGTTGGGAGGGATGTCCTTCCAAGATTCCTTTTGGATAAGGGAGTACTGTATAGGGAGAGTCTTGATCCCCAGGCAGGGACGGTCAGGAAGCAGCTGGTAGTACCCACAGCTTTTAAGACGTTGGTCTTGAGACTGGCCCATGACCACCCTGTAGGAGGTCACAAAGGAATACAGGGGACTTTAGACCAAATTCTGGCCCGTTTCTACTGGCCAGGCGTTTTCAAGGAAACAGCCCTATTCTGTGAATCCTGCCCTTCGTGTCAGCGGGTCACCAATGTCCGACCACCAGGGGTGCCCATGATCCCGACGCCGGTAATATCAGAACCCATTCGAAGAATTGCAATGGATATAGTGGGACCTCTAGTGAAGACACCCCGAGGCTTCCAGTATATGTTAGTGATGGTGGATCAGGCCACCAGGTTCTCGTGGGCCATTCCCTTATGGAACATATCTGCAAAAACGATAGCCTTAGAGGTAATAAAGCTATTTTGCGAGGTGGGTTTTCCTCAGGAAGTCCTGACAGACCGGGGCACCAACTTTATGTCAAGGTATTTGGCCCAGGTGTGGGACGCTTTCGGGGTACAACACATAAAGACATCCGCCTATCATCCCCAGTCCAATGGACTAGTAGAGAGGTTAAACCAAACGTTGAAGCAAATGCTAAGGCGAGGCTTGGATGGTAACATGTCCGAGAGGGATGTTATGCTCCCCTTCGTGCTATACGCTTGCTGAGAGCAGACGCAAGCATCTTTAGGGGCATCACCATATGAATTAATGTATGGACGTGCCCCATGGGGAATTTTAGACATATTACGGGAACAATGGGTCGAGCCTGAGATAGAAGTAATGGGAATACCCCATTTTCTTCGTGATTTGAGGGGGCAGTTGCACAGGACCTCCCAAGTGGCCGAAGAAAACTTACAGGCCAGCCAGATTCGCCAAAAGAAATATTATGATCAGGGTACGAAATCACGCCAAATTGCCCTAGGGAAGAAAGTTATGGTAATGGTGACAGGCGCCACGCCAAAATTCGAGGTTCAGTGGAAAGGGCCATATAAAGTGGTTAAACAGGTAGGTCCGGTATCCTACACTGTAGAGACTGATAGGGGCCGCCAGCAGGTTTACCACATAAATGTCCTTAGGCCTTGGCGTGAACGAACAGCAATAGCCAGTCTCTCCAAAGTGGTAAATAAGGCAGGAAGATTGCAGCAAGATATTGATGCCCTATTGCTGATTACGAACTGTGCGGGTAAAATGCCGCCAGCCCGTAATATCTTAAGGGGGGGGGGGATATGTGATAAGGAAGGCCATAGTGAACCTATGGAAATAGGAGAAACTAAGGATTTTACCTTTAAGAAAAGTGACATCCATGAAGTGCACAGGTTTCAGCGTTTCCCTAGAGAGAGCAAGCACAGGCAATCTGAACTTAGGCTGCCACACCCAAGCTCTGCTGACGTAGTTGCAGACTTGGATGATGATTGCATGCACCTGTCTAGAGAGAGGGAGACAGCCCGAGAGGCAGAGATATAAACCGTGGCTAGGGACATTGGAGGGGGGAGTCACATCCAGAGGGGAGAGGAGAGCCACACCCACATCTAGAAGGAGGATTACACCCAGAGCTGAGGAGACAGCCGGGGAGGAGACGAGAAGGCCGTGGAGAGAGCCTGGGAGGAGAAAGACCAGGAGAGGAGTGCTCAGAGAGAGTGCACAGGGAATGCTTCAAACCCCAGTCCCTGTTGAAAGGATTCAGAGTTCAGAGCTGGAAGCCCAGGACTCAGCCCAAGAGTTCACAGAGCCCAGTCTGGAACAGGAATCCATGGCAGAGCTCCAGAGAGGAATGCAGGCAAGTAAGCCAGGGATTGTTTCCCAGAAGCTGGAGGGAGACGGGTGAGCACAGCCAAGGGGAAGTGTCCACAGCCTCACAGATAACGTTGCCTTACCGGGGAGAGCAGTACTCCAGAGAAACGCAGGGTTCCTTAGAGAGGGTTTACCCTGGGACTTCCGTTGAAGCTTCAAAGCAGGGCACTGCATTACCAGAGCTAGAGGGAATGCAGGTGGACCTCATTGAGCAAGATTCTATGCAGCCAGAGGAGCTCATGGACTGTACACTGTGTAAAGATGATAGTGTTGAGTCTCTCAGCTAAGAAATAGCTAAGAAAAGTCTCCTGAAAAACTGAGTAAGGAAGCCTAGCCATAAGCAGAAGGTAGCAGCCTGCTTTTGTTAAGAGGAGAATACTTATTGCTTCTGTATTTGAGTGCTGAATGAAGACAAAGGTAAAAGAAGGTATTTTACTTTGGCTGAATGAAGAAGCTATGTTTTTTTCTATCTGTTATTTTGAAGCACTTGCATAAAAGAAAGGACTGTGAAGCTAATACAGCCCAGTTTGTAAATGACCTGGAGCGAATACCTGGAAAAGTATCCTATTACAACATGCTTGAACTTTGTTTGCGTTTTGGGGAAATAAACTTTGTCATTTTGCCTATACTCTCGGTGCATAACTACACTTCCTATTAGAAGGCTAGAACTACTATTCCCAGCATCCTTCACTGGAGAAGAAAATATTCTGTTTAAGCTTTTTACAAGGGAAGTTAATGGCATCTCTATCCCTCTTAGCCTTAGGCGGAGGGCTAGGGCATGACAACGTAGAGTCCGAAACACTGCATTCTGATATACCTGCAATTTTGTGCATGACCACCAAGTATGGAAGAAGGTTCCTCTGGCACCACACTTACGCCAACATAACCCATTAGTCGTCCCATACATCTTTTGAATCATATCAGGTGTCATATACCACGTATACATTATCTTGTAATTATGTTCTATTAAATTGGAGGCCAGTAGACTGCTCCTCCAGTACCAGCCCTAGGTCTGCTTTCCATTTCTTTTGAAAAAGTTCTTTCCCTCCCTTACTTGTTTCCATATCATTATATAGTTGGGTAATGATTCCCTTAACCTTATTCCTCATAAACAAGCACTCTATTGGCATTAGCTAATCTTTTAATCCTGGGAGGACTTTCTTTTGAATGTAATTGGAAACCTGTACATAATAATAAGTCAGATCCCTTTAATGAAATTCTTCTCTAAGGTCTTCAAACGGCTTAATTTTCTTCCCTTCTAGGAATTGTCCTACATGACACAGGTTGTTCCAGGCCCACCTCTCAGCAAATTCCCCATTCATCCCCGGTGGGAAATCTGCATTGCTCCTAATGGGGATCCCCTTAGTCATACACTCCGCTCCCAACCAGTTAGTTCTCCACTTAAGCCATGTTTGAGGTGTTAGGGACACAAAGGGGTTAGAACACTCTGATGCCAATCTGTTCGCCCTGGGCAGCCAAAGGACCTCCCTTAAGGAGGGTACTCCGAGCCACTCTCTCCATTTGGACCAATTCTTGACTTTCATGCACACCTCATTCGAAAGCAGCCCTCAGCTTGGCTTCACTATAGTATTTTATGGATTATGGGTTTACTGTTAAGTTGAAATCACCCCCAATTATTAAATGACCTTCACCGAAATTGATTATTGTAGGTTTTATTTCTTCACAAAAGTCTCCATGAGTGCAATTAGGCCCATACAGGTTGTGATAAGGAAGCTTATCATAGCTCAGGAAGAAGCTATAGAAAAGGTGAAGTGACTCTGAACAAGCAACCTGTCAGTTCTGGTAGAAATAAGAAAACAGAATTTTCTCATAAAAGACTATCAGTCCCAGAATGCACCAGGTTTCCAACAGCCATTAGAGGAGCTGAAGTGGGGAAATGTGTGTTCAATCAGGAGGGCTATGAGGTAATCCCTAAGCACTCATCTCAAAGGGCAGGGCCTGATTCAGCTGCGCTGTGTTAAGGAGGAGCACTCATCTAGGCAGAATAAGAGTAGAGTTTATTCTACAGATGACCATCTTCATGATCACCTTGGATATCCAAAGAATTGTCCTCAGTATCCTGAGAATCAGCTTGAGTTTGATCATCAGTTTCATCTGAAGGATCATCAGAAGCAGAAGCCAAACCGGACGGACAGAGAGGGAAAGAGACCCTTTGGAAGAAGGAAGAGAAAAGCCTTTGAGAGGTCTAGAAGAGTCCAAAGCAGTACGTATACTGGGAGGTATTCCAAGGGCCAGCATACACCATTGGACTGGGGAAAGCCAGAGGAATGGTGCTGCAGAGCTAGGAATCACCAGAGGCTACCTGTGAGGGAGACGGCTGCACGTGGAAGGGACCCTAAGACCTGTGCCAGAAGGTATGTGAAGAGAGATCCAGTGTCCAGGGATCTGGATTGGAAGGCTGGACATAAGAACTGGACTACATACTGGCCAGGCTATATAGAGAGGAACTCTAGCAGCAATGGAAGCCCAGGTATGAACACTGATCTATGTCCTAGCTATAACCCTGAAAGACAGCAGGGAAACAAGTATTCTCCTAAAAATGTTCCATTGAGAGATTCATCTGTGCCAATCCATGATATTGAACCCATGCTTGTTGAACAAGGGGGAATAATAGCATATGAGGATCCTGTTTATATGGACTGCTCTCTATCCAAACTCCGTTGGTAACTTTCTGTTATAAAGTACAGCAACCATCACAAAGAAATAAAAATTTGTTCTTTAATCTACTCAGAAAAGCTCCTGAAGCAGGATTTGACCCACACAGTACAAAGCAAGCCAGCTAAGGGGTTTCAGCTGGATAACTGCTAGCAATTAAGCCTTACCTAATTGCTTGTGAGCTAGGAGAGAATCACTTCTGTATCTATGTGGGAAGTAATCAGAAGTTAATCTGAAAAGAACAGTTTGTTTCTTGCTTTGTGGCTTTTCATTTGTTGTTTTCCTGATTTTGACTTTGTTTTTCCAAGTTAACACTGAAAGCAAGTTACCTAATTTTATGTGCTACCAAGCATATCTGTGTTGGGAGAAATAACCCCATAAATAAATATCTTATTGGCTTTACCCAAGAGCACAACTAAATTATTGTCAGCAGCTGTGTCTGGTGTGAATGAACTACATTGCCCACAATACCTTGCAAATCATATAGAAATATGCACTTGCCAAGAGTGTGAAGATTCTCACCCAGGCAGCCGTCTGACAAGGTTCACTATAGTATATATTTGGTCTAGATATTTAATTTTTAGTAGTAAATATCTACCTCCTTTATCTTTTTTTACTTCCAGACATTGATGTTGGATCCCGGAAGCTATCATTATCCCCACACCTTCCTTTTTCTTTTCCTGGAGATTAGACGCAAACTACTGGTTTGGATACCTCCGATTTACCATTCTTCTCCCCCCCCCCCCCCCTGCTTGTTAAGTGTGTTTCTTGAATTACGATTATATCACCTTTTAATCTACTGGTCTCCTTATAGCATAACTGTCTCTTTCTGTAGGAGTTTAAACCCTTTACATTCAAAGATACAATTTGAAAGTTATATCCTCTGCCTCCTGCCATGTTCCTTTGGATAGAGCTTTATCACTAATCTGTAAGGTCCCACCCCACCCTTCCCTTCTTTTTACATCTAGAACCAACCCTCTCCATTCTTGCAAGGCGTGGGACACTACCAAAATTTAGATTTTTCACCTTCCCCCAATTTTTCTTGACCATTCTGCATATTCTGGAACTCCCTTAATTCACCCCTCCACAAGAGCCATAAAGTCTTACGTATCCACAAAGTTACTTTCACGTTTCGCCGGAATTCTTGAAGACTTTGGTCTTCTGTCGCCATAAGCGTCGATTGCCCTGTGTTGCTCACTGCCATTCCATGCTCACGGGACCCAGTCTCTTCTGGTCTCCTTCTTTTCCCACCGGTGCCACGGGCAAGTCAGACCAACCAGCGGACTCCATCCCTTTGATGGCCTCTTCTATAGTGCGAGCCATTGTAGTTCTCCCCACTAAATTGCAAGCCAAAAGGGAAGAGCAATTTGTTGTGAATCTACTCCTCTCTCTGTCTTAAAGTGATGGCTTTGAATTCTCTTCTCCTCCTTATAGTTATTGCTGAAATGTCTGCGTATATTTCCACTGGATTGTCTTCCCATTGCATTTTGCCCATTTTCTGTGCCTCTTGCATAACCACTTCCTTTGTGCTAAAATCGTGGAAATATGCCACAATGTCTATTGGTTGACCTTCTCTCTATGGGCCCAATGCCCTATGCGCTCTATTTGTATCAAAGCACATACTGTCAACTGGGATTTCAGCCTTCTCAGGAGGCTTACATAGTTGTTCCACCATTGCTTTATAGTTGTGGGCTCCCTCTTTTTCCGGAATGCCTCTCGGCCTTATGTTGCAGCGTTTTGTTCTATTCTCCAGGTCCTCCATCTTTGTCCACATGTCCCCCATCTCCACTTTAATGAGCTCACTACCATCTTTTATCTTATGGAGTATACCATCATGGTCTTCTATTTTCTGTTCCACTGTTTCCGCTCGCTGTCCTAGTTCGTGAATGTCATCGCTTAATTCTCTGATCCATGATTGTGACTGCTTTAAAGTTAGCCAGATCCTGGCGAATAGTCCCAAGCCACTCTTTCAGTGTGCTCAGTTCTCCTTCCTGCGGTTCCTGGGCCCCCAGCAACAAATTTTTCTTCTCTTCCCCTGCCGATCCATTCGGTGCCATTTTTGCTCTGGCTCCGATCGCGCCGGGAGCCGCCTTGAACCTGAAGGTTTTTAAGTCCGGGCTTGTTTGGGTTTTTTTGTGCCATTCCTTGCAGGAACACTGTTGCAGGTTTTGCCGTGCATTTCTTGCGCTTTTATTGGGAGTTCACACTATTTTGGGCATCTTGTCTTCCTGACATCGGGAGCTTCACAATGCAACTACCATCTTGGCCAGTGACGTCACTTCCTCTCTCATGTTTTTGATGTTTACATCCGCCCTGTATGTCTTTCTCAGAATCGGGTCTATAGTGTTCAGCCGGAACTTCTGACCTGACACTGTAACAGTTCACTTAAAGTTGAATGGTCTGGTTCAAAACAGAACAGTTGGCAAACCTAACCCAGCTCACTTTGCATGCATTGCTTCCCCTGTATGCAAATCTATTTCATGCATATCCATTCTAGATGTACCATAGCTGGATGTGTTCTGAAGACTGGATTGAAAAGCGCTTACTTTATTTATAGTTTATCTCTGAAATAAAGGGTAATAGCAATAAAAGTTACTACCCTTGTCTACCTTATACAGTACTTGTAAATAATTTTTAATCTGTTTGGTGCAATAAAGCCTGTTATTGCCATGCTGGAAATCCTCAAAATACTAGTGTTTTGATCTCTTCTGCCTATTCTAATTCTTGCTTCCTCTCAACTTTCTGTTCACCATCTTTCTCTGCGTTCCTTCCTCTCAAGTGCAGTCTGTCTTTCCACCTTTTCCCTAGTCATAGCTCCCTCTCTCTCTCTTCCCTCTTTGCTCTCATCTGTTCTCTCTGTTTTTGGACCTGTCACGTCATTGAGTAAGTCTGAGCCATACAGTACTTGGAACTCCTCGCTGCCGCAGTGCTGATTAGTATTCCCTTAATACTGAGCATTGTGAGGACAGTGTGTAGCTGAAACTCCCTTAACGGAACGGATGGCCAGGACCATACGAGAGCAGCTGGTGTGGAGTGGGAATGTAATACTGGCTCAGTGCATTGGCTTCTGGATGACAAAGTTTTAACTGAAACTTAAGGCATTGGCAACATTAAGAAAATTCCACTCCTAATTAGGCAAGCCGCATACAAAGCTAATTTGAGTTTTTGTTCGTAGAATACAGCTGGTCACATACCAAAAGCTTCATAGAAAGTTTGGTCTACTAGTACTATTTTGAGTAAAAGCTCTATTTTCTGTGCTGCACACCTAGTTTCTCCTAGCTAGTGGCCAAGATCGTGCCAGAAAGATCTTTTTCTTGGAGGAGTCCCTCAGCTGGGTCATGATGTCATGGTGAACGCTATAGAAAATTGCACTATTCCCTAATACATGTTCAGATTGTTACACAGATCTTATGTCATTAAAACCAGTATTAAATGATGCATTGCCCAATCTCAGACTGCGTCTATGTAAGAACTTCATACAGTTCAGAAGTAATCATTTTCATTGCTTGTATGTGTTTTGTGCTCTTTCACTATAAATGGTTCAAATCTGTGTCTATATAGGTTTAGTCAAGTGAAATGCAAAACTCCAAAGGCCCTAGAACTCTGAGACCTGAGCTCATCATGATCTGAACTAATCGATACAAAAAGAAGGTAAAAATAGGAACTGAAATAGGTTTCATTTATTTTACTAAAATATACAAAGATTTTGTTGTAAGCCTTGCCAACGGTATAGTGTGACTTCAATCCCTGAAAAGATAAAACATGGAACAAGGAGCCACGTGATGTCTGAGGAGGAAATGGATAGCCTGCTATGAGTATCTGTAAGAAAAAACAATTCCTCTTACATCCCCCACCACCACTAAACATCTCATGAGTCTGCATTGTTCATGGGTTGGAAAACTTGGGCTTCGTAAAGATAAAGCTCCCTTTGCTTGTGAAGTGGGAGGAGGCCCAAGCACACAGCCACTCTGAACCAATGAATACCTACATTTTTTGCCCTCAGTGCCTTGCTGTGTGTTTGCCATTTGCCGTTCCAGATACTGCTGTCTGGTCTCTTGGTTTTACTGTAGTGTTTTAGCTCCAAATATGAAAACACTTAAAAAAAAAATTGTACTCCCCTTTCCCTCTTTGTTTCTGCCAAGCCTGCTCTGGGCTATGCCTTCTAACATTCCTGTCTTTATTTCATAGGACCAGAGTCTCGGAGGGGGGGGGGGGGGGAGGGGAGGGAGTGTTATTTGGGAAGTCTCTGATAGTGGAATGCACGGACTGGAAGGTTGGAATACCACATTAGGAGGTACAGGCAATCTGTGGGCATTCTTACATGTGCACCGAATCAAACATGGTGGTTCAGTTGTGGCAAGCCCCTTAAAGGATTATGGTTAAGCTTATTTCGTGGAACATTTGGGGTCTTCACAATCCCATTAAGCCCAGGCGGGTGACGGACGAGCTGAAGAGAGAAAAGGCTGGCATAGTCGTGCTACAGGAAACCTCCTTCCTGGTCAGAATCGCCTTCTGTTCAATTCTTGTATGTTCCCTCAGGTTTACATGTCTAACTTCTCCTCTCATAGAAGGCAGTGGTGACCCTTTTTTCCCCGACATTGTTCATTCCAACTAACCGTCAATATAGTGATCCTGAGGATAGGTTTCTCATCCTTTCCAGAGACTTAAACAATACTACTTACACAATTGTCAATGTCTATATCCCCCCCCCCCCCTTGCAGATTGATGACTCACTGTCAGAGCACCTTGTGGCACTAAAGTCTCACCAGAAGGGGGTGATACTGATGGGAGGTGACTTCAATTGCATTTTCTCAGGCATAGACAGTACAGGGAGGGGAAGCCAGGCCTCCATGAATCCATGCCAGCTTGGGTCGCTTTTGACAGATCTAGACCTTTGTAATGCCTGGAGGCTTTCCCATGTGGGAGAGATTATACTTATTTTACTTCTGCTCATCAAACCCACTCCAAGATTGACTTGACTTGTCTCGCAAACTTTGCTTTCCTCTTTCCATTATGTCTATCGGTACAATGGGACTCTCGTATCATGCAATTATCTCCTTGGAACTGAGTGGTATGGCATCTGAGACCCCTCCCTTACTTGGGCTCTCCATAGAGGTCTCCTGAAAAATCAGGAGTTCTTAGTAGCAGTAGAAAAGGGGTAGCAAAATTACCTCTCCTTCAATGAAACGGGGATACCTCCCCCTTTACATTGAGGGAGCTGGCAAAGTGGTATTCGGGGGTCACTTAATGTTTTTATCCAGTGCCTTCAAAAAAAGAGAGATGGTTCAGTGGGAGGGTCTTAGGAAAGACATATTTAAGCTGGAACAGATTCACTATAGAAGGGATAGTCCCTAAGTAAGGCAGCCTTGGAATTATCCGCCTTTGATAGTGAGGACATTACCTCAACGTTGCCCCAAATTAAACAACACTTTTTTGAACATGGGAATAAGGCTCACCAGCTGCTACTGGGTCAGAGCTGGCCCTCGAGTTTTACAATTCTGTAAAATGACATTAGAGAGATGGGGTATGCTTAAATACATTATATCAGTTCTGGATTCATAAGATCATAAGATATGCCATACTGGGTCAGACCAAGGTCCATCAAGCCCAGTATTCTGTTTCCAACAGTGGCCAATCTAGGTCATATGTACCTAGCAGTTTCCCCAAGAGACACAAGTTCCACAATGCTTGTAATGGGTCAAGCATTGATATCTTCGGTCACTTCTTAATAATGGTTTATGGACCTTTCCTCCAGGAACTTGTCCAAACCTTTTTTAAAACCCAGCTACACTAACAGCCTTTACTACATCCTCCGGTAACAAATTCCAGAGTCTGATTACACGTTGAGTGAAAAAATATTTTCTTTTATTAGTCTTAAATAGTTTACCCTGTAGCTTCATTGCATGTCCCCTAGTCTTTCTATATTCTGATAACGTAAACAATCGATCTACGTTTACCCATTCCACTCGGTTCATTAATTTATAGACTTCTACCATATCTCCCCTCAGCCGTCAATTTTCCAGGTTAAAGAGCCCTAACCTTTTTAGCCTTTCTTCATAGGAGTATCCTTCCATCCCCTTTACCATTTTGGTGGCTCTTCTCTGAACCTTTTCTAAAATCACTATATCCTTTTTATGATACGGCGACCAGAATTGCACACAATATTCAAGGTGCGGTCTCACCATGGAACGATATAGAGGCATTACAATATATCTTTTGTTTTATTTTCCATTCCTTTCCTTATCATACCTAGCATTCTATTTGCTCTCTTGGCCGCCACTGCATACTGGGCCGAGGGTTTTAACATGGTATCCACAATGACGCCTAAATCTTTTTCCTGGATGGTGGTTCCTAATGTGGAACCTTGCATCGTGTAACCATAGTTTGGGTTGTTCTTCCCTAGGTGCATAACCTTGCACTTGTCCACATTAAATTTCATCTGCCATTTTGATGCCCAGTCTTCCAATTTATCAAGATCCTCTTGCAATTTTTCACAATCCTCTTGGGTTTTAACAACTTTAAATAGTTTTGTGTCATCTGCAAATTTGATAACCTCACTCGTTATTCCACTTTCCAGGTCATTTATGAATATGTCAAAAAGCAGCGGACCCAGCACAGATCCCTGGGGTACACCACTATTCACCTTTCTCCATTGGGAAAATTGGCCATTTAGCCCTACCCTCTGCTTTCTATCTTTTAACCAGTTCCTGGTCCACAATAGTACACTGCCTCCTATCCCATGACTCTTTAGTTTTGCCAAAAGTCTCTGATGAGGGACCTTGTCAAAGGCTTTCTGAAAGTCCAGATACACAATATCAACTGACTTACCTTTGTCCACCTGTTTATTCACTCCTTCAAAAAACATAACAGATTAGTAAGACAAGATCTTCCTTGTCTAAAGCCATGTTGGCTGTCTCCCATTAGGTTGTGACTATCTACATGCTGAGTAATTTTATTCTTTATGATGGTTTCTACCATTTTTCCCGGTACTGATGTCAGGCTCACCGGTCTGTACTTTCCCGGATCACCCCTGGAACCCTTTTTAAAAATTGGTGTTACATTGGTGATCCTCCAATCTTCAGGTATTAGAGATGATTTTAATGATAGTTCACAGATTACTGATAGCAGGTCTGCAATCTCATATTTCAGTTCTTTCAACACCCTTGGATGTATACCATCCGGCCCAGGTGATTTGCTACTCTTCAATTTATCTAATAGTTGTAAGACATCTTCCCGATGTATCGATATTTCCTTCAATTCTTCCGCACCTTTAAATACCACTTCAGTCATGGGTAACATCCCTACATCTTCCTCAGTAAAGACCAAAGCAAAGAATTCATTCAGTCTCTCTGCTATCGCCTTGTCGCCTCTTAGTGCTCCTTTAACCCCTTTATCATCTAATGGACCAACTGACTCTCTCACAGGTTTTTTGCTACGAATGTACTTGAAAAGGTCTTTATTTCGCGTTTTTGCTTCCGCAGCAAGCTTCTTCTCAAATTCTCTCTTTGCCTGCCTTATCAATGCCTTGCATTTGACTTGCCAGTGCTTGTGCTGTTTCCAGGTTTCGTCGTTTGGCTCTTTTTTCCATTTCCTGAAAGATGCTTTTTTGGCAACAACAGCCTCTCTGACCTCACCTTTAAACCATGCTGGCAGTTTTTTGGACTTCCTTCCACTTTTCTTAAAGCGTGGAATACAGCTGGTCTGGGCTTCCAAGATAGTATTTTTCAACAACACCCAAGCTTGATGTACGTCTTTAACCTTTGCAACCGCTCCATTTAGTTTTTTCTTAACTGTTTTCCTCATTTTATCATAGTCTCCCTTTCGAAAGTCAAAAGGTAGTACTGTGGATTTCCTTACTATCCCTCCTCCACTAATTAAATCAAAGGCGATCATGCTATGATCACTATTGCCAAGTGGCCCCAACACCCTTATCTCTTGCTCTAGATCTGGTGTTCCACTAAGGACTAGGTCTAATATGGCTTCCCCTCTGGTCAGTTCATGAACCAGCTGCTCCAAGAAGCAGTCATTTATTTCATCTAGGAACTTTATCTCCCTAGCATGTCCTGACGTGACACTGACCCAGTCGATACCGGGGTAATTGAAATCACCCATTATTATTACTGCGCTGTAACTTTTGTTAGCTTCCTTGATTTCTTTGAGTATTTCATCATCCATTTGGTCATTCTGGCCAGGTGCTCGATAGTACACCCAACACTGCCATTGCCTTCCCCCTTTTATATGGACTTTCAATCCATATAGATTCTACAGCAGATTTTGTTTCCTGCAAAACTTTAATCCTTTCTGAGTCAATGCCCTCTCTAACATAGAGCGCAACCCCTCCACCAATTTGATCAGCTCTATCATTATGATATAGTTTGTACCCAGGTATCACAGTGTCCCACTGGTTGTCCTCCTTCCACCATGTCTCTGATATTCCAATCATATCTAACCTTTCATTTAGTGCTATATATTCTAACTCTCCCATCTTATTCTTTAGACTTCTAGCATTTGCATACAAGCATTTTAGAGAATGTATTTTATTCATGTTAATTTGGCTATTGTTAGACATGGGTAAATTGGGATCTTTAAGCTCTGTCTGCTCCATACTTGAGGGCATTTGGGCTACTTTACTCTTTTGTGGAACCTCTCTGCTTTTGGTAGTATCCTTGAAAGATACATTCTTACGAACCATCCGCTCTTGGGCGACTTTCGGCTTTCCCCTAATATCTAGTTTAAAAGCTGCTCTATCTCCTTTTTAAAGGTTAATGCCAGCAGCCTGGTTCCATCCCGTTTAAGGTGAAGCCCATCCCTTCGGAAGAGCCCCTCCTTTCCCCAGAATGTTCCCCAGTTCCTAACAAATCCAAAACCCTCATCTCTGCACCATTGTCTCATCCACACATTGAGACTCCAGAGCTCTGCCTGCCTTTTGGGTCCTGCGCGTGGAACAGGAAGCATTTCGGAGAATGCTACCATGGAAGTTCTGGATTTCAACTTCCTACCTAAAAGCCTAAATTTTGCCTCCAGAACCTCCCTACCACATTTTCCTGTCATTGGTACCGACATGTACCAAGACAGCAGACTCCTCCCCAGCACTTATCTAGGTGGCGCGTGAGGTCCGCTACCTTCGCACCAGGCAGGCATGTTACCAGGCGATCCTCACATCCACCAGCCTCCCAGCTATCTACATGCCTAATGATCGAATCACCAACTATAACGGCTGTCCTAACCCTTCCCTCATGGGCACATGGCCCTGGAGAAACTTCCTCGGTGCGAGAGGGTTTTACATCACCTGGAGGACAGGTCCTAGATACAGGATCACTTCCTGCCACACCAGGGTGATGCTCTCCTGTCACGTGACCTCTCTCCTCCATGGCAACAGGGGTGCTGCCAGACTGTAGGTGGGACTTCTTGACTATATCCCTGTAGGTCTCGTCTATGTACCTCTCTGTCTGTCTTATGCTTTCCAAGTCTGCTACTTTAGCCTCTAGAGAACAGACTTGTTCCCTGAGAGCAAAGAGCTCCTTGCACCTAGTGCACACGTAAGACCTCTCACCAACTGGGAGAAAATCATACATGTGACACTCAATGCAAAAGACTGGAAAGCCCCCATCCCGCTGCTGGACTGCTGTCTGCATCTTAGTTTTAAGTTTGTGTTTAGATCTAAGTTCTTTACTTACTAAGGGTTGCTATGGATATTTATACTAATAAAACTGTACCTAATACGTGTAATATACCTTGTTCACCTGAAGCTTAACTAATCTCAGGTCCTTAGTGTATGACTGATTTGGGTAATGAGCTTCACCTGAGAGCACCTCCTGTCTTTTAAGATGTGTAAGTACCTATAAAGCTACGATTATCACAGGGGAGAGAGGGAAATAACACTTATTAAAAAAGGGCTGCTACACAGTACCCTGTCTTGTGCTGCTGAGGTAAGCAAAATTCTGATTTGATTTAAATTATAGCTCTTAGCTGCTGCTAGGCTCTAACTTCTTATGAAATTTAAACTACAAGCTCTCTGCTGGGTTCTAAATTTAACCAGAAAGCTCTCTTCTGTGTTTTAAAACTAAAAGTACTTTTCTGATGCTAGGCCCTGAGTGACTATTAAATGTACACTACAAGCTCTCTGCTGGGTTCCAAATGTAACCAGAAAGCTCTCTTCTGTGTGTTAAATTTAAACTAAAAGTACTTTGCTGTTACTTGGCCCTGAGTGACTATTAAATTTAAACTACAAGCTCTCTGCTGGGTATGAAATGTAACCAGAAAGTTCTCCTCTGTGTTTTAAATTCAAACTTTAATTGCTGCTACTAGGCCCTAACTGATCCAACAAAAAACAGTGGGTTCACAGATTAAGTAGCTTTAATACAAAGAATTCTTTTTAGAAAATTACCAGACGTATATACTCACAGTTGCAGATTTTTCTCCAGAAGTAACAGTCCCCCTTTCTAGTCCTTATTTTGGATTGAGCCAATGTTTGCATCGTTTTGTGTGTAGTTAGTGGTAGGAACTGTATCTTCATTTTTGTTTCCGAATTGTAGGGTGATTAAGTGGGTTTTGATTGTTTTTTGGAAGGTAGTGAGATCGTCTATGGATCTTATACTATCTGGGAGGTTGCTCCAGATTACCGGGGAGAAATGTGAGAAAGCTCTTTTAGTCAGTTTTGTGGATTTTCGAAAATCAGGCGGGGTGATTAGCTTATTTTTATTGCAATCATGCTGATTTCGGATCTTGTCCTTGGAAATGAGGGTGGTGAGGTGGGAAGGAGCAATGTCTTTAATGATTTTGAATGTGGTTATGAGGATTTTGTACTGGATGCGGCTTTGAATTGGGAGCCAGTGAACACTGGTGTGATGTGTTCAGCTAGGATGGTGTTAGGGGTTATTCTTGCTGCAACGTGTTGGGCAATCTGTAATTGTCTTATGGATTGTTTAGGTATACTATGTAGTGCAGTATTACAAAAGTCGAAGTGGGGGGTGGTGATGGCGTTAATAACTGATTTAAAGTCATGGGTGTGGAGTAGTGGGTGGAGCTGTTTAAGCATTTTAAGTTTATAGTAAATCTTTTTTGTTTGCTTTATATGGGAAATCATGTTAAGGGAACTATCTAGAATAACTCCGAGATATTTTACTTTGCTTTTTACAGCTATGTTTACATCTTGGAATGTGATATGTTTGGGAGGGGGGCGAAGCTTTGATTTCTGGTTACGTATAGTGCTTCTGTTTTACTGAAATTTATTTTGAAGTTTTGGGATGAAAGCCATTCTGCTGCTTCTATGAGGCAGTTTGTGATTTGCTGGGTTGCTGGGTTAGAGGTGTTGAACGGGATGTATATCAAATATCATCCGCATAAATATGATAGTTTACTCAGAATTTCTTAGAGATAGAGCAGATGGGCTGTAGGCATATGTTAAATAAAAGTGCTGATTGGGCTGAGCCTTGTGGGAGGCCTTGTTCTTGGTTGTAGTATTGAGATATGTGTGTCCCATGCGTATTTGCTGGGTTCTTTGCGAAAGGTAAGAGTTGAACCATTGGAGTACTGTGCCTTCTATACCTATTTGTTGTAATCTGGTAAGCATGATTTGATGGTTTATACTGTCGAATGTGGCAGTGATGCCTAGGAAGAGGAGAAGGAATGCCTGTTTGTTATCGATGCCTCGTGAGATGCGGTCAAGTAGGACAGTGAAGGTCAAGTAGGACAGTGAAGGTCTCTACTCCATGGTGAGGGCAAAATCCATATTGCTGTTCATCTAGGGGTGCAAAAGTATCAATGTGGTCCTGAAGTTGGACTTGTACTACCTTTTCTATGAGCTTGGCCAGGAAGGGAATGCTGTATATGGGTCTGTAGGATGTGAGGATGAGTTTATCCAGTGTGTTATCTTTTAGAATAGGCCATATTAGTGCATGCTTGAGTGAGGGAGTTATGTATCCCTGTTGTAAGGAGAGATTTACAATTGGGAGGATGATTGGTGAGAGCTCTGCTTTCGTTGCTTTTATCCAGTGAACCGGACAGGGGTCAAGGTATGAGTTGGTCCAAAATGTTGGTGCCCTAAGCGAACATCAAGCTTTACATCCCCTCTTGCTGTCAAAATCTTTTATTTGGCTTTGAATGACCTGATTTTGCTTCTCTCTAGAGGTTGTTGCCCTAGGTGACTGCCAAGTTTGCCTAGTGATTGGGCCAGTCCTGACTGGCAGTTGAAATGACAATGGCTTAAATGCAGAGTACATGCCCTCTCCTCCTCCCATGGCACTACAATGTACCGGTCACAGGCGATAGCCAACACCGTTGCCCATTTTTATGAAGACCTTTATTCCTTGCACTTTGTGGCAGATGGAGAGGCAGTCTGAGTGTGACTGAAAGCCACTGACATATCTCATCCTCACCCTGAAGTTCGTGAGGCACTGGTGTGCCCCTTTTCTCTGAAAGACGTGTGTACAGCCATTCACTGCTTAAAAAGTGTCAAGGTATCGGGCCAGGATTTCCTTCCAGCTGAAGTCTATAAGACCTTACCTGAACATCTTGCTCCCATACTGGTCCATGTCTTCAATGATTCTGCTACAGAAGGCCTTGCCAGCTTCGTTTTATCTAGCCACAGTAACTGTGATTCCCTAGGAAGGCAAGGACCCCCTTCATTGTGGTCATTACAGGCTATCACTTTGCTAAACATAGACTATAAAATTTTTAACAAAATTCTGTGTCCATTTAGAATTAAAAATTCATGAACTCATTCATCCGGACCAAATGCAGTTCACACAACAGCAATATGTCTTTGAGAATGTCCAATGCTTAATTAATGTCTTACATGGCCTCCACAAAAAATCCACGCACTATGCGGTTCTCACTCTAGATGCTGAAAAGGCCTTTGACAAGCTCAAGTGGCTTTACCTGCTCAAGGTCTTAGAGCAATTTGGCTTGGGTCCCAGTTTTCGTGGCTGGATAGCAACCATGCATGCCAACGCCATGGCCTCGGTTCTAGTTAACGGTTTTCTTTCCAATTCCACCTCTAGTGTGCTATTAGGCAAGGTTGTCCTTTGTCTCCTTTTCTCTTTGCCTTTGCCATAGAGCCACTTGCTTCAGACATTTGCAAACAAGCATCAGAGTCTAGCATAGAACTGGGAGGGCATTTGCACGCAATTTCACTATATGCAAATGACACGCTTATTTACCTCCGAGAGCCAGCGTCCATGCTTCCGAGAATTGTGGAAACCCTTACCTGGGTTTTCTAAAGTCTCCAGCCTTACCATTAATCGGCTTTGCTGCTTTGTGTGGCTGCAGTGACATCACCTCTTCCTGTGCTGTTGAGTGGCTTCCTTAAGGTGGATGAATTCCACTACCTGCTAAATTATGGTGCGCTTCTAAACGGATTGACCAAGGACATAGTCCTGGAGTGCTACCTCTGTCACCTGGCTGGACTGCATTAACACTGTCGAGATGCTCTTCCTCCTCCTCCCTAAATTAATATTTCTGTTTACGCAGCTCCCTATCCAGGTACCTTGAAGTTTCTTTACATCGCTACACCGTGCTCTTACTGGCTTCATCTGGCAGGGTAAATGGCATCGAGTCAGCTGGCCCATTATTGTTTGACCTAAATTCTCTGGAGGCCTTGGCTTCCCTGATATGGAACTCTACTTTTGCTGCTCCTGCTTGTGTGCCTCCTATTTCTGGATGATTGGCTCAAACTCTGATTGTGTACATCAGGAAGAGGCACGGGTGTCCTTGATGCCACTTGTATTTTTGTGGGGGTCACGCGGAAAGACGCCTAGTGCTCTCTTACCCTTTTCTGGTAGTACATATCTGTTTCTCCCTTTTCAAAGTGTCATTGCCTTTGAGGGCCTCTTTATAGTGCATCCTCCATCTCTGGGCTATTCTGGTGTGAGAGATCTGCCTCATTGTGTATATGTTAATTCAAATATGCATAATCATAATGGTGAGTAGTTTAATAGAAGATGTATGTCCTGTAGTGGACTGGAAGTATCTTGATGATCAAAATGGCACAAGAAAGCTGTGCGCTGGGAGACCCACTTGTTGTTATTTAGAGCACATCTTTCATGTTTGCTTTATTCCATGCTGCTTTCACTCCTCTCTGGGGCCTACACTGGTGGCAATACCATTTAAACAGTAACGCAGCACTTACCCAAACTCTCCAGCACTTTGTTGCTGTTCCTTCTCTCTCTATGACCTGCCAGGATTTTGTAGTGTGGATTAGGATGGGGGAGTTTGGGGGGGGGGGGGACAACTTGGGCCACCAATGTGCTTTTTTTGTGGGTCGAGGAATAGGATTGGGGAACTAGGAAGCTGTTTGGAGAGAGGAGAGTGGGAAAGGGGTTGGGAATCTGACCCGTATTTTTGTTTTTATTTCCCTTCCCGTCAGCGCATGAGTCAATCCTTGTTCATGCACTGACGGAAATATTTGCTCATGATGCAGCAAACAGCTGTATTGTAACTCTGCAGTATGCATTGTTTTCTGATGGTGCACACTTTTTAACGTGGTGGTAATTTTCATGCCGTTAATTTATTGCATCAGGAGTAAAAATATATTTTTTAGTGTGTGGGTTAGAATGTGATATGCTGAAGCTTAGTGCAGTGCTGTAACGCACAGCTTTCTGAATCAAGACCTTGGAGCATTAAAAACAGGAAGTAGAGACTTCTATGTTAAGCTAGTTGCTAATATTTGAATCCATGCATTCATGAGGAACAATGTGTTAAACTGCGCTATGCTTTAGCGCAGTGGTTTACTTGAGATTTTCCCACATTAGTCATTCCCCCAATACAGAAAGACTTCTAAAATTAGAAAATCTTGAGAAGAACTGTACTAAAGTACAGCATGGGGCATGCAAAACATCTGTAAAATGCTTGATAACAAACTGCTTCAGATGTAAAAAAACTGCACTAGAATTTGGCACTGTGTGTTTTACTCTTTCCTGAATGCATCGGGCCTGGAATAAAGCGATAGCACAGGAGCAACGGGGCATCTGTGGTGACGTGCTAAACTTCACCTCAGATCAGCAAAGATGCCTGATGATCCCTGTGCTCCACACTCCCCAATCCACCAGCATTCAACTTTGTACCCCATGACTTCCTGATCCCCTCCTGATGTTCTCGACATCCCCTCTCCCTAAATCTCCCCAATCTCATAAATGTTCCTGGTGGTTAATGGCCCATAGACCCTCTCCCATCCCAAAGATTTCCCTTGTAGCCCATTGCTTTTTGCACCTCCCTTCTTCTCCCGTTCCCTCACAAAAACAGATTGGAGGCCCATGTGGGTGCCCCTAAACCCCGAACCCCCCCCCCCCCAGAACCCTCCTGTGCACCTCCAGCATTGGGAGGCAGGAGCGATGCCCACTCTACCCTGCCTTCACACCACCATCTTGGAAAATGGCAACATCAGGATGCACCATGTGGGGTCAGTCTGCCAAATAAGATGATAATTGCCTTATTTGGCAGACTGTCCCCATGTGGTGCAACCCTGGATGCGGGGTCAGATGCCGCCATTTGCCAAGATGCTAGCACAAAGGCAGGAGCAATTGGGCATTGCTTCTACCTCCCAATTTAGAGGTATGTTGGAATGATGGGAGGAGGGCTTTCTGGTAAGGGTGGGGGTAGTGGAGTCTAGGTGGTCCAATTAGGCCACCAAGGACATTTGTGGGATCAGTGGGGTAGGGAGTCTCGGTCAGGATAGGAGAGCAAGGTTTCTGAGAGCTCAATTGGTCCACTGTGCTTTTTTTTGTAAGTCAGGGGTGGGGATTCAGGGAGGTGTAGGAGGGCATCTGGAGAGGAGTTGGGAGTTTGACTTGCATTTTTCTTATTTATCCCCCCCCCCCCCCCCCGGCAGTGCATGAGCCAGTCCCCACTCACACACGGCCAGGCATGGAGACATTTGCTCATGATGCAGCAAAAGGCTGCATCTTATGGCAGCAGCGTGAGTGGTTTTTCTCTGACAGAAAGCAATGCAGTGGTAATCCGCATGCTGCTAGTTTACTGCCTTGGGTAGTAAAAGTATTTAACACAAGCGTTAGAATGCAGGGCGCTGGAGCTTAGTGCGGCGCTGAAATCACAACTTTTGCCTCTAGTCCACGATGCTCTTCACCTTCAATTCTGCCATAGAGTGCTACCACTTGTACAACGACTGAAATCCTTACATGGTGTCTTGCAGCAGCTGAGAATGTCACAATCTATACACTGCTAGTGAAATGGAGGTTATTTATGGTCTAAATTCCTATTGCACTTCTCACAGCTGGTGCAACATTGCCGCTTATGCTGTGGTTGAAATTTTGCGAGCTGTTTTATTGCAGCTAATATGCTGCCATATGTTTCTTTCAATGGTGGAGTTTTTTCTTTTTCCTTTTATGGGTCACTGCTGAACCCAATCAAGCTATAACAGCTTGTAATTCTGCATCATACCAATGAATAATAAGTTAAGTACTGATACATAGGAGATACGAGATATCTAGTAAGATAAAGTTTTGGATTTGTTTTACTTTGAAGATATCTCTGGTATCATATTGTTGAGGTGTAGCTGGAGTAAGTGTTTCATCAGAAAGGAAAAATAATGAATTACAAGTGACTCTGGCTTTTTGATCTTATGTTGCTTCAAATGGGTTTGATACAGCACTTTGTTTTTTTCCTCTTTCAATGGCCACAGGACATGAATGAATGGAAAATGAAAGATTCTGAAATGTTATTTCTTTCTAGAGATATATCATGAAGCCATGAACAGGATGTGACTCTTCTGAGGGAGTGGACAGCATGACGGAAGGTCTGCAAAATTGGATGAATGATCTAATGCTTGGCAGTGAAGATTTAATGTGAAGAGCTGCTGAATCATGCGTTTGGGATACAATTCCTTTGGACTGCTGTATGTGACGGAGGCGAGAGACTGGTACGCATGGACCAGGAGAAGGACCTCAGAGTGATAATGTCTGAGGATCTCAAGGTAGTGAAATAATGTGACGAGGCAGTAGCCAAACTAGAAGGATGCTGGGTTGCATACAGAGAGGATTAACCAACAAAAAGGAGAAGATATTAATGCCCCTGTACAAGTCATTGGTGAGGCCTCAAAAGTATTCTGTTTCGGAGACCGTATTTCACAAAGGATATAAATAGACTTGGAATGGAGGAAGGCAACCAAAATGATCTGGAACCTGTCCAGAAGACGTATGAGAAGAGACTTGAAGACCTACCTATGTATACCCTAAAGGAGAGGAGGGACAGGGGAGATATGATTCCGACCTTTAAATACTTAAAGGATATGAATGACCAAACAAACCTTTTTCAAAGACAGGGAAGCTGTAAAACTAGAGGGCCTAAAATGAAGCTGCAAGGAGATAAACTTAAAAGCAATGTCAGGAAATACTTTTTCACTGAAAGGGTGATAAATGCTTGGAATGCCCTCTCGATGGAGGTGGTGGGGCAAATGCAGTACGGAATTCAAAATGGCATGAGACAGACACAGTAGATCCCTGTTATAGCAAGAGGATAAAATCAAAATAAACTTAAATATCTTTTATACTTCAACAAATAGAGGGGGTGACCTGCACGGAGTGGCAGGTACAACCCTAAACAAAGGCACAGAGGGAAGGGTTCAGCTACTCTAGCCGCCTTACTGGATGGGACTTAGAGGGACTATACTGTTCTTTATCTGCCGTCATATGTTACTATGTTACCGTAGTTAGAGAACAGATAGATTTCAGTCTTTTTCCTCTAGTTTTTTAATGAAACTGTTTGTCTCACTGTTGTGAGATAAGATGGAATAATGAAAGTACTGTAACTGAAACCTATTCTGCTGTTAGATTTCCTCTTATATTTTTTAAGCAGTATTGAGTTGGAATCTTCTGTTCTACTGGAAGTCATTTTATAGAAGCCTTGCAATGAGATCTACCCAGATACAAACACTCACGCCACTGGCACTAGCAGCTGCCGCTGAACACATGCAAAAGCTTTATTATACTACACGTGTATTCCCATTATTAAATGGCCAATATGCATATACTTTTTTGGCCCATCCAAACTACACCCCTTGAAATCTGTTTGTCCCAGCCATGTATAAATATAAATGGCTGCTTTCTGAACTGGCCATAAGAACATAAAAACTGCCATACTGGGTCAGACCAAGGTCCATTAAGCCCATTATCCTGTTTCCAACAGTGGCCAATCCAAGTCACAAGTACCTGGCAAGTACCAGGTTCCCAAAAAGACACAAGTTCCACAATGCTTGTCCCAGGGTAAGCAGTGCATTTCCCTGGTCCTCTTTAATAATGGTTTATGGACCTTTCCTCCAGGAACTTCTTTTTTTAAACCCAGTTACACTAATGGCTTTTACTATATCCTCCAGTAACGAATTTCAGAGTTTGATTACGCACTGAGTGAAAAAATATTTTCTCTTATTAGTACTTTATGGGCTACATTGTAGCTTCATTGAGTTCCTCTAGTCTTTTTACTTTTTGAAAGAGTAAACAACCTCTCTACATTTACCGGCTCTTTTCCGAATCGAAGAGTTCTAACCTTTTAAGCCTCTCCTCATAGGCTTCCCTTTCCATCCCTTTTACCATTTTGGTGGATCTTCTCTGTACCTTTTCTAATTGTGCTATATCTTCTTTAAGATATGGCAGCCAGAATTGCACACGCTATTCAAGGAGTGGTCATACCATGGAACAATACATGAATACATGTGTGCAATCTACACTTGTAAATGCTGATATTTCCATGTGTAAATGTTTCTAAAATGGCCTCCATTATAACATAGTGCGAGACAGCTAATAAAGGCTAAATGGCCCAGCTAATCTGCATAGTAAGGTATTTAGGAGCATAACTACCACTTCATGCAGGTTATCCCCATGCCTCCTGTTTAAGGTTGTCAGAGTTCCCCTCACACCCGTATTCTATGTCAGGTTTCATCGATGATCTGTACAAAGGTTTTATCCCCTCCTTTTTTTCAGTTGGTTAGGCCTCTCTCTATGCAGTCCAGCTTCCTTTTGGCAGTAGCCGCCACCTTATCACACTGCTTTGCTATCTTGAGATCATCTGATATGATCACCCCAAAATATTTCTTCTCCAGGACCAAGCAGGAAGTCAGTCCTCACATATGGGTGACATCGACGTCAATGAAGCCCCTTGCGGAGCATTTCCCCAGCTTTCCATGAAAGCCTTTGGGAATGCAGGCACGCATGCGCCGTTCCCTTCCCGCCTAAAGGTGCCATCTTACCTCAGTCTCTCATTTTCCGTGAAGCCCACCGGACGTGAGTCCTAGTCATCCTGGAAAATTGTTAGATTTTTGCGATTCTTTCACTATTTTTTCTTCCCAGTTTGACGCTGGTTCCCCTCCCGCCGGGTTCGGTACACCGGTATCGAGCCTGATCTTCTTTTTCGGTTTTTGCCCTTCGTGGCTGGCGTTCGCGCCCTTTTTCTCTTTTTCCCTGGAAGGCCGGTCCTTTGACCTCGCGGGGTCTCTTTTTTCCCCGATGGCTTCCAGCGGTTTCAAAAAGTGTGATCGGTGTAAGAGGTTGATGTCTCTCACCGACACACATGACTGCTGCCTCCGGTGCCTCGGTCCTGATCACGACCCTAAGACGTCTGGACCATGTGGGAAGATATCTTCCAAGGCACTGCGTAGTCGACAGCATCAAAAGGAAAGGCTCTTTTCTGACTCGGCCTCCGGCCGGGCCCGGACCTCGTCTGAAGCCTCAACATCTCGGGAATCGAATCCCAAGCACCGTCGTGGCTCCTCGGACAGGGGGTCCCCCGACCGGGAACGGAAGAGGAAGAAGCGGCTCACGAGGGCCTCATCGGAAGAGGTCCCTGGCTCCTCGAGAGCTAGGTCTCAGACCCCCAACCGTCGCCCCGGGCCTGTGGAAAGGAGAAGCCTTCCAAAGTCCCTCGACTAGAGCCGGAGTCTGCTGGACACATAAGCCCTGTAGTCCTCGTGGACTCTCCTCCCAGGGAGCCGATGTCGGGCCCGGCACCGCCAGGGCCCGAGTCGGGAGCTGTTGAGTCTCCTGAGCTGGGTCTCAGGTTGACAACCTTGGAGAGCAGACTGTCTGCCTTCATGGAACAGCAGCGGGCACTGATGGCCAGCCTGTCTGGCGCATCTGCCCCGACCACCGGGACATCGACATCGAAGTCGACCCCGGAGACTGAGCCGATACTCGAAGCCATGAAGGCTCGAGGTCGTCCTCGGTCGCGGTCTCCCTCGACCTCCCGTTCGGGACCGAGGGCGTCGACGCCGGTGCTTTTGGCGTCAGGTGGGTGCTCGCAGGCCCCGCGAGGTCGGACCCCGATTCCTCATCGGACGAGTCCGCATGGGAGACGGAGGACGAGGAGTCCCTCGACACTTTCAAGACTCGGTGCGTCCCGTCGGACTCACCGCAGTCTGAACCCCGGAGTAGATCCCCTCCGGAGGATACCCGGTTCTCGGAGTTCGTCCGGGATATGGCCACTGCATTGGCTATCCCTGCGGACCCCGAGGAGGAGCCTCGAGCCGAGGAACTCGAGGCCCTGCAGTATGACTCTCCTCCGAAGGAGGCCTTTACTGTACCGGTTCCTCCGATGCTGGAGCGGCTCCTCTTTCGAATGTGGGAGGCACCGGCCTCGGCGCCAGTTTTAAGCAAGCGGGTCGATTCGATCTATCGACTCCGGAAGAGCCCTGGCTTTCAGAAGGCGCAGCTACCACACCATTCCATGGTTGTGGAATCAGCCATGCATCGCCTGAAAAGTCAGAAGATGCACTCTGCGGTGCCCCCTGGCAGGGAGGCCCGAAACCTCAATGGTTTTGGTAGAAAGTGCTTTCAGGGCTTGATGCTTGCTTGCCGTGTCCAGTCTTACCAGCTGTACATGGGCATGTACTTCTGAGACCTGGCGAAGGAGCCGGGCGGGTTCTCTGCTGGTCTCTCCGGGGAACCCTTGCAGAGGTTCAAGTCCTTGTCCTCGGGGATCCGGGAATGTTCAAAATTTATGTCCTGTGCTGCCTACGATGGCTTCGGCCCGTGTTGCGGCAGCTGGCATCGCGGCTCAACGCCAGGCATGGCTGCAGTCATCGGACCTCGAGCCATGGGTTCAGGACAAGTTGGTCGATGTCCCTTGCCGAGGTGAGAACCTGTTTGGCAAGCCCATGACCGAGAAGGTCGCACAGCTCGAGACCAAGCACCTCACAAGGACAAGGCTGTCTAGGAAAACTCTGCCCCTTCTCACAAAAAGAAGGGCTCGGGTAAAAAGCCCTTTTACCCGAGGAAGGGCACTGCCTACAAACAGTACCCACAATATCAGGCTGCCAAAGCTGCCCCTCAGGGTCAGCAAGCCAAGGGGCAGGGTAATGGGCCCCGTAGGCAGAGGACCCCCAAGCCTCCGGCCCCTGCTCCCACTCAGCAGGGTGGGGTTTTTTGACTCCTTAGGCATAGCCTCTCTGTCCCTGCTCTCCCAACCCTGCACAGGAGGTCACCTTGCTCTGTTTGCCCACCAGTGGCCACTCATCACTGGAGACAGTTGGGTGTTAAACATAGTCCACAGGGGCTATGCACTGCACTTCCAACAACTGCCTCCTCCATACTTTCCAGGGGAGCCTCCGAGGCCTCCCCTGCACACAGATCTTCTCCTGCAGGAGCTCCAGGGTCTGTTGGTGGACAAAGCACTGGAGCCTGTGCCTCCCCACTTGCACGGTCGAGGGTTCTACTCCAGGTATTTCCTGGTACCCAAAAGAACCGGGGGTCTTCGACCTATTCTGGACCTCCGAAACCTAAACAAGTTCCTGGAGAAAGAAAAGTTCAAGATGCTTGCTTACTCTTGGGACACGTCTGCCCTACCTCCAGCAGGGAGATTGGTTATGCTCCTTGGATCTAAAGGATGCGTACACTCACATCCTCATTCATCCAGACCACAGAAAGTACCTCAGGTTCATTGTGGGAGGAAACCATTATCAGTACAGAGTACTGCCTTTTGGCCTCACCTCCGCTCCCAGGGTCTTTACCAAATGCCTGGCAGTGGTGGCGGCCTACCTGCAAAGTCAGGGAATCTTTGTCTTCCCCTACCTGGACAACTGGCTCATCATGGGTCAGACATGCCAGGAGGCCAGGCAAGCCACTCTCAGAACTATTGCTCTTCTTCAAAGCCTGGGGTTCGTCATAAACTTCGCAAAGTCCACTTTGTTCCCCTCCCAGAACTTGGAGTTCATAGGGGCAAGGTTGGACTCTCTGCTGGCAAAGGCATTCTTGCCAGAAGACAGAGCCCAAAGACTGATAAGCTTGGCAAATCAGTTTCTCAGCAGGTCACTGGTCTCTGCCAGACTCTGTCTGAGGCTTCTTGGCCACATGGCTTCGACAGTACATGTGACCCCCAATGCCAGGCTCCATATGAGGCCTGCACAGTGGTGCCTTCGGACTCAGTGGTCGCAAGCTACAGGCAGCCTCAGAGACAGAATAAGGGTGTCCAGACAATTTCTGAACTCCCTCAGCTGGTGACTACATCCTCCCAATTTTCTGAAAGGGATGCCTTTTCAACCACCTGGGTTCACAGTGGTATTGATCACCGATGCCTCTCTATAGGGCTGGGGAGCACACTGGGCAAGTGCACCCAGGGCCTGTGGTCTCCTTGGGAGGCCCAGCAGCAGATCAATCTACTGGAGCTTCGAGCTATTCGCTTAGCCCTCAAGACTTTCTCTCAAACCCTGGCTCATCAATCTGTCCTAGTTCAAACAGACAACCAAGTAGCCATGTTTTATGTGAACAAGCAGGGTGGAACTGGATCCAGGCTCCTTTGTCAGGAGGCACAAGACCTTTGCTTGTTTGCTCTCAGACACAACATGCTCCTCAAGGCAGTGTATCTACCTGGCCAGGAGAACTACCTGGCAGACAGGTTGAGCAGGATTCTGCAGCCCCACGAGTGGCAGCTCCATCCTTTGGTAGTTCAGAAGATTTTCTTGAAATGGGGACTTCCATCCATAGATCTGTTTGCCAGTCCTCTGAACAAACAGCTGCCAAAGTTCTGCTGCAGGCAACCGCATCCTCTGCGGATAGCAGCAGATGCTTTTCTGATTCCCTGGTCTCAGGGCCTCCTGTATGCGTTTCCTCCCACGCCCTTGGTGGCCCGAACTCTGTTCAAGATTCTTCGGGACAAGGCCTCGGTCCTGCTGGTGGCTCCCAGATGGCCGAAGCAGCCTTGGTTTCCACTTCTGCTTCAATTGACGGTGGATCCTCCACTGCCTCTGGGGTTGCAACCCGACCTTCTCTCTCAGGATCAGGGTTCCCTTCTACACCCAAATCTCAAAACTCTCAATTTGATGGCGTGGAGGCTGCAAGGGTAGTTTTGGCTCTCTGGGGCCTGCCTCAGGAAGTTGAGGAGGTTGTTCTAGCCTCTAGAAAGCAGTCCACTAGGAAAACCTATGCCCTGAAATGGAAACGGTTTTCGGTGTGGTGTCAACTACGTACAGAGGATCCCTTCTCCTGTACTGTGCCTGTTGTGCTTCAGTACTTACTGCACTTGTCCAATCAGGGACTTAAGTCCAATTCTGTTCGGGTCCACCTCTCAGCTCTAGCAGCTCACCACTCACTGGTGGAAGGACATTCTCTATCAGTTCACCCTTTGGTGTCCAGATTTCTCAGAGGCTTGCTCTTGCTGAAGCCTCCAATCCGTCCTCCTGCTCCTGAGTGGGAGCTGAATGTGGTCTTGCAGCAACTGACTCGCCCACCTTTTGAGCCGATGGCTACTTGTCCTCTACGCTTCCTGTCCTGGAAGGCACTCTTCTTGGTAGCCCTAACCTCGGCTAGGCGAGTGAGCGAGCTTCAGGCCCTGGTCTGTGACAGGCCTTACACCAGATTCTATAGGAACAGGGTAGTCCTCAGGACTCATCCAAAGTTCCTCCCAAAGGTTGTCTCCTCTTTCCACCTCAATCAGGAGGTAGTTCTTCCAACATTCTTCACTAGGCCTCATGCAAGCCAGGCTGAAGCAGTTCTGCATACCCTGGACTGTAGGAGGGCCTTATCCTTCTACCTTGACCGTACGCAAGGGCACAGAAGGGCTACTCAGCTCTTCGTTTCTTTTGACCCTAATAATTTGTGGTTAGCTGTGTCCAAGCGTACCTTGTCCACCTGTGTAGCTGACTGTATCACCTGGGCTTACAAGGCGGCTGACCTTCCTTTGCAGGGTCGGGTCACGGCCCATCGTGTTAGGGCAATGGCTGCCTCAGTGGCTCATCTCTGCTCTGTACCGTTGGTAGACATCTGCAGGGCTGCTACTTGGTCTTCAAGCCAGACTTTTGCGGCCCATTACTGTCTGGAAAGGGAGTCCCGTAGGGACAGTGCTTTTGGCCAGGCAGTACTCCGGAATCTCTTTGAGGATTAGGCAACTCCTGCCCTCCTGCCCTCTGTTGGGCAACCAGCGGCGGTTCTGTCAGTGGAAAGCCTTTCTGTGATGCTGGGACTAGAGGGAGTTCTCTTGTTCAGCCTGGGTTCCTGGTAGCCCAGAGCTAGGGAGTCACCCATATGTGAGGACTGACTTCCTGCTTGGTCCTGGAGAAAGAGTAGTTACTCACCTGTAACAGGTGTTCTCCAGGAGCAGCAGGAATCAGTCCTCACAACCCTCCCTCCTCCCCTTGGAGTTGCAGTTGTACATAGTTTATTTTTTCATTTTTTTGTGTGCTGTTCTTAGCTATGTCATTTGACTGAGGTAAGATGACACCTTTAGGCGGGAAGGGAACAGCGCATGCGTGCCTGCATTCCCAAAGGCTTTCATGGAAAGCTGGGGAAATGCTCCGCAAGGGGCTTCATCGACATCGATGTCACCCATATGTGAGGACTGATTCCTGCTGCTCCTGGAGAACACCTGTTACAGGTGAGTAACTACTCTTTCTGGTCTATGCATATTAGCCCCTCCCCCCTTCATCTATAACTTCTTTGGATTTTTTGCATTCCAGATGCATGATTGCACTTTTTTTGCATTGAAGCATTTGATTGTTCCTCCAGTGCTTTTAGTTCACTTCTCATTGCTTGCTCACTCCTGAGTGCCCACTCTGACGATCTTTGAGTCGTCTGCAAAAATACACATCTTTCCTTTTAGGTCTCACCTAAGAGTTCAAGTGTATTGGATCCTTGCCCTAACTGGGTGCTGAAAGAGATGCCACAAAAATTATTGTATACTCTGACTTTAATGGGTATTATTATGACACCTATTCCAAAAATAGTTTGCCTCTTATGAAACTATGTGAAGGAATAGAAGCTTTGCAGCTACAATTTGTAATATTATACTATTCTTCACAGTTCGCAATCTGTTTTCCATAGTTGACATAGTACAGAGATTGTTCTATTGACAATTCTGTCTGAATTACATCAGATAATGGGGAAGGATGGTCAAGCCATTTTGATGCAGTTTGAATTATCAGCTTTGGATCTACTGGCTCATGATATTTTGCTAACACAGTTGAATAAAATTGTTATATTGGGAAGTGGCTGGAATTGGATGAGGGTTTTGTTTTTAATAGGTCTGTAAGGATCTTGGAGAATGGAATGTGGGATACTACAAGGCTCACCTTTGTTGTCCCAATGATTTATTTTATTTATTTACATTCTCTAATATACCATGCTATTCTGCATCAGTGTGGTTTACATTGAACAAACTGAAATTACATTGAACAGGGCATTATAACTTGGAGATAACTATTTTACAGGGAACATGGGCTATGGAGGGTTAAGTGGCTTGCCCAAGACCACAAGGAGCACCTGTGGGACTAGAAACCCCAGTCCTTCTGGCCCAAGGTTGCTGTCCTCTAGTGGGATTTGAACCCCTGACCTTCTGGCCTGAAGTACCTTGCCCCAACCACTAGGCCACTCCTCCACTCTGTTTAATATGCATATGAGTTCTTTAGGGGTTGACTTAGAGATTAGGTCTGCATACATTTTTGTATGGAGATGACCTAATTATTCTTCTGTTTCAAATTGATTTAATCACTACTTATAGAAGATTGGCAGACTGCTTCGGCATTATAGATTTATGGATGTTAGACATTTGATAAAATTAAATCCAGAAAAAGCAGAGCTACAATATTATGCGGGTCATAGCTTAGTCTTTTTTTCCAGCTGCCTCACCGACTATTCTGGGGTAGAAATCCCATTATTGAAAGCAGTGAAAATTTAGGAATTGTATTAGATTCTACTTTGTCTAAGAAGGAGCAAGTAAAGACCAGGACGACGAAGATGCCATTTCAAATGCGCCACTTGAGACAAAACTGAACAAACTTTGAAATTGTTCATTTGAAGTTGTCTTTACAAGCTTTTATTATATAAAAATTAGATTATTGTAATATTGTTTAGATAGGTATTTTGAAAAAAAGTTTAAATTGTTTACAGGTATTGCAGAATACAACAGCTAAGCTTATCTGAAAAGTTAAAAACTATGACTGAGCATGATCATGTTTTGTTTTTAAGATCTTCATTGGTGGTGGTCCATTTTATATGGTGGATGTAGTTTCTTTTATTGATTCTCCAAGAGTTTCTCGGTTAGCAAATAGCAATTCTTTGACAGTCCCTTCAGTGAAATTTACATTTCAACATATGTTGGATCAATTGTTTGCATATGTTGCAGCCATTGAGAAGAATGGGCCATATGAGATTAGAAGTTGATCTAGCTACGGGGCATGTTTACTAAAAGTTAATGTGCGTTAAGTACTGCAATGACCCATAGCAGCAGTCGATGCGTATTAACCTTTAGTAAACATGCTTCATATGTCATTTCAGCAGTCGCTTAAAACTATTTTATTTAAAAGATTTTTGCTAGATAGAAATTGCGTTTAAAACTTGTGATGTAATAATGTAAGAATGTTGGCAATTTTATAATTACTGTTATCTGCTTAGAACCGAATTGGAATATAAATGGTTGTATTAAATTAAATTATGTTAAATTAAGAAGATCAAAACAATTTGTAGAATGTTCTGTGTTTTGATGATAAATGTTCGATATTCTTGAGATAATTGTTACCAGCACAATATGGGCTCTGCAGTAAATTCTAGCACCTTCTGGGAAGCCACAAAAATCCATAGGGCCTGCAAGCTAATTTTCAAAGGGATTTTCACAGTGGATATTCCCTTTTGGAAAATTCACAAGAAAATGGATGCTTTGTACTCATGTACTTCTGCACCCGCCTTGAAATAGATCCCACAGTATGCACAGAGCTTTGAAACTGAAAATCTCCATGCATGCTACTTCCCTGCAGGGCTGATCTGCCCACTAGGCACCCGCCTAGGGATACATACCTCGGGGGAGGGGAACGGCAGCATCTTGGCCCTTCCACATACTTCAAGGCAGTGGCCGAGCAAGCAAATGCTGGTGCCGCTGTGGGCCTTGATGCCCCTATATGCACACTCACGGTCTGCTGCTCCTACCCCCCCCCATACAAACTTCCTGTCTTAGGGGGGCAGGAGCAGCAGGCAGCATGTGCGTGCACTTGTGTGGATGATTTAAGGCCCGCCATGGTGCCAAGTGGCTTGCCCAGACACTTTTGAAGTATGTAGGCCCTGGTGCTGCCTCTCCTGAGATCTACTGATGTCTTTGACTGGGGTAAGGAAGAAGGGAAGGGGGGATGCAGGATGCACGGGAGGGGGGGTAGGGAAGGGAAGAGGAGATGCTGAACACCTTGGGGAGGGGGAGGGAGATGTTGGGCTATGGGAGTAGGGAAGGGAGGTGTAGGAATATGGTTGAGATAGAACCTGGACCACCTCTGGGGGGGGGAGGGGGCACAGGACTGAGAGTTTGCCTAGGGCAGCAGATACCTTTGGACTGACTCTGCTTTCCTGCCCCAACCCTGGCCCATTTTTGCCATAGGTAAAAATAACCATGCTATGACCAGCAAGAATGCTTTTAATCAATGTGTTCGGGAAGGGGGGCAATTTTCCATCTCTCCATTTCTGCTGAGAAAATGCTGTTTTACCTGCCGAAATGACTGACTTATTAGTCTCTTTATTTCCTGTGTGATTCAAATGAGTACAAAGAGAGGCTGAAATTCTGAGGCTTGCCTCGGTCCTAGCTGCTGAGCATTGCCGTATTGCATCTGTGACGGAGAAAGAGAAAAGGAAATGGCAAAAATCAGGAGCAACTTCAGTCATTTAGTGACCCACAGGGGCGCCACCAACATACAGTTGTTTAAATATAGATTTCGCAGATGTGGCAATTAAACTGTCAAGCTGCTGGCTAGGCTAACAAAAACTATTGCAAAAATAATTTCTAAAGAAGATTCAACTCGGAGGCAAGCAGAGTAAACAGGATGAATGTCTGGGGACTTATTTATGTATTTTATTTAGCAACTTTTTTTCTAGCGCTGTATCTACCAGTCACAGCGGTGTACATGGAGCAGACAGAGCAAGTAACTTTACATAGAACAAGTTAACAATGACTAAATTAACCAAAGTAAACGAGCATTACCATAGAACTAAGTAAAGGGATGATGTGACCTTAGTCAATAATGGTGGAAGGTAAATGAAGGGGTAAACGTATTAGGGAAAAATGGGGAAAGTCTGTATACTGTGAAGTCATGTTCAGAGCACTGGGCGTGCTGCGGTCAAGCTGAGGAAAAGGTTGTGATAGTCTAGGAGGATGGTGGGAAGGGTGGGCAGTTAGGTGTCTGATCCAAAGTGATCCAGGAAAAGGAGGGGGTTTTAGCTTAGAATGCAAGTCAGCGAGATCAGGGAGTGCTCATAATTCCGATGTGAAGGGAGTTCCAAATGGTGGACGTGTAGAAGGAGAAGGCTCTATGGCTGGTAGTGGCATTGTTGGAGTCAGTGAATGCGCTGGGTACAGAGAGGAGGTTGTGGTTGGCTGCTGTTCTTGTTCTCTTGTGGGATTGTTATAGAAGAGTACAGAGAACCCGCCGAGAGGTGGCAGGAGGTCTTAAAAATGGTTAGGGAGACCTTGTATTTGAACCGTATATGGATAGGAAGCCAGTGTAAGTGCTTCAGAATGGGGGCGATATGTTTTTGCGGACTGGAACCTATGATTATTGTGGCTGCTGTGTTCTGGGTGAGCTGTAAGGGGTGTAACGTAGATTTGGGGAGTCCCTGGAATATAATGTTTGCATAGTCCAAAATGGGAGTGATGAGGGCTTGGCGGATGTTTCTGAAGTCATTATGTTCCATTAGGGGGTGGACTGTTCCCGTTTGCAAAGCTCGGTGATGTCAGAGAGAGAGCTTCAGAGAAGATTCACACTGTTGGGGCTATTTCCTTAATTTCTGCTCTAGACTCGAAAATGCAGTAACAATTCTGCGTAAAATATTAGGAACCTCTGTACTCTGCACTTTCTAGAGTAGAGATGTCTTTTTTGTCAAAACCCAAAACGTCCGCACTTGGAAGTAGCTTTTAATAACAGTTTCTGCTCTTTCAGTTTCAGATCCTCAGCATGGAAATACATTACCATTTTATGTATGCAATGAAAAAAGATCTTATGAAACTGAAAGTACGCCTTTTCATTTAGCATGTAATTAATTTTTAATTTATCATGGACTTTTGTATTGTGAATGTATGTACTATAATTATGTATTTATTACTGGAACTTGCTTCAAAGTATAATGACAGGAGGGCAACAAATTTATTCAATAAATGAATGAATGAAAACGAATGTAATGATCTCGTTTCTGGAACATAGATTAAATTGGTCATTAGAAGTGGAAACTTTCAAAAATGCTCCCAATGGGCTGGTGTTTGAATTCTATAAAACAGAGTAATGAAACCTTTAGACCTTCTCACTCTTTCTTTGCATTACTAACTCAAATAAGTCTAGAAACACCATAATAATGGTAAAACATGGCTGCAACTTGGTAGCAGTACTTGACACCCTCCTCTCCCAGACTAGCCTTGGCCTTTCCCATTCCCTCAAATGTGGTGAAGCCAGGCCATGTCCCAAAGCTCACAGCAGTGTTGCATTTTAGCCTCTGAATCCTTCCTCCATTTAGGCGTGTTACTCCTCAACTCTGGCCGATTCTGGGATGAAAACTAAGCCTTCTATTTTCCTCATGTACATCATTCCTATGGCACCAGAAAATTCACTCCATCTTGCTTCTACAACTACAGTTAGCCACTCATCTAGTTGGTGCTTATCTTTAAGAACCTGTTGATAGGCCACCTATTATCTCCCCCCCCCCCCCTCAAACAGCCTTCAATAACACCAGGGTATGCCCCACAGCTTGCAGTGTTGCTGCGCACTACCCTCTGAATCCTTCTCACTTCCCTCCATTTAGGCCTGTTCCCCTTCGTCTCCAGCCGATTCTGAGAGGAAAGCTAAGCCCCACAGCCCCTGCCATAAGCAATGACAACCTCCAGCTAGTTAGCATTCCCACACACCAGCAGTTCTGGCCTCCATGCCACCATAACAATCATCTAGAAAATTGATCGATGTCCAAGAGGTGAATTTCATCTGAGCTGTAGAAACTCAGTCAGCTGTTAGCAGCTCTTAAGACAGCACTACCCCCCCCCCCCCCCCGTGAAACCCAAAACTTGGAAATCTTGGTATTCACCTTATGGCAGAGCTTTTCTACTGTCTTCAACTTCTTAGCATCCTTTCACACCCATCTGGGAATAATCTGGGACCAATCAGTATTACCTGAAAAAAATAGAACCTCACCAGTAGTAAATCCCTCTTCCTTTGCCAGGTCAAGTCCATCCCTTTGACCTCACAAAGATCATTGCCCTCTGTAGGAAAACAAGAAGAAATTTCCCCAAAGATGGAGATAAAGGGGCTCTAGGGATGGAGACTCTGGACGTAGTGAGGGAGGAGTCTCCAAACCCCATTTGCTGGAACATAAAAGAGGACTTGGAGTTCCAGAAAGGGAGGCGGAAAGGGGAGAATCAGAGAAGCTTCTAAGATCCAGCTCAGCCAACACTAACAGAAGAAGCAGTACAGATAGGACCTTGCTGATAGGAGATGAGTGACTTCATAGTTCCACAGAGAGAAAGTGCTGGCAAAAAGTTGAGGAAAGTTATTTGAGAGTAAAATAGAAGCCTGGGTACCTATCTTTAAGCGCAAGAGCTAACCGGGCAGCATGCAATATCGCTGCTGCCCGGTTATTGACTGTGGCTGAGATTCAGGCTGCATATGACCCTGGCAATGAACTTCCAGGGTTAGAGGTTGGCAGGGAGGGCTATGTGCTGAAGGGGCACATAGCCCTCCTAACTTCATATCGGACCCTACGTTTTTAAACTCTTTCTAAAATGAACATGTAAGCACAAAGATCGCAACTCTACAGTTAATCTGTCCCAACACTCTGTCACAGCACCCAGGAAGGTCTTTCATAATGTTTCTTCCAGATGAAAATTCTTTGGAGAAGGAAAGACAAACAATCTTATAGATCTCCAAAGACCTCAAAATTCTATCAAGAACATGCAGGTGGACCTTATCAGATTTTAAAAGTAAAGACACCAAGGAGAATGTTTACTAAAGGATTTAATGCACGTTTAATGAAGTTAAATGTTTTGGACCCTTTTATTTCTATGGCTACAATTGCATTTAATGTGCATTAACTTTAGCAAACATGCTCCTATGTTTAAAAAAGATTCTTCACAAGAACTGCTAGCCAATGAAGTTTAAGTAAACTGTAGCAGTGACCCACATTTTAAAAATCAGCTCAGCAGCTCTATTCTGCTAAGTTAATTTTTAGGGCCCTGAAGAAGGAAGAGACTAGGAGACAATAAACGCAGCCATTGAGGATCACATAAACCTCACAAATAAGGGATACAGGAGATGGAACAGGAGTATGAAGTTCAACAGGAAAGAGTAACCAAGAGCCCCTATACAGTGATTAGACAATAAAGTAAGCCGCTGGTTACAACCAGAAATGAAAGCAAAGCAAGAAATCTTAGAAGTCATAGTTCTAGACTAGGCAAGGTCCTCTAACCCTGCGTGATGGTACAGTTGCCAGTGAATACTCTATAGATAAGGAGGAAGAACCTGATTTGTTTTCCCAAGGCCAAATGTGGACACAGTCCAGCAAGGGGAAAAGGAGGAAAGCTAAGCCCACTTAGGCCAATGATCTATAGGCAGAAGAATATAACAGATTACATCTTATAAAAGGACAGGAACACCTGAAGTGTTTTACATGTGGGGAAAAAGGGAGATTTTAAGAGGGGGGTCCCTTCATGGAGTGTTTTTTTCTTGGGGTGCTAGCAAATGGAGAGACAAGGAAGATACTAGCCATACGAGTGAACGGGAAAACAGTAGAGGCTATATTGGACACTGGAAATAACCACATGCTAGACTCAAGACCAAGATCTTGTGTAAGATTAGAAGGGCAATTACAGACCAAGGAAAGTGGGTAACTACTCAAACCCAAGTGGCTCTGGAGTAGGAAGCACAAGAGATGGAGGTACAGCCAGGGCCGGATTTACCTTGAGTGAGGCCCTACGCCAACAAAAATTGTGAGCCCCCAGCAGGGGCGGCCCAAGGGGGGTGCGGGGCCTCATTTGCATAAGGGGCCTCATTTGCATAAATATTTGCAGAATGTTACCATATACTAACTTTTAGTAAACGTGCCTCTTAATGAGTGTATGGATAAAGAAAGACTAAAAGATTTCTACATTACCATCCAGTGCCAACTGCCAGACACATTAGGAACTACTACAAACACTGCCCATTTAAAACCCATAGTAAACCCGCCGTATCCTAACAGCACTACCAGGACTCACAAAGCACCATACCCTACCAATCAAAAGGCAACACTGCAAATATTAAACCAATACATTTCAGAGAACAACAATACATGACCTACTGGGGAAAGAGAACAAGTGGCAATGTCAAATAGGAATTATATAAACAGAACACCTCAGCTCAGTTACACATGCAGAACATAGACCATCAAACAAGTAATCACAATTTAGAAACAGGAAGACAATAATTAAACTGGGAATCCCAAAAGCCAAACTTGGAAAGTACAACACTGTAGAAATAAAACTATACATTAATTTGCTCTTGTACTAAACAAAGCGCAGACGTTAATGATGCACATTTACCAGAGCTGACATATTCCAATTAATAAATTCAAAATAAAGAGATATTTTTCTACCTTTTGTGCATTTTTTTCAGCTGCAATTGCTCCAGCCACTTTCTTCTGGTTTCTTCGTGTCTTCTGCTAACTCTCCATCGTCTGCTGTCCATTTGTCCTTTCTTCTCTCTTCTAGATTTTTTTCCATTCTCTCTCTACATCTGCTTTAACATACTAATCTTTCTTCTCCTTTTGCTCTTTCCTCATTCCTATTTCATCCACTCAAATTTTACCCCTCCATCCTCAATCCCCACTTACTCTCCCAATACCCGGCCAATTGTAGATTTTTTATCCCTCCCACACAAAATATTTTTCCCTTCTCCATTTTACTCTTCCAGCCCCATCACATTCCAATCCTCCCCCAACATCAGCTCCCTTCTAGTTCCAGCCTCACCCAGCATCCATTCCCTTCTAGTCCCTGCATCAGCCCATTTCCAGTCCTAGCCACCCATCAGCCCATTTCCAGTCCTAGTAACCCCCCAACCCAATACCAGTCCTAGCCCCCCATCAACCCACTTACAGTCCTAACCCCCAATCAACCCATTTTCAGTTTAAGCCCCCCCTATAACCCATTACCAGTCCTAACCCCCCATCAGCCCACTTTCAGTCCTAACCCCATCAACCCATTTCCAGTCAGCCCCCCATAGCCCATTGCCAGTCCTAACCCCCCATCAGCCCACAGCCCATTACCAGTCCTAACCCCATCAGCCCACCTCCAGTTTTAACCCCCCCAGCCCATTTCCAGTCCTAGCCCCCCCCCATAGCCCATTACCAGACAGTCCCCATCAGCCCACAGCCCATTACCAGTCTTAACCCCCCCAAAGCCCATTACCAGTCTTAACCCCCCCCAAAGCCCATTACCAGTTCTAAACCCCTCCAACAGCCCATTACCAGTCCTAACCCCATCAGCCCACCTCCCGTCTTTAACCACGTGCCCTTTTGCAGTCCTTGCCGCCCCACAGACCATTACCAGACAGCCCCCAGCCCATTACCAGTCTTAACCCCCCCCAAAGCCCATTGCCAGTTCTAAGCCCCCCCAGCAGCCCACAGTCCATTACCAGTCCTAACCCCATCAACCCACCTCTAGCCTTAACCCCCCAGCCCCCCCCAATAGCCCATTACCAGTCCTACCCCCCCACCCCCGTAGGCCTAAAGTAAAATTTAATTTAAAAAAAAAAAACCTGCTGGCTGCCGCCGCGGGGCCCCCTCTGCTGCCGCGGCAGCACCGACTGACCCGCGGGGGCCCCCTCTACAAGCTGAATCCATCGGTTCGTTCATTCCTCTCTCCCTCCGTGCATGCTGTGAGAGGCGCGAAGGGAGAGTGTCTCCCTCGCGTCTCTGTTAAGCCCGCAGGGGCTGATGGGAAATTTCCCATCATCCCCTGTGGGCTTAACAGAGACGCGAGGAGACACTCTCTTTTCGCGTCTCTCACAGCCTGCACGGAGGGAGGGAGGGAGGGAGGAACGAACCGACGGATTCAGCTTGTAGAGGGGGCCCCCGCGGGTCAGTCGGTGCTGCCGCGGCAGCAGAGGGGGCTCCGCGGCGGCAGCCAGCAGGTTTTTTTTAAATTTTATTTAAAAAAAAAATTAACTTGTTCTTTTTTTGTGGGCCCCTGCCAGCTGTGGGCCCTACGCCATGGCGTACATGGTGTATAGGTAAATCCGGCCCTGGGTACAGCGGCAGTGATAGCAGTGCTAGGCAGGGCCGGCCCGTCCATTGAGCAAGAATGTTGTTTGCACAGGGCCCTGCATTTCAGGGGGCCCCGTGCAAACAACATCTTGAACACTGGTGCGGCAGACAGGGCGGCTTTAGAGGGAGCTGGAGAGGCCACGGCTCCCTCTAACAGCTGCCAAAGCGAAGCATGTCTTTTCCCTTCACTTCGGCAGCTGTACTGATGTTTAGAACCCTGCCGTGCCATGCTGAGTGCCAGGAAACAGGAAGTTCCCTTTGGCCTCAGCGCGGCAGCGTTCTAAAAGTCAGTACAGCTGCCGAAGAGAAGGGAAAAGGCATGCTTCACTTTGGCAGCTGTAGAGGTGAGCCGGGGCCTCTCCGACTCCCTCAGCTAGCCGCGGGGCTCTTCGGGAGGGGAGGGTGCTTGGACTTGGACTGAAAATGGGCTGGGAGGGGGGGTTACTAGGACTGGATATAGGCTGTGGGGGGGGTTGCTAGGACTGGAAATGGGCTGTAGGGGGGTTACTAGGACTGGATATAGGCTGTGGGGGGGGGGTTGATAGGATTGGAAATGGGTTGTGGTGCGGGCTTGGATTGGAAATGGGCTAATGGTGGGGCTAGGAAAGGACTAGAAATGGGCTGATGGGGGCTGGGATTGGAAATGAGATGATGGAGTGGCTCGTATAGGTCTGGAAATGAATGAGGGAGCTAGGACTGGAAATGGGCTAATGGTGGAGCTAGGATAGGATTGAAAATGGGCTGATGTGGGGACTAGAAGGGAGTGGATGCTGGGTGGCGCTGGAACTAGAAAGGAGCTGATGTTAGGGGAGGATTAGAATGGGATGGGGCTGGGAGAGTGAAATGGAGAGGTGAAAAATATTTTGTGTGGGAGGGAAGAAAAATCTATTGGTCGGGTATTGGGAGAGTAAGTGGGGATTGAGGATGGAGGGGTAAAATTTGAGTGGATGAAAAAGGAATAAAGAAAGATGGAGGAAATAGCAAAAGGAGAAAGATTAGTATGTTAAAGCAGATGTAGAGAGAGAATGGAAAAAAACTAGAAGAAAGAACAAATGGACAGCAGACGATGGAGAGTTAGCAGAAGACACGAAGAAGCCAGAAGAAAGTGGCTGGAGCAATTGCAACTGAAAAAAAATGCACAAAAGGTAGAAAAATATTTCTTTATTTTGAATTTATTAAGTGGAATATGTCAGCTCTTGGAAATGTGCATCATTAACATCTGCGCTTTGTTTAGTACAAGAGGGAATTAATTAATAGTTTTATTTCTACAGTGTTGTACATTCCAAGTTTGGCTTTTGGGGTTCCCAGTTTAATTATTGTCTTCCTATTTCTAAACTGTGATTCCTTGTTCTTTGTTTGATGGTCTATGTTCTGCATGTGTAACTGAGCTGAGGTATTCTGTTTATGTAGTTTCTATTTGACATTGCCACTTGTTCTCTTTCCCCAGTAGGTCATGTATTGTTATTCTCTGAAATGTATTGGTTTAATAGTTGCAGTGTTGCCTTTTGATAGGTAGAGTACAGTGCTTTGTGAGTCCTGGTAGTGCTGTTACGATACGGTGGGTTTGCTATGGGTTCTAAATGGGCAGTGTTTGTAGTAGTTCCTAATGTGCCTGGCGGTTGGCACTGGATTATAGTAATGTAGAAATCTTTGTCTTTCTTTATCCATACACTAACTTTTAGTAAATGTGCCTCTTAATGAGCGTGTTAATATTATACAAATACTTATGCAAATGAGGCCCCTTATGGAAATGAGGCCCCGCACCAAGTCTCCGTACATGGCCCCGCACCCCCCTTGGGCCACCCCTGGCCCAATACCAAGAAATGGAGGTAGAGGAGCAAGGGATACTGGAGGAAGGGAATGACCCCAAACTACCTGATTTGGGGGTGGGGGAAGATAAAAAAAAAAAACCTGAGAAAGGGATCTGGGAGATGGAAAGGCAGACCCCCAGCTTCACCAGGTATTCACTATTCACTTTTATGTATACAAACCTAGTAGGAAGTTCCTGGAGGAGAAAAAGGTCCGAATTAGGAATAAAAATGAATGAGAGGATTGGTCAAGGCCAAAAGAAGTAACTGAGGAGGTTTTATGTCCCCAATTTTGAGAAGAACAAGCCACTGATCTGGTCTTACAAGTAATAGACGCCGGAACATCACTGCTAGAAGAACAGCAACTAAATAAACACCTCTCTGTCCTATCCATATTTTCAAGTGGATAGGGGATTATTATATCAGGTGGGGAAGGACTGGGGGAGCAAAAGGAGGAGAAGCAATTGTTAGTACTAAGTCACAACATTGACATTGGTCCATGCACTTTCTTAGCCAGGCATATGGAAGTGCAGAAAACTAAATAGGATATCCCAATGATCTTACTGGCTTAGGTTTGTCCAAATGATGAGAACTTTTTGTATCTCATGTCCTGCTAGAAAACCTCCAGCCAGATATCATCTAATTCCCTTACCCATAATTAGAGAACCTCTAGACTAGGTGTTCTCAACCCGCTCCTTGGGACACACTTAGCCACTCAGGTTTTCAAGATAGCCATAATGAATATGTATGAGAAAGATTTGCATACAATGGAGGCAGTGCATGGTAAAATGAGGGAAATGGTTAAGAGAGAACTAAAAGAAGCAAATGCAAAGGTTAAGAGTTTACATCAGGCCTGGGCAATATTTAAAAATACTATCTTGGCAGCCCAGACCAGATGTATTCCATGCTTTAAAAAAGGTGGAAGGAAAGCCAAACAACAGTCAGCATAGTTTAAAGGTGAGGTCAGAGAGGTTGCTATAGTTAAGAGAGAATCTTTTAGAAAATGGAAAAAAAGAGCCAAATGACAAAAACTGGAAACATAAGTAATGGCAAGTTTAATGCAAGGCACTGATAAGGCTGGGAAAGAGAAAATTTGAAAAGAAGCTTGTCATGGAAGCAAAAGCACATATTAGCAGCTTTTTCAAGTATATTCATAACAAAACACCTGTGAGGGAGTCAGTTGGACCATTGGATGATGGAGGGGTAAAAGGTGCACTGAGAGGACAAGGCCATAGCAGAGAGGCTGAATTTTTTGCTTCACTCTTTACTGAAGAAGATGTAGGAAACTTGCCTGTGCCAGAAATGATATTTAAAGGTAATATATCAGAGGCATTAAAACAAATCTCAATAAATTGGGACAATATAATACAACTAATTGATAAACTAAAGAGCAGCAAATGATCTGTACTGGATGGTATACATCCTAGAGTACTGAAAGAACTGAAATATGAGATTGTGGGCCTGCTATTAGTAATCTGTGAACTATCATTAAAATCATCTGTAGTACCTGAGGATTGGAGAATGGCCAATCTAATGCCAATTTTTGAAAAGGGTTCCAGGGGTTATCCAGGAAACTACAGACCGGTGAGCCTGATATCAATCCTGGTAAATCCCAAAACTTATAATGTCCACAACTATCAGAATGAAGGAAGGAGATATAGCCACTAAATGTACTTCATTCTACATAGCAACAATGTTAAGGATCAAACATTTCCCCACATTAAAGGAAGAAAAAGGATCTCAGACCCTCGAGCACAACTGTCCAGACATATCATCTAGGCCAGGGGTGGGGAACCCTGGTCCTGGAGAGCCGCAGACCAGTCAGGTTTTCGGGATATCCCTAATGAATATGCATGAGATATATATGCATTAGAGATATCCTGCCAACCTGACTGGTTTGTGGCCCTCCAGGGCTGGATTTGGAGACCCCTGCCTTACACCTCTGTCATTTAAGATTGTGAGTGGGCAAGGTGCAGATGTCCTAGACATCGAAAGGGTATATAGAATGTGTCACATTCCTCCTCGATTCTCACCACCACCAAAAAGTTGTCTAATAGACAATATTTTGGTGGTGGTGAGAAGTGCCCTTATGGAATTTGCAACTGCTTCATCAGGGGGAGATAGAAAGCAGAGGGTTGGGCTAAATGGCCAATTTTCTCAATGGAGAAAGATGAATAGTGGAGTATCCCAGGGATCTGTGCTGGGCCCACTACTTTTTAACATCTTCATGTCTTGGAAATGAGAATAACTAGTGAGGGAATTAAATCTGCAGATACAAAATTATTGAAAGTTGTTAAAGTACGAGAGGATTGTAAACAACTACAAGAGGACCTTGATAAATTGGAAGACTGGACATCCAAATAGCAGATGAAATTGAATGTGGACAAGTGCAAAGTTATGCATCTAGGAAAGGACAACCCAGACTATGGTTAGATGATGCAAGGTTCCACATTAGGAACCACCACCTAGGAAAAGGATTTAGGCGTCATTATGGATAACACAATGAAACCCTCTGCCCAGTGTGCAGTGGCGTCCACGAAAGCAAAAAGAATGCTAGGAATCATGAGGAAAGGAATGGAGAATAAAACAAAGGATATTATCATGCCTCTGTATTGTTCCATAGTATGACCGCACCTCAAATATTGTGTAAAATTCTGGTCGCCGTATCTTAAAAAGGATATAGCAGAATTAGAAAAGGTACAGAGAAGAGCCACCAAAATGGTAAAGGGGATGGAAGGATACTCACATGAGGAAAGGCTTAAAGGTTAGGGCTCTTCAACCTGGAAAAGAGACAGCTGAGGGGAGATATGATAGAGGTGTATAAATTAATGAATGGAGTAGAATGGGTAAACGTAGATAGCTTGTTTACTCCATCAAAAAGTAAAAAAAAATTAGGGGACACATAATGAAGCTACAATGTAACCTATTTAAGAGTAATAAGAGAAAATATTTTTTTTCACTCAACATCTAATCAAACTCTGGAGTTCATTACTGTTGGATGTAGTAAAAGCTATTGGTGTAGCTGGATTTAAAAACGGTTTGGACAAGTTCCTGGAGGATAGGTCCCTAAACCATTATTAAAGAGGACTCAGAAAATCCATTGCTATCCCTGGGGCAAGCATTGTGGAACCTATGTACATTTTTGGGAACCTGCTAGGTACTTGTGACCTGGATTGGGTGCTGTTGGAAACGGACATGGGGCTCGATGGACCTTGGTTTGTTCCAGTATGGCGTTTCTTATGTTCTTATAATATTAAGTCTGCTTATTTGACAGGATTAATTTGGAATCTTTTTACTTTTACCTTTATTGGAACCTCTCTATCAGGATGCCCTGACTTCCCTGTTTTGCTGGTATCCTTCAAGGATACATCATTCCGAACCATGCATTCTTGGGTGACTGTTGGCTTTTTCCCATTATGTGCACTTGTCCACATTAAATTTCATCTGCTAGTTGGGTGCCCAGTCTCCCAATTTTTCAAGGTCCTCTTATAATTTTTCACAGTCTTTCTTATTGTTTAAACAGTTGGCATTGGAGGTTCTAGGAGCTGTACCTGACCATAACCCTGGAGGTGAAAAAATAAGTGAGAGATTTAGGTGTCATGCTGAAACAGCATCTCAGCATGACTAACCACATCAATATATTTAAAACTGAAGATGCTTCAACATCTATGATCCCTCCTATCGATGAGCGATTTCTGAATGACAAGCAATGACCTTCCTGCACATCGATTTTTTGCAACAGTATTCTAATGAGTCTCTCAAAGCATGTCATAAACCATCTGCAAATGGCAAAAAACATTGCGGCATGAGTCATTATCCAAGTGTCAATTTGGAAACATATCACCCCAGTATTAAAACAACTTCACTGGTTACCAATAGAAAGCAAGATAAAGTTTAAAATACTGCACACAACATTTAAAACTCTACAAAACGAATCTACTACATACCTGATGTCGATCATCCAAACTACCCCAGAAACCAGAACACATAGAAATGGCGGAAAAAAACACATTGGTTGTACCACTGGAATACAGGAAAAGCAACTCATCAACATCCAAAAGAACATTCTCACTCTACACACCAAATCTTTGGAACTCAGTTCCAGAAAATATAAGAGCTACCATGGACTTGCATATATTCCACAAACTTCTAAAAACCTTCCTTTTTTAAAGAGCACTTTGGGGATTTGGTGACTTGAATAAAATCATTTAAGGACCAATCCTAGTTCCCAGTACAATAGAATACCAAACAGATGTGCTTGATACCTCATATTTACAGAGTAATTTCTTGACCTTATTCAAGAAATTACTCCGTAATTCAAGGTGATTATTGTAATAGGGTAACTAGAACAAACAGATGATATACTTGATACCGCACTCTACATGTAAGTTCAAGGAATCTAAATGTAAACAATGTAATTCATGTTATATGTACAGTTATTTGATACATGCCATTAGCATTGTTCCATGTAATTTTATTGTCTTCTGAGTTCCATGTAAACCGCTTTGATTCTGGAATATAAGTATATAAGTTCACACAAAACAACAAATAAATAATTCGGTAATGCTGATATTGAGCTCCTGTCCAATTATGCCAAAGTGCCATTTTGATTTCTCCCCCTTTATACAAATTTTTAAAAATCTCTAAAATGCCGAAACCCCACTCAAATGTGACCAGAGAGTCGGAATGAGAGAGAGTGTTAGATGTGGTGTTCTTAGATTTCAGCAAAGCCTTTGACATAGTTCTTCCATACAGATGACTTATAAATAAATTGAGTGCCGTAGGGATGGGCCCTAAAGTGGACTACCGGGTTAGAAACTGGTTGAGTGGGAGGCAACAGAGGATACAGGTAAATTCACTGCAAGGATAAGGACATTACCGGTAGTTTGCCACAGCGATCAGTTTTTAGGCTTATTAGGCCTGGAGTAGAGTGGAGGCGGGGAGTCCTGGTAACCGGGTAGCGGCGATATTGGACCACCACCCAGTTAGCTATCCATGGCTAAAACTAGGTGAACGTTTTGGCTGTTCATCAGGCTTTATCAAATCTCTGCTAAAAGTTCACCTCTTTAAGGCTGACTTTGGTTCCTAATCCTTTGTTCCTTGTGTCTCCTTTGTTCTTTGTCTCGATTAGATTGTAAGCTCTAACGAGCAGGGCCTGTCTTCATCTGTGTTTGTATGGCGCTGCATGCGGCGAGTAGCGCTCTCTAAATGTATAATAATAATATTTGCTGTCATTTTCTCTGCTTATATAAAAGATGAAGGGCCCGATAGTCCAAAGTGGTTGCACGGTTTACAGACCCATAAAACACGTAACGTCCTCTAAGAGAGATATTCAGCAGCACTAACATGGCCACTGCCCAGTTATCTCTCAGTGGTGAGTTTGGCACTGCAAAAGCTGCCACAGCTAACCCAAATATTCAATGCCAATGACCGGATATGGTCCCAGCATTGAATATCCAGGTTAACTCTTCAGTGCCGATGACTAGGTGCTAGCCGCTGCCGCTGAATATCGGGCCCACCGATCCTTCAGAATAATAAACACTCGCTCATATCAACGCCTAATAATGTAAATGGTATTCTAAAATGTTATTTTATAATTTACAAGAGAGAGGATATGCTATTTCAATCATTTAAAAAGCTTATAAATGAGCAGCACACAAAAATAGACATTTTATTATTTGATACAGCAAATAACTTTTCTTCAGATGATAATTTCAACATGTGTGTCGCTCAATATTCCCCATTGTTAAAAAAATTTCAGATTATTAGGGGTATGCTGGTGTGTTGAGAGGACCGATTGTTGACATTTTGGAGGGCATGGAACATTGTTAATGGGTTGGAGACATAGTGGGAAATGTTTGTAGGCTTTACACTTCAGTGAAATAGGTTAATCAGTTCAGGGGGCTGAAAGGCATTTAAATAGTTGATGGCATAAGCTGGTAGGTTTAGTAGGCAGACTAGTAATGTTACAGGGTTTAGAAGGCTGAAAAGATGAATTAGTGGTTTTGTGCAGTGGTTTTAGGGATCAATGAAGTATGCTGGTATGATTGAGGAGTTAATAGGGAATATCTGTGTGTTTGCTTTTTTACTAGATAGATGAGATGAGTGTGGGGATGTATTAAGAAAGAGGATTAATGAGTGGGTATGCTGCTTGGGAATGTATTAATTATTAGGTTAAATGGGTGACTGAGCTGAGCTGGTTGCATTAAGGAAGGAGTATTAGTGGTTGCGGAAGCTAGAATAACCATCTCCAGTCTTTGGCCCGGGGTCTTGGGGCAGATGCTATCTGTCTTGGGGGTATCTCAGACTGAACCAGAGGGCCACCCATTTTTAAAATTTAAAACAGTAGTAAACTTGGTCCACGTTTGAACTATGCTACAATTTTTAATATACCCAGCTCATATAAAAATGTATGTTGTTTTATCTTTATTTCGCACTTGATTTCGCCCATGCTGTGGCATCAGGGCGGTTGACAGTGGTAATAACAACGCTGCAAAGCTAGAAAATGGAAAGGAACACCATAAATCAATAGGACAGAGGAAAGACAGTCAGGATAGTAATCTAAAGAGCAACATCGAGACAGTTAAGATAATCAAGGAGCTAATGTGGGAGCTTATGTAGGATGTTAAAGACCTGATGGAACAGGTGAGCTTCCACTTGTGCTTTGAATTTTTGATAGGATGCTTCAAGGCGGAGTGTAGAGAGCAGGGAGTTCCAGAGTGTGGGGCCAAGAAAAAAGAAGACAGCAGGACGAGTGAGTTCTAAGCGAGCTTGTGACAGTGGAGGTAGAAACAAACGATTGATGGGAACGGACTGGAGCTGGTGATAAGGAGTATGTTATGCTGGCCATAGATTTTAAGTCCAGTTTTAGAGTACATTTTTTATTTTTGTTTGTTTATTTAACTGTGTTTATATACAGCTGATCGACAAGTCTAAGTGGTTTACATATAACAACTTGGCCTAGATGGCTTACATGGAACAGAAACAGCTTAGTGAAGTACATAGAACTGGCTTACAAGGAACAGTAACAACTTAGTGAGATACAAGGAACTGCAAACATTACAGAAATGTTGTAGCATAATATGAATAAAGATAAGAAAAAACAATAAGGTGTTGGAATGCTGTTATGTAAGAGAGAGGGGGTGAGGGTGGGGAATGGGGATGGGTTGGGGGAGGGTAGAACGGGGTTGGGGTGGGATGGGTTATGCTAGTAGAATATTGGCTATATATTCTCATTGGTGAAGTATTCAAGGATCCAAATGAGTTTTTAGGCTTTTCTTAGTCTGAGTGATCATTTGTGGAGCGGAGATAGCCTGGTATTGTGTTCCACAGTGCCGGTGCGAAGAGGGAGAAAGCCCTTTTGGATGTGGTGGAGCTGGTTTTCGTGTTTAAAGATGGTATGTAGAGCCTGTTGAGGGAGTTGGTTTGCCTGGTTTTATTAGGAGTTTTCTGTATTAATGACTGGAGGTAGGTGGAAGACAATCCGTGGAAGAGCTTGATCATTGTGTTGATAGCCATGTGTTTAGTTTGAGTGATGGGCAGCCAGTGCAGTTGTTTGAGTATTGGAGTTATACGTTCCATTTGTGGAGCATTGTAGAGGATGCATACTGCAGTATTCATGGCTGGTTGAAGCGCTGAAGTGCAAATTTAGGTAGGCCTTGTAGAATGAGGTTACAGCAATTGAAGTGAGGGAATATGAGTGCTTGAAGAACTGAACGGAAATTGTTTGGGCCCAGGAGTGGTTTTAGATGTTGTACCATCTTGAGCTTGTGGTGGTAGATTGTTCTTATAATGTTGGTTATGTGAGGGGAAAGTGTGAGGTGTCAATCAAGGATGATGCCCAGGTAGCTTACTTGTGGCTTGACTCATAGCTGGGTTCCGGCAACAGTTATGTGAGTAGGTGGTATGAAGTTGGTGTTCTTGAAGATATATAAGACTTCAGTTTTCATGTTGTGTTCAGGGAGCCAAGTTGTTATGTAAATGAAGCATTTCTTTACGTGAGTGATGGTTGGTTTAGTGGTATCGATTGGCGTATAAAACATGATATCTTCTGCATATATGTGGTAAAGTAGATTGTATGCTTGTAATATAGAACAGATTGGCTGGAGGAAGAAGTTGAATAACAATGTAGAGTAGATAGAGCTGAGCCTTGGGGGACTCCCTGTTGCTATAAGTAAGGCTGAGTTTTCATTGTCCAATTTTACTCTGAGTTGGTGATCTGATAGGTATTAAATGAACCATTTTTGTGTGGTATCTGATTGTTCGCAGATGTTGAATGGTCAGATTGTGTGGGACAGAACCAAAGGTGGCTTTGATATCAAGGAATATGAGGATGAATCCTTTGTTTGATTTGTCGATGCCTTTTATGAGGTTGTCGGTTAGAGTGGTGAGGAGGGAGTCTATTCTATGTTGAGGCATGAAGCCATACTGCTGGGGGTCAAGTGGGAAGCTGGTGTCTGTGTACTCCTGTAGCTGTAAAAGTACTATTTTGTCTTTTACTTTTGCCAGGAATGGGAGGCTGGCAATTGCACGGTATGAGGCTAGCTGTGTTGGGTCAGATGAGGTTTAGAGTTAGACTAATGGAAGCTAATTTTAGGTCAATGGGCATGTATCCATGTTGCAGTGAAAGTTGTGTGATTTTAAGTATTATAGGTAGTAGTTCTGTTTGTGCAGCCTTGATCCTACTGACTGGACATGGGTAAAATGGGGATGTAGTAGTAGTAATGTTCATGATGATTTTTTCCAAGTGCTCAAGGAAGATGGTTGAGAGTCCCAAGTGATTCCAGAGGTTATGTGGTTATGTGCGGGTTGAGTTGTCGTTTTGTGTGTCTGGTTTTCTGGACAATGTGTCAATGTCTGGAAATGATCTGCCATGGTTTGTGACATGAGATCTGTAGCCTCTTGCTTTGGTGCAGGGTTTTTTATTAGATTTTTGACAAAATCAAATAGTTCTCTGGAATAATTTAAAGATCTTTGAATCATGTTGGTGCAGTACTCCTTCTTTGCCCTGTTTGTGGCTGTTTGGTATTCATGTAGTTTGGAAGGGTAGTTATCAAGGTTGATAGTTGATTTTTTGCATCTCCATTTCCTTTGTAGAGTTCTTAGGCTGAGCTTCATGTTTTTGAGTTGTGTGGAGTACCATGTGGCTGAGTTGCGGCTATGTTGGTTGGCTGGAGGGTGGTGCTTTATTGCTGTATTGCTTATAGTTTTGTTCCAGTCTTTGATGAGTGAGTCTAAGGGGCATGTTTACTAAACTGCATTAGTGTGATTCGCGTTAGGATCCGTGGTACAGGCAGAAATCCCAAATAAGGACATGGGCGGTACATCGTTATCGATAAGGCGCGTTACCAGGCGCCATAGCCTAACGAGCGTTAGAAAACATCGTGTAGAGCGCCATGCAACACGTGCCCATAAGGCGTCTGATAACGTGTCTAGCAAGGCATCTAGAACTGTAGCACAATGGTTAATACACTGACCAATGGTGCAAGGGAAGTGAGTTCAATCCCCCTGTGGGTCTAATGAGTAAAGCTGCCTGAGACATCACCTTTTACTCAAAATCAGTGCTGTATGAAGCAGTTCGTTTGTTAATTTTAATTAGTGCTGCCAGCAAACACACCCTCACAGGGCCATAACTTAAGGTGCCGCATAAGGCACCCTATAAGGCACCCCAGAGGGCACATTATAAAGTGCACTGCCCACTAAGACACCCTAGAATGTCCACTATGGGCCAACACACAGGGCGCAGTATAGGGTCCCGCATTGGGCACTGTATAGGGCGCCTGATGAGGCACCGTAAGGAGACAGTACTGTGAGGGTGTATTGCTGGCAGCACCAATTTAAATTAAAAAAAAGAAAATGCCTCAGACAGCGCTAACAAATAACCCCACTGTGGGATTAAACCCATGACCCCTGGCTCCACAGGCAGTGAAGTAACAAGTGGGCCACATTGCTAGTGCTACTAACAAATCCCTGGCTGGCAGCTGAAGGATGTCAGGTCACCACATAAACTGTCTACTGTGGTGGCCAGGATTTGGGTTAACCCACTCATACCCATGGTGCACTGCACATGCAGATCTGCAGTCCATAGATGAACACAAGATGGGGTATGCACCCCCCCAGCACCTCGGCCTGGTTGTGTGTTCTGACCATGTGCAACCCCACAGCACCTCAGCCTGGTGGGGGTTCTGAAGGTGTGTGTTACTGCCACAGAGTGGCTACCGTCCATCACAGTGGACGGGTCCTGTGTTCACCCTGAGGGTGAGGTGGGGTGCAAAGCACCATTTCCGCTGCACCTGGCATTTCTGCGATGGGCTATGCTACAGGTCCCCATCGGTGCCTCTGTGTGATAGGTGGCCCCTGCAGATACCCTTAGCATTTGCCTGTGTCCATCTGTACATCATGTCTTGCCCGTGTGGACTATGATGCACCCTGAATAGTTCATACACTGTGTGGGTGCCATGGTCACATGATTTCAGGTCCAAGGGGGGCAGGGGGGGGGTTTGGGCCCATAGGCGGTTTACGTACCAACACCCAACCCACCTTTTGTGGCTCAGGGTGGGAAACATGGTTTCCAACTAACGGGTCAACATTTTAGTCTCCTACACTGGTGACAGTAGAGGGTACCATTCACCCCAGTCCTGCCAGGGAATGGACACCCCACCAGGGCAGTCTATGCAGATCTGTATGCCTCACTACAATGGGCAGTGACAGACAGATAGTAGACCTATTACTGCACAGCTGCCCCACACCACTATATGACATCCTCCAGCAGCAAGCAAAGTGAGTCACCAGCCGCTGCAAGGTGTTCCAGCCACACACATACAAACTGCAGACAGCCTGCCTGCTAGTCCATAGTGCATGTTCCTGGAGGTGATGTGTGCACCCACACCTGGGATGTGCGCACACCCACCAAGCAGATGGGTCAGTGATAGGGCTCCAGAGGATGGAGCCTATATATCTCACTTCAGAAGGGCACTATGTGGAACCCAGCTAGGGTGTGCATGACCACACAGCAGAACATGCCGTGGCCACCCTGTCCGTGTAGGTGGTGGGCAAGCCCTACAATGTCCCAGCTATTGCCCTGGGCCCTGTGCAGGTGCATACTGCCCAGGCCGCCCTCTACGGCTATACCCACAGTACCTTGCTCCTCATTATGCACATTGCCAGGCCAATACTAGCAGCAGTGCTAGCGGTGTGTGCTGCAGAGGGTGTTGGCAAACGCAACACATTGGATAGACTGACGCACACCCCCACACCTATGCCAGTATAGTATACCAATATAGGCTTTTGGCAGCCCAGGACACCGCACCAGTCCTGGGCACAGTGCAGGCATGGCTATGGTATGCTGTACTGTTGGGGTCTCTTCCCAAGGTGGTGGACACTGTCAGGTTCCAGACGTGACACACACTCCACAGACATCTCAGAGGTTGGTATGTTACAGCACACTGGGCCGCTTGTGCTAACATTAGGGATTGCTATGTGCCAGTTATCATGGCAAACCTTTGCTGTGTACTGTATTCCCTGGTTTGGGGTGTCATTGCTAGGGTATGCATGTGCTAGTATTGGAGGATGCACACAGGGCCCAACATCCTGCCTCTCCAGGATGCAGTGGCTAATGGGGCCTGTGGGTGCGGGAGTTTCCGCCCCTGTGGATCAATGCTCTTGGTCAGGGGTTCCCAACCCCAATCCTGGTGGGCCGCACCATGTTCGGGTTTTCATGCTGTTCCTGATGAATATGCATGAGATACATCTGCATACCATGGGGGCGGCGCATCGACATACAGCACAGGCATCTTTATTGCAGACAGCATGGAACCTGAATGTTGTTTGGACCTCCATGACTGCCTTTGGGAGACTCTGCTCTCGTTAATGCGCCTGTTTGTAGTGTCTGTGCTCTGTGCGATAAAATGTAGGTGTTGGAAGCATGTTTATTCTATCAGCAATACAAGGTTCCATCTTAGCAGTTTCTTACTGGTAAAAGGTATGGGGACAGAGTTGGCAGGGACCACAGCTTGGGATTGAACCTGTGACTTTCAGCTCCTGAGCACACTGGCTGTGCTTACTGCGCCACAGGGGCAGATCATTCCCTGGGGGTACCGTGACTGTTTGTCCTACCGAGCCTGTCTGTTGCAGTGCATGGCACCCACCTGGACTGGGCTAGGCCATGGTCTGCTGTGGTCAGATGTCACTGCCCCCTCCGCCACTGGTACCCCTCCGCCACCATGCTGCCAAGCCCTTCTGCTGGTGGTGCCGGTGGTGGGCAGTCTCTGGCCATCCAGTGTGCATGTCGGCAGCTGCCTATGGTATGGGTGGTGGGGTAGGGGTGCCTAGATGGATGCCCACACTTCCCCCCCAGCACCGCCTGCCACTGTTCTGTACCCTTAGGGGTGGCTGCTGGGTACTGTCCCTGTGACACTGCGGGGTACACACTCATGCCCATGTTGGGCCCTCAACAGTTGCAGTCTGGCTCTACTGTTTATGCATTCCTATGGGCCAAACTGAGCATCACCCTAGTACCCACTGTGGCCCAGCTGCACCACAGCATGTGCCGCCTGCAGCCCTCTGTATCCCCTTTTCCAGCATCTGCCCAGTTGCCCGTTATAATATGCCCACCCTGCTGTTGCAGGACATGTGCACGCCATGGGGAACCTATTCAGTAACAAGGGGATGCCCTGATCTGCGCTATTTCACTGTGGCATCATTCACCTTCTATGGTGACAGGGCATACACCCTTCCACAGTTAATATCTTTTTCTGAGGCTTTCTCATTGGTATTTTTGGCTATTTCCCATTGATATCACTATTGGCTAGCTTGGTTATGTTATTTTCCTCGTTTCTTATGGTCATTTTCACGGCTTATTTGCCCTTTTGTTCCGTGCACATGTATCACACTTATCACGTTTTGTGAGTTTCCCTGCCTATGCTGTACATTGCTGACGCTTAAATAGTTTCACTCCCCTGCAAATATGCATCTACCGGCAGGTTTTCAATTGCGGTAGGATTCAGCCCTTGAGTTCACCGCGTTGGGGTGCCTGGAGCCTCTCCCCATCCACACTCCGCCCATTGACCCCTTCTCTCCACCCTCTCTCCACCCTCTGCGGTGTTTTACCGCGCCACGGAACCTTACGATCGTTAACTTACGTTAACGCGTGTTATGAGACGTTAACGATCGTTGACGCATCATAACGCACGTTAACATTAGTTAACGGTCGTTAACGTTACTTTACGCGCATTATGTACCTTTACCGCAGTTTAGTAAACATTCCCCTAAGTTCTCAGAGGAGTCCTGAAGGTTTGGTAGTATTTTTGACAGGAATGTTGCGTTTCTAGGTGGTGGAATCTGCAAATAGTGGATTGATTGGTTGGTTTCTTTGGAGGGCGTGTTCTATAGGGGAGGAAGAAGGTGAGTGTTTTGTGGTCTGAAAGGGGATGATGGTTTAAGTTGAATGGTGGGAGGTTGTAGCCTCTGAGCAAGGGTTGTGGTAAGAATATCAGGTCTAGTGTGTTTCCCTTGTTGTGAGTGGTTTGCTGGATGATTTGTGTGTGCCCAAGGGCATCCATTGCATCTAGAAATGGTTTTTTATGTTTTAGGAGCAGTGGAAGTGAGGTTAAAATCAGTAGGTGCTTGGAGCTAGATTTGTGTTTACAGGCTGTCTCTAGTATGACATCCAGGTCTTCTGGGCTGGCGTTAGGCAATCTATAAACCAGGAAGAGGGTTGTGACATTGTTCATGTTGGTTAAGATATCTAAGCCTCTGCTTGTGCTGTTGTTAAGGAAGCGGAAGTTGAGGTGTTTCTTTGTCACGATGATAAACTTACTACCTCTGCGTTCAGTTCTGATACAATTTATTTATTCGGTTCTTCTAGAGATCAGGTTCTTCTAGAGATCAGGAGCAGTTTATATTTAACACAACATATTACAAAGAACAGAGGTTGAACAATTTACATAGATCCATAGGTACATTTAACATGAAGCAAATGCTTTATATATATATATATATATATATATATATATATATATATATATATAGTTGTCTGAACTGATGACTAGTAACTATTTACAGTTTACTGTTTGTGTGTATTTCTGTTAGTTTAGATATGAATAGGGGTTATTGATTGGGTGGGGTACAGGGGGTTGAGTGGTGATCATAAGGTGAAGTGAGTTAGGTGTTTGTGAGGCTGGGTTATCATTGGTGTTACTGTACTGTTCAGTAAAGAGGTATTTATTTTTATTTATTTAACCAGTTTTCTATATTGCCTCATCCTTCAATCAAAGCGGTTTAAATTATGTAATCGCTACAAACAGGTACTGGATACATTCCCTTGTCCACAAAGGGCTCACAATCTGTGTACCTGAGGCAACGGAGGGTTAAGTGGCTTGCCCAAGGCCACAAGGAGTGCCTAGAGCACTAGAAACCCTGGTACCTCTGGCCTGAGATTGCTGTCCCCAGGTGGGAATCAAGCCCCTGGCCTTCCGGCCTGAGGTACCGTGTCCTAACCACTAGGCCACTCCTCCCTCCTCTGTTTTGATTTCTATTCCGAATAACTGTAGGTCTTTGGTCGCATGGATTGACAATGGCAGTGAGCTCCAGAGACTAGGAGAAGTGTAGGAGAAGGCTCTGGAGCTGGTAGACTATTTTGTCTTGCGTATGGAGGTTGGTGTTACCAGTGAGTGTTATGCATTTTGCCTGCGGGATCTGGAGTCTGGTTGGGTTTGTATGAGAGTAGATAGGTATGATGGGGCTATGTTGTTGATCAGTTTGAATGTATCAGCAGCTTGTATTTTATTCAACTCCCTGCTGGGAGTCAATGAAGGTCGTATAAGATCGGAGTTGTGTGTTCAGTCAATCGGACCTTGTATACTATTCTTGCTGTTACGTTCTGTGCTCTTGGAGGATTGTTAAGGTTTTGACTGATAGGCCCTGTAACAGGCTATTACAGTAGTCTATATGGGGTGTAATGAGAGCATGGACTACTGACCTGAAATCTTGAGTATGAAGTTAGGGGTCTTAGGTGTTGGATAGTTTTTAGCTTGAAGTAGACGGTTCTAACTGTTTTAGATGGGGTATCATACTGAAGGATTGATCTAATAATATTATTATTGTTACATGCTGAGTGGGCGTTAATGAAAGAGCATTTGAGGTGTGAGAGGTAGTTGGGGGTGTTGTAAGCATGTTGCTGTATGTGAGTATCGTTTGATTCGTATGAGGTGTTGGTATGTGTTGAGTCTGGACTTGTGTGTGCAGTGAGGTATTGGGGTGATTCTGTATGAATGTATAATGGGTATGTGATTGTGGTGGTGGTGGTGGGGGGGAGGTTAGTGAGGTGATGTGTGTGAGGAGATAGGTCAGGTAGAGAAGTGTGAGCAGGATGGCTGTGGTGGCCATAGTGTAGCTGGATAGGGTAGTTTGGAGGGTTGTTTGGGCTGGTTGTTAAATTGTTCTAGCACCTATGTTGCGTGTGATGCAGGTGTATCTGGAGAGATCAGTTGAAGGTGGATAGTGTAGTTAGTCTTGAGAGCAGTTGATGTGTGCAGAGAGTTTTGTGCAGAGGGTTTGGTTATGGTGTTTTTTATGGAGGGGCATTTACTGGCAAAAGTAGTCTCTTTGCTGTACCTGGAGGAGTCTTTGGTTGCTGTGTTTTATGGGGATGCATTCAGTAGTGTTCCCTGATGTAGTGTGGGTTCTGCTGCAGGGTCTTCAGTGGTGGTCGGGTGGTGACTTCTAGCTGTGTCACATTGGTCCACTCTGAAGTCCATGCCAAAAGGCTCTTTGGCAAGGCCCTCTGGCATGGGCTTGCCAGGCGCTGGCGCGACTGATCGCACCGTTCTGTTTAAACTCGGCGGCAACAGCAGGCTGATTGTTCTGGCAGTTGGGATCGGGGAGAAGCTCACTTTCCCGTTCCCTTCTGCAGCTCCGATTGGTCGGTTGGGTTGTTATGCTTTTTCTAACACCTGATGCATTAGCACAGCGATGGTCAAATTATGGCTTATGGGCCAAATCGGGTCCACTGGGTCATGGTTTCTGGCCCACTCCTTAGATCCCAAACTTGAACATGATATTGGTTGCGAGCTGGGAACAGGAGGAGGATTCTGGGGTTTGGCTGGAAGAGTACTGTGAGTTGGTGGGGATCTCCTTAGACTCCAAACTCCCACTGGCCCCTCACTCCCCTTATGGTCCTAGTATGGTTGTCAGCCCAAAATGTTTGTCCATTCCTTCATTACTACATCAGGCATTATCATGATATTTTAACATGCGAGTAATTTTAAAATGTGTGCTAAAATAAATGTATGCGTTTAGTCAAGTTTTAATTGGCCCCTTAGAATTTCCTGTTTCTGTATTTGAGAGGTTTACAAAGCTATTTCAGGACTCAACCGAGACTGTAGGAGTCTCAATCGCTGGATAATCTATTCCTGAAGCTAATTCTCAGTGCAATAAAAGAGTTCAAGTCTATCTTGGGATTTACTGTTAGTTATAAAAATCTCCTGCTGACTACTTTGTGCTTTTCAAGAATGGAGCTTAATAAGACATCTAGGGACTTTTTATTTAACAGATTTTAAATACCTCTTTTATTTAACAGATTTTAAATACCTCTTTATTTCAATCAAAGCAGTTTACATTGTAACTTAAACTTGGTAATGTATGTTAAACAGGGACATTGATAACTTGGATTTTTCTGAGGCAATGGAGGGTTAAGTGACTTGCCCAAGGCCACATGGAGTTCTAGTGAGAATCGAACGCTGGTCTCTGGGTTCCCAAGCCAGTGCTCTTGACCATTAGGCTACTCTTCCACTTTATTTGGACTGGAAGAGTAACCTAAAGATTAAAGCATCAGACTAAGAGCCAGGGAAGCCAGGATTCAAATTTCACTGATGCTCCTTGTGATCTTGAGCAAGTCACTTCACCCTCCATTTCCTCAGGTACAAACAGGGGTTGATGCAGAAATGTTAGCATACTGTTTGCGCATAGTTAAGATGACATCTGTGCATAGATACCAACGCGTCACAATGTAGAGGCGATTGGTGCAAGGGTTGACTGTGCAGACAGCAGCACAGCACCTAATAGAATTATATTATAATGAGCTGTGTGCGGTTAAATTACATGGTAGCAAGGTCATTAGCTATTTCACTCAAACACAAGGAAATGTACAGAAGAGAGAAAGGCCAAGCACAGAGTTCAGTAATGCCTTTGTTTGAATTCCTGGTCAGAGGTGAAGTAAAACCTTGGCGCATATAGGAGAAGAAAACTTCTAGTTATGAAACTTTAGTACATACAAGAGAGCACAGGTCGGCATGCGGGAAAACAGAAATGTTTTTTTCTGGTGTGATTTACCCATTGATGGCTTTGCAGTCGGGTCCATTCCTTACTGTGCCTAAAAAACACATATAGATACCTCCCACAAACCACTGTGAGAGCAACAAAGATAAGCACACAACTTTCTCCACTGCCATACTAACTTGCCATAAAATAAATTGTCTTAAATTTTGCTGCAGCTATGTCAGTGATAGTGCACAGGCTTTCTGTACATGTGTGTGATGCCCATTTACAGAAGTTTTGCATATATCTAATTTGCTTATGACATACTGAGGCACCATTTTTGTGGTGCTTTCGCACTAGAAAACCGTATGCAGCTTTTAGCAAACAGTTCTAATGCCAACTTTCTGCATCGGCCTCTTAGACTGTAAGCCCTCCAGGAATGGGGAAATACTTACCTGAATCTATCTTGCCTTGACTTACTGCTGCAAAGGTGTGAGCTAAATCCAAGTCCGCTTTGATTGTCTGGAAAAGTGACATATAAATGTCTTAAATAATATGAATAGACAAGGCTGTTTCTTAAGAGATTTTATTTGTGTTGTGTTGTCACTGTGATTATTCTATTTGTGTTACATGAATGTTGTACTGTGCTGACTGTATCAAGTTCTGCTATTGCTAAAATCTAATTAGGCTATTTTTGAGTTTACCTCACTGTTTTAATTTTGTATTATGCCGGCATTTGGTCATTTAAGTGTACTTATACTGTCAAACTACATTGTTTTGACTGAGGCGGCTAATAATTCTTAGAGCAAATAGATCTTGCTATTTGTGGATAATTGTAGTCTTGTAAGATTTTTATCTATAATTTTGATTTTGCTGTGCAGTGATGGCTGCACCTGTATAATAAAATGTTGAGTGATAATAACAAGGGAACAGAGTATAAAGTACCAACTATTTACTCCATGATATAGTATGAGTTCACCTTCATCTTTCCCTCTGTTTTTATTTAAAAAAATACATTAAAAATAAAACATTATGTGAATTTGGTGAAATATTATTTGAATAATTTATTTGAGAAAATAAATTAAGGGGTAATTAACAAGTGTGTAAAGCAATAACACATGTTTTTTGACCCTTAACGCACATTGAAAGGCAATAGCGTGTTTCCTTTTACTGTACCATACAATTTGCCACTGCACCGTGCTCTGAATAATAATAAGATACAGAGGATACAAATGCATGCAAAACATCTCATTATTATTCAAAGGAATACCACATCTTGCTGTAAATCACCACAAACAGCGTTATAGATCGAAAAATAACACAGCCTCAAAGCAGGCATTATTTTTCCCCAGCCAAGTGCATCAGGCCCCTAATACGCAGCCCAATGCTTCCTGTTGCACTTTTAAAGAGGATGCATGTCGTATGAGGAGTGGGTGGTCTGGGGGTCCTCATCCCCTTGGCACCACCAAGGAACAGTCCCTCACCAAATATACCCCCCTCCCTACACATGCTAGGGCCCTGATTCAACTCCCCTACTCCCCTAAGGCTCCGGTCTTATCTTAATGAAGGCTTGGTGATCTAGTGGGGCCTGAATGGGAGCGATCCCACCTCACAAGGGGTTATGGGTATCACTTTGAACCTTGCAATGGCCTAGATAGGAGCGAGTTAGGGTTTCTCCCATCGAGGCTCCACTAGATCACCAAGCTTTCATTAAGGTAGGCTGGGGTGGGGGTGTTGTGGGACATTGAGGGGCATTAAGTGCAACTGTACCCATAGAAAGAAAAGACTGTGTGTACTTAATGTAAACATGTCCCTTAATGTGTCTTTGGGGGGTAGTTGGTATGTGAAGGGACAGGGTTTATTTGAGGGGGCTTGATTCTAGGTGGTGCTAGTGTGTGGAGACCCCAAACCATTTGCTCCTCTACAACACGTGTCCCTTTAAATTGCAGCTGGGAGCATTAAGCAGGGTTTTGAGCTGGCATTATCTGTCCCTTAGAACAGTGCAACTTGGGGCGATTTACCACAATTTTCAGTATTCCTTTACCGAAGGAGGCACTAATCTGTAGTACTGAGATACTGCAGGTAGGTGACTCCCATGGTAAACTCAGCTGTGGTAAAATCCAGGCTATTACCACAGACGAGTAACTAACCCGCTGAGAAAATGATTTTAGCAGCCCAATTTTTGATTTGGACTTAGGCATAGAGATGTGCAAATTGCATCCACATTTATACGGTCATTATAGGAAGGGTCCAATTTACACGTGGATGTCCTTAGTATGCGGAAGTTTCAAGGGAGTGTGTCAGGGGTGTTCGAGCATAGTCTGGGCAGGACAAAAATCTACACGTGCATTCCCCGTTTCTTATAGGAAATGCACATATGCTGTAATCCCAAAATGCTCCACAGCTGGATTTACGCCGACTCCTTGGCATGTGTACGTTTTTAGAAAGTGTACATTTTGGCTAGCCACATACAGAGAGGGATTGAGAGTTATCTCTTTAATCCGTCTTCGTGTACTGAAATGAGTTCAAGATACTATTCTCTTTAGTTAACTAGCAGCAGCTACACCTCTAAATTAGAAAAATTGCTCACATGCAAGTGCCGGTATTTAAATGGGTTGATTTTTTTTTTTTTTTTTTTTACCATGTGTAAATCGGTAAAATGAAGGTGTTTGTGTTGTCCTGATGCAGCCCGTTTGAAATTATAGAGTGAAACTTGAGTCAACATACGTCCAGCATTAACGGAGTGTGGTTGCTGTCTGACTAAGGAGCCTCATTTCATAGCTAAGTGTTTCTGTTTCTTTTAAATGCATTTAAAAAAATAGTTAAACACATTGGAGCCTATGCATGACACCGCAAGAGGATAAGTGGTAATAACCTGCTTCGTGGTGTTTGTTCACCATATTGTGTATTCCACCCTCCTGGTCTGAGGCTTCTCTCTCTATATTTCTTGATACATGTGTGTATATATACATAACGTGCTCAATATTCTCTCTCCACACACTCCTCTTTGATCTCCATTTGAAGGGTCGTATATTGAAACTAATATGTGTCCCTCGTTATTCCCTGGTCTTCTCTGTGGCTCTTGGTTTTTGGTAGTATTTAGTGAGCGAGAGTCGGTGGGGATTTTTGTAGTTTTGTAGGCATTTAAGATCAAAACAAAGCTTTTGGCAAATGAAAGAGGAATCCCGGCTTTCAAAGCAGGTTTCACCTGGATTTCTAGATTCATGAAAAGAAATGGGCTTTCAGTGAGAATAAGAACCACCGTATGCCAGTGACTTCTGGATGACTGGGAACTAAAGATCATCGACTTTCATGAATTCGTCTCCAAAGAAATCTCTGCATTGGACGTTATTAATATGGATGAGGTTCTGATGTCTTTCAACATCCCTGCCACCAGGACTGTAGCTGCTTCAGGTATGAAAACTGTAGCCATTACAATCACTGGGTATGAGTAGGTCTGCTCCACTGTAGTCCTTGGATTCACTGCAAGTGGGATGAAATTAAAGCCAAGGGTAGGTTTCAAGAGTTACCATGCCTCATGAAAAATAGCCCACCAGTGTGACTGTCCATTGCACTAAGAAGGTATGGATGAAGTGTGACGTTATGAAAGTATAGGTAGATAAGTGTTATAGAGCCAGGTAGGGGGGATTCTTTTTGAAGAAGTCCTTACTAATTTTCGACACCATGGCTGCCCACAAAGAAAAAAGATATTCAAAATTATATGAACTCCACTGGTGCCCACATAGCTGTTATACCTGTTGGCCTTACCTGCAAGCTACAGCCGATAGATATAGTGGTTAACCATCCATTCAAGACGTTTATGAGAAGAGAGTGAGACGAATGGATGCAGTCTGGGATTCACGAATTCACACCATCAGAACAAATGAAGTAGGTGCGGTTATCAGAAGTCTGAAAAAGGGTGGGTTCTGCTTGGGGGGAAAATAACACCAGAAAATATCTTCAATGACTTCAGAAAGGCTGGGATTGTCTACCAGCAGAATGAGACAAATTCGGATATTGATGACCAAGGTGAAGATGCCAATAGCAGTGACGACGAAATTACTAAAGAGCATCTGCAGGTGGCTCTTAGATATTTCAATGATGACAGTGAGGAGGGAGCGGACTTTGAAGGTTTCCAGAAGTCAGATGATGATGATGATGATTGAACTGAAATTGACCTAGATTAATTTAGCGTAAATAATGAAGAAGAATGAAATAAATAAATTATAAAACTACAGCTTGCTATTTCATTTCCTTGAATTGCTTTCGTTCTTGTGACATCACAAACTCGTGTATAGTGTGCCCACAAAAATAACTCACGAGGTTTGCGTGGTTTGCAAAAAAATATATAACACACACATTATTTGCATGAAAATATGGTATTTAGGTTCAACTTCTTGTAAACTTGTAATTTGGAAAATAATGTTAATTAGGTTTATAGGCAAAACACTAATACCGTGTTATGTCATATTTTCAGAATAATGTTTATTTGGTGTTCTCAATTCTCTGAACCATTGTTTTAAGTGAGAAAATGCAGACTTTTTGCTGCAGCTTACTTTTTGCTTGGCCCTGCAAACCGGGTAAGGTGCACAGCACAGACGTGACAGATCAGGGGAGTCATCTTTATGCAGTCACCCAGGGCTTTTGCAATGATACAAAGTGCCCTAGCAAACCTCATCCATTGCACCCCCATACTCCTCCTCCTCGGCCCCCATTGCCACCACTTTCATCCCTCTCCAGGACCTAAACATCAGGCGTTGTGAGGCTGTTTGGCTTCTGTCCCCTCCGGCACCTGTTGCTGACTTCCTGTTTGTCTTTGGGCAGAAGCAACTAATCAGACATCAGAAGGGAGTAAAAGCCAAACAGCCTTACAGCTCCAGAGATTTAAGTAAGTGCTGCAGGGCTGTTTGAAGCCATTGCCGTTGCTGCAGGTTCCTGGTGGAAGTGGTGGTAGGCGGGCCGGGGATGGAGGAGCAGGAGGTGCAATGGATGAGGTTCGCTTAGGGAGCCTCATAGCCTTGCATCAGTCCTGGGTGATTGCATAAAGATGATTCCTTCTGATTTGTCACAGGTGTGCTGCTCTTTCAGGAAGACGCACAGGATGTTGGTCCCAGGGAAGAACAGGAAAAAAAATAAATAGTGTGCTTCATTTCCTTTTTATTATTCAGTACATGAGGAATGAAATGTAGTTCTAAAAAAGGGCTAATAGAAAATATATTTTGGAACTGGTGTTCTGCTCTGCAGGGCCCACTAGATTTCAGGAGTCATTCACTTGATAAATGATGTTAGAAAAGAAGATTACATATATATTTTTTTCATAACACATTCTAAGTGATTTTTAAATTTATTGTAACAGATTCTTCCTAGAACAAGCAGTTCTTTCACACTGTCTCTCCAGTCACCATATGTGCTTATACTTGTATTGAGCCAACACTAATCAAAAACACTTTTGACAGTTAAAAATCCTATTTAGGAAAGACTGTCTCCTGTTTTATACCTTGTGGCAAAAACTTTTATTCAGTGATGCATTTAGAACTTATGTAAACTTTACTGAATATAATAAGCATATCACATTTTAGAAATCGAATTGCAGGGGGGGCGGAGCCTGATGTCCAGCGGGATGGTCGCATAACGCTGAGGCTCCCGAGAGGCCTACTCAGAATCCTGAATTAACACCGTACATACTTGGAACTTCTACTCTGATCTTGCCGGGGCACATTGGTGAGATGGCGGGGACCAAACCCACGCGCCTGGAATTTGGATCTCCAGCGGCTTCTCACGGCAAACGCTCCAAAACTGAACCCCCATCCCCGCAGAAGGGGCTGGCTTTGCGCGAGGGCCCCGAAATGCAGCAGGAAATCCTCGCAGAGATTAGAGGGGTCAAGGACCTCGTGCAGTCAAACGGTGAAGCACTCCGAGCGCTGCGGGAAGATCTTGGTGTACTGCAGGGCAAGCTAGAGGGGCTCTCTTCGCGTCAGGACAAAATGGAGAGCATATTGGACTCCCATGCGGCCCGGTTGTCCAAACTCGACAAAGTTGAACGTCAGGTACGGGCCTTGCAGAAAGAAGTGGAAGATGGCAATAATAGAGCGCGCCGCAACAACATACGACTCGTGGGCATACCGGAGGGAGCGGAATCGGGAGACATGAAAGAGTTTTTATGCAAAATCCTCCCTTCCCTTCTCCAAATCACCTTTACCAAAGATTTGGAGATCGATCGCGCTCATCGTGTACCCACAAGCATAACGCTCAACAGGAAGACCCCGCGGCCTATCATTTTTCGACTTTTGAGATATCAACACGTGGAGCAAATTCTCAGTGCCTCTCGGGCAAAGGGCCATATGGAGTTTGAGAGCCACAAGATCTCCTTCTATCCTGACTTGGCTAAACCCACGGTCGACCGCCGAAAGCGCTTTCTGGAATTCCGGCCGAGGCTTCAACAACTACAAGCACGCTATGGCCTGATGTACCCGGCCAAGCTCCGAGTCACGCTTCACAATCAGACAAGAACATTTGAGGACCCTGATCTACTAGCGGAGTTTTTGGATTCCAAAGAAGCCGACTTGATGCGCTGACTTCCAGAATACTCCTGCAAGTATTCTCATATCCGCTGTACCTGCCATATTGGATCTGCCGCAGCCCAGCAAAGAGTCTGGCGAGGGCGGTTTGTTGCCTCACTTTTGATGATATCTGCGACCCGACTCCATCTACCCACAGTAGCCTCGATGAGTATCAGAGACAGTGTTAATTATGGACTCTGGTGTTTCTTTTCTTTTTTTTTCATGTCTCTATTTCCTCTCTAGGGCCTCCTCCCGCAGACATATGGTCGCCATATTCATTGGGGGTTTTGCTTCTTCTCTAAGATACTTTGGTACATACTTTTCAATATGGGGTGTATTAGCCAGCATACTCGGTGATTATGTCATTGTTGCACAGATTCTGATTATGTTGTATGTTTTCAAGCGCCCTTACCTAAAATGTCTATTACCGATTGATGGCACCATGTAAGATTTTCTCATTGAACGTAAAAGGAATCAATAATCCGATAAAACGGAAGAAAATCCTAAGCTACCTAAGTCAGGAAGCTGCGGATCTGATTTTTCTCCAAGAAACGCATTTAAATTCGAAGGAAACTCTTAAACTCAATATTAAACCTTACATGGTGGCCGCCTATTCCCCAGCCGTTTCTAAGAAATGTGGGGTTGCCATACTGGTTAGGAAATCTTTGCATGCTACTATTATTGCGACTAGCTCAGATACAGAAGGTAGATGGTCCAGAGTTCACCTCAAGATAGGTAGCCTTGAAGTTACATGTATATGCCTTTACGCTCCTAATGTGGATGACCCTGCCTTTTTCGCTACCATTGCTCAGGTTGCGCAGGCCTCTGCTAATACTTCATTGATAATTGGGGGGGATTTCAATTTAGTCCTTGATCCCCTGATTGACAAACAGCCGCCTAGGACAAGTGGTCCCCCCAAGAGTCACACCACGCTTACCTCTTTGATCAAAGATATTGCTTTAGTTGATCTATGGAGGTTACTACACCCCAATGAGCTTGACTTCACCTTCTTCTCTTCCCCTCACAAATCCCAGTCTCGCATAGATTTCTTTCTAATATCAAAACTGTTAGTTCCTCAGGTGGACACTGCAAAGATTCACTCCCAACATATTTCAGATCATGCTGCTATTTCCTTTCAATTACACACTACTGCACCCCAAGGGAATTCGGGGGCCTGGTTCTTTGATAGAGCCCTGTTAACTCAGCCAGAGTTCCAGTTAGAAATTCGAGCAGCCATACAGGATTACTTCCATTTTAATCTACCCCAGGATACTGCGAATTGGGCTTGGTGGGAGGGCTTCAAAGCGGCCATTCGAGCAACGATCACTAGCTATCAAATCCGCCTGCGGAAACAACGCAAACAGCAGCTACTCATACTAGACCAACAAATCAAAGCAGGCGAACGAGTTCTAACTTCATGTACTGATCCATGTGTCTTAATTCGATTACAGCGTCTCCGTTTTCAATATAATGCAATCCTCTCAACTGCAGCTTCTAAGAGTATTGAGCTTCAACGAGGGACATATTATCGTGAAAATAACCGAGCCGGTCGACTCTTAGCCAACGCCTTGAAAGGTCAAAAAGAAGCCAAACGCGTAGCGGCCCTTCGAGCCCCACAGGGAGGGGGCATATTGACCACAGACTCCGACATTGTAGAACTCTTTCGGGATTTCTATACCCGCCTATATCAATCTGAATGTGAGTTCTCATCAGAGACATTTGAGCGATTGCTTTCTGGCATTCAGCGGCCGACCCTCTCTGAAGATGATAGGGATGCGATGGATGAACCCTTCTCTACTTCAGAGATCCAATCTGCCCTAAAACGAACAGCCTCGGGCCGTGCCGCAGGGCCTGATGGTCTCCCGACCGAATTCTACAGAACGTTCAGTGCAGATTTAGTTCCCTACTTAAAACTCTATTTTACTGCCCTTGCGGTAGATACATCCTCTTTGGGATCCTTTTCTGCAGCTAATGTGGTAGTATTTGAGAAAGAAGGCAGAGACCCGCTGCTAACCGCCAACTACCGTCCAATCTCCCTACTTAATGCCGATTATAAGATCTTCGCAACGATCTTGGCCACCCGGCTATCTGACAGGATGGCCATCCTAATCCACCCCGACCAATGCGGTTTTATACCCGGCCGATCCACCGCTGACAATGCTCGGACCTTGTGCCATGTGCTATCTAGTGCGGCCAATCTAGATCATCCATGGGTGGGTCTTTCCCTAGATGCTGAAAAAGCCTTTGATCGCCTAGAATGGCCCTTCTTATTTGCAGTTCTCCGATGGTATGGCTTTGGGGAGGGCTTCCTCCGATATCTCCAAGTCATGTATACTCAACCCGTCGCCAGTATTTGTGTAAATGCCATCAAGTCTCAGCCATTTAATCTCCAAAGAGGCACGCGTCAAGGTTGCCCCCTATCACCAATGCTCTTTGATCTAGCTCTTGAACCCCTCGCCCTCCTTATTAGACAGTCCGCACGTATTCGAGGTGTCCCCTTCAGTCACAGAGAGATTAAACTCTCTGCATATGCAGATGACCTTATGCTTTTCGTATCCCTTGATTCGGTTCCAGCTGTCTTGGATCTGATTGACGGATACTCGCAATTATCGGGCTATAAAATTAACTGGACCAAATCTGTAGCATTCCCACTGAACCGCTGGGTACATGAGGCTGACATGCAGGCCTTTCCCTTCCTTTGGCAATCCCGCATGGTGAAGTATCTTGGGGTCCATTACTGTTCTCCTTTAGAAGACACTATCAGTTTTAATGCCAAAGAGGTAGTCTCCAAAGTCCGTGAGCTCACAAATCGTTGGTCTCCCTTATCTCTTACATGGTGGGGCCGCCTAGAAACTGTGAAAATGATGATAGTCCCCAAAGTGAACTACATTTTAGAAATGCTGCCATGCTTACTCCCGCTACATACTTATAAAGATATTGAGGGCCTTCTCGTCCGTTATCTCTGGCAGGGCAAGCCACCAAGGATAGCTAAACAAAAACTACAGTCTGCAAAGGAACTAGGGGGTACCAGATTTCCTGATTTTCTCAGATATCATCAAGCCTTCCTACTTAAGCAAGGTGCCCGATGGCTAGATGCCTCAACAGACAGCAGACCAGTTTGGCTTGATATAGAAGAGGAGCTTAGTAGCCCAATTCCGTTGACCCATCTCCCCGGTATGTCCTATCAAGTAGACACCCGCCATCCACCAATGATTGTCGATACTCTTGCGGCCTTTAACACTCTCATTCTATCACTGGGTTCGAACGTATGTCCTCAGGACGGACTCCCGCTATGGAATAACCCCAGAATTCAAGTCCTAAATAGAACGATAGCATGGAAACCCTGGTACTCTAGGGGGATCTGGACACCCCAACAGCTTTTCTCTGCAGCTCGTTGGAAAACCTTTTCTGATTTACAAAAGGAATTTGCGTTACCAGTGAAACACTACTTTCAATTGATGCAGCTTCAACACTGCCTCAAAAGTGCTCAAATCATGCCGCCCTCTGCCCCTACTGAGGACGGGCTATTAGAGATAGTTCACTCTATTAGTAGTACACATGGGGTAGCCTCTAACTTTTATAAAATATTATGTCAGGGTACAGACACTGCCACTTTTAGAGCCCAACAAGCCTGGGAGCGCGAACTGCAAACCACTTTAACCCCTGTGCAATGGAGCGTTTTCTGGAGCAAAGTAGTGCGGGTTTCCCGGTCTGCCTCTGTTACCCAAACTCTCTTCTTTTTTGCACACAGATGCTTTTATACTCCAGAAAAAATAGCCAAATGGAACACAACTGCTAGGGCCCAGTGTTGGTCTTGCCATACTGCTGTGGGAACCCTCGCTCATGTTATTTATGAATGTCCTCAACTACAGGTTTATTGGAGGCGGGTTTGGGGTTGTATTCAATTTATCTTACACCTTCACGAGCCTCTCTCTTGGAAGATCGTGGGACTCCGCTCTGTGGCGGAGGTCCCCTCTCTTCCTAAGAAGGGTCGCTTTCTCCTTGATTTCATGCTGGGTATAGCCATATGTTTAATCACGAGGAATTGGAAGGATAGCTCTCGACTTACTGTCAATGAATGGTGGAACCTCGTCTGCTTATATAGTAAATATGAGCAGATATCTCGGAGAGCTATTCCCCATGTCCAAACTCACTCTTGCTTGTCTAAATGGCAGATGCTCAATGATTATGTACAATCTGCTCATTGTTCCGACATGTCTGTTTAATGTGCACTCATCATGTCTCAGATCACCGTTAGGTTTTGTAACACAATAATGTAAGTACACGCCCGCTTCGGGAATGATTAGTTTTCTAGAGAAGAAGCAGGGGGGAGGGGGGTGGCAGGGGTTTACTTTGGTGTATGTATTACACTTTATGTATCTGTCTTTTAGCTGTATGTCTTCCTTTTCCTTTGTTGTTATAAAACGAAAATAAAGAATTAAAAAAAAAAAAAAAAAAAAAAGAAATCGAATTGCTAATGCATGAGATGTGAGTATGAAATTTAATCACATTAATATTGCTACGTTCACATTCCTATAGTATTGGCCCTGTGGCTGGAATTCTCGCTCACATGCTCGGAGGGGATTATATCAATGAAATGGTTTCTCTTCCACCTTATCTAGATCAATGTGTACGGTAGTGATTAGCTGCATAAAATAAACAAACAGGAGTTACTAGACACTGGGAAGGGGGAACTGGGGAGATGCTGGTCACACCATGCTAGTCCAGTGTGCAGTTGCAGGTGTCGGTATTTTTTATTTTAGAGTGTCAGGCTAAATAATTAAACAGCTACATTATTTTTGCTGCATTTTAATTATATAGCCTGTGAATGTTTTGCTTTTTTTTTTTTTTTTTGGCAAAGCTCCCTGCTTGGGTATCAGGTCACCAGCTCGTTCCTTTTCTCAGGCAGCATTTTGCCTTAAGCTGCCCCTAGTCTGAGCTTGCACAGGGCACAGCTAGAGATGCTTCAAGGGGTTGGCACTGTGGTAGCAGCAGGAGATATACCAGCATAAGCAAAGACTGACAGCAGCAGATGTGGCCACATGAATCCTGGCAGACCTCAATGGATGTGAGTTAACTTGCACACCTTCCTCTGGTCTCGGCTGCAAGCGGTGCATACTCTGATTTCACTTCCGGTGCACCCCCGTGTACACCAGAACGGAAATCATAATTGCCCTATGCAGTTGGAACCGAAGGAAGGAGCTCAATTCACATCAAATTAGGTAGGCCTGGGTTTGTGTGGTCACATCTCCTACCTCATTGCAGAGTAGAAACGGAGAGGAGCTTGACTATTGAGGGGAGAAGAGGAAGGAAAGAGGGGGAGACTGTTGGGTGGAGAATGGGCTACTATGCAACTAAATCCCTTGGGCCACTCTGCTCCTGCAATCCACCCCTGCTTGCAGCCGATCTGGGTGCTGTGCTATGTTACTCCTCTCAAAGTGCTTTGGTGTGCGTTCACCAAGTGGTGTGCTGCTTTGCCCTCTTCCGCCCTCTTGTGGTATTCATTGGTGTTTTTCTAGCACTTTGCTTTTCTAAGGGTGGTTTCTGGTACTCATCCTGCTACAGTCCATACTCTTTACCCTTCTTCTGGTGTCCCTGTGGGGTTTGGGACACTCTTGATGGCTTGTAGTGCGGTTACAGATCAAGTTTAAAGCAGATTCAAGTGAAAATGGATGGCAAGGCCCTACTGTTCCATTGTAAAATAGCTTCCCCCCTTAGACTTTAATGCGGACATATGGGATGAATGCATCAATGCTTCGCGTCCCAAAGACTAAGCAGATGGGTCTATTCTGACAAACAGAAATGAGTCTGAAAATCTTTGGCACACATAGTCCTAGTACTTGCATCGTGCCAAAGAGAATATCCTTGGGGAGTTCATAAGATTTCACATATATAGGCAATTTATCAAATTGTGCTTTGAAAGTCCTCTTAATCAAGTCTGTGCCACTAAACACAATGTAACTACCTTCCTATCACATTTTCTTGGTCTCTGAATGCATTTCTTGTTGCTTGAGGATCTTCTCCCTCTCTACACGATTCACAGAATAATCACTAATAAACTCCTCTATCGATGCTGTTTTTTTTCTCCTTTACCATTATATCTGGTTTTCTTAAATCCAGTTTTTATCAGTCAGAATGGGACTGTTTCAGGTGATCATAACTTCATGCTTCATATTTCTCTTTGAATTGTGTTCCCTAAGCTTTTCAACTACAGTGATGATGTGGTGTTTAAAGAGTTGCCGATGGACGAGACGTGACACTTTGTGCCTTTCTATATAGAAATGTTTTGGCAGTCAGTGGGGTTTTAAGGGTCAGTGGACGGGGAAAGTTAGTGGGTTTGGGTATTTAGTGGATGAAAGAGATGAACATGGGAGTACATTAAGTGACAGGATCAGAAGGTGGTTAGGTTGAGTGGGAATGCATTAGAGATTGGGCTAAATGGGTGACTAGGCTGAGTAGGTTACATGAAATAGGGGATCTTGGTCGACTGGGCGACTAAACTGGGAGTTATGGCAGTCTTTAGTCTTGGCTATGGGGGTCCTGGGGCAGATGGTCTCTGCGTTGAAGGTCCTGGGCTTATAATAGAAATGTTATCACTTAAAACAAACAAACAAACAAACAAACCTCGTGAATTAAAATTAAAGTAATATACCTATTATGCTTACTAGTAATTTTTGTGGTTCATTTGGCCCAGACCTTCAAATTACTATAAATATTGGTGTCATGTAAAATTTAAAAAAAGATAGTTACACACTTGGAAGGGAAAATGAGAAGGATGCTTAGAAAAACATGAACCTTGGCTTATAAACAAGAGGCCCAGCCAAACTACGCCTATTCTTTTTTTTTATTTTACGATACTAGAGATGGGAAATATAATTAATAGTACAGTACGTCTGGATTTTACTGCCTCCTACCCACAGTGAAAGAGTTTACTCAATATTGAGGGTGCTAAAGCACGCACTGCTCCCACAGAGATGGCACCTATGTTCAGAAAATAGGAAGGGAAATTAAACATATTCAATTATAACACAGGAATTTAAGCCATTATAACCTATCCACAATAAACACATGGCTCCGATCGCTGGTCTTACTAATGGATGCTCCAGAGTACCTCATCTCTGTTATCAGAAAAAACCACAATTGTGAAGGCTCAAAGTAATGATGATTATTTTATAGTCTTAATAAGGCATTTCCAAGGGTGACATATGGCAAATTTTACATCAAGAGACAGCACCTCTTGGCACAGGCCAAAATAACGGCTTTTTTCTCTCCTGGTTTTTTATACACATCAGAAAATATCACCACTTTAGCACCCATACATACGGCATGCTAATTGAATAGATTAAAAAAATGCATTACTGAGTCTTTTGTCTTGGGGGGAAAACAAAAGTCAGCAAAAGTGTTGCTGATTTAATTAAAGCCTTTGAAGAATGCCAGGCCTATCTACAGTGTTGCAGATCATACTGCCTGCTGATTGCCCTCGCTCTTCCCACTGGAGATACAGAAGATATTATCAGGAGTGGCAAGGTAATTTCTGAAAACATTAACATCTTTTTCAAATATCTATAAAGTAGTTCCTTAGGAGTAGCTGTTAATGTGTGCAGAAAATTCAACATACACAGATAGAGAGGCCTAACAAAGTCTTTAAGATTCTTTTTTTCCCCTATGGACAGTTCTGAGTTAGAGAGACTTGAGTTGCCTGCATCTGGCTGAATTTGAGTAATGTCTTTCACCTTCAAGGACTGAGCCATAGACTGGAAGTTTCAGCTTGAGAATTTGAAATATTATATGACATATGGCACAAAAGTAGAGCAAACCTGATGAAGAGATGATAAAGTTGTCCAAGTAGAATTCAGTGTAATTACCTGAAGTATGACGAACTGTCAAGGAAGCAGAGGTAACTTCAGTAGTGGCATTTCAGTCCCCACCATCGTTCTTACACCTACAAAATAGGGAACCCGCTGGACACCCTCCCCTTGTAGTACTCTGCTTGTACCTCTGCTTTGAGGTATGTCTCCAGTGCTTGTTCCACTGAAATCTGAGCTTTCGTGGTAACAGAGTATAGATACTCTGTATTGTGAACGTGGAACCGCTTCTAAGCACAATCATGAAGCTTACTTTCTTGCTGATCCTCCTTGTGCTCTTTGCTCCATTATCCATTGCTGTCCAATCCCAATTCCATACCCACCACATTCCACTAATTCCATATCATCCTAGAAATATCTTTTCCTTGATTCACAACAAACTCCCATTGTTACTCCACACACACCACACTTGTAGACTAATATACCTCTCTCCCACACATACCTACATGAATCATTCTCCCATCAATACTATACACACTTTAAAAGTAGCCCTCCTTAACACTAGATCAATCAGAAACAAAATACCTGCTATTATAGACTTACTCCAAGACAGTAAGCCACATGTATTATGCTTAACTGAAACATGGCTTACTCACACAGACTCCATCTCACTCAACCAACTGGCTGAATCCAACTATAATATCTTGCAAAGCCCTAGGTCCGGAAAGAGGGGTGAAGGCATCCTTATTCTAACCGCAAAAGACCTCAAATTCACCTGCCACGATAGTGAGAGTTTAGATAATATCGATCTTCTAATTACTGAAAATAAGAATTTAAAATAAACCTTTTTACAGACCACCACTGCACCACCCTGATAGCCTCACAACAATCCTGGAAGCTGCCTGCACCTCAATGCCACATAAGCCCCACATAATTCTTGGTGACTTTAATTTCCCATCATTGAATCGATCTCATGCCTCTCACTTTATAAACGATATGCTTGAACTCTGATTTCATCAAATTGTTCAAATTACCATCATAAAGGTAATATTCTTGACCTAATCTTCCTCCCCTCCCATATCTTACACGACACTCTCCTCTTGCCTCCTAATTTTCTCCCCTTACCCTGGACCGATCACTACCTAATCGACTTTTCTATCCTAGTAATGCTTACACCTGGTGGAACTAACAATATTACACAATTTAAAAATAAGTTCAAATCATATAACGAAGATAATTTTTAAATTACACCATACTGCATTTATATTCCTCCGATACTGTTCTTAATGATGTCGTTAATAATTGGAATTCCATCATCTCGAAGGCAGCACACGACCCAACACAAAACTTCAACCTAAAAACTCCAAAAATTGGCATACCTCTGATCTCCGGAAGTATAACCAAGCTCTGAGAAAATTGGAGCACAAATGGAGAGCAACAAGATCCCACACTGACAACCAGGCATATGTGTCTATGCTCAAATCCTATAAGGAAGCAGTAAATAATAGGAAAAAGGATTATCACTCTAAACTCTTGACAAGAGCACTTAACAGACCTAGAGAGCTCTTCACAGTTGTCAGATCACTCATTAAAACCCCTAACCCCTGGGGGATAGGGGGGGGGCAGATGGTGGCAGGAAGTGGATCATCGGCGGCCACCCCGCAGTAAGGTTCAGTGTTTTTTCCTTCTGGTGGTGAACTCTGCCTTTGATTGAGATGGGGCGGAGGAAAAGGAAGCAAGCGGGTGTACCTGGTGGTTGCTCGCTTCCTTCTGCTGCCGGTCAGAAAACTCTGGACTCATGCAGGTTTGCAGCTGTCAGGTCAGGAGCGGCATCTTCGTCGGCACAGCATGAAGAACTGTTGTCTGTGCTGGGCGCATCAGGGGTGAGTCTTTCACTGGATCAGCAGGCGCCCCCGATACAGCCAGGAAGCGTATCATCTGCGGACGGTGTTTTCTCTTTCTCCTCGCCTGGCTTGCTCATGAGCACCCCGGAGCCTGGTGGTGAGAGGCGACAGCTGGAAGTTTTGGGCTCACACTCCGGAGGGCAGAGGCAGCTGGAGGGAGGTGGTGTGTTAGAACCGCCTCTCAACGCGGTGATGCTGCGGCTGTCGGGGCTGGAGGTGGGTTGCTTCTGGTTAATCGGGGTCTGGTTAAACCCACAGTAATAACTTTGGACGCACTGTGGGATGCTATATCTGCCTTGATCACTACCCTATCAACGGTTGTGGGGACAGTTAGTTCTGAATTGTCTACTATGAAAATGGCATTATCAGAGACTTCCAGGGGCCAAGAGTTCCAGGCGGGTACCTTATCACAGGTGAAAGAGGATCTGAGTCGCCTTCGGGAGGAACATGTGGTCTTGATGAAGGAAAGATCAGTGTTGACTCGAAAGACTGAGCAATTAGAAAATCAAGCATGAAGGAACAATCTTCATTTTTTGAACTTTCCTAGGTCTCCTCTTATGTCCCTCTTGGAAATGGTGCGGAAGTATTTTGGTGAGTTTAGGTGCTCAAGATTCTGCAGGAGCACCTGCCTCCCTTGACCAGGGTTCAATATCTATCTGTTAATACCCTGAGAACAGGAGAAATGGTTCGGAGGCACCAATGTGTGGGGAGGGGGAACTGACTAGTTTTCTGGAAAGTTCTTTGGCTGTGATAACGGAGAGAATTACTATGCTTGTGACTCTAGCCCTGGAGTCTGATAAGGTTTTGATTCTTCGGTCTTTTTTCAAGAATTTGAATAGGAAGTTTCTAGGCTCACAAGTTTGTATATTTCCTGACCTTTCCCGTCCAACCCAGTTAAGGAGGAAGGAATTCCTGGCGTATTGGGCCAGGACCGTCTCTCTGGTGCTACTTTTGTGTTGAAATTTCCATCTCATTGTTATATTTCCTATTAAGGAAAGAATTTCCTGTTTTTTGAGCCCAAGCAGCTTCTAGAGTTCTTAAATGCAAGGGATGAGACCAGGGGTTGATGTGGGTTCCCATACGGCTGACGCATAAGTCTTATCCTGCCTTGTTTTTGTATTTCTTTAGTAAGGGTCTCTTTATGATCGGGATGGGATTATAATTGGATGCTTTCTTGTATAATTTCCTGTTGCCCCCCTTTTTTCCTATGATTGTTTATGTGGACTAATGATTGGTATATGATGTTTTTCCTTTTTTGTGATTTATTGTCGCAGTTGTATAATACAAATTTTCCATATTTCTTGGTTCATTCATGTGAATGCTTGAGGGTTCTTATATATAAACTCTAATAAAGATTAAATTAAAAAAAAACAACCTAATCCTGATTCGGACCTTATCCAAATTGATCCCCAAAGCTTAGTCGACTGTTATATGAGCAATCTTATACCCATATCCACTTGCGAACCTCCATCTAGCCCCAACCACCATGAGTCAAATAATGTCAGTCACCTAAACCAAGCTACAGGTCCTCATTCTATCCCATCACCATCAAACAACTTAAAAATATAATAGCAAACCTTAACACCACCACATCCTCTACCAAGCCATGTCCTGTTAGATGGATTAAGTCCACAAAAGATGATTTTTCCCTAATCATACCTTACATAGTGAATAGATCCCTGGAGACAGGCCAAATGCCAACAACGCTGAAACAAGCAATAATTCACCCTATCCTCAAACCCAATGTAACTGACAAATCTCTCCCAAATTCTTATCGCCCCACCTCTAGCCTTCTGCTAGCAAAAATGATCAAAAAAACAGTGCAGATCCAATTACAAGACTTTGTTGACTTAAATGCCCCCTTGGACACCCAACAGCATGGTTTTAGACAACATCACAGTGTTAAAATCCTTATGCTGTTTCTCTTGAACACACTCATCTGCGGCATTAACAACTACAAACAAGTATTTATGCTTGTGTTTCTCAATATAGCTGCTGCCTTTGACAGTGTCTGCCACAAATCTCTCATTTCTAGACTTCAACAAATTGGCCTAGGAGGTACTGTATTACATTGGTTTAAATCTTATCTCACAGATAGCACACAATAGGTCCTGATTGGTTCAGCAACCTCCTCTATCTTCAACCAGACCCAGGGTGTTCCTCAAGGCTCCTCCCTCTCTGACCTCCCTTTTAATCTTTATATGCAACCCATTTGCGACATCCTCAGGAAACATAAAGTACATTTTCATCTATTTGCAAATGATATAATGTTCTGTTACCCAATAGATACCGCCAACCGCCTTTGCCCCCAAATTCAAGAGTGTCTCAAGGACATTACCAACTGGTTCTCTGCACACAACCTACATATCAGTTTCAATAAAACAGGAAATCTATACATAACCCGGGACCAGAGCTTTTCACCACCTGCTAAAATTTACATACATGAAGTTGCCATAGAAGTTAAACAGGAAGTCAAATACTTAAGTATCATTCTCAATCAGTCACTATCCATGTCCTCCTATATAAAAGTTGTAACCAAGACAATTTACTTTAAACTAAAAACAATTCAACCACAAAGACATCTTCTGGATAATAGCGACTTCCGCTCAGTCCTACAGGCCCTCATTACGCCTTACCTCGATTACTGTAACAGCATACTTCATGGCCTACCCCAAAAACACACACATCAACTTCAAATGGCACAGAACCTTGCTGCCCGTATAATTCGCAACGCTCACCGATATGACCACGTCATACCACTACTCCAGACCCTTCACTGGCTACCCATAGAAGCACGTATCAAATACAAATATCTATGGATAACTTTCAAACTATACAATAAGATCGCCCCTCATGCCTTTCATCTCTTAGTACCCCTAGTGACCCTATTAGATCCAGAAGAACGTGCACACAGAATACACACTCAATTCCAGCCCATTTTCGTAACACAATCAAAACTACAAGTTCAAGAGCGTTCTTGTTTGTAGCCCCTACTCTCTGGAATGCTCTCCCAGACAACCTAAGACTAATAAAAGATCTACAGACTTTTAGAAAAGAGCTTAAAACATTCCTCTTCATTCAACACTTTAACCTCAACACCTCTATTACTCCCCCTTGAACACCATGATCCCCCCCCCCTCTACTTCTCTCCGCTATATACTGGAGAAATACATATACAATAAATACATAACCCCCTGAACCTCTTTCTCACTTGATATAGCTTAATTAGGTAATTACTCTTCTCCCCCCCCCCTAAACCTTTCTCTTTATGAAACTTCATTTACTATATTTCACCCTTAGATCTAAAATACCATTTATTATACTTAATCTTAACACACTCTCACACTTCCAAAATAAAGCTAAACCTTTATTATAGGAGAAAATGACCTCAGATTAATACATCACCTCCTACTATGTGGCGAAACAAGTCACCATTGGGGATTAAAGCTTTATGCATCACTGGTCTCAAAAACTCCCTTTTAAATAACAATTTATGTCACTAAACTACTAAATGATCACACAGAAAAAATACTACTTTTGGGTTATTTAAAAAAAAAAAATTTAAACCACATATAGAATACTTCTATCACTCTATTAAAGAAGTTTATAATACATTTTTCTTCTCCAACACACCATCAGGAAAAATCCTCCACAACCTTCTGCAAGAATTACAGAGTATCAAAAGCAAGTCGCCATTTTTTTAGGAACTTGAAGCAAAAATTCTACTTACCTGCTAGACTCCAACGCCGCTTCCAACTTCATTTCCAACTTTCAACAACCTCTTTACTCCATAACATGTCGCCGTCTGAACTTCAATCACTAACCCAACAAAGATCCTCATTTCTCCTTAAAAAAGGCTCCATCAGGGGTATACTTAGATCACAGACGACAACTTACTACGATGCTCGCCAATTCTAATCTTGAGTTGCCGCTCCGTTTTACCTATGTAAAGAAGATTGCACGGGCATCTAATCGCATAGACGACATGGTCTGAAAGGCAGGTTGTGGACTGTCTTAGAAAATATTGTTTCCCATGATATGTGAAACTAGTCAACTCTTCTGTCACTGCACAAATAGTGCAACTGCCACAAGCTCTGTGCCCTGCCACTTCCATTTGGGATGTCTCCTGGCTTGGCCTTAATCAGGTTGGACTCAATTTTTCCTTAAGGTTTGAATTCCTTGTCCAGACACATCTAATAGACTTATTGCGCAACGCTGGTACTGTACTGAGGACATTCCGATGTTTCTGCAAAATTCGTTTGATCGCTCCACTAAATGGGGAAAATTTCGTAACAAAATTAATAGAGTCCTCATCCTCCAATGAATTTCTTGGTTTGGGTTGTAATAGCAAGGCCCTATTATAATACAGTGCCCTTTTATAGGCTTTCTGGATTATTGAATGGGGATACCCCCTGTCCTGAAAATCCCTCCTCAGATTTTTCGCGCGGCGTTTTTTCTGCACATTGAATGAGTTCCGGATTTTTAAAGCTCTGGAGTTTTGGAATGCAGTATCCCGCCATGTATTAAGAGGTAGAAGATTTGGTTGCAAACAGGTACATTGTGATTGAAACTGCAAGTCTGGCATTGTTATGCTTATCACTTCTTTGTTGTTCTGTAGATCGTGCTGTGTGAATAAATTCTCCCTGAAGAAGGAACCGAAACGCATTTTTGCGGTACCCATTTGGTGGCGTCGGGGAGATCAATCTTCAACAGTATGATAAGATAAGCACAATCTTTTATCAGTAACAACTTGGTTTATAAAAATATGTCAAAAATTGAAGAAAAAGTCTAAGGGGAAGTCATTAAATACCGTATTTCTCTAATGGACTGATGATTGCTTAAAGGTCATTGATGCGTTAAGGCATGCAGCTTTGAAAACTTCAGAGCGCTGCCAGTGTTAGTCTGAGACCTGCACTCATCTTTTATCTATGTATATGTATTTGAAAAAAATAATAATTAAAAAGTAAAAAAAGAAAAAAAAGAAAAAGAGAATGAAAAGAGAAGGAAATACAGTATGATCCCCATTTAGCCAACTTTTTCAATATCTTTAGAGGGTATTATTATCACAATATTGGATTTTTAACCCTCTGGAAATTTGACCTAAAGGAGTCATGTGGAAAATCAAATAAAAGACATCATCAACATATCGCATGCCTTCTTTCATATCCTCTCAGTCATCTTTTCTCCAAGGTGAAGAGCCCTACCCCATATAGAATATGTTTCTTTGATTGCTTCGTCGTATTGCCATTGTCTTCCATAACTCTCTTGATTACAGGTTGAGGTGATAGTGGTCTATTGCTCTAATGAGCTGCTTTCTGAAGAATCCATGTAATAAGTGCCTTCACTCTGGCAAATATGGTTTTTCTAATACTTCACTCTATATTAGGAAGATATTATCAAATGTAATGGTTAAAGAAGAATAAATACAAATATCAGTTACTCCCTGAGGAATCTTTGGCAAAGCAACGTGTTTCTTTTTCCTAAAAACAAGGCTGTTTAAAGTCAGTTTTCCATCTTTGAAAGTATGTCATTTCATCTTGGGGAAAAGTCAAACCTGAGCTTCCGAGGTTTGTTCACTGCCTGTGAATCTGCTTCTTTTCCAGAAATTGCAGCCAAAAAGCTGTAGTGGACAGTCAGGAGAGACAGTGTTGCTCAACAGAATTTATCACCCTGCTGTAACTTCTGACTGGAAAAATTATTAATAACCAGAACTGCAGTATGCATGAGAGACTGCCCGACCCAGGTCCACCTACAAGACTCCATAGAAAACGCAGCCCAGAGATTAAGGAATATTGTAAAGCCTATTCATATCTTTTCAGATACAGAATGAATTTCTAATAGTTCATTTTAGTTAATTTTAAGAAATGTTCAGAATACCTGGGCAGTTCAAATGAAATCTCTGTACTATGTGTATAATCAGTAATTATCCAGCACCTTGGTTGTACAGCTATATCCTATATGTGATATGTGCAAATTAGGTAGCTTAACTATTTCTTCAATTCCAGAAGCCATGCAGTATTTTCACAGTGTCCTATATTCCAAATAAATCAAGCCTTTCAGATCCTCAAAATGAATCTCCAATAAAAATCCTTTGGTGTAAAGAAATGCAGCTGTTTATGAGTTTTTGCCTCCATGAATCTCCTGGATGGCGTTCCTGATGACTGAAATGTCTTGCAGCAGTTATATAATTGCAAGTACAAAGCGTATTATTTAGTGAGATTACTGGATAACAATATCACTAGCTAACTGGGAAGAAAAAAATATGCATGAAAGAGGAAGGATATGGTCTCAGTTGTCGAAATGCTAACTGGGTGACAAATATTCAGGGTCAAAATTTGAATGGATAAATCCAAACCTGAACCCCGTTGCCTTACAAGTTGGGTCTGATTTGATCAAACTACAATTCGCTTGTGGATGTTTGTTGAATTAGGATTAGGAATCTGTCTGTAAATATGGGAACATTTATGGTATTTTCTGATACTGCTATACTTAGATCCCAGTAATATAGGAGCACTGTGATAACAGCAGGAAGAAGAGAGTTATGGAGAAGCTAAATGGCATGAGATACAATAAAGAGATGGAGGAGGAGAGTAAAGGAGGGGGGGGGGGGAGGAGAAAAGAAGATAATAGATGAGGATAAACACCAGTATGGTACAAAGCATGCTAAAAAGTACTTAAAGAAAGAGGACACTGTGTTTCATGGTAAAATGTCACATAAACAAAGCAGAGAGGAAAACATTTTTAACGGCAACATAACATATGGTAAAAATAAATTCATAAGGAAACAGCTTTACTAGAGGTAGGTTTTGTTAGACAAATCTGATGAATTTCTTTGACTGAGTGGCCAAAGAATTGGATCGGAAGAGAGCGCTAGATGTGGCATCCTATTTCAGCATAACCTTTGACATTGTTCCCCACTGGTGACTCATAAGTGGAGTGTCGTTGGGATGGCCCCTAAATGACTGGCTGGGTAAGAAACTGGTTGAGTAAGAGGCAACAGAGGGCAGTAGTAAATGAAATGTTTGATTTTATTGAAACTAACAACAAAAACAAACATCTCAGTAGGTACATAGAAAAATATAGAAGAAAATGCAATAAATACAACTTAAAACATGCTTAAAAAACAGCATTCAAATAGGTCTGAACTGAATATGTAGCCACAACTTAGTCGAAGTGTGCAGAGAAAAGGATTCATGTTCACTCTGGGAAAATTTAGCAATCTCACAGATGATACCTAAAGAAACATCTGCAGCTAAATGATACTTATTCTTTAAAGAAACCTGATAGTGTGCTATCCAAGTACGATAATATACAATAGCCCTAATCAAAATGTTCCAGCATGGTGCTTAATCTGTGTACTTGAGAAAAACAAGGAAGGGAAAAACCAATTGACCACTGAACATTAAATGAGCAATTTAAAAGAAAGTATGGCCTCTTGGTCCGCTCGACAGTCTGCCCTTGGTCAGGCCCTGTCATTCTGGTTTCTATATTTTAAGTTATCACAGACATGTGAAGTGGCATTTTGAAAGGGCGTCCAAGTGAAATCTGGGATGTCCAGGGCAAAATGTGCAGGAAAATGAAGGGAATGTCTGTTTTGGCCTAATTTTAGAAACATTGATGCTTGCAATGTGGATGCCCACACAGGTGTCCACATAGATGTTCCTGCTACAAAAACATGGGGCAGGGACATCTGTCTTCTACTATTTTGCATACAGGGATGTCCATCGGTGTGTCAAAATGAAAGGAGTGCCTAGTGGTTGGGGCAAGGTACTGCAGGCCGGAAGGTCGGGGGTTCAAATCCCACTAGAGGGCAGCAACCTTGGGCCGGAAGGACTGGGGTTTCTAGGCCCACAGGTGCTCCTTGTGGTCTTGGGCAAGCCACTTAACCCTCCATAGCCCATGTTCCCTGTAAAATAGTTATCTCCAAGTTATAATGCCCTGTTCAATGTAATTTTAGTTTGTTCAATGTAAACCGCCTTGATATCATGAAAGGCGGTATATAGGTTAAATAAATAATAAATAAAAACAAAAGCCCTCATTCCCTGTCATTGTTCGTTACCTCTTCATTCTCTGTAATTCTCATAGGGTCATGATCCCAGTGCTTTTCAGGCACAGTGATGTAGTGTTTACAGAGTTTCCAGTGTATGAGGCATGCTACTTTGTTGTGCCTTTCTATGTAGAAATTTTCATCCATCAGAACTTCACAGACAGCTATGAGGTGAGTCACTGCTTCCAGGTCTTTCTTACTGAATCAACATATCTCTGTTTTGCCAGTTTTTTCATGCAAGGTATAAATCATCTCATCAATAATCCGCTGTCCAGAGCTGCAACTATCAATCTCTCATCCTCCAGTTTCATTTCACCTCTTCTAAACTATTCATGTGTCTGTTCTTGATTGACAAAGCGTTCCTGGAGTAACACTGTATGTGTGCATTTGTCACTTGTTTTTCCTCATTTGCTGATCTAATTCTTTGAAGAGTTTTTTCTCTTGTTTTACAACTTCTGTGCTTCCTTTCCTGTGTATGTTTGTGGATTTCACTCATTCCCTCTAGTCTTCAGAACACTCATCAAGGTTTGATGATGGAGACAGATTCTAGACCTTTACTTTCATATTTCAGTTCTTTTTGCATATTTGGATCTGATGATACTTTTAGGTAGGCCTGGAGGCCTATGATAGTAGCCCTGTATGTATCAAGCTCTATGAGGCCTAGCCTTACTTCAGCTCTAAGAATGTACAATCATGGCATACACTGATTGTTGTATATTATCTCATAGGCATGGAGGAGTTTGTTGTCTAAATCGAAGAGATAAGGGATATGAGTATACCTCTTTTTCCACACCCTTCAGATGTTTGGCTGGCAAAATGAGCACTTTTCCAATGCCTGTTTGTGCCCGGAGCAGGTATAAACTTTGATGCAGCTCGGGACATGCAAGGAGTTTCTGAGATCAGGTGAGGACATCCATGTTCTTGGGAATATCCCAGACATGTCTACACCATGCCCCAATTCCAATTTGGATGCACCAGGGATATCTTTAAAAAAACTTTCTAAAATGGCTCTGTGGATGCCGCTATGTTCAATATATGAATAGAGCTTCTGAAATAGCCCATATAATCTACCATGGAAGGACTTCCAAGAAATGTCTTTGAACTTCTTGGGAAGTCTGGACATGGTGAGATTCTGAATACCTTGTTGAAAGACATCACTTGGACAGTCTCTCAATGTCAGATAAAAGAAACACTAAGGGTGTCATCCTGACCCACGAATAGCAGGGTTGGACATCCAGGATGGACATCCATCCCTCAAACAGACCCTGGATGTGATTCTGGAACCAGCACTCTCCACATGTATAGAAGGTTTGCGCATGGAGAGGTGGATGGGGAAGGGATGGGAAGTGTCAGAGGCAGAGAGTAGGTAGAGTGGAGGTGGGCCCATGACCCCGGATGTACAGGGCCTATTCAGGTCATGACCCTGTATGTCCGGGGAGGCCAAGATGGACGGGGGACTTATTCCACTTTGGAGGTGGAATAAGTCCCCCCAAAGATGGTGATCAGCACTGGCAGACCTTCATAACGAGGTGAGCAGTAGCAGGAGGTTTCCCTCTGCCTGATCCCAGCCCTGGCAGGCCCCTACAGGGGTCGGGCAGCAGGGAAATGCTGTTTTTCAGAGGTGCAGGGAATCGGGGCTCTTGCTAGGTGTTCTAGTGCCATGACAATGGGATGCCATGGCATTGGCGCTCCAGCAGGAGCCTAGGGAGGGCTGGCCATGCAGTGCGAAGCATATCTCCCACGGCAGAATCAGGCCATATCCAAGTGCCCCGATTCTGCAGCCGCGGGAACGTATAGCTCCCACAGTTGCAGAACCAGGTGTCTTTGGGATATGTCCAATTTTGGGACATCTAGATGGCCCGGACAGCCCTGATCTGAATTGGCCTCCACCTGAAAGCTGGCTTGGTACACAGTGCCCTAACTGACTCTTATAGTTTGTTTTAAGTAAAAGCTGACTTGCTACATAGTATATGAGGGGGTACCTAAAAAAAACAGGAATTATTTTTTAAAAGCTATTTATTTCAAATTCTTTACAAAACAACCTTATCCCCTTCAAAATACTCTCCATTACAACTGATACATTTGTCCCACCGGTGCTTCCACTGTTCGAAACATTTTTTGTAGTCATCTTTAGAAACGGCTGACAGCTCCTCCCTCGTTTTTTTCTTGACTTCTTCAATGTTGTCAAATCGGTGTCCTTTCATGCCTCTTTTCATGCGTGAAAATAAGAAAAAGTCACATGGAGCCAGGTCAGGCGAGTAAGGTGCGTGGGGCAACGGAACCATGCCATTTTTAGCCAAAAACTGTCTAACAGAGATGGCTGTGTGTGCAGGTGCGTTGTCGTGGTGGAAGAACCAGTCTCCTGTCTGCCACAAATCGGGTCTTTTTTGACGAACACTGTTGCACAATCTTCTTAAAACTTCCAAATAAAAGGTTTGATTGACGGTCTGACCTGGGGGAACAAACTCTGAATGAACTACCCCCTTGGCATCAAAAAAGCAAATCAGCATTGTTTTGATATTTGATTTGACTTGACGACATTTTTTTGGACGGGGTGACGATGACGTCTTCCATTGGCTTGACTGTTGCTTTGTTTCTGAGTCGTAACCATAGCACCATGACTCATCACCTGTAATGACCTATGACAGAAAATCTGGATCAGTTTCAAGCTGTTGTTTCAAAACACAACATATTTCAACTCGATGTTCCTTTTGATTGTCAGTCAGAACCCGAGGAACAAACTTGGCAGCAACCCTTTTCATTCCCAAATCTTCCGTTAAAATTCGCTGAACCGAGATCCAAGATAACCCACTAATCTCTGACAGTTGATCAATTGTCTGTCGATGGTCTGTGAGCACAAGCTCTCTCATTTTTTCAATATTTTCGTCGATTCGGGCAGTTGATGGACGCCCAGAACGAGGTTTGTCATCAATCGACATGTCGCCATTATTAAACCGAGCAAACCACTGGTACACTTGACTTTTTCCCATAGCGTCATCTTGATAAGCTGTTTTCAACATTAAAACAGTTTCAGCAGCATTTTTACCGAGTAGAAAACAAAATTTCACAGCTGCACGTTGTTCACTTAAACTTGTCATCATAAAAAAAGAAACAAGAACAAAACAGCGCTAGCAAAAACAATCACTGCAGATGAACAGAACAAGCCAGATCGACAACACAGGCAGCACTGAACTGACAATGAGTTGCACTATACACGCCTAGCGGCAGAAGTGCATACTACACAAGCTCTGCCCACTGCAATGTTATTCCTGTTTTTTTTGGGTACCCCCTCGTATATAACAATATATATAGATATATAGAACTCCTGCTTTTTGTTACTTGCTTTTTATATTTATAATTATTTATTTATTTATTTATTTAAAGTTTCTTTTATACCGCGCTATTCGACATCATGTTATGTTAAACATTATGTTAAACATAATTTATTTGTGTTGCAACTGTTTACATATGAATGATTATTTTAATTTTCATGTTTTTCCATTACCTTCAGTGGCAATTGTAAAATGTATCCTAATATTTTATGTTATTTTTATTCCCTTGAGGCTTGCACCCCCTGAAGAAGGCTTCACAGACGAAATGCATAGGGGTTTATTTTCAGAATAAAGCTGCTTAAACCGTCCAGTGTCTGGAACTCACACTTTTTGTTATCTTTTCTACTTTTGTGGGGGTACTTTTTCTCTCCTTTGGTCTCCCAATTGAGATATTATACAACTCTGGGTTAGGAAACTTTGTGAGCAGTGAAATCACCTAGTGAGGTGGGCCACCCACAGCTGCTATTCCTGCCTCTCCCTAGACACAGTGATTGCTATTTCAGAATGGATTCTTATTCCAGGAATTCTGGGCTTTTGTATTGCATGTGGCACATTTCAGCATAAACATTAGGGGGGTCATTCCAGAACAATAATATACCCTTTGGACGTGCGGTATAGATGTTTTTCTAGTGAAAATCTCTATGAAATGTGTTCTGTAATCTCTGTGGCCCTGCAAATACACGGCGCTAGCACAATGATCTCAGAATGTGGGTGGGAAGGGGCAGAATGGGGGCATGGTCAACAGTGGATATGTGCAATGCATATTCAGGAAAGGCCCATGTACGTTCTGCGTGTTTCCCGTGGACGTCCACGTTATACCAGCAGAAACGTGGAATAAAGCCAGGACTTAGAAACTTCTCTACTATGCTCTGCAATGCATCCCATAAAGATGAATGGCTGTGAAAAAGATGGTTTGAACCGCAGTGTCTGCAGTCTGGAAGACCACAAGATGCAGTTGTAAAGAACAGAATGCAGAGGTGGGGAAAGGTTGTATGTTAAAGACACATTAATAAACACCTCTACAGACATATTCAGAGATGGAATGATGATTATTTTATTTATTTGTTTATTTATTTATTTGCAACGTTTTTATATACCGCCATTTCCTAAGATCAGTGGCGGTTTACATTGAACATAAGTCAAAATACAGAGAACAATGTGAAATACAGAGAAACAATAAGTAACTATCAAAAAAAACATGTAACTTTAAGCAACTTTGTACAGTTATGGAGGTTCAGAACTACTTACAGTTTTGACATAATTTACATATATACAGGTTTTAGTTATCAGCTTAGGTAGGAATGCGGGTAGTAGTAAATTGTATAGGAGTAATAAATACAGACTGTATTATGGAGGATGAGAGGTTGTATCCATACCACAATCCATATTGGAATAATGTGTGAAGAGGTGAGGTTTTAGTTCTCTTCGAAACATTTGTAGGTCTTTTATCTCTCTAAGCTGAGCAGGGAGGTTATTCCACAAAGTAGGTGCAATATATGAGAAGGCGCTGCTGCTTGTTGTTTGTTTGGTCTTCCTTATTAAGTCAGGCACTAGGATGGTGTTTAGATTCCTTCTTCTTCTAGCTCTGTTATCAGGTGGGTTATGAATCAATGTGGATAGGTATGATGGGGCAATCTTATAAATTAATTTGAATGTGGTCAATATGATTTTATATTGAATCCTACTCGATATGGGTAACCAATGAAGTGCGTGTAAGATTGGAGTAATGTGATCAGTAAGTTTGGCTTTGGATATTATTCGTGCCGTAACATTCTGGGCCATTGAAGGATTTTTAAATTTTTCTTTGTTACTCCTTGCAAAATACCATTACAGCAATCAAGGTGAAAGGTTATTAAGGCTTGAGTAATAGTTTTAAAATCATTGTTTTCTAGTAGTGGTCTAAGTTGTTGGATCAATCTGAGCTTATAATAAATTGTTTTGGATATTTTCTTAATGTGGGATGTAAAGCTAAGGGTTTTGTCAAGGGTGACTCCAAGATATTTGATTTCGTCTTTAACTGGAAGGGTAAAATTCAGGAGTTTGATGTCTGAAGGTGGGGTGAAATTCGTGTTTGAGGTAAATAATACTTCTGTTTTTTTGAAATTTAAGTTCATATTATTTGATCGAAGTCAGAGTTCAGCTTCAGTGAGGCATGATGCTAAATTATCATAGTTGGGATCAAGTATGTTGATTGGGGAGAACAACATAATGTCGTCCGCATAAATATGATAATTCAACTTATATTTTTTGAAAATGGTGCATATCGGTTGTAGATAAAGATTGAATAGGAGGGCGGATAGAGCAGAGCCCTGTGGTATTCCCTGTTCTTGAGGAAAAGTAGGTGATGACATTTGGTCAACTTGCACATATTGTGAACGGTCTGAGATATATGACTTAAACCTTTTAAGAGTTAGTTTCTGTAATCCTAGCTGACTGAGTCTTGATATGAGTATATTATGATTTACACTGTCAAATGTGGCTGATATGTCAAGAAATACCAAGATGAAGGCTTGCTTCATGTTGTCTAGACCTTTAATGACAGTGTCTAGAAGGGCAAGTAGTAAGGTTTCCACACCGTGGAAGGGGCGAAACCCATATTGATGATCATCAAGGGGGGCTGATGTATCTATATAATCCTGAAGTTGTAGTTGGACAGCTTTTTCAATAATTTTAGCTAGGAAGGGAATACTTGCAATCGGACGATATGATGATGGGTCATTGTCATTTAGTGTTTTGTTCTTAAGAATGGGGCGGATTGCAGTTAATTTGAGTTCCTTAGGTAATAGTCCTTGCTGAAGAGATTTGTTGACTATGTCTAATATAAAGGGGGCTAGTACAGTTTTAGATGTCTTAATCTAGGATACCGGGCAAGGATCTAGGATGGATGTGGTTGTGTTAATTTTAGTGATTATGTTAAGTAGTTGCTTTTTGTCGATAAGATGGAAAGAGTCCCAAACATTGCCATTGTTGGCTGTATTTGGGGGGGGGGGGGGTTGGGTATCGGTATAGAAGACAGCTTAAGTTGTTTGGATTTGAATCTTTTATCCATATCTTTAATAAAAAGGAATTACCACAGTGGTACCTGGACTGAATTCCTGGTACTTTGTTGTTATATTCCGACAAAAAAAGTTTTTCTCACCATTGCTTTATTTTGAGGGGGTGTTTGTTTTTTTGAGATCTTAAATTTTTTTTGGGTTGTTAATTTGATTTCAGCGGGTTTCATATTTAAGCTTAAGTTTACTAGCAAAATAGTTTGCTAGTTCTTGTGGTTTAATAGGTACCCTGCTTGTTTTAGCAGTTGGGGTTTTAGTTAATGATTTTACAATTCAAATAATTCCCTAGGGCTGTTGATAGCTTTTGATAGCTTTTGATAGAATACTTGTGTGATATTGTTTTTTGGCATTGTTTGTGGCTGACCTATAGATATTAAGAGTTGAAAAATATAGTTCGCAGAGTTCTGGTGTTTTATTTATTCTCCATTTGGCTTCTAATTTTCTAAGTTTTCTTTTAATTAAAGTTAGTTCCTGCGTGTACCATTTTTCAGATGATCTTTTATATCGTTTATTAGCTTTGCTAGCTAGTGGTTTGGATGCTGCTTTTATTACAGTGTTCCAATTTGTAATAGCTTTGCCTAGACTGTTTTCTCTCTCTAGCTGGGGTACAATTGTTCCAAGAAATTCTTCTGATATAAATGGACAAAATCGTGGCCCTTGATATGATTTAGCTTGGTGAGGATTAGATTTGCATGACATGTTGATAGAAAATTGTATCATAAAGTGGTCAGTCCATGGAATCTGAGTTATTGTGGGAGGGGTATATTGGGGTAATTCGATTAAGTGTTCAGGAATGAATACTAGATCAAGGGTGTTACCTTTGATGTGTGTAGGGTGCCTGATTGTCTGTTTAAAGCCCATGTCAGCCATCGATTCTAAGAAAGCCGAGTTTTGTGTGTTATTGAGGGTTGCTAGATTAAAATCACCCAGAAGGATATGAGGTTTAATCATTGAAGCTTTACAGGTTGTTTCTAGGATGGTTGTTATGTTTTGGTCATCAGCTGTAGGGGGCCTATACAAGAGGCAGATGGCTATGTTTTTATTTTGTATCTTTAGGATATCTATATTTTCTTTGGTTTCACAGATTGTGGAAGAAGAGTTTAGGTTTGTTTTTGCTAGTATGAGTACACCACCTCCTTTTTTTTGATTCCGGTTACAATTAAATATGGTGTATCCTTTTATTTTTATTTATTCCAGCTATTTATTCCAGCTATTTTTATATTACTGTATATACCATTAAGTTAATCTGTACATAGTTCCCCCGATTGTCCTATTGTTGAAGTTCCCTGTTCAATGTAAAACTCAATGTTACTTGTATGCATTGTAGTATGTTCTTGTTCTATGTACACCGCACTGATTTTAATAGCGCGGTATAAAAGAATTGTTAAATAAATAAATAAATAAATAAATATTGTGATACAGCGGACCCTCTTCTGGAGAGAAAAATAGTTTTGAAGTCGGAAAGAAAAAGAAATAGCCTGCAATTTCCAGAGGATTCACCTAGAGGGAGCAGGAGAGTTAGGACAGAGACCACAGAACCACGCCCTAGTGGGCAGGACTCAGGTTCCAAAAGCTCACATTTAAGAGGAAGCAAGCAAGAGTCAGGAGGAAGCTTATCTGCTAGGAGCTTACCTGCAAGAAGCTCAGCTGCTAAAACCTCGTCTGCTTGGAGAGCTACTACTCAGGGAGCTGTGGAAAGATCACCCTCACCAGCTGGGAGAGACCAAGCAAGTGCGTGTTCCAGAGAAGGACCAAAGACATGCTATGAAGGTACTGGCTCAAGAGTGGGATCTAGGCCGCAAGCAAGCCTGAGTAAAAGGACAGGCTGGGAAAGGAGAACCAGTCCTGTAAGGGAAAGGACAGGCCGAGAAGGCCGAAGCCAAACCAGACCGGGCCCTGAAGCCCACAAGAGAACAGGCCTCAAAGGCCAGAGGAGGAAAGACTGGGAGAGCAGGAGGAATATACCTGAGAGCACTGATACTGAAGGCAGCAGCCAGGGTAGGCCTCCAGCCTCGCCCCAGAGAACCAGACGGAAACCTAAAGGTAAAGCTTTTAACCTTTGTTATTGTGTGCCTGAAGCCAAGCTAAGGGAAGAATCCTGGGAAGGAGGTTCTCCCTATCTGAAATAAGAGCCAAAGCAAAAATTAAAAGATAATTTGAGCAAGAAAAGAACTTTTAGAGGAAAACATTATAGAGAGAATGTTTTTAAACCTCTAGAGCAAGAAATGCCATTTTGGTATTCCACCACGCAGAACCGTGGGCCCAAACAAACTGCCAAGCCTTGGGAAGCAGTGAGACGAACTCACATGAAGGACACTTACCTTGATCCCTCAGAGCAGTCAGAGGAAGCCATGCAGGTGGAATCTGTGCATGAGGACATTGATAGTCCTATGGAATGTATATACTGTGCTGGAAGTGATATAGAGGTGTTCCAGAGTTCATTGAGTGAATAAAGCAATTTGCTATTGGATGTTTTTGACACTGTGAAGTTAACAGTTTTGGTTATTCCATCTCTTACTTTCAAAATCTGCTGTAAAGACTTGTTTTGCTACGTACCGGAGTGTTTATCCTATGTTATGAATCCTTAGTGCTAAAAGGGGAAAATAAAGCCTTTTTTTCTTTTCCCTCCACTTTTGTGAAAGACTGTAGTCTCTTTGGGAGTTGGCAACGAGGCTGGCACAAGGCTCTGGCCCTTGACCCTCGCACCTGGCCAACCCTGATCACAAACATCTTGGTGACCCCCGGTCCCAGCCCTTCGGTGGAACCACTACGCCGCCACCAGGGGGTGCTGTGTGACCGGGGCGCGTCACACTATGCTGACAATTGCTATGTGAGCTAGAGGAGATGATCTAGGGCACCCTAACAATTCCTGTCATCTGAGAAGTGGGATTGTTGATGTAGAGATTATATGTGGGTGAGTATAGGATGGATGCATATGTGGGTGAGAAACAGATCAGATTAGTAGTGCTGCGACCCCATGCCATCATGTTATACCAGTTGTTTTCAAGAACTGCAGAGCATCTGTACTGAAAGTAAGAGAGAGAGTGTGTGTGTGTGGTTAGAGAAAAGCAACTGCAATTTTAGGGGGACATCAGTACCTGGCTAGCACCTAGATCATAGGGCTGACCACAGTGTGACCAGGTGCCACTGTGATCGACCAGGATACAGCAGAACAGAGTCTCTATGGCTGAATGTCTCAGCATATCCCTGTCAGCGATAAGAGACCCTCAGAATGAGGGCATGTAACAGGGCACACGGCACCATCAATGCTCTCACAAATGTGCACTTTTCTATAGACAGATGTTGGTGCTCTTGGGCATCTAGTAGTGATGTTTGCGCTGATGCGTGCACTCAATCTGAGGGTCCCTATTTAATGTCAGAGATATGTTCTGGCATTTAGCTGTAGAGGACCATTAATGATTTCTTCTGGCCCATACATAGCATTGAAGAGTCAAAACGAGGCACAAATGCTCGCAAACAAACCAGGGTACAGCAGGAGCAAGGCGAAACAGAGACACCTCTATGAATCCAAAGCAGCTTTATTAATAATCCCTACACTTGCAGTGTTTCAGTACATATGCCTTCTTCAGGGGGTAGGATAACCTCCAACAGAAAACCACATAAAAACACATTAAAAACAATGGATATGAATAATAAAACCGTACAGATAATACATAACTAAACCAAATTATGCTTAAAAAACATAGAATTAACAATAACCACAAATAATGAATTAAAAACTACCTTAACACAAAACAAATCAATAAGAAGATAATGTATCTCAATAAATAAACACAATTTAAAACAATAAGAAATCATTGATAAACAATAATTTATATAACCATATAAAACTGTAGAGACGAGGAGGAAGCAACAAAAACATGTAACTTTAAAGACCTTTAGTACTATCTCTAATGGGATTCCGCCCATTGCACGGAGTTGAGACCCTCATGATATCACTAACAAACACCCTACTCAAAGGTACGCAGGCCAAACACTCTGGATATGCCATGGTCTTTCTAGACATATCAGCAGCTTTCGATACCATCTCCCACCACATCCTCCTAAACAGACTACAGGAGACTGGCGTCAATGACATTCTGCTACAATGGTTCCGCTCCTACCTGACCAATAGACAACAACTGATCCACACAAGCAGAGCAACCTCCCCCCCCCCTTTCAACATCACCAAGGAGTTACCCCAAGGCTGCACACTATCCGCCATGCTCTTCAATATCTACCTGCAGCCACTCTGCTCAATAATACGCGCTCACAACATCAACTACCATATCTATGCAGACGACATAATGCTTTATAGACCCATCACAACCACTAACCCAACAAACAGTCACCTATCAGACTGCTTCACTGACGTCTCCAGCTGGCTACAGGAAAATAACCTATCCATCAACATCAGAAAAACAAAATCCCTCATTGAAACCAAGGACCCAAACTTCACCCCACCGCCACACCTCACCTTGGGAACTAATACTAGTTCAACCACACATAAAATATTTGGGAATCATCATTGATCAAGCGCTTACATTTAAACAACAAATTAAAAAGACTACCAGAACAATATTCCGCAAGGCAATGACAGTACAATGGCTCAGATCACTCATCGACCCACAGGACTTCAGAACAGTCATGCAGGCTATGACGCTCCCCCACCTGGACTACTGCAATGCAATCTATCATGGACTACCTGCCACCCACACCAACCCCTTCCGGACTGCCTTAAACACCACCACAAGGATCATCCAGAGGGCAAAAAAACATGACCACATCACCCCAGTCCTCAGAGAACTTCACATCCTCTCCCTCGAAGCAAGGATTAAATACAAATCTCTCCTACTTATCCACAAAGCCCTCCATCAAACGCAGACTTCCCAACTCCAGATGCTACTTCCTCAGCCTACCCTCAACAGGCCAACCAGACAGACCACCAGCAACACTCTCACTATCCCCCACGAACGAACTAAGTTCAACCAACAAACCTGCAACAGAGCTTTCGAACTGTATGTACCCTCCCTCTGGAACGCCCTCCCGCACCAGATCCGAAACAACAGAGACCTCTCCACATCCCGGAAACAGTTAAAAAACATCCTGTTTCATGAATATCTTGGATGTGAAACAGACATCTCTCAATGACTGCCCACCCAGTTCCCCCGACCGGACTCCCCTGCTACCAACTAAGAGACTTACGTCAACTGTATAGTACTGTTACCCCATGTTCAGATCTTCAGTGTTGGCCCCCTGGTGATGCCCCCCCCCCCGAATTGATTATTGTCCCCCCCCCTGTTGTCTAACCACTTTGACCCGGTGAAAAGCATGATATAAATGCAGCTAAATAAATAAATAAATACATAAATCTCTGTGGTCAGGATTATGGCACTCACAGTGAATAGGAAAATATTCAATGATGTGGGAAGGGGGGGGGGGGGGAAGATGTAGAGGAAAACATAGTTGCCTGCCTCTGAGGACTGTAGATATCAAAAGGTTAATCTAGAAAAATAAATTGCAAACGTATGATGATGTCATAATAATATCTTCAAAACAAAGCCAACTCTCTGACTGTAAAACTATGCCCATTATAAATTCTAAACGGCACCCCTTATATTCTAGTAGTAGTACATTTTGCTCAATACCATCCTGTATTTATGGAAAAAAGGAGCAAAATGGTTAGCAAATGGGCATGAGCGATATCATTTAGTAAGGAGGCTAAAGATTAAAAAACAATATTACTTGCAAGCGAAAACATTTAAAGGCATCAGAAAAAAGCCGGCACTCCACTACGCCTGCTGACATATCGGCTGCACTTTGCATCACTGCGGTAAGTCTTCAAATGCCCCCTTTTTGGACCTTTGCTTTTAGTGTAGACTTTAGTAGTTAGTGATGAAACAATTTGGGGTTTTGATTTAATTGATAAAGTGTGGCTTTTGTAAATTGGTATGTTGGCAGGCATAGCCGGACATGCATGTTATGGAATCGCATTCCATGTGTCCAGTATTCAGCAATGGTGGCTAGAACGATCACAGTGGCTAGCTGCTGCCGCTGATGGTCAGTACTGGGGCCATATTCGGTCACTGGCATTGAATATCCAAAGCAGGAAGCTAACCAGATAGCACTGTTAATTCAGCCACTGCCCAATTAGCTTTGGTGGTGAAAGTTAGGACAGCCTTTTCTGTGCCTGTCTTTCACGGCCGAGGGATAACCTGTCATAAGAAAAGGGGGATTTTTTGATTTAATTGGACCTTTCTTTGAAGTGGCTAAATATTGCCACTGACCAGTTACTCCCGGGTGCTGCCCCCAGAATGCAAACATTGGGACATGAAGCTACAGCACCAATGGAAATTCAGTGGCACTAACCGTATTAGTGCCGCTGAATATCACATTTAGTGGCATTTACAGTTTGCTGGTCTGCAAACCGTGTAAATGTCTTTAACACTAGAAGCCCCAAAAGAAATTTTACCTAGAAACCCCAAAGTGCATCAATTGATGCATTATCACGGCGACTGTGTTTAGCATGAAATGCAGATGTGAATTAATGTGAAGTTACTTATTTGTTGCAATGTTACTTATTTGATGCAAAGTTACTTATTTGTTAAATACGTTCAGTATGTGATGTCATTACATGATGTCATCATTGTGTTTATTGTTTGTAATGTCGGAGTAAAACTGTAAACAGTGATTGAGATGCGCCACCTAGTGGGAACATGAATTTATACCTAGAAGCCCCAAAGTACGTCAATTGACACATCCAAGACAATTGAGTGCGTCAATTGACGTACTTTGGGGCTTCTAGGTATAAATTCATTTTCCCGCTAGGTGGTTCATCTGTCATTAATTTTTGATGCACATATTTGAACATCTTGGCCTTGCTAACAAAGTCATGGAATATGACTGACATGGTTTTAGCAGTGGCGCTGGTATACAACTTCGAAGATGCATTTGCGCCAATTGATGCACTTTGGGGCATCTAGTGTTAAGTATCGAGCCCTATATCTGTGGCTCTTCACTACCTTTCCTCTCCCATCTCACTCTCCACTCTTCCTCAGGAACGTCACTCCTCTAGCAGATCCCTTTTATCTGTGCCCTTCTCTGCCACTGACAACTCTAGACTTCGTTCATTCCACCTTGCTGCTCCATATGCCTGGAACAAACTACCTGAGTCAGTACATCAGACTCCTTCAAATCCAGACTAAAAACACACCTCTTTAAGGCTGCTTTAGGATCCTCATGCCCCTCACTCTCTTGTTCACCACTTAAGGGTATCTTACCATATTCTAGTTTCCAGTTTTGTGATGTTGCTTGTTTCGATTAGATTTGAAGCTCTGAAGAGCAGGGACTGGCTCGTACATATATTGGTATAGCAGTGCTTATGGCTTGTAGTGCTATACAAATGATAAGTTGTAGTAGTAATCTGCAGGCTGGAGCATGGCCCTCAACCTCGAGCAGTCCACAATGTTTTACATTGTCCAAGCACAGTCATTTGATATCCCTTGATGTTTTCCATTTAGAAGATACAGCTGCGGGACCACCACAAGAAGATTAGGGCAGGATCATAGAGCAAGCAGGTCCCTCAAATGTCCATGCCAGATGAAGACACGAGGAAGCGCTAACCAGTAAACTGCAGCATACATCCCAAAAGGAATGGGCTCCATAAGAGACAGTTGAACAGAAAGTTTTGTGGAGCAACTTAACAGACATATTTTGGACTGACTGAAGTCTCTCAAGTTTACAATTGCTGATACCACAAAAGATGGAATTAGAATAGTCAAGCTGTGAAAGGATGAGCAAGTAATAAGAGTAGCGAATGCATGCATGTCAGTATGAGGTCTGACTGCACGAATGTGCCTGAAATATGTTCATGAAAGTTCAGACTTGAATCCAATGCGACCCTGAGGTAGAGAAGTGACTTAGAAAGTGTGATAGGAGAATCACCGATATGAGGAGGCACAGAGGGGCAGTGCAGCAACCTGTTACCCAAATAGCCTGTGCCTTTGATGGTTTAGTTTCAGAAGACTAGCTTCAAGCCAACTCTCTACATAATCTAGGCGAAGGTTGGCGTGGCAGAAATCCAGAGCTAGGGGGTTATTGAAAACCATGAAGAAGATGTCATCCAGATATAAGTAGGCACTGGCACCCTGGTACTGAATGAGTGTAGCTATAAGTGCCAGAAAGACATTGAAAAATAGAGGGATAGTTTGGGGCCCTGCGAGACCCCATATGAAAGCTGAAATCAGGGAAAATAAGGTTCTTGACCCACAAGAGCATGTGCCATATGGCTGTGGAGGAAGGAAACAAACCAAATAAGGACAGTTCTCAGAAGAACTGAAAGAATGATCTAATGCTTGGCAGTTAAGATTTAATGTGAAGAAGTGCAGAGTCATGCACTTGGATGCAGAAATCCAAGGGAATTGTATGCGATAGGGGACGAGAGGTTGGTGTGCATGGACCAGGAGAAGGACCTCAGAGTGATTGTTTCTGAGGATCTCAAGGTGGCGAAACAGTGTGACAAGGTGCTGGCCAAAACCAGAAGGATGCTGGGTTGCATACAGAGAAGAATTAACAGAAGAAGACCTGAAATTTATATGTTCCAAAAAATAAATTGAAAATAGTAGCAGAAGTGCAAAAACTGCAAAGATATGAAGAAAACCGAAAAGAAAGATATCAAAATAAGCTATTTAGAGAGAACCCAAAACAATTTTACCGGGAATTGAGAAAGAGCATTAAGATGGTAAAAGCAGAAGCCGAAACAGAAAGCTTCTGGAGAAAACTATATGAGGACCCTATGAAGCAAAATCAAGAAGCAGAATGGTTACCCTGCATACAGGAGCATTTAGAAGAAACAAACACCACACCTATGGAATGGCCTGCAGTAACAACAAAAGAGTTAGCAGGCAGGTTAAAACGAGCCCCAAACTAGAAGAGCCCTGGCCCAGATGGAGTAACCAACCTTTGTCTCAGATAACATCACTCCACCAAAAATCAATTGTCTATGCAGCCAGACTTAACACCACAATGGCTTACTACAGGAAAAGCATTTCTCCTTCCAAAAGGAGACCCAAGTAACACTTGCAACAATTATAGACCAATAATTGCCTATCTACAATCTATAAGCTGTTCACTGCAATAGATGCAGACAGAATATATGATCATATCGAGTCCAATAATATCATGGCAATAGAGCAAAGGGCAACAAGAGAGGGGCATATGGCACCAAAGACCAGTTAATGTTGAATAAGGCCATCATGGCCAGCACTAAGAAAATCAGAAATCTCAGTATAACATGGGTTGATTATAAGAAAGTTTTTGACAGCTTCCCACACTTATGGATAATAAATTGCATTGAAATGTATAAAATAAATCCTGGTTTGATGGAATACATTAAGTTCACCATGTCAATGTGGCAAACCACACTCTTTTTTAATATAAAGATGGTCAGTACATCATTTCAGGATCCAGCGAGGAATATTTCAGGGGGAATCCCTGTCACCTATTCTGTTTTGTGTGGCGCTTAATCCAAGGAGTACTCTCATCAACTCTTTGGGACATGGATTTAGCATGAATCCTAAAGAAGGTAACAACCCAGAAACAACATCTCATTTATTATGTGTAGATAATCTAAAGCTCTATAGTTCCAGCGACCAACGACCAGCAGAGCAACTCTATGTGGTGAAAAGCTTTTCTGATGACCTTTGGCCTTGACAAATGTGTTAAGGCAATTTATTTTAGAGGAAAATTAAGCAAAACAGAAAACATCTCCCTGGCTGAAGGCTGTGACATCAAGGACCTTGAACAGGAAGAAGTATATAAGTAACTCGGAATAGAAGAAGGAAAGACACTCAAGCAGAAATTACTGAGAAAAAAGATAAGTAAAGAATACTTTTCATTACTGAAAAGTGCTTTAACATCACAGAATAAGATACAAGCCATCGATCAGCTGGCAATTCCTGTCCTTTCATATACCTTTGGGGTTGTGGACTGGCCTCTTAAAGATCTTGAAAAACTGGATGTGTGAACACAAAAACTCCTCCATGCCCATGAAGTGATTTACAAGAATCAATGTATGCCAAAACTGTACATCCCTAGAGCTGAAGGAGGGCTAGGACACAGAGATTGATTACACATTCAGAGCTACTATCATAGGCCTCCTTAACTGCATCCTTAATCCAAATATGCAAAAAATGCTGAAATATGAGAGTAAATATCCAGAATCTGTCTCCATCATCAAACTTGGACAAGCTTTCCGACAATTAGAAGGAATGAGTGAAAATCCATAAGCATGCACAGGGAAGGCAGTAACAGAATTTGTAAAACAGGAGAAAAACTCTTCAAGGAATTAGATCAATAAACAAGGAAGGACAAGTGTCAGATGCGCAAATACAGTGGGAAATACAGAGTGTTACTCCAGGAACCTTTTGTTGATCAAGAACAGACACATGAATGGTTAAAGAAGGGTGAACTGAAACCAAAGGATGAGAGATTGGTAGTTGAAGCCCAGGACAGTGGCTTACAGACGAGATGGTTTACAGCGAGTATTGAAAAAACTGATAATACAGACATATGTCGATTCTGCAAGAAAGACCTGGAAAAGGTGACTCACCTTATAGCTGACTGTGATGTTCTGATGCAGAAAATTTCTATACAGAAAGACATAATAAAGTAGCGTGCTTTATTCATTGGAAACTCTGTAAACAATACAACATCACTGTGCCTGAAAAGCACTGGGATCATTTACAGAGAATAAAGAGGTTATGATCACCTGGGATACTCCCATTCTGATTGATAAAAATCTGGACGTGTGGAAGCCGGATACAGTGGTTAAGGAGAAAAACATCAGAATGGCATAGAGGTGTCAGTTCCAAGCAGAAGATCCTGAAGTACCAGGAAAAGCAGTCAGAGACCAAGAAAATATGACAGAAAGATACAGAAATATTTCCCATCGTGTTGGGTGCCACTGGCTTGATAAAGAAGAATTTCCAAGCACGTCTTGACAAACTACCCATACATGCTACATCTTACGAACTCCAACAAGAGGATCTCTTTGGCATGATGCAAGTATTATTCTGAGCCTTAGCAGTAAGTTTGAGAGACTGAGATCATACTCCCCATGCCCTGGCTTAGAAGTGAGGTTCACACCTGTCATGGTATGTGCAAAACTAACCCATTTGGAGAAACTGCCCAGAGGAATTACTTGCAGAAAGGAGGCGGTATTAATGCTACTGTACAAGTCACGGGTGAGGCCTCACTTGGAGTATTATGTTCAGTTTTGGAGACCATATCTCACAAAGGATATAAAAAGACTTGAAATGGTTCAGAGGAAGGAGACCAAAATGATTTGAAGCCCGCGCCAGAAGATGTATGAGAAGAGACTTGAAGACCTAAATATGTATATGCTAGGGGAAAGGAGGGACAGAGGAGATATGATACAGACCTTTAAATACTTAAAGGGTATTAATGACTAAACAAAGCTTTTTCAAAGATGGGTAAGCTGTAAAACTAGAGGGCATAACATGAAGCTGCAAGGGGGTAAACTGAAAATCAACATCAGGAAATACATTTTCACTAAAAGGTTGGTGGATGCTTGGAATGCCCTCCCGATGGAAGTGCTGGGGGCAAATATAGTGACAGAATTCAAAATGGCATTGGACAGACACAGTGGATCCCTTTATAGCAACAGGATAAAATCAAAATAAACGTAACTATTTCTTATATTTCAACAAATAGGGGTGACCTGCATGGAGCGGTGGGTATACCCCTAAACAAAGGCATGGGGAGGGGTGATCTGCACAAAGCGGCAGGTGCACCTACTCTTGCCACCTTGCTGGGCAGACTAGATGGACCATGCTGGTCTTTATCTGCCATCATTTGCTATGTTACTATGTTATTATTTTACTGTTTTGACATGATTATGTATTATTTATTGATTAGCGATTTTATATGTATCTTGGGCATATCTTTTATTACTTTGATTTTCAGCTCACATATTTTACCCTTGTCTTATTTGTTTTTATTTTTGTGAGGTCTCAAGCCCCTGATGAAAGCCCACGCTAAATTTTTTTAAAAAAAAAAGCCACCCTGTGGAGCAATATATTCTTTGCAAAATTTTCTTTTTGTCAGAATCCTCTTTGCCAACCCCAGACCCATTAAAAATTAGGTCTGGGAAATCAAGGGGGTTCCTTTTTATTCTGCAAAGCTTATAAACAATTTTAAAGTCTATAATAAATGTATCCTAGATTTGCTGTTGCTCATACCCAACAGTATTTCACTTTTTATTTATTTATTTATTTATATTTATTTAGTTAACAGTTTTTATATATCGCCTTTCATATTATCAAAGCGGTTTATATTGAACCTCAAGAGTACGTTGAACAGTGAACAATCAGATGCACGACAGAGCTATGTAACAGAAGCAAGGGAATTTTTGGAGTCTGACATTATGTTCAGGTACCAGAGCTAAAGTACTCCTGTAATAGTAGGGTCTTTAGTTTTTTCTGAAAGTCTCCGCAGTCTTTGATATCCCTTTTAAAAATCACTTTTAAATCCGGTTCCAGTATTACTCACAATTTAGCAATTCAAACAGATCATAAGTCCCACTACTACAATTCAGCACTTATAAAGCGCCACGCACGCAGCACTGCACAGCTAACCTACAAGAGGTAGCCAACATACAAGAGACAGTCCCTGCCGGTCAGAGTCATGCTCATCGGAGCTTACAATCTAGTTAGACCAGTACAGAGCATTAGTCAGTTCAGCGCAAGGTACGGTGTGGTACAGTTTGGTCTGTAGTTTGGTCATAAATGTTGACAGGGGTTAGGGTAGGATGAGGAAGGAGTCAGGATCTGAATGCAATGGTGAAGAGGTGGGTCTTCAACTTGGATTTGAAGAGGGCCAGGGAGGATGCCTGGTGCACAGTCGCAGTTAGGCTGTTCCAGGTGTAAGGTGCAGCAAGGTGAAAGGAGCGCAGTTGGGAGTTCGCGGTGCGGGTGAAAGGCACTGATAGAAGTAATTTGTTAGCGGAGCGCAAATTTCGAGAGGGGACGTAGGGAGAGGTAAGAGATAAGAGGTATTGAGGGGCCATGGAGTGAATGCATTTATAGGTCAGCAGGAGAAGCTTGAATTGGATGCGGAGCTGGACAGGGAGCCAGTGAAGCGACTTGAGAAGAGGAGTAATGTGGGCATGGTGAGGCTGGCAGAAGATTAGTCGAGCAGCGTGATTTTGTATAGATTGGAGGGGAAGGAGGTGGCTCACGGGAAGACCAGTGAGGAGTAGGTTGCAGTAATCAAGGTGAGAGGAGATTAAAAAGTGGATAAGTGTTTTGGTAGTGTGTTCAGAGAGGAAGGGGCGGATTTTGCTGATATTGAAGAGAAAGAAGCGGCAGGTCTTAGCTACAAACTGGATATGAGCAGAGAAGGAGAGAGAGGTGTCAAAGATAACCCCTAGATTGCGGGCCGAGGGAACAGGAAGGATAGTAGATCCATCCACATGGATTGAGAGAGGGGGAAGTGGGGGGGAGGAGTTAGGTGGAAAGACAAGGAGTTCAGTCTTGGCCATGTTCAATTTCAATTTGCGATGAATCATCCAGGCAGCGATGTCTGGAAGACAGGCAGAGATGGACTGGGTTGCTGGAGAAATATTAGGTATAGAGAGGTAGATTTGGGAGTCATTGGCATAAAGATGGTACTGAAAGCCATGGGAGGAGATAAGCGCGCCAAGGCCTTGGGTATAGAGAGAGAAAAGGAGGGGGCCCAAGACAGATCCCTGGGGTACACCTACGTGGAGTGGGGTAGGGGAGGAGGAGGAGCCACCAGAGCATACACTGAATGAGCAATGGGAGAGGTAGAAGGAGAACCAGGATAGTACAGTCCTTTAAGCCAAGCGAGGAGAGGGTGATGAGGAGAAGGTCGTGGTCAACAGTGTCAAAGGCCGCAGAAAGGTCAAGAAGGATGAGGATAGAATAGAGGTCCTTGGATTTAGCCAGGAACAGGTCATTTGTGACTTTTGTGAGTGCCATTTCAGTGGAGTGTAGGAGACGGAAGCCGGATTGAAGTGGGTCCAGGAGGGCCTGGGAGGTGAGGAAGTCGAGGCAGTGATAGTGGACTGCTTGTTCTAATAGTTTGGATATGAAGGGAAGGAGGGAGATGGGTCAATAGTTAGAAGGGCATGTGGGATCAAGTGAGGGTTTCTTGAGGAGGGGTGTGACAACAGCATGTTTGAAGTCAACGGGGACAGTTGCAGTGGAGAGTGAAAAGTTGAGGATATGAGTGATGGAGGGGACAATGGTGAGGGGGATGGAGCGTAGGAGATGGGTGGGGATAGGGTCTGATGAACAGGTGGTGGGTTTGGAGGAGGACAGAAGGAGTGTGGTTTCTTCCTCAGAGATCGGAGGGAAGGAGGAGAGGGTGGCAGAGGGAGTATGGATGGGGGAGGAGAATTGGGGGGGAGGGGAGATAGAAGGGGATAGGGAATTGGAGGGTAATCTTGTGGATTTTGTCGTGGAAGTAGTCCGCTAGGGTTTGGGCAGAAAGGGAGGGTGGGATCGGGGTCAGGAGGACTTTGAGGAGAGAATTGAGGGTATTAAAGAGATGGTGAGGATCAGAGGCAAGGGAGTTGGTCATATGGATGTAGTAATCTTGTTTGGCAAGTGCTAAGGCTGACTGAAAGGAGCCAAGCATGAATTTGAAGTATAGAAGGTCTTCCAGGGAGCGGGATTTGGACCAAGCTCATTCGGCAGAACGGGCGCAGATGCGTAGGTAGTGGATTGTGGGTGAAAGCCAGTGTTGGGGAGTAGATCGTTTGATAGGACATGGGGTGGGAGGGGCAAGAGTGTCAAGGGCTGAGGATAATGTAGCATTGTATGAAGATAATGCCTCTTCGACGGACTTGGAGGATAAAATGGAGGAAAGAGATGGAGAGATGGTGGAGGAGAGAGTCAGGGGATCAATATTATGAAGGTTTCTAAATAGGTTGGAGGAGACAGGACGAGGTTGGGACGGCGGAAGCTGAAGAGTAAATGTTAAGAGGTGATGGTCAGATGAGGGAAGGATTGATTTGCAGAAGTTTGAGGGAGAGGAGTTGGAGAAGAGTATTAGGTCAATGCAGTGGCTGTGTAGATGTGTGAGGGCAGTGGAGCAAAGTTGGAGGTCAAACGAGGAGGTAAGAGCGAGGAACTTTGAGGTATGGGGGTCAGAGGGGTTGTCAATGTGAATGTTGAAATCACCAAGAATAAGAGTGGGGGCAGAGGGATCCATAAAGGCAGAAAGCCAGGAATCGAAGTCAGAGAGGAAGGTTGATTTGGATTTGTCCAGTGGGCGATAAATAACAGCTATTCAGAGGGGAAGTGGTGAGAGGAGGCAAATGGAGTGGACTTTGAAGGAGAAGGGGGAGTGTGATTGGGGTGGCAGGAGGGGTTGTAATTGGCAGGAGGGAGAGAGTAGGAGGCCAACGCCACCACTGTGACCAGTAGATCGAGGTGTATGGGAGAACTGGTAGCCCCCAAAGCAGAGAGAGGCAATGGATGCGGTATCGTCTGGGGGGGGGGGGGGAGAGCCAGGTCTCGGTCAAGGCAAGAAGGTGGAGGGCATTGGAGATAAAAAGGTCATGAATGAAAGTGTTTTTTTAAATGACTGAGCATGCGCTCCATAGGGCGCATGAAAGCAGGAGAGTGGAGGGGGGGGGGGAGGAGAGGGATATGGATGAGGTTAGATAAGTTACGTGTAGATTTCTTATTAGAGTGGCGTGGGGGTCTATTTCTAGGGTAATGCCGAGATTTAGGTTTGGAGGGAGCAGGGTGTGGATGGGCGTGACTGGGTGAGTGTGGTCTCAAAAAGGGATATGGGGGAGGGGAAATGAGGGGAAAATAGATGGTATCGGGTAGGTTATGTGAGAGATTAATTTTGGGGGTAGGGTTGGAGTTGATATCTATGGAAGAGTGATTGTGGGATGAATGAGGGAGGGTGGAAGGAGGGAGGAGCGGAATGTGGATGAGATTAGATGGGGTATGTGAGGAACTTTCTTTAGTGTGAGAAATAAATCAGGGGGGGGGAGGGTTGGGGTTGATATTACCTGATAAGAGAAGGAGCAGGAGTATTAGAGAGTGAGGTAGAGTGGAGATAGTACGGTGGAAGCAAGGGTGGGGTTGCCTTAAAGAGAGGGGGGCTGGTTGAATGCGGGTGATGGTGTGAAGAAGCTCAAGAGCAGGTGCTAGGCTAAGGGGCAGAATAGAGGGAGAAGTGAGGAAGGTAGAGAGGGGGGCTGGTTGAATGTGGGGGATGGTGTGAGGAAGGTCAAGAGCAGGTGCTAGGCTGGGGGCAGAGTGGAGGGAGAAGTGAGGAAGGTAGGGGGAGGGTAGGGGGAAGAGGAGCAAGGGTGTTGGTAGGAGGGGAGGCAGTTGGGGAGGGTAATGAAGAGGAGGACAATGAGATGTGGGGCCATGGTAGTAGGCAGCAAGGTCTGAGCAAGCAATAGGTAGCAGGTTCTAAGCAAAACAATGGGTAGCAAGTGGTAGGCAAACAAGCAGGCAGTGGGTAGCAGTTCATTGCAAGCAATGAGTAGCAGGTAGAGGATAAGCAGTGGATAACAGTTCTATGAAACAATGGGTGGCAGTTCTATGTGACAATGGCTGGCAGTATTATGCAAACAATAAGAACATAAGAACATAAGATATGCCATACTGGGTCAGACCAAGGTCCATCAAGCCCAGTATTCTGTTTCCAACAGTGGCCAATCTAGGTCATACGTACCTAGCAGTTTCCCCAAGGGACACAGGTTCCACAATGCTTGTATTGGTTCAAGCATTGATATCCTGGGTCCCTTCTTAATAATGGTTTATGGACCTTTCCTCCAGGAACTTGTCCAAACCTTTTTTAAACCCAGCTACACTAACAGCCTTTACTACATCCTCCGGTAACAAATTCCAGAGTTTGATTACCCGTTGAGTGAAAAAATATTTTCTCTTATTAGTCTTAAATAGTTTACCCTGTAGCTTCATTGCATGTCCCCTAGTCTTTCTATATTCTGATAACGTAAACAATCGATCTACGTTTACCCGTTCCACTCCGTTCATTAATTTATAGACTTCTATCATATCTCCCCTCAGCCGTCTCTTTTCCAGGTTAAAGAGCCCTAACCTTTTTAGCCTTTCTTTATAGGAGTATCCTTCCATCCCCTTTACCATTTTGGTGGCTCTTATCTGTACCTTTTCTAAAATCGCTATATCCTTTTTAAGATACGGCGACCAGAATTGCACACAATATTCAAGGTGCGGTCTCACCATGGAACGATATAGAGGCATTATAATATCTTTTGTTTTATTTTCCATTCCTTTCCTTATCATACCTAGCATTCTATTTGCTCTCTTGGCTGCCGCTGCACACTGGGCCGAGGGTTTTAACATGGTATCCACAATGACGCCTAAATCTCTTTCCTGGGTGGTGGTTCCTAATGTGGAACCTTGCATCGTGTAACCATAGTTTGGGTTGTTCTTCCCTAGGTGCATAACCTTGCACTTGTCCACATTAAATTTCATCTGCCATTTTGATGCCCAGTCTTCCAATTTATCAAGATCCTCTTGCAATTTTTCACAATCCTCTTGGGTTTTAACAACTTTAAATAGTTTTGTGTCATCTGCAAATTTGATAACCTCACTCGTTATTCCATTTTCCAGGTCATTTATGAATATGTCAAAAAGCAGCGGACCCAGCACAGATCCCTGGGGTACACCACTATTCACCTTTCTCCATTGGGAAAATTGGCCATTTAGCCCTACCCTCTGCTTTCTATCTTTTAACCAGTTCCTGATCCACAATAGTACACTGCCTCCTATCCCATGACTCTTTAGTTTTGCCAAAAGTCTCTGATGAGGGACCTTGTCAAAGGCTTTCTGAAAGTCCAGATACACAATATTAACCGACTCACCTTTGTCCACCTGTTTATTCACTCCTTCAAAAAAACATAACAGATTAGTAAGACAAGATCTTCCTTGTCTAAAGCCATGTTGGCTGTCTCCCATTAGGTTGTGACTATCTACATGCTGAGTAATTTTATTCTTTATGATGGTTTCTACCATTTTTCCCGGTACTGACGTGAGGCTCACCTGTCTGTAGTTTCCCAGATCACCTCTGGAACCCTTTTTAAAAATTGGTGTTACATTGGCGATCCTCCAATCTTCAGGTATTAGAGATGATTTTAATGATAGTTCACAGATTACTGATAGCAGTTCTGCAATCTCATATTTCAGTTATTTCAACACCCTTGGATGTATACCATCCGGCCCAGGTGATTTGCTACTCTTCAGTTTATCTAATAGTTGTAAGACATCTTCCCGATGTATCGATATTTCCTTCAATTCTTCCACACCTTTAAATACCACTTTAGTCATGGGTAACATCCCTACATCTTCCTCAGTAAAGACCGAAGCAAAGAATTCATTCAGTCTCTCCGCTATCGCCTTGTCGCCTTTTGGTGCTCCTTTAACCCCTTTATCATCTAATGGACCAACTGACTCTCTCACAGGTTTTTTGCTACAAATGTACTTGAAAAGGTCTTTATTTCGCGTTTTTGCTTCCGCAGCAAGCTTCTTCTCAAATTCTCTCTTTGCCTGCCTTATTAATGCCTTGCATTTGACTTGTCAGTGCTTGTGCTGTTTCCAGGTTTCGTCGTTTGGCTCTTTTTTCTATTTCCTGAAAGATGCTTTTTTGGCAACAACAGCCTCTCTGACCTCACCTTTAAACCATGCTGGCAGTTTTTTGGACTTCCTTCCACTTTTCTTAAAGCGTGGAATACAGCTTGTCTGGGCTTCCAAGATAGTATTTTTCAACAACACCCAAGCTTGATGTACGTCTTTAACCTTTGCAACTGCTCCTTTTAGTTTTTTCTTAACTGTTTTCCTCATTTTATCATAGTCTCCCTTTCGAAAGTTAAAAGGTAGTACTGTGGATTTCCTTACTATCCCTCCTCCACTAATTAAATCAAAGGCGATCATGCTATGATCACTATTGCCAAGTGGCCCCAACACCCTTATCTCTTGCACTAGATCTGGTGTTCCACTAAGGACTAGGTCTAATATGGCATTCATCTAGGAACTTTATCTCCCTAGCATGTCCTGCTGTGACACTGACCCAGTCGATACCGGGATAATTGAAATCACCCATTATTATTACTGCGCTGTAACTTTTGTTATCTTCCTTGATTTCTTTGAGCATTTCATCATCCATTTGGTCATTCTGGCCAGGTGCTCGATAGTACACCCCCACTGCCATCGCCTTCCCCCTTTTATATGGAATTTCAATCCATATAGATTCTACAGCAGATTTTGTTTCGTGCAAAACTTTAATCCTTTCTGAGTCAATGCCCTCTCTAACATAGAGCGCAACCCCTCCACCAATTTGATCAGCTCTATCATTACGATATAGTTTATACCCAGGTATCACAGTGTCCCACTGGTTGTCCTCCTTCCACCATGTCTCTGTCATTCCAATCATATCTAACCTTTCATTTAGTGCTATATATTCTAACTCTCCCATCTTATTCTTTAGACTTCTAGCATTTGCATACAAGCATTTTAGAGAATGTATTTTATTCATGTTAATTTGGCTATTGTTAGACATGGGTAAATTGGGGTCTTTAAGCTCTGTCTGCTCCATACTTGAGGGCATTTGAGCTACTTTACTCTTTTGTGGAACCTCTCTGCTTTTGGTAGTATCCTTCAAGGATACATTCTTCCGAACCATCCGCTCTTGGGCGACTGTCGGCTTTCCCCTAATATCTAGTTTAAAAGCTGCTCTATCTCCTTTTTAAAGGTTAATGCCAGCAGCCTGGTTCCTTCCCGGTTAAGGTGAAGCCCATCCCTTCGGAAGAGCCCCTCCTTTCCACAGAATGTTCCCCAGTTCCTAACAAATCCAAAACCCTCATCTCTGCACCTTTGTCTCATCCACGCATTGAGACTCCGGAGCTCTGTCTGCCTTTTGGGTCCTGCGCGTGGAACAGGAAGCATTTCGGAGAATGCTACCCTGGAAGTTCTGGATTTCAACTTCCTACCTAAAAGCCTAAATTTTGCCTCCAGAACCTCCCTACCACATTTTCCTATGTCATTGGTACCGACATGTACCAAGACAGCCGACTCCTCCCCAGCACTATCTAAGACCTTATCTTGGTGGCGCGTGAGGTCCGCTACCTTCGCACCAGGCAGGCATGTTACCAGGCGATCCTCACGTCCACCAGCCACCCAGCTATCTACATGCCTAATGATCGAATCACCAACTATAACGGCTGTCCTAACCCTTCCCTCAGGGGCACATGGCCCTGGAGAAACTTCCTCGGTGCGAGAGGGTTTTACATCACCTGGAGGACAGGTCCTAGTTACAGGATCACTTCCTGCCATACCAGGGTGATGCTCTCCTGTCACGTGACCTCTCTCCTCCATGGCAACAGGGGTGCTGCCAGACTGGAGGTGGGACTTCAGGACTATATCCCTGTAGGTCTCGTCTATGTACCTCTCTGTCTGTCTTATGTTTTCCAAGTCTGCTACTTTAGCCTCTAGAGAACGGACTTGTTCCCTGAGAGAAAAGAGCTCCTTGCACCTAGTGCACACGTAAGACCTCTCACCAACTGGGAGAAAATCATACATGTGACACTCAATGCAAAAGACTGGAAAGCCCCCATCCCACTGCTGGACTGCTGTCTGCATCTTAGTTTTAAGTTTGTGTCTAGATCTTTAAGTTCTTACTTACGAGGGGTTGCTATGGGTATTTATACCAATAAAACTGTACCTAATATGTTTAATATACCTTGTTCACCTGAAGCTTAATTAATCGCAGGTCCTTAGTGTATGACTGATTTGGGTAATGAGCTTCACCTGAATGCACCTCCTGTCTTTTAAGATGTGTAAGTACCTATAAAGCTGTGATTATCCCAGGGGAGGGTGGGTGTGGGGAGGGAGGGAGGGAGGGAAATAACACTTATTAAAAGAGGGCTGCTACACAGTACCCTGTCTTGTGCTGCTGAGGTAAGCTAAATTCTGATTTGATTTAAATTATAGCTCTTAGCTGCTGCTAGGCTCTAACTTCTTATGAAATTTAAACTACAAGCTCTCTGCTGGGTACTAAATTTAACCAGAAAGCTCTCTTCTGTGTGTTAAATTTAAACTAAAAGTACTTTGCTGTTACTTGACCCTGAGTGACTATTAAATTTAAACTACAAGCTCTCTGCTGGGTATGAAATGTAACCAGAAAGCTCTCCTCTGTGTTTTAAATTCAAACTTTAATTGCTGCTACTAGGTCCTAACTGATCCAACAAAAAACAGTGGGTTCACAGATTAAGTAGCTTTAATACAAAGAATTCTTTTTAGAAAATTACCAGAAGTATATATTCACAATTACAGATTTCTCTCCAGAAGTAACAGTCCCCTTTTCTCGTCCTTCAGTATTATGCAACAGTGGGTAGCATTATTATGCAACAATGGGGGCAACACTATGCAAACAATGGGTAGCAGTACTATGAAACAATGGGGGCAACAGTATGCAAACAGTGGGTGGCAGTATTATGCAAACAATGGATAAGCAATGGATAATAGTTCTATGCAACAGTGGGTAGCAACACTATGCAAACAATGGGTAGCAGTATTATGCAACAATGGGGGCAACAGTATGCAAACAGTGGGTAGCAGTACTATGCAACAATGGGGCAACACTGCAAACAATGGGTAGCAGTACTGTGCAACAATGGGGGCAACAGTATGCACACAGTGGGTGGCAGTATTATGCAAACAATAGATAAGCAATGGATAACAGTTCTATGCAACAGTGGGTGGTAGCACTATGCAAACAATGGGTAGCAGTATTATGCAACAATGGGGGGCAACAGTATGCAAACAGTGGGTAGCAGTACTATGCAACAATGGGGGCAACAGTATGCAAACAGTGGGTGGCAGTATTATGCAAACAATGAATAAGCAATGGATAACAGTTCTATGCAACAGTGGGTGGTAGCACTATGCAATCAATGGGTAGCAGTATTATGCAACAATGGGGGGCAACAGTATGCAAACAGTGGGTAGCAGTACTATGCAACAATGGGGGCAACATTATGCAAACAGTGGGTGGCAGTATTATGCAAACAATGGATAAACAATGGATAACAGTTCTATGCAACAGTGGGTAGCAACACTATGCAAACAATGGGTAGCAGTACTATGCAACAATGGGGGCAACAGTATGCACACAGTGGGTAGCAGTACTATGCAACAATGGGGGCAACAGTATGCAAACAGTGGGTGGCAGTATTATGCAAACAATGGATAAGCAATGGATAACAGTTATATGCAGCAATGGGTAGCAGTTCTATGCCTGGGAGTGGGTAGCAGTACGATAGAGGCAATGGGAGCAATGCTAAGCAAGCAGAGTGTAGTGGTGCTATGTAGGTGGTGAGTAGTAGTTCAATACCAACGATGGGTAGCCATACGGTGCAGGCAGTGGGTAGCAAGTTCTAGGCGGGTAATGGGAGGAGGAACAATGCCAACAGTGGGAAGCAAGACAAAGGAGAGTTACTTGAGGGTACCAGGATGGAGCTCCTGAGATGGTTTGGTCTGGAGGCGATGTGTGGTGGAGCGATCGAACCTGCGCGACTCCAGCAGCTACAGAGCATCGGAGCCCATGCCCCGGGCCCGCGCCTAAGGCCAATGCCAAAGTGGCGAGGCCCTCAGGCGCGGGCCCACCAGACGCGGGCACGCCTTGAGGCTGATGAAATTTAAAAGCTGCAGTTCTTCGGCCTGATTGGCCTCGTGGTGGGGAGCAAGGAGGAGCTCACCTGTCGGTTCCCTTTCCCGACGCCGATCGGGTCACTGGGTGAGGTGGCTGCTGCGGGCGCGCCTGGAGGCTGATGACAGTCCTGTTGTTACTCACTACTTAGTGGTTCAAACAAATACAAGCTACAGATCAAATTGACATATTACTATGTTTTAGAAAGCATCTGTCCAGATTTGCCAATCCTGCTTTAGGACATCCTCACTCCTTTTGCCCAATTGACAATCTTTAAACAATAATTAAGATGACCGCCTTTGAGTGCCTTCACAGTGTCTTCATGTCCCAAATTGATCTGGCTTGTCACTTTCGGTTCTGTTCCAATTTAAAATTAATGTGCATTAAGTGCTGCCACTGCCCATTCATTTCTATGGACTGTTGCAGCACTTAATGTGTGTTAACTTTCATTAACATGCATGGCAAAATTAGACCTTACCTGCTAATTGATGTTCCTTGAGTAACTTAACTATCTAATTTCTCAACAAACAGGGGTGTCCTACACAAGTGGTGGGTTCAACCCTAAACAAAGATATGGGGAGGGGTGACCTGCACGGAACGGCAGGAGCACATACTCTTGCCATCTTACTGGGCAGACTAGATGGACTATACTTGTCTTTATCTGCCGTCATTGACATTCAAGGCAATTAACAAATGCACATCCACCTCCCTTTCAGACCTTGTACACCCTACCCCCCTCAACAGAGCAAGAAGATCAATAGCCTGCGGCACCTTACTCCTACCAAAAGCCATCACCAAATGTTCAAAGACTACGAGAAAGCGTGCTTTTGCTCTTTACGCACCTTCTTGCTGGAACGCCCTCCCGGCAGATGTCCGTGCCATAAGCAACCTCCCTCAGTTCAGGAAGGCAATCAAACATTATCTCTTCCTACAACACTTCTCCATTCCTGACAACATTACTTAGTCTTCCTTATCCTGACCCATAGCAGCTCCCACAGAGTAACGTACCCTAGACTACAATCAGTACATTTTAAACTACCCCCCACGTCAACCTGTCCCTAACAAGACAAACATGTCAACCATTATGCTAATTTGTACATAGTGTATATAGTTCACCCGTTCACCATGTTAATTTTCCCTGTTCTTTGTAAATGTCAATGTTAGACTGTTTCTACATTGCAGAATTCTGGTTATTTGTAAACCGCGCTGATGATAAATAGTGCGGTATAGAAGAATTACAAAATAAATAAAATAAATAAAATAATGTTATGTTACTAAGTTATGTAACTCCAGTCCAGTCCCGTCCCTCTGGGTTGTCAATCTCCTCCAGCAGCTTGGAGACTGAGCACGTCATCATTTGATGACATCAGTGTACTTAGGCAGCTTGTACCACCCACCAGCCCCAATAAACTATTGACAAAGCAGACTCATAAGAGTAACAAATAAATAGCCAATACTTATAGCCCAAATCTTTAGAAATTTTGGGCCCCCCCATCCCTAGTAGGGACCACTGTTCCACCCCTCTCCCTCCCCCACATGAGGAGGTTTTTCTGTGACCTGCCTAGTTGAACCAAAATACCATCCCAATTTGATAACTGGTAAACTAAACTGTTAGCGTGAAAGGCCAAAACATAACAGATCGCACACCTGTCAGAACTTGACCACCTCAAATGTCAGCATCACTCTTCACTAATCCCCCGGATCCTACAACCTCATGGTAACATTCTTCAAGGCCGGGGTTACAATGCTGAATATTAATCAACCAGGGAGGTTCCGAGACTGGATTGGTGTTACTCAAGGAACATCGGTTAGCAGGTAAGGTCCAATTTCACTTTCCCTATCATCCCTTCAGTCCAGTCCCGTACCTCTGGGATGTAACAGAGCAGTTCTATTGATGGGAGGGACCCGTGAATCTGGCCTGAAGGACTGTTGCCCCGAATGTGGCATCCCCTGCAGCCTGCACATCAAAAGTGTGAAGGGAAGACCACATGGCCACCCTACAAATCTCTGCCATCAGTACCATACTATATTCTGCCCATGAGGCCACCTGAGTCCTGGCCAAATAAGCTCATAGCCCCTTAGGCACTGGCTTTCCCTTCAACACCTAGGCTGATGCTATCGCTTCTCTAATCCACCTAGAAAGGGAGGCTTTGGCTGCTGCCTCTCCTTTGCGTGTCCCCCCCAAACAGTATAAATAAGCAGTCTGATTTACGGAGCAAAGCTGTACTTTTTAAATAATGCTGCAATACTCTCCTAACATCTAACAGATGCAACTGCGGATCTGCGGCTCCCTCTGGGTCATTCAAGAGTGCCAGTAGGGAAACCGGCTGATTTAAATCAAATTCCTATATGACCTTAGGTAAAAAGGAAGGCATCGGCTGGAGTACCACCTTCTCCTTTGTAAAGGAGAGGAAGGGTTCCCTGCATGAGAGAACTTGAAGTTCCGAAATTCTCAAGGCCGAGCAAATCGCTACCAGAAATACTATTTTAAGAGTCAAATACATAAGCGAGGAGATGTTCAAAAGGCTCCTTCTTCAGCACTGCCAATACCAAATTGAGACCCCAAGGAAAGACGATAGACTGCCTTGGAGGATGGAGTTGCTGTACCGCCCTCAGGAAGCGAACAACATCTGGATGTGCTCCCAAAAACATTCCCTGGATTCTGTGCCGATAGCAAGTAATGGCTGCCACCTGCACCCGCAAGGAACTTGAGGCCAAGCCTTTCTCAAAACCTGCCTGCAGAAAAGCTAACACGTCCAGTGTGGTAGCTAAGAACAGCCTACACTGCCGATCTGCACACCAGGCCTCAAAAATGCACGAGACCCGGACATAGGAAAGCGAGATGGATCTCTTCTGAGCTTTCAGTAACGTTGCTATCACCAGTCCTGAATAGCCATGCCTCTTCAATTGAGCCCTTTCAATAGCCATGCCATAAGCAAGATTCGATCCACCCAAGGCATTTGAACTGGCTCCTGGGTAAGGAGGTCTACCCAGGCCAGCAGACGCCAAGGCTGGTTCACCTTCAAATGCACCAAGTCAGCACAGCATGGGCACCTCGGCCAGTCTGGGGAAATTATGATGAGCCTCAATCCATTGTACGACACAGCCTATAAGTGCCCATGGGGGAAAAACATATAGGATGCCCTCTGTGGGCCACCTCTGCACCAGGGCGTCCAGGCCCTTTGACATCCTTTCTCTCTTTCTACTGAAAAATTGGCTTGACTGAAAATTTGGCTGTCACAAATGTTGTCATGAGATCCATGATCAGTGTGCCCCATCTCCTCACCACCTGCAAGAAGACCTTGTGGCAAAGCGTCCATTTCCCGGGGTCAACATGAACTCTGCTCAGGTAGTCCACTGTCACATTCTCTGTTCCCAGAAAGTGCGCTGCCAAAAGCACTTGAAGATGTTCTTCTGCCCTTGCTAGGAGCTCCTCTGCCTCTTCTTCTTAGCCCATGCTGCCCGTGCCACCTTGCCTATTGATGTAGGCCACCATGTCATATTGACCGAGAAGACCCGAATGACCTTTCCCTGCAGCCAGGGCTAAGACCTCTGGAGCATCAGGAAGACTGCCTGCATCTCGAGCCTATTTATAAACCAATCATTGCTTGTGGAGCCCACTGCCCCTGAGCAATATGTTCTTCACAGTGAATCCCCCTGTCCGTCATCAGCAGTATTGAGCATAGTGATTTGAGAGGCATTCCTGCCGCCAATTTATCAGGTCGGAGCCACCACTGAAGAGATCTCCTGGCTTCCATCGGACAGGGAAACTGCTATGACAGGAGATGGTGCTGGTGTGACCACCTGCATAGCAGTGCTCTCTGCAATGGTCACATGTGTGCTCTTACCCACGGCATGAGTTTGAGAGTTGCTGCCATGGTCCCTAGCAGCTGCATGTAATGCCAGGCTGGCGGGCCCTTCATCTTTAGGAATTGACGCACCAGCTGTCGCAGTCCTTGGGCCCGTCGCCTTGGAAGGAACACTTTTCCACTGTGGGTATCGAAGTGTGCCCCCAAGTACTTGAGCTCCTGTGCTGGCACCAAGTGGTTCTTGGGCACGTTGAATACCCAGGGAACTGCTGTAGGAACTCCACCACTCGGGCTGTCGCACGTTTGCTTTCCACTCGACTTTGTCCATATGAGCCAGTCGTCGAGATAAGGATGCACTAGGATCCCTTCCTGGTGGAGCGCCACTGCTTCCACCACCATTACCTTGGTGAAGGTATGGGGAGCCATTGTTAGGCCGAACGGCAATGCTCAGAACTGAAAATGTCCCATGGGTACCATGAAGCGGAGAAACTGCTGATACTCTGGGTGGATAGGAATGTGTAAATATGCTTCCGTCAGATCGAGGGACGTTAGAAACTCTCCTCTCACTGCCCCTATGACTGACTGCAATGTTTCCATGTGAAAACGGGGCACCCTTAGACACCAATTCATGTGCCTGAGGTCTAGACTAAGCCAAAAGGAGCCCTCCATTTTGGGCACCAGTTCTTCGGAAACTGGTACTATGACTCCCAGCTTAGAAGACATCTCAGGGTGGCCTTCACCACTGCAGCCTTGCCATGTGCCTTTCATGGCGATTATACAAAGGACAGGCCCAGCAGTCTTATGAACTCTAAGGCGTAGCCCTCCCAAATCACCTCTAACACCTATTTGTAGAGATGGACAGATAAAGGGATACCAGAATCCCCAATATGTAATTGAAGATGGATGAATTTCTTGATACAAAATGTGTTTAGAAGTTTGACTTCTCACCTACTTCCTTTTAAATAGAATAGGATGTCATGATCATGAGCTCTCTGTAACCGTCTTTAAAATAGATGGAACAGTGTTAACTAAGCATAAAGGCTATGACCTGTGCAACCATAGTTCATTGTACAGTCACTGCTGACAAAACATAATTTTTGCAACTTTTGCAATTATAAACAATTTTGTCATAATTGAGTGAATTTCATCTAATATACTGTAATCAGATCTTACTCTGTAAAAAGAACTTTGGCGACACCTTGTGTTATTTCATGGTTATAATAAATGACTGTTACTTCCTCTTTTTCTCTAATAAAAAGGAGCTTTTTAGAAGGAAGAATTTGAATTCGGCAGGCGTAGAACTATGCGTGTCCATAGACCGTCTGTTGCCGTCTTCCCTCTGAGCTCAAAGAAAATAGCACTTTGTGTGTGATTGTATTATGTATTACTCTCTGCCTGTCTCTCACTGCTTGATGGACCAGAGACCTAAAGAGCCGTGGTATTGTGGTCAGATCACAGAGTTTTCTTCAGTTTGTGCCGTACTCGGATCTCTGTGTTCCTTCAGCAGTTGGAAACAGCAGACAAGTCTCAAGGACACAGGCAGTGGTTGTGTGAGTATACTAAAGAATTGACAGATATCTGTGTGTATATTGTGATTATAATGTAAAGTCGGTAAGGTTAATTAGAGATCTCAGTTAGATAAGTGAAGTGATATAGGGCAGAGAAAAGGAAGCCCTAATTGTGAAATGAGGCGCAAGTTTTGGTGAAGCGCCCTTATGTTAGCATTCGATGACTGCCAGTAACCACAGTTTGCCGTTCCTCCTTTGTGGAACATTTCAGTGGAGCAAATTGAGGTTAGTTACAGTATGAAATGGCTTTTGAAGCGAATTTCATACCAGTCATGAATGTACCGTGTATGGTTTAAGGCTGAAAAGTGCAGCAAGCCACTGACTCTGTGTTTTGAAAAATTTAAAAATCAAGTGTTTAGGATGGATAGTGTAAATATAAAAGAAACGGAAGCTTACAGGGAAAAACTTATATCGTTGCTGTATGACTGTAAAATAGAATTAATCAGACAAAGTTTGAAGGACTAATTTTCATGTCATAACTTTAGTATGAAGTTTGTTTTATCTAATTTAGTGGTTAGGGAAGTGTGCTGTGTAGTATACTGCAGTAATAATGTAGAGATTTCCGGCACAGATAACGGCTTGGCATGACTGCAATATTAGCAGGAAAGAAAGTCTTGAGCAACTGTGGTAAGATTTTCTTTGTTAGCCTTATTGGGGAAGTTAAAAAAAAACCCCTCCAAATGTGATTAACTATTTCTCTTACTTGTATATGTATAGTAAATAAGTTTTGTTTTTTAGGTCTGGATCTGAACTTATTTTGGGTTATGAGAATTTATTTACTGATTCCATTCTATGTGTAATAATGCAAATGCTGAGAAATATTATTAGAAATATTACTCTTTGGTGTTTCTTATGTCTCTGGATGCTTTGGAAAAAAATGATTGATGATATATTCTCCAAATTGTATTTCTAGTTATATTTGATGTGAATGAACGGGAAGATCTTCCATGCTTTGATATATTTAGATATTTGATAAAATTGTGTGATGTAATAAAGGTTTAAAAAATTAAGTGTTTTAAAGGAAAGAGAAGTTAGTAACTTAAGTGGAAAAAAATTTAATTGCTAGTCAAGTTAAGTCAAGCAAGTTTGTTTACTTAAAGGGAAAAAGTGAATGATACAATTACATTCAAACAAGTGAATTAAGTAATTAAAACAGTATGGCGAATATATGTATAATGTTGAAAGTTCAACTATAATAGTGTATGAGTAAATGTCTGAAGAAAAATGCTGATATTCTCTTAGTCTCTTTTAAACTAATCTGCAGGAGTCGATTGGAGGAGTGATCTTAAATTCTCATGTCTTGTATGTTTTAGTTATTATGGAAAGACCTCTGCAGAATTGATGTTGTTAATTGCAAGTGTGATCCAATATGCTTACCTCTTCTATTGCTGCTGTTTGTGTTTTTGCTCAGAAATTTCCCACTAGACTTAAGCCACTGGGTTATTTTTCAGACTTTTGTGACCCTGTTGTAGCAGGAATGCCTCCATGTTTTTAGTCTCTGGCAGCAGTAGTCTTTGCAATCCAAATTACTGATTTTCTAGTACTTTAACATGTCTCTCATTAAGTTTTCGTGTCTTCTACACTTGGAAAAAAAAACAGTTTTCTTTCAGCTCTTTTCTTGTTACTGTTTGACCTCACTCTGTACTGATGGTTCTGCTTTGCACAATGAGTAAGGAAAACTGATGCAATTGAAAGAATTGATTCTGTGACAGTCGGCTGCTTTGCTATTTGCTAATGCTCAACTAGCTGGAGTGTTCGCTCTTCCTAGAGCTCTTGAGTTATCTGCTCACTTGATTGATACTGATTTTGTCTCAGGCTTCTTGCATGAGGAGCTCTATGTGCTGATATTCTACTACTATGCTGTTTTGTTCTGAAAAGAAGTGGTAAGTAACAGTTTTAATTGGTTCAAATTTGGTGTTAAAAAGGTTTTATAGTTTATGAATGTACACACCCTTATATAAATGTTCCTTCCTTTGTGAACTTAGATGTCTATGTGAATTAGAATGGAATGGAGAAGTAGTCTAATGACTAGAGTACTAGCACTCCTTGTAACATTGGATAAGTCACTTAACCCTCATTGCCTTACAAAGAAAATTTTCAAGTTATCAATGTTCCTATTTAATGTGCTGTACCAAGTTTTAGTTGCAATGTGAACTGCTGTGATTAGTGGGGAAAGTAGTATTAGAAAGAAAAAACAAAACAAAGAAAAGTGCAAACATAGATAAACCAGGTCGGTTGGGTGTGGCTGGGAGGTTATATGCTGAGGTGAACAGATGGGATTTAAGTAGGGGCCTGAAATTGGTGTAGTTATCTTCCAGACGGAGTGGAGTGGGAAGAGAGTTCCACAGAGCTGTACCAAGGAAGAAAAAGGTAGAATGACGGGTAGACTGTAAGTGTGCACGAGATGGTGGGGGGAAGTGAAGTCTATTAATGTGAAGAGAATGAAGACTACGTGTAGGGATATGGAAGTGGAGAAGACCAGTGAGGTACTGGGGTGTTTGTGTGTGCAGGATGCGGTGATAATGTTTAAAGTAATGTGAGTTGAATCATCACCTAAGATAAGGCAGCCTTCCTAATAATTGTTGACAAACAATTGAAATGAGTTTAGATTATTTGTCATAAACTGCTAGTTATGTTTTAATGTTGTTACCCCTTGAATAAACCAGATTGACTATATCTTGTATATTAAAGCTGGAGAATACATCACAAATATAATTAGTGATATGAATATGTACAATTGTGTTCCTGACAGGAAAAAGCAATGTGTCTATCAGGCCACATGTTAACATTTGATTTGGCAAGTAGACAGAATAAGTTTAGGAATGTAGATGAAAATAATAAGTATGTTACAGGTTAGCTATGTAATAGTTTAGTGCTAGCTATGGATGTATTGTAATTAACAATGGATAATATAATTCTGTTCAACAATTTATGACTGTCATTAGGGATGAATAATTGTGCTTGTTTGCAATTGTATGGCATCAAGAGAGATGCTGTAGTGGAGAGTAGGATTTTTACAAATTATTGTATGCACTGAATCCTATGGGCCGAAGATGAAGAACACTACCGTGAATGAAATGCTACTGAATATGGAGACTCCTGATAAAGATCAGCGATTCCAGCGGAACTACTCATGTATGTGCAGCAGTGAAGCCGGGTGGATGGTCACTGAAAAAGCTTGATCTAAGATGTGCATAGCACAGCCCATGGTGAGAAAGGATGCTGCTGACGAATCTGGAGTGATGACTGGTGTCATGATATGAGGGACTAATCTCTGAATTATTGCTAGATCTACGAGAAGCAATTGGCCACTGCTGGATGAGGTAGTGCTTACAAGAATAATTTTTAAAGTCTTGCTCTCTGTACACATTTTTTATTGAGGCTAAGCAAAGGTAAACAATGTTACATGATTTTGTATAATGATTTCTTCCAACGAACAAGATGGAGCTCACCTATGGACCAGATGTGCCTAGGACTTTGAAGGAACATCTGCAAAATGAAGCCTATTGTAGAAGATTATTCTGGAATTGGACATGTTTCAGCTACTGTTCTTTAGTAATGATTCTTTTTAGAATCACAGGGAGGACTGTAGAGATGGACAGATAAAGGGATACCAGAATCCCCAATATGTAATTGAAGATGGATGAATTTCTTGATACAAAATGTGTTTAGAAGTTTGACTTCTCACCTACTTCCTTTTAAATAGAATAGGATGTCATGATCATGAGTTCTCTGTAACCGTCTTTAAAATAGATGGAACAGTGTTAACTAAGCATAAAGGCTATGACCTGTGCAACCATAGTTCATTGTACAGTCACTGCTGACAAAACATAATTTTTGCAACTTTTGCAATTATAAACAATTTTGTCATAATTGAGTGAATTTCATCTAATATACTGTAATCAGATCTTACTCTGTAAAAAGAACTTTGGCGACACCTTGTGTTATTTCATGGTTATAATAAATGACTGTTACTTCCTCTTTTTCTCTAATAAAAAGGAGCTTTTTAGAAGGAAGAATTTGAATTCGGCAGGCGTGGAACTATGCATGTCCATAGACCGTCTGTTGCCGTCTTCCCTCTGAGCTCAAAGAAAATAGCACTTTGTGTGTGATTGTATTATGTATTACTCTCTGCCTGTCTCTCACTGCTTGATGGACCAGAGACCTAAAGAGCCATGGTATTGTGGTCAGATCACGGAGTTTTCTTCACTATTGATCGGATGTGATTTGGACCCAGGTAGGGTAGAACTCCCGTAGCCAACTTCCTATGGGCTGCCCTATCACCGGGGCTCCACTCACTTCATTGCAACTTTTTAGGCCCCCGAGGATGGGGAGACATCATAATAGCCCCACCCTATTCCCCAAAACCTTCTAAAACTCTGACTCCAAGAGGGAAATTGTCCTCTCTGGTAAGGTGCAAACTGTATGTTGCGGAAATACCTGAAATCTCTTGGCTGACCCCCATGGCGGTGCCAAGCTGTGGGTCTGCTTTTGTTTGTCCTCAGGGAGATGACCCCCTTTAGACTCACCCTACTCTTTTACCAATTTCTTCAAGTCCTCTCCGAATAAAAGCTTCCTCTTAAATGGAAGTTTGCTAAGCCAGGTCTAGCCAGAAATAGCGACTAGCCGCCACCACCGAGGCAATACTCTTTGAGAGCCCCATAATCAGATCGTAGAAGGCATCTGCAATGTACATGGCTCCCATCTCTAGTTTAGCCGCCATCACTGCTGAATCTGGAGCCGTACCCCCTGGCTCCAGCACCCCCTGCGAGCACCACAGGCAGGCTCTACACACGGAAGCTTATAAAGTGAGGGAATTGATAACAAATGCTTGTTTCAGCAAGGTGCCCAACTTCCTATCCTGGGCATCTTTAAGTGTCATACTGCCTTCCACCGGGAATGTTGTTTTCTTCATAATAGTCAAGACCACCGCATCTACCTTAGAAGACCTGAGTAATTCCCATTCTTGTTCGGGAAGCGGGTATAGCCGGATCATGGTCCTTACTCCCTTGAGCCCGACCTCTGGAAGATCCCACTCATCCTGAATCATCTGTTTAACCACTCTATGAATGGGAAAACCTTTTGTGCCTTATGAACCACCAGGAGCAGCAGGTCCTTTAGTGCCTCCTCTTCCACAGGGAGATCTGCTGGCATATTAAGAGCCTTTAACGACTCTTCAATGAGCACTGTCAACTCCTCCCTGTGAAACACTTGGACTATTCGAGACTCCTCCTCCTATGGAATCTCTCCTTCCTCTAGTTCCTCCCAATCTGTCTCCAACTCAGCTTCTGGGTCTAGGATCTCTGGCTCTTCAGAAGGTGGAGATTGCTCCCACCACTTTCCTTCAAGGCTATGCTGTTTGGCCACCTCTGTGACCAGTTCTGGCTCTTGCGAGGCCACCAGCCTCTTTCTGCCATGGTCCTGCGCTGAAGCCTGACCCAAGGTCCCTTTTTGCCTCATGCAGAATACCTTATACAAAAGGAGAATGAATCTGGGTGAAAACCTCCTGGGGGTACTCCCCCCTTGTACCCCGAGAAGTGGAGGATCTGGGAGTGGTCAGATTCTTACTGTACGGTTCTAGCAGAGGCGGCTCGGTAAGCCACTCCCTGACCTTCTGACCTGCCCTGCTCTGCCCCTCCTGAGAATGGGTAGAACTCCCTACAACTCCGAAGGAGACTGCTGACCCCAAACTCTCTGCAGCGCCATCCTGCACTCCGTGTTCCACTGTCTGGGCCTCCTTCTCAAAGCTGTGGCAAATGCTCATGTCAGAAACGGACCCCCTCCAGGCACCACGTCACGCCTCCCGGTGAAGACAGACTGAATATCTCACAAGCGGTCACTCAGTTCTATTTCCTCTAGTGCTGGCTGTTTTTCTGTGACTGCCTTTATATATTCTTTTTTTTTTTTTAACAAAATGTTAAAAAGCCAGTCTGAAACTAAAACCAAGGCACCGGACCCCAAAAACAACAAAAGTGGGAGGACCACTGCACCCAGCTACTCTTCCTTCCTCTTGCCTATTAAAGTGCTCGCAGGGTGCTGCTTTAAAATGACACATTTTCCACGCTGCTGAAAGAACCGCTATCAGCCACGCTGTCAGCAGCCAACATGCCAAAGAAAACGCCTGAGGGAAAAACTGCTTCGAACTCTCCCCGCAGCTTCCTCTCACTCACCGGGCCTGAAAATGAAAGTGCTGCTGCGTTTAGCCTCCATTCCTGGCTTCCACGTTGAGGTGGGAGTGCTGTTTGTCGGCCTGCCTTCTTTCATGGCTGAGGGCTGTCTGCCCGCTTTTGCTTCTCTCGTGGCTCCTCACCTGGTAACGGGTTTGGGAGACGCTAGAGCTGTCTTCATCAAGGGTTTTAATAGGGAGGGGTTTTTTTGTGGACTGGCCCTCACTATTAAACACTTCAGTCTACTTTTGCCTCTATTTTTTTTCTCAATGATCAGAAATAAAGCCCTGTGTAACTAACTAACTAGCTAGCTTGACCCAAGACAAGCATTGAGGAACCTGTGTCTTTTGGGGAGACTGCTAGGTACTTATGACCTAGATTGGCCACTGTTGGACACAGGATACTGTGGTTGATGGAGCTTGGTCTGACCCAGTATGGCATATCTTATGTTCCTTATGTTCAATGAGTCCAGCTCTCTGGATCACTCCTCCAGCTGCTTGGAGACTGAGCTTACTGGGGCTGGTGGGTGGTGCCTGCTGCCTTAGTACACTGATGTCATCAAAAGATGACATGCTCAGCCTCCAAGTGCTGGAGGAGGTTGACAACCCAGAGGTACAGCATTGAACTGGAGGGATGATATGGAATAGCCTTTAGTAAACATGGCCCCAAGTGTTTCAGGACAATTATTCAAGCCTTGGTGTTAAAACAATTGGACTACTGCAACATGCTCTAACTGGCTTGCCAAAGAAAAATTTAGGTCATCTTCAAAGGATCCAGAGTCTAGTAGCCAAAGTTGTCACACACAGTGGGATATTATTAAATAGCTGATTAAATTTAAGCAGATATGCATAGCCTTTTGGGCATTAAATAGCATGGGGTTAGAATATTTGGCAAAGAAATTGATCAAATACAGTATGCATCCATACGGCCGTTATGCTGACAGCAATATTGCAGATTGGAGAGTCAGGGTCCTCATGATTATAATTGAGAAGTCACAATACAACATTCCTTCAGAGGAGCTGTTATTATGATTTAGAACAAGCTACTGATTGAATTAAAAATGGAAACTAATTATCTACATTTTAGGTGCCACTTAAAAACCTGGCTTTTATGTGCCTGTAGATAAGTTGAAAGGCAGCAGCAAGAGTTGATAAAGGTCTGCTATGGTTAGTTCTTTTGTATTTTATATTGTAAAATTGCTTTATGCATATTATTATTTTATTATAATTTTAATTGTATAATCTTCTCTGTATGCTCAACAGAAAGAAGAAGCAGAATATAAACGCAGCCAATTAAATTAAATGAAGTTTGCACAAGAAATCAGAAATGAAATGACCTTGATTATACATTTATAATGTTGAAATCATTATATAAGGACCACAGAAAATGAATGAATTTCGCCTGGTGAGGGCTACTTTGGATCTAGGGAGGGGACAGCTGTTCAGGGGAGGTGGTGGACCCCAGTGTGAAAAGGGATCCCATCCAACGTGATTTTTGGGACTATTGGATCACTCATGCTAACCTGCACGGGAACCCCAGGGGTGTGTGTGTGTCCTGGGAGAACACACACATCCACACCCACACACACACACACACACACCTATCTCTGGGGTTCCCGTGGGTCCTTTGTAGAATCACTAAATGTGAATGCTATGCAAATTGGGTCAGACATATGCAACTGATGTCTTCCCAACATCCTTCAGTTTAGACCAACATACACATCCAATGTCACAATAAATTCCCCCTCCTCCTTTAAGTCTCAGTTTCAGCTGGGGTGTGTCCCAGGTGTGGAATTACCTGGACACCCAGCCACTTCCCACATAGCTGCTTGCTGCTACTACCACCCCAAGTCTGGCAGGTTATCCACTGGTTGAATGGCCATAGGTGTCTCTTTAGGACCTAGTTGTTGTTCATTTCCCAGCTCTATCTTCTCCTCATTGGGAGTATCCTCGAGCCTCCCCAAGGCTGCTAAATGAAACAGCTTATCTTAATTCTTAACATGAAATGTCACCTAATTACAATTAGAAAATTCTCCTCTTTCTGAGCTACAATGACATTAGGGGGCATGTTTACTAAACTGCGTTAGTGTGATTCGCGTTAGGATCCACGGTACAGGCAGAAATCCCAAATAAGGACATGGATGGTACATCGTTATCGATAATGCGCGTTACCAGGTGCCATAGCCTAACGAGCGTTAAAAAACATCGTGTAGAGCGCCATGCAACGCGTGCCCATAAGGCGTCTGATAACGTGTCTAGCAAGGTATCTAGAACTGTAGAACAATGGTTAATACACTGACTAATGGTGCAAGGGAAATGAGTTCAATCCCCCTGTGGTCTAATGAGTAAAGCTGGCTGAGACATCACCTTTTACTCAAAATCAGTGCTGTATGAAGCATTTTGTTTGTTAATTTTAATTAGTGCTGCCAGCAAACACACCCTCACAGGGCCGTAACCTAAGGTGACGCATAAGGCACCCTATAAGGCACCCCAGAGGGCACATTATAAAGTGCACTGTCCACCAAGGCACCCTAGAATGTCCCCTATAGGCCACCCCACAGGGTGCAGTATAGGGTCCCGCATTGGGCACTGTATAGGGCGCCTGATAAGGCACCGTAAGGAGACAGCACTGTGAGGGTTTGTTGCTGGCAGCACCAATTTAAATTAAAAAAAGAAAATGCCTCAGACAGCCTTAACAAATAACCCCACTGTGGGATTAAACCCATGACCCCTGGCTCCACAGGCAGTGAAGTAACAAGTGGGCCACATTGCTAGTGCTACTAACAAATCCCTGGCTGGCAGCTGAAGGACGTCAGGTCACCACACAAACTGTCTGCTGTGGTGGCCAGGATTTGGGTTAACCCACTCATACCCATGGTGCACTGCACATGCAGATCTGCAGTCCATAGATGAACACAAGATGGGGTATGCACCCCCCCAGCACCTCGGCCTGGTTGTGTGTCCTGATCATGTGCAACCCCACAGCACCTCAGCCTAGTGGGGGTTCTGACCGTGTGTGTTACTGCCACAGAGTGGCTACCGTCCATCACAGTAGACGGGTCCTGTGTTCACCCTGAGGGTGAGGTGGGGTGCCCAGCACCATTTCTGCTGCACCTGGCATTTCTGCAATGGGTTATGCTACAGGTCCCCATCGGTGCCTCTGTGTGATAGGTGGCCCCTGCAGATACCCTTAGCATTTGCCTGTGTCCATCTGTACATCACGTCTTGCCTGTGTGGACTATGATGCACCATGAATAGTTCATACGCTGTGTGGGTGCCATGGTCACATGATTTCAGGTCCAGAGGGGCAGGGGGTGTTTGGGCCCATAGGTGGTTTACGTACCAACACCCAACCCACCTTCTGTGGCTCAGGGTGGGAAACATGGTTTCCAACTAACGGGTCGACATTTTACTCCCTTACACTGGTGACAGTAGATGGTACCATTCACCCCTGTCCTGACAGGGAATGGACACCCCACCAGGGCAGGCAATGCAGATCTGTATGCCTTGCTACATTGGGCAGTGACAGAAAGACAGTAGACCTGGTACTGCACAGCTGCCCCACACCACTATATGACATCCTCCAGCAGCAAGCAAAGTGAGTCACCAGCCGCTGCACCCTGCAAGGTGTTTCAGCCATACACATACAAACTGCAGAGAGCCTGCCTGCTAGTCCATAGTGCATGTTCCTGGAGGTGATGTGTGCACCCACACCTGGGATGTGCGCACACCCACCAAGCAGATGGGTCAGTGATAGGACTCGAGAGGACAGAGCCCATATATCTCACTTCAGAGGAACACTATGTAGCACTATGGGGGAACCCAGCCATGCCGTGGTTACTGCACAGTCAGGGTGTGCATGACCACACAGCAGAACATGCCGTGGCCACCTTGCTCCTGCCTGCTAGTCCATAGTGCATGTTCCTGGAGGTGATGTGTGCACCCACACCTGGGATGTGCGCACACCCACCAAGCAGATGGGTCAGTGACAGGGCTCCAGAGGACAGAGCCTATATATCTCACTTCAGAAGGGCACTATGTGGAACCCAGCTATGCCGTGGTCACTGCACAGTCAGGGTGTGCGTGACCACACAGCAGAACATGCCGTGGCCACCCTGTCCATGTAGGTGGTGGGCAAGCCCTACAATGTCCCAGCCATTGCCCTGGGCCCTGTGCAGGTGCATACTGCCCAGGCCGCCCTCTACGGCTATACCCACAGTACCTTGCTCCTCATTATGCACATTGCCAGGCCAATACTAGCAACAGTGCTAGTGGTGTGTGCTGCAGAGGGTGTTGGCAAACGCAACACACTGGATAGACTGAAGCACAACACCACACCTATGCCAGTATAGTGTACCAATATAGGCTTTTGGCAGCCAGGGACACCGCACCAGTCCTGGGCACAGTGCAGGCATGGCTATAGTATGCTGTACTGTTGGGGTCTCTTCCCAAGATGGTGGACACTGTCAGGTTCCAGACGTGACACACACTCCGCAGACATCTCAGAGGTTGGTATGGTACAGCACACTGGGCCGCTTGTGCTAACATTAGGGATTGCTATGTGCCAGTTATCATGGCAAACCTTTGCTATCTGTGTACCTGGTTTTGGGTGTCATTGCTAGTGTATGCATGTGCTAGTATTGGGGGATGCACACAGGGCCCAACATCCTGCGTCTCCAGGACACAGTGGCTAATGGGGCCTGTGGGTGCGGGTGTTTCCGCCCCTGTGGATCAATGCTCTTGGACAGGGGTTCCCAACCCCAGTCCTGGTGGGCCGCACCATGTTCGGGTTTTCATGCTGTTCCTGATGAATATGCATGAGATACATCTGCATACCATGGGGGCGGCGCATCGACATACAGCACAGGCATCTTTATTGCAGTCAGCATGGAACCTGAATGTTGTTTGGACCTCCATGACTGCCTTTGGGAGACTCTGCTCTCGGTAATGCGCCTGTTTGTGGTGTCTGTGCTCTGTGCGATAAAATGTAGGTGTTGGAAGCATGTTTATTCTATCAGCATTGCAAGGTTCCATCTTACCGGTTTCTTACTGGTAAAAGGTATGGGGACAGAGTTGGCAGGGACCACAGCTCAAGATTGAACCTGTGACCTTCAGCTCCTGAGCACACTGGCTGTGCTTACTGCGCCACAGGGACAGATCATTCCCTGGAGGTACCGTGACTGTTTGTCCTACTGAGCCTGTCTGTTGCAGTGCACGGCACCCACTTGGACCGGGCTAGGCCTTGGTCTGCTATGGTCAGATGTCACTGCCCCCTCCGCCACCATGCTGCCATGCCCTTCTGCTGGTGGTGCTGGTGGTGGGCAGTCTCGGGCCATCCAGTGTTCATGTAGGCAGCTGCCTATGGTATGGGTGGTGGGGTAGGGGTGCCTAGATGGACGCCCACACTTCCCCCCAGCACCGCCTGCCACTGTTCTGTGCCCTTAGGGGTGGCTGCTGGGTACTGTCCCCTGTGACACTGTGGGGGACATACTCATGCCCATGTTGGCACCTCAGCAGCTGCAGTCTGGCTCTACTGTTTATGCATTCCTATGGGCCAAACTGAGCATCACCCTAGTACCCACTGTGGCCCAGCTGCACCATAGCATGTGCCGCCTGCAGCCCTCTGTTATCCCCTTTTCCAGCATTTGCCCAGTTGCCCATTCCGACATACCCACCCTGCTGTTGCAGGACATGTGCACGCCATGGGGAACCTGTTCAGTAACAAGGGGATGCCCTGATCTGCACTATTTCACTGTGGCATCATTCACCTTCTATGGTGACAGGGCATACACCCTTCCACAGTTAATATCTTTTTCTGAGGCTTTCTCAGTGGTATTTTTGGCTGTTTCCCATTGCTATCACTATTGGCTAGCTTGGTTATGTTATTTTCCTCGTTTCTTATGGTCATTTTCACTGCTTATTTGCCCTTTTGTTCCGTGCACATGTATCACACTTATTACGTTTTGTGGGTTTCCCTGCCTATGCTGTACATTGCTGACGCTGAAATGGTTTCCCTCCTCTGCACATATGCTCTACCGGCAGGTTTTCAATCGCGGTAGGATTCAGCCCTTGAGATCACCGCGTTGGGGTGCCTGGAGCCTCTCCCCGCCCACACTCCGCCCACTGACCCCTTCTCTTCGCCCTCTCTCCACCCTCTGCGGTGTTTTACCGCGCCGCAGAACCTTACGATCGTTAACTCATGTTAACGTCTCATAACGCGTGTTAACGTTAGTTAACGATCGTTACCGTTACATTACGCGCATTATGTACCGTTACCGCAGTTTAGTAAACATGCCCCTAGGTGTTCAGTTGAAGTGATCTTATATGCAGTTAGTGGCAATGATACTATTTTCTTATAAAAACAATCACAATCTAATCACTTCTAGCTTTTGAATTCTAAGATGACAATGGATACTATCTACTTGCTTTTCACTTTTTTTGCTGAAATACATTTTTTACATTTATTATATTTTTTCATGATTTTCAAAGATACCTTGTTAATCAGTCCTACCTTGAGCATTGTCAACTAGGTTGTTTAAATTAAGACAGTGTTTCTCAAGCCTGTCCTGGTGTTCCCCCTAGCCAGTCTGGTTTGCAGAAATCTAGTGAATATCTCCCTCCAATTAAATAAGCTTCAATCCGATGTTCTGTGATATGGTAATGTGTTCTCAAACGTATTTCACATTTTTCACTTCATTTCACTATTTTCCCAAATATACTATAATGCTTTTATAACAAGAACCTATGGTCTCAGACAAAAGTTGGCAGTGCTCCGGGTGAATCTCCCTTGAGCTATGTGCTCCAATAGCATCAACGACCATATAAACAAGGTTCCTGTAACTGAATACCACACGTTACAATTTCTCAAAAATCGGACTTATCTTAAGTTTTGATCCAGTTTTGTGAATTGTGCCAATATTGCAATTGCCCCAATGCCACCTCACCGGTATCTATTCCACGTTTCAATTCTTCTTCAGGGGGTATGCAATCTGTGAATCAGCACTGTCTATAAAGAAATGCAAGAACGTTACTACAGAAACATTTTTCTTTAAAGATCATTACTAGATAAGTGTTCAAAGATTCGGCGAACGTGTCCGAATCTTAAAGAGAAGTTGAGCCCCGCAAAATTACGAGGAGCCCAGTTGATAAGTGGCACCGGTGGAGGACACAGAAAGTGTGGTCAATGCACTATATGCTGTATAACTGAAGACATCGATGACTTCACCTATCACGGGAAACACTATGTTTTGCGGCATCAAACCTCTTGTGTTATGGACTATATAATCTACGGCATCAGATGCTCTTGTGGGCTGCTATATGTCGGTCAGACTGTTCGTCAACTAAAAGTTCGATTGGGAGGGGGGGGCGGAGCCTGATGTCCAGCGGGTAAGACGCTTCGCGCTGAAGCTCCCGAGAGGCCTACTTAGAATCCTGACTTAATACCTATATAAACTTACTATTTCGCTCCGGGCTGACCGGGGTACCTCGGGGGGGATGGCGGCCCATAAACCAGCGCGCTTGGACTTCGGGTCTCCTTCTTCTTCTCACGGAAAACGCTCCAAAACAGAGGTGTCCTCCCCACAGAAGATGGTTCCATTTCGGGAAAACCCCGAAATGCACCTGGAGATTTTAGAGGAAATACGCGGCGTGAAGGAATTGGTGCAGTCCAATGGAGAAGCGCTTAGAGCCATGCGAGAAGACTTTGGAGTGCTCCAGGACCGACTTGAAGATCTCTCATTGCGGCAGGACAATATGGCGGAGGTCCTCGACTCGCACGCGGTGCGCTTGGGCACATTGGACAAGGCTGAGCGCCAGATACAGAATCTTCAAAAGGAGTTAGAAGATAGCAATAATCGAGCCCGTCGCAACAATGTGAGGCTCATTGGAATACCGGAGGGGGTGGAAGCGGGAGATATGAGAGAATTCCTGCTCAAAACTCTTCCCTCCTTGCTGAAGATCACCTTTCATAAAGAACTGGAAATCGATCGTGCACACCGTGTTCCTACCCACATGGCGCTCAACCGAACGACCCCCCGGCCTATTATCTTTCGCTTGCTACGATATCAACAAGTGGAACAAATTTTAAATGCTGCCCGGGCGAACCATCATTTGGAATTTGAAGGTCACAAAGTCTCCTTCTTCCCTGATTTGGCAAAGCCTACCGTTGACCGACGGAAGAAACTCCTTGCTTTTCGCCCTCGACTTCAACAGCTACAGGCTCGCTTTGGCCTGTTGTATCCCGCGAAGCTCCGAGTGACTCTCCACAACCAAACCAGGACATTCGAAGATCCTGATCTACTATCAACATTTTTAGACTCCAAAGAAGCAGAGCAGATGCGCTAATCCAACGACTTGGACTTTTATTTGCCGGCTCTGTTCGCCATTTTGAAGGGCCCGATGCGGCGGTCATAGTCAAGCACAGAGACTACCTGGACTTTCTTTCTTTCTTTCTTTCTATGACTTTTTTGTTTTTTGGTCTCCTATCCCTCCATGATGTGTGCCTCGGTCGGATTCGGAGCATGCACAGTCCTACAGGTTATGTGTTTTTTCAATTTCGGCCTTCTCTGGGGCTTCTCCCCGCAGACACATGGTCGCCAGTACTTTTTGGGGTTCTGCTTCTTCTCTACCGTGCTGCGGTTTTTCTTTTTTAATGTGGGGCGCTTCATTGTATTATCTAAGCTTATTTTCTTTTATGCCATATGTACAGCCAGATACAGTCAATATGAGGGACATTGTGAAATTATGTGCGCTATCATGCTCAGAATTTTTAACTTGTCTGAATGGCCTTATGTAAAATCTTATCACTCAACGTAAAAGGCATTAATAGTCCAATCAAAAGAAAGAAAATCCTTAGCTATCTTAGCCATGAGCATGCCGATTTAGCGTTTCTTCAGGAAACGCACTTAAACTCTGCTGAAACACTGAAACTTAATGTTAAGCCTTACATGGTGGCTGCCTATTCTCCCGCCGTTTCCAAACGGTGCGGGGTAGCCATTCTGGTTAAGAAATCTTTGCAAGCTACTGTAATTGATACTAGCGCTGACAAGGAGAGTAGATGGGCCCGAGTACATCTTAAGGTTGGAGATAGTGAATTTACATGTATTTGCATTTATGCCCCGAATGTGGACAACCCTGCTTACTATGCAAGTATTGCACAGTTGGCACAGGCCTCTGCCAATACTCCATTAATACTTGGTGGTGATTTTAATCAAGTGTTAGACCCTCTGATAGATAGACAGCCGCCTAGAACGAGTAGTCCACCCAAGAGTCTTGCTACCCTTACAGCTCTGATGCAAGATCTTGCGTTGGTAGATATATGGAGGCTGCTTCACCCCTCCGACTTAGAGTTTACTTTCTTTTCTGCCCCCCATCACTCCCAATCTAGAATAGATTTCTTTCTCATTTCCAAAGCACTGATTTCCCAAGTAGACACGACTAGGACTCATCCTCTCCATATTTCAGATCATGCTGCCATATCTTTATCATTACATGTCACTGCGCGGGACGATTCTCCCCGAGCTTGGTTTTTTGATAGATCCTTACTGGGTCAAAAAGATTTTCAGGTTGATATAAAGGCCGCTATCCAAGATTATTTTCATTTTAACTCACCCCATGACACAGCGAGCTGGGCTTGGTGGGAGGGTTTTAAAGCATCTATCCGCGCAACTATAACTAGCTATCAAATTCGGCAGGGGAAACAAAGAAAGCAGCATTTACTGATTCTAGAGCAGCAGATACAAGCTGGGGAGCGTCTCCTCACGTCCCGTACTGACCCATGTATTTTACTCCGTTTACAACGCTTGCGTTTTCAATACAATCAGCTTTTGTACACTGCTGCTGTTAAAAATATTGAATCACAACAAGGGCTATATTATCGGGAAAATAACCGGGCTGGCAAATTATTAGCAAATGCCCTAAAAGGTCAAAAAGAAGCCAAGCGTGTTGCCGCCCTCCGTAATCCGTCGGGGGGGGGGGGGCTTGGTCACTAAAGATACCGAAATCTTAGAACTCTTTCGTGATTTTTATACTCGGCTTTATCAATCTGAATGTGATTTTGAGCCAGAAGTATTTGAACGCTTACTTTCAGGGGTACAAAGACCGACCCTATCTGACGAAGATAGAGTGGCCTTGGACACACCATTTACTGTCTCAGAAATTCATTCTGCTATCAAGAAATGTGCCTCAGGTCGAGCCGCAGGCCCAGACGGTCTCCCTGCTGAATTCTACAAAACCTTTCACGCTGACTTAGCTCCAGTTTTGAAACTTTATTTTTCTGCTCTGGCCGAGGAGGGTTCTCCTTCTGGGTCCTTTTCAATGGCAAATGTAGTAGTTTTTGAGAAAGAGGGGAGAGACCCGCAACTAACAGCTAATTATCGTCCAATTTCCCTCCTAAACGCGGACTATAAAATATTTGCCACCATTCTCTCCACCCGGCTCTCTGATAGGATGCCTACCTTAATACACCCAGATCAATGCGGTTTCATTCCTGGTAGATCAACTGCTGACAATGCTCGGACTCTATGCCATGTACTGACTACCGCAGTTAATCTTGATCGCCCATTTGTTGGCCTCTCACTTGATGCTGAGAAGGCCTTTGATCGCTTAGAGTGGCCCTTCCTGTTTGCAGTCCTCCGCTGGTACGGATTCGGGGAAGGTTTTCTCCGTTGTCTTCGCACCATGTACGCACAGCCTACAGCCAGTATATGTGCCAATGCTTTAAAGTCTCAGCCTTTTCCCCTTCAACGCGGCACTCGCCAGGGATGCCCACTGTCTCCACTTCTCTTCGATCTTGCACTTGAACCCTTGGCTTTACTAATCCGGCAATCGGAGGAGATTCATGGAGTCCCCTTTACCCATAGGGAAATCAAAATTTCAGCGTATGCTGATGACCTTATGCTTTTTGTCTCTATAGACTCAGTACTGGCTATCCTAGAGCAAATTGGTAAATACTCACAACTGTCCGGTTATAAGATAAATTGGACCAAGTCGGTAGCCTTTCCATTAAATCCTTTGCTTCATCAGGCAGATATGCAACCCTTCCCCTTTTTATGGCAACCTCGCATGGTCAAATACCTTGGGGTTCACTATTGTTCTCCTTTGGAAGACACTATCTCCTTCAATGCCAAAGACTTAACCTCTAAAGTCCGGGCGCTTACTCACCGTTGGACTCCTTTAACACTTACCTGGTGGGGTCGATTAGAAACCATAAAAATGATGATTGTTCCGAAAGTGAATTATATTTTAGAAATGTTGCCCTGTCTCTTACCTCGACGTATATATAAAGATATAGAGGGCCTTCTGACTAGATACTTGTGGCAAAACAAGACACCTAGGATAGCGAAACATAAGCTGCAAGCAGATAAGGAAAATGGGGGTGTCAGATTCCCTGATTTCCTGAAGTATCATCAATCTTTTCTTCTCAAACAAGGCGCTCGTTGGCTGGAAGATCCAGTACCGAGTAGACCTGTGTGGCTAGACATAGAAGAGGACCTTTGCAAACCGATTCCTCTTACTTTTCTCCCTGGTATGACTCTCCCATCAGACTCCCACTATCCACCAATGCTTTTAGACACCTTAGGTGCCTTTAATACTCTTATGCAATCTTTAGACTCCCGACTCTGTCCGTTAGACAAGCTCCCACTTTGGTACAATACTCGATTTCGAATACAAAATAAGCCGATGGCGTGGAGCCCCTGGTACACTAGGGGCATTTGGATTCCTAGTCAGTTGTTCCATGAAGGTCGTTGGAAAACTTTTAGTGAATTGCAAATTGAATTTGGTCTCCCAGCGAAACACTACTTTCAGTTGGTGCAACTTCAACATTGCCTTCGGAGTGCTAAGGTGCTCCCGCCATCGGCCTCCCCTACACAAGGTTGGTCGGAGACTATCCGATCTATCGGTAGTTCACCGGGTGTAGCATCCAATTTTTACAAAACCTTATGTAATGCTATAACTAGAGATACCCCTATAGCGCAGAAAGCATGGGAGAGAGAACTGCATGTGACTTTGACCCCGGAGCAATGGAGCCTTGTCTGGAGTAGAGTGACACGGGTCTCCCGATCCGCCTCACTCACTCAGACACTCTTCTTTCTAGCCCACCGGTGTTTTTACACTCCTGACAAATTAGCCAAATGGAACGCTACTCAGGGCAATAGTTGTTGGACATGTCATGCGGCCATTGGTTCACTACCTCATGTTATGTATGAATGTCCCGCACTACAGTATTACTGGCGTCGGGTCTGGGGTCGTATCCAGTCTATTTTGCACTTTCAAGAGCCCCTTTCTTGGAGGATAGTGGGACTTCGCTCAGCTGCGGGGATCCCCTCTCTTCCAAAAACGGCTTACTTCCTTTTGGACTTTATGCTTGGCATTGCTATTTCCCTAATTACGAAATACTGGAAAAATAGCTCCCATCTGAGCCCCAATGAATGGTGGAATCATGTTTGTCTCTACAGTAAATATGAACAAATACCTCGTATGTTTGCTTCCCCCATTCAGACTCCTCATCATCGGTCTAAATGGAAGATGCTCAATGACTATGTACATTCTGCTAAATGCTCTCATCTGACTGTCTAAATTTGTATATATCTCTGTCCCATGATTATTCTGTATCGTAGATACTCTTTTGATTGTTTTGATGTATAATCACTGTTGTTTGGAAGCGCTCACATGCTGACATAATCAGCTAGAGAAGAAGCGTGGGGGTGGGGGGTAATTGGGTTTACTTTTCCTTATTGTATACTTGTTTTGTCTCCTTTGGTGTGTTGTTTCTTTTGTTTGTTGCAAAATGAAAATAAAAGTTTAAAAAAAAAAAAAAAGTTCGATTGGGAGAACATGGTAGCCGAATCCACTGTAAAGTGATTGAAGCCCCATTAGTGGCTCATTGTCTGCAACATAAACATGGATTTCAAGACTTGCGATGCTTTGGACTAGATCGGGTACTGGGAGGCAGTTCCGGCAGATCCAGAGCACAAACTCTTTTACTATGAGAGCAAAAGTAGATATATAAACTGCAATCAGTTTCTCCGGGAGGTCTCAACAGTATGATTGAATGGAGAGCTTGCCTGTAAAAATTAATTGTTAGTTTCAATCATGATTTAGAAGTTGGTTCGGTAATGTTATTTGTAACAGCGTTTGGGGAGTCTGACGTCATGGTTGAAAAACTATTTAACTACCTTGAGTCAAATTCGAACTCGCATGCGCGGCGTTTTTTGAGAGAGCTGACAAGCCATGGATAACATGCTGTTGATCGCATAAGCCTATTTTCATAAATAATCCAGTCTAGTTAAGGTATGACCAATTTTTGAACACTTATCTAGTAATGATCTTTAAAGAAAAATGTTTCTGTAGTAACGTTCTTGCATTTCTTTATGGACGGTGCCGATTCACAGATTGCATACCCCCTGAAGAAGAATTGAAACGTGGAATAGATACCGGTGAGGTGGCGTTGGGGCAATTGCAATATTGGCACAATTCACAAAACTGGATCAAAACTTAAGATAAGTCCGATTTTTGAGAAATTGTAACATGTGGTATTCAATTACAGGAACCTTGGAGTGGAGGAGTGGCCTAGTGGTTGGGGCAAGGTACTTCAGGCTGGAAGGTCAGGAGTTCAAATCCCACTAGAGGATAGCAACCTTGGGCTGGAAGGACTGGGGTTTCTAGTCCCACAGGTGCTCCTTGTGATCTTGGGCAAGCCACTTAACCCTCCATAGCCCATGTTCCCTGTAAAATAGTTATCTCCAAGTTATAATGCCCTGTTCAATGTAATTTCAGTTTGTTCAATGTAAACCGCACTGATGCAGAATAGCACGGTATATAAGAGAATATTAATAAATAAATAAAATATATGGTCGTTGATGCTATTGGAGCACATAGCTCAAGGGAGATTCACCCGGAGCAGTGCCAACTTTTGTCTGAGACCATAGGTTCTTGTTATAAAAGCATTATAGTATATTTGGGAAAATAGTGAAATGAAGTGAAAAATGTGAAATACGTTTGAGAACACATTACCATATCATAGAACATTGGATTGAAGCTCATTTAATTGGAGGGAGATATTCACTAGATTTTTGTACAGTCAACACCCTCTGTAAGCAGACCGCCTTAGTCTTTAGTCTGGTTTGCAGGACACCCACAGTGAATATGCATGAGATAGATTTGTATACACTTCCTCCATTGTGTAAAAATATGTTTCATTCATATTCATCGTGGATAACCTAAAAACCAGAATGGCTAGGGGCTACACCAGGACTGGTTGAAGAAACACTAGATAAAGACATACAAGGCCATGTTTCCTAAATGTTAGCATGTGCTATCTGCTCCAGCACCCATGTTATTCCTATGGGCATGGTGGCAGATAGCACATTAATGTTTAGTAAACATGACCCAATAAGTTAAATGAAAATAATAATAATAATCTCCAGAATTGTGTACAATATTCCAAATGAAGCTTTGCTAGAGTGAAGGAGTAGTCTAGTGATTAAAGCAACTGTGTAGTACCTAAATGATCAAAGGTTTGGTTCCCACTGGTACTCCTTGTGATCTTGGACAAGTCATTTTACCCGCCATTGCTTTGAAGAAATGACCTGGCAATCTACTTCTGATCATACACTGCCAAGAAAACCCAGAGGCAGCTGGTTTGCCAGAAGTCAGCACTGACTTGACAGTACTAAAAAAAAAAAGAGAGACTTGTACGAAGGGATTATAAACCTCCCTTGTCTTCTTGCCACTCCTCGTCCTATGCACCAAAGCATCCTTCTGGCTTTTGCTGTCACTTTTTCTACCTGTATGACCACTTTAAGCTCATCCGATATGTGTGTGTATGTCTATCCATTGTTTTGTGGCTTTCTACACCTCACTGAGACTCACAGTACCTAATCCGTTTGCAGTGTTAGTCTGCAAATTTGCATGAAGAGGAGCAAAGTATTGTGGGTATGGCCTGAAACAGGGTGGATTGGCCAGGATGTGTCTGTATCGGAGATAGGGTCAATGGCTGAGACACTGTAGTGGCCGTCTGCCACATGCATGGACTGGGTGACCACAGCATGTCATGCTGGGAGGGCACGCTCACTCTGACCGAGCAGTGACCATGGCACAGCTATGTATCCACATAATGCCTATATAGTGTCTGATTCCAGTAATGTGGGTGTGCTTTCTGTCTTGGGGGGGCCTGATTCCTGAACCAAATGCTGGCTGCGCATGGTTGCTCTGTGCACCAGACTGTCTGCAGTGAGTATGTGTATGGCTAGAAAACCCAGTGGTGGGTTGCAGATGCAGTCTGACTGTGCTTGTTGTGGGTGATTGTTCAACCTAGGTGGTTGGGACGAGAGGTGCTCTATACCTACTCTCCGGGGTAATGGTAGGGCCAGCAGGACTCTAGTAACAACCTCATGCAAGCCTAGATACAGCTCCCTTCCAAGGTAGTTAGCATCCATAGCATAAGCAGTTTAACACTGGGTATTGACATGCACCCTTCTAGGAGGATCCCTGTTCAACAGGGGCAGATCACAAGGCCACATGGGACTAGCAGAGAAAGCATACTGCCAATTTTGTAGGAAACAAGGCAACTAGCATATCACACTGCAGACAATACCAGCCACACACTGGCAGTGATGGGAATCTGTAGCAGAGGCCATCTCTAGCACCACAAGTTCTGGGGGACCAGGTGCTGGGTGCCCATCTTCATTGTCAGGTTGACCACAGAAACTGCTCAGTGGCACAGTTTGTGCTGCTCTGTGCTTGTATCACACACTGTCAGTGCATCTTACTGAGCTGAGGTGATGCATAACAGCATTCTGCATTTGGTGATCAGCTATTTTGGTGATCAGCTATTTTGAGTATGGTGCAGACAGAGCTTAAAGATTCCGAATTACCCATGCCTACCAATAGTCAGATTAATTTTAATAAAATACAGTCTCTAAAATGCTTGTATGCAAATGCTAGAAGTCTAAACAATACGATGGGAGAGTTAGAATATATAGCACTAAATGAGAGGTTAGATATGATTGCAATCTCAGAGACATGGTGGAAGGAGGATAACCAGTGGGACACTGTGATACCTGGATACAAACTATATCGTAATGATAGAACTGATCAAATTGGTGGAGGGGTTGTGCTCTATGTTAGAGATGGCATTGAGTCAGAAAGGATTAAAGTTTTGCAGGAAACAAAATTTGCCATAGAATCTCTATGGATTGAAATTCCATGTGTGAAGGGGAAGGTGATGGCAGTGGGGGTGTACTATCGACCAACTGGCCAGAATGAACAAATGGATGATGAAAAGCTCAAAGAAATCAAGGAAGCTAACAAAATTCACAGCATAGTAATAATAATGGGTGATTTTGATTACCCCGGTATCGACTGGGTCAGTGTCATGGCAGGACATGCTAGGGAGATAAAGTTTCTAGATGAAATAAATGACTGCTTCTTGGAGCAGCTGGTTCATAAACTGACCAGAGGGGAAGCCATACTGGACCTAATCCTTAGTGGAACACCAGATCTGGTGCAAGAAATAAGGGTGTTGGGGCCACTTGGCAATAGTGATCATAGCATGATCGTGTTTGATTTAATTAGTGGAGGAGGGATAGTAAAGAAATCCACAGTACTACCTTTTAACTTTCGAAAGGGAGACTATGATAAAACGAGGAATATAGTTAAGAAAAAACTAAAAGGAGCGGTTGCAAAGGTTAAAGACTTACATCAACCTTGGGGGGTGTTTAAAAATACTATCCTGGAAGCCCAGACCAGCTGTATTCCACGCATTAATAAAAGTGGAAGAAAGTCCAAAAAACTGCCAGCATGGTTTAAAGGTGAGGTCAAAGAGGCTGTTGCTGCCAAAAAAGCATTTTTCAGGAAATAGAAATAAGAGCGAAATGACGAAAACTGGAAACAGCACAAGCACTGGCAAGTTAAATGCAAAACATTGATAAGGCAGGCAAAGCGAGAATTTGAGAAGGAACTTGCTACGGAAGCAGCAACACGAAATAAAGACTTTTTCAAGTACATTCGTAGCAAAAGGCCTGTGAGAGAGTCAATTGGACTGTTAGATGATAGAGGGTAAAAGGGGCAGTAAGAGGAGACAAGGCTATAGCGGAGAGACTGAATGAATTCTTTGCTTAGGTCTTTACTGAGGAAGATGTAGGGATGTTACCCAAGACTGAAGTGGTATTTAAAGGTGATACTGCATAGGAATTGAGAGAAATATCGCTACACCAGGAAGATGTATTATAACTATTTGATAAACTGAATAGTAGCAAATCACCTGGACCGGATGGTATACACCCAAGAGTGTTGAAAGAACTGAAATATGAGATTGCAGACCTGCTATTAGTAATCTGTGAACTTTCATTAAAATCATCTGTAATACCTGAAGATTGGAGGATCGCCAATGTAACGCCGATTTTTAAAAAGGGTTCTAGGGGTGATCCAGGAAACTACAGACCGGTCAGCCTGACAAAATTACACAGCATGTAGATAGTCATGGCCTAATCGGAGACAGCCAACATGGCTTTAGACAAGGAAGATCATGTCTTACTAATCTGATATGTTTTTTTGAAGGTGTGAATAAACAGGTAGACAAAGGTGAGTCGGTTGATATAGTGTATCTGGACTTTCAGAAAGCCTTTGACAAGGTCCCTCATCAGAGACTTTTGGCAAAACTAAAAAGTCATGGGATAGGAGGCAGTGTACTATTGTGGATCAGGAACTGGTTAAAAGATAGAAAGCAGAGGGTAGGGCTAAATTGTCAATTTTCGCAATGGAAAAAGGTGAATAGTGGAGTACCCCAGGGATCTGTGCTGGGTCCGCTACTTTTTAACATATTGTCATGGCGGCATCCCCTGGTGGCCAATGGCGGTAAGAGCATGCTGCACATCACATTTATTTTCAAGGAGCGTGGGGTATTTAAGGCCAAATGGAGATTGGTCTTATGGATTTCAGCTCCTTGTGAGCACACAATAATTAAGCCACGAGTGTAGGGAAACAAGGCTTTTATTTCCCCTCTGTGCAAGGGTTCATTAAGACAATGGAAATCAAAGAATGTCCTTTTTTTTAAAATAAAGGTTCCAGTAATAAACAGGCAAACCAACTGTTGATATCTTCACAATTAGTTGCAAGGGTTAAATGGAGGAATTCAATTCATTCCAGGGTAAAACAACTAAACAAGGCTTCTTCTTATTTACAATGTCGCTATGGATTCCAGGCTAGTAGCTATACACAAACTGCAATCCATAGCCTCTTCCTTTAGGAATGGGAATAGTATCTGCACCTTCTATCTCCATAGATTCTGCTTCACTAGTTTCCCCCTCAGAGCAAACGCTGTCCCTGGCTGTTACAAGTTTACATGGACTGTCTCTGGTATCTTGCCTCCAATAAGACTGTGCTCTAAAGACTTTTGGTATTTCTTTAAACAGCTCTGGTTTCTTTCCTCTTCTTATAAACTGTGGTTTAGTTTTAGCAGTGCTTTTAGGAGTCAAGCTTTCTTTAACAGGAATAAAGCTTCCATACCTTGAGTTTCTGTAGCTTGAAGCTCTGGAGCCTTCTCTCTCAAGAACGTCTCTCTGACAACAGGTTTTCTGTCGGTAGCTTCTGGGCAGTGCTGGACTTCCTGAAAGCTTAGGAAAACCTGGTGAGGATTCACAGCTCTATACTTCAGTGACAAAGTAGCTTTGCTAGAAACTCCTTTCTTTCGGGTACCTGGTAAAGCTTGTTCAGCATACTCCAATGACTGCAGGCTTTCCCCCAGGCCTGGCTCTCTGGCTCTCTGTATACTTCTCTCAGCTTTGGACTCAGGAACGTTGCTTAAGCTGGGAATGGCACACCCTCCAGCCTGACTGCTTTCCTTAGTAGACTCCCTCTGAACAGCGGCTCTCGTAGCTTGGCCCCTCTGAACTCTACCTCTGTGAATTCTGTCCTTCTGGGCTTGCTCAGGGTGGATTCCTTCCTTCAGGACTCTCCTTCCTTCTTCAGCCGTGCTCCTTGTTCCTTCTCTTCCATCTGCTGCCTCCTTGGCTGCAGTTGCTGCATCCTCTGCTGCCTCTCCTGCTGCTGCTTCTCCTGCTGCTGCTTTTCCTGCTGCTGCCTTTCCTGCTGTTGCTTTGCTAGCATTAAGCTTCTGTTTATAATGGGATTTTCCCTTTGAATCTCCTGGGCTTATTTCCAGGTGCAACTGGTTAGCTCTCCTACCCTCATTAGCCTCTGTAGGATCCCTCCTGCCCCCTCTAGCTGTGCTTTGAGGTAATTGCACATCTAGAGCTCTGTGAGAAACAGGGTTTCTTTTCAACTCTGCATCTTTATTAGTACCAGCCTCATGACAATATTCATAAATGACCTGGAAAAGGGAATAACTAGTGAGGTTATCAAATTTTCAGACGACACAAAACTGTTTAAAGTTGTTAAAATTCAAGAGGATTGTGGAAAACTGCAGGAGGATCTGGATAAATTGGAAGACTAGGCATCCAAATGGCAGAGGAAATTTAATGTGGACAAGTGCAAAGTTATGCACCTAGGAAAGAACAGCCCACACTATGGTTACACAATGCAAGGTTCCACATTGGGAACCACCACCCAGGAAAAAGATTTAGGAGTCATCCTGGATAACATGTTAAAACCCTCTGCCCAGTGTGTAGCGGTGGCCAAGAAAGCAAATAGAATGCTAGGTATCATAAGGAAAGGAATGGAAAATAAAACAAAGGATATTATAATGCCTCTGTATCGTTCCATGGTATGACCGCACCTTGAATATTGTGTGCAATTCTGGTCGCCGTATTTTAAAAAGGATATAGTGTTATTAGAAAAGGTACAGAGAAGAGCCACCAAAATGGTAAAGGGGATGGAAGGCTACTCCTATGAAGAGAGGCTACAAAGGTTAGGGTTCTTCAACATGGAAAATAGACAGCTGAGGGGAGATATGATAGAGGTCTATAAATTAATGAATGGATTGGAATGGGTAAACGTAGATCAATTGTTTACGCTATCAGAATATAGAAAGACTAGGGGACATGTAATGAAGCTACAGGGTAAACTATTTAAGACAAATAATAGAAAATATTTTTTTACTCAACGTGTGATCAAACTCTGGAATTTGTTACCGGAAGATGTAGTAAGGGCTGTTAGTGTAGCTGGGTTTAAAAAAGGTTTGGACAAGTTCCTGGAGGAAAGGTCCATAAACCATTATTAAAAAGGGACCCAGGATATCAATGCTTGACCCAATACAAGCATTGTGGAACCTGTGTCTTTTGGGCAAACTGCTAGGTATGTATGACCTAGATTGGCCACTGTTGGAAACAGGATACTGGGCTTGATGGACCTTGGTCTGACCCAGTATGGCATATCTTATGTTCTTATGTTCTTAGCTGTAGATTGCTGTTCTGCATGTGCACTGCATCATGGGTACTGGTGCGGTTATCTTATACTGGCACACACAGCAGACATTTTAGGCAGTGACCTGTAGTCTCTTTGTATCCAGCCATTGCTATGCACAGCTTTGTGGTGGTTAGTGCAATGTCTCCATAAGCAAGGGACAGGGTTTTAATTCCTATTTATTTTATTTTTATTTGAACAATTTTTCTATTCTGTCCCTTCCATTGATCAGGGGTGGTTTACATTAAACAGCAAACAGTTACAGAGAACGTGCTGAAACTATGGTACAGTATAGAGGTGTCTGGTTAACTATATACAAGATAGCTAGACAGTATATACAAATTAGGGAGATATAATCATGTTAAAGTGGAGGAGTAGCCTAGTGGTTAGAGCAACTGCCTAGTATCTAGACAATCAAGGGTTTGATTCCCATTGGCATTCCTTGTGACCTAGGACAAGTCCCTTTACCCTCCATTGCCTCGGAAGAAAAGGCTGGCAATCTACTTCTGGTGATACATTGCCAAAAAAACCCAGAGGTAGATGGGTTGCCATGAGTCAACACTGAGTTGATGGCACAAAAAAAAAATCATGTTACGTTGGCAGATAAAGAAGAGGGTTAGATTAGTTGAAGGGGCAGGAATGGGTGATATGGGTATTGTTTACCATGGAGGTGTTATAATGTTCAGAAAATAGTAATGTTTTTAGTTCTTTACAGAAGGTCTTTGATTAATCTGATGCGATTAGGAAGAGAGCTCCAAAGAGTAGGTGCTGTGTATCTGAAGGCTCTGTTACTGGTACCTTGTTTGGTCTTCCTTCTTATGACTGGTATTGATAGGAGATTTTGGGTACTTTTCCTCGGACTCCTGATCTCAATTTGAGCATGTATCTTGGTTGAAAGGTGGGAGGGGGAGATACCATTGAGTAATTTAAATGCAGTAGCTATTGTTTTGTATTTTATCCTGCTTGCTATAGGAAGCCAGTGAAGATTGTAGAGGATTGGAGTGATGTGATCAGATAGACTAGCCTTAGTAATAATCCTGGCAGTTACATTCTGGGCCATTTGAAGCGTATGAAGGTTCTTTTTAGGAAGACCCTGTAACAAGCTGTTACAGTAGTCCAAGTATGGAGTAATTAAGGATAAAATTGTGGGTTTCAAGGAGTGGTCTGAGGTGTTGTATTGATTTCAGTTCATAGTTCAGTTCAGTTCCATATACTATTGCACCACCTTTGTATATAGTTAACTATGATATCTCTTGTCAGATAACACACCTTTGTATATAGTTTCCCCTATTTCCCAAGTTTATATCTCCTGTTAAATGTAATTGACCAGACATATGTAAATTGTCGGATGTTTTTGTTCAATGTAAACCGCGCTGATGTCTAATAGTGCGGTATATAAGAATTGTTAATAAAATAAATAGAATATGGTTCTGGCAGCGGGTTTTATATGAGCTGACATATTGAGAGCTCTATCAGTTATGATACCTAGATATTTTACCTCTTGTTTAACAGGTAAAGTAGTGTTGTGTAGCTTGAATGTTGTGGGGCGGGGGAGTTCTGGTTCCTCATTGTATAAAGTATTTCTGTTTTTTTGAAATTTATTTGCAGATTGTTTACATTCAGCCAGGTTTCTACATCAGTAATGCAATCAATGATATTGTTATATATGTTTTTTTAAAATATCTACAGACATATATACCATAATATCATCTGCATAGATGTAATTAATTTTATGTTTTTTTAAGATTGTACATAATGGCTGAAGATACAAATTAAACAGGAGGGCAGAAAGTGCAGAGCCTTGGGGTATTCCCTGTTCCTGAGGGAAAGTGTTGGAAGACTCATGGTTGATTTTTGCAAATTGTGTGCGGTTGGAGATGTATGAATTAAACCACCTTAAAGCTGTTCCAGAAATACCTATTTGTGCTAGTCTTGATAGGAGGATATTGTGATTGATGTTGTCAAGTGCAGAGATGATATCCAGAAAGACCTTGATAAAGGCTTGATTTGGATTGTCTAATCCACAGATGAGGGTATCGACTTTAGCTTTTCTTATCCATGAAACAGGACATGGATCCAGATGAGAGGTAGTAGTGTTCATTTTTGTAATTGTCTCTAGGAGCTCTTTTTCCTTGATGAGGAGAAAGTGTGCCATTTACTATTGAAGGATTGACATTCACTGGGGGGGTCAGTATTGAGAGGATTTTGTTTTTTAGCTTTGATGCAAGATGGTTTGCTATGGTTTGAGTATTAATGGGGATACTTTTAGCTGTGTTTAAGTAGGTCTTGGTTAATGTTTTTACATTTTCAAAAAGCTCTCTAGGGCGATTGATAGCTTTTTTTAGTATGGTAGTATGGTGGTCCTTCTTTGCTCTTAGAATTGTTTCTTTATAGGTATTGAGTGCTGTAATATAGTGCTCCTTATGTTCTGAAGTTTTCGTTGCCCTCCATTTATTCTCAAGCTTACGGAAATTCCTCTTAAGGTTATGTATATCTTGTGTATACCATTTTTCTGAAGGCCTTCGATAGGGTTTCTTGTTAGGTGTAGTGGATTTTGCATTTTTACTAATTATTGTGGTCCAATTTTTTATTACCTCGTCGAGGTCCTGTGTATGTGTGATGAGTTGTGGAGTTACCTCATCCAGGAATGCTTATTTGACAAAATGCTTACAAGGTGGATTTTGCTACGTTGTATTAGTAGTAATCTGTGTGGAGAGAGGGATTGGGAGGAACATTCACAAGATTGAATGATCGGACCAAGAGACCTAGGTTGATCTTGGGGGGGGGGGGGGAAGTAGTTCAGGTGTATAGTAATAGACTTAGGGAGGAATATCAGATCAAGGGTACTACCTTTGATGTGTGTGGGATGCTTCATTGTTTGAAGGAAGCCCATTTCAATAAATGTGGTGGATTGCTGTGAAGGGAGAGATGCTTCCGGAGCTTTTCCCCATCCATGGAAACATGCTCTTGTACGCCCCCTCTTGAAGAACTCTACTCTAGATTCATCTGTTCCGGCCAATTATCGTCCTGTATCAAACCTGCCATTTGCTTCAAAACTCCTGGAGAAAGCAGTTTTTTCTCAACTCGCTCATCACCTTGACACAACTCACTTTCTTCACCCCCATCAGTCCGGTTTTCGACCGGGCCATAGTGTCGAATCCATCATTACTGCTGTCATGAACGAAATACACTCTGCACACGATCGTGGTGATATCTCGGTGGCGGTGTCTTTGGACCTTTCAGCGGCTTTTGACCTAGTTGATCATTCTCTTCTCCTCTCTAGACTACGTGATGCAGGTGTTCGAGGTACTGTCTATCGTTGGTTCCACTCCTTCCTGTATGCTCGCACATTTGCTGTGTACTCTGCTTCACTCACCACAGACCATTTTCCTCTCACTTGTGGTGTCCCTCAGGGTTCAGTCCTTGCACCACTACTGTTCAATGTATTCCTGGCCCCATTAGCACTACTAATCCAGCAATCAGGTATTTCAGGGTACTACTATGCCGACGACATTTTCCTTTTGCACCATGCCTCCTCTTCCCATCCTGACATCACCCCATTAAATAAGTGCCTATCCCTGGTCTCCACCTGGTTATCCTCAAACTGTCTTGTTCTTAACATCTCCAAGACTGCTGCTATCTGGTTTCCTCACACTTCTGCTTGTCCTTCACTTACTCCTTCCTTCTCTGGCTCTCCCATTTCCTTAGTGCCTAAGCTTCGTTATTTAGGTGTTCTGCTAGATAGCGCTCTCACATTTGCTGATCACATCTCCCAGGTTTCTCGACGTTCTTTCATTTGTCTCCGAACCATTCGTGCCATCCGTCCGTTCTTATCCCCTCAAGCCTTGATCACTCTCCTTCTCTCACTTGTTGTTACCAGGCTAGATTTTTGCAACTCCATATTTGTTGGTATCCCCCAGTATCAGCGTCAACGACTACAACTTCTACAGAACACAGCGGCCCGAATGATTACCCATGCTTCCCCCCGCGCTCATATCACTCCTATTCTGCAACAGCTTCATTGGCTCCCAGTATTATTTCAGACAAAATTCAAGATTCTTACACTTGTTCGTCGTGCCATTTATTCCCATAGACCTCAGTATTTAGCCGACCTGTTAACATTCCATACACCCACCCGGAGTCTCCGCTCTATTCATATCAACCGCTTACACCTCCCTTCCCCCTCACAAGCACATCTGCAGGTCACTAGACAGTCAGCCTTCTTCTATGTCGGCCCCTCCCTGTGGAACTCCCTGCCTACTGCCTTAAGATTGGAAGAGTCCTATCCCAAATTTCGTTCCCTCCTGAAGACCCACCTTTTCTCCTCCGCTTTCAACCTCCCTCCTAACCCTTGACTCTCCTTCCCCTTTATTATTGAGTCCCACCACCTCCTTTTCGCTCTTTTATCTTTCCTGTCTATATTGATTGTCTTTCCTTTCTCTCTTTCTTTTTTTGAATTGTAAACCGCCCCGGTGTAATGGGGGGCGGTATATCAAATGCTTGATAAACAATAAACAATAAAGTCTCTGAGAATGATATGCAGTTTCTTCCAAGGAGTTGTGCAGGCCGATTCTAGTATAGATGTGAGATTAAGGTGATTGTTGGTAGGAGTTCTATAGAGGAGGCAAATTGCTAGGTTTTTATTTTCAATTTTGATGAAGTCTATGCCATCATAGTTGTTACAGATGCTGGCAAATGTGTTTAGTTTTCTTTTGACCAATAAAAGAACTCCACCACCTCTTTTGGAATCTTTGGGGCAGTTGAAGAGTGAGTAGTCATTTGTGTTAAGCTGATTTAGTAGGAGGAAGTAATGTTCAGTGAGCCATGTTTCTGTCACACAGAAAATCCGGAGATTCATCTATGAAGATGTCTCGGATTACTGGGATTTTATTTCTTATACAGCGTGAGTTTATTAATAATCCATTCAGAGTGATGCAGGAAACATTCTTTTTGTGAGAGAAGATATTGGGGATTATATTAATTTTAACAAGTCTGCAGTGATGTTTGTATATCTGGTGGTGAGATCCATATCTGATTTCATGTCTGTTGATAGGAACTATTTGATTATGGAATTGGTAGAGTTGGATTAAGGGAATGGGGAGGAGGGTGGATTCTTGGGGGGTGGTGAAGTTGCTGGACAGGGCTAAAAGTAATGTGATGATATGGAGAGCACAGATTATGTTGTGTATAAAATCCATCTTAATGTAGGGTGTGGGAGGACTGGGCTAGTGATAATTGAAGAGGAGCTGCACGGGGGGGGGGGGGGAGGGGGGGGAGAGTTCCTAATAGAATTGGGTTCAGGGGGGAAGGGCCAAAGGCTGCATTATATATTAGAAGAGGGAGGGTAGAGAGGAAATCTTAGAGAAGAAGACGTTCAGGAGGACTGAACCAGTTGGTTTAGTAGATGCAAGGGATGAAGATTGAGATTGTTCGTTTTGTGACTGTGTGCTACTCAGATCATTTTCATGCCTGTAACAGTCAGGACTCTGCACGTCGATGCTGCCAGCCCATACCACCCTCTCCTCAGTCACCATCCTTTCTTCAGCCCATCTATCTGCCTTTGTTGGCTGTGTACAGTCATGTCTTCTTGTGCAAGCTACTACACCATGACCTACACTGGTATTCTTTTCCACATTTTGGCTCTTTGTGCTCAACTTTCCTGTGCCTGATCTGCACATCACCGCTGCTACTCTGTCCTCCTGTCGCTGCAAACATCCTGCCACTTCTGGCTCGGCAGGGTGACACGTCTTCACCATGACATACACTGACATTGCAGCACTTTACATTGGCACCACCCTGTGAATTGGTACAGCTGCCTCCCACATGCTCATCCGCTTTGCTGGCTGCCATGTAGGGTGCCTACCGATATGGCTGGTCCATCGGCTCCCACCTGTCCTTGCTTCCATCACCTTTACATTGACTTTCCTTGGTGCTCTATCCAACATTAGGGTTACAGCTGTTTTCGTGCCTTAAGGTGAATGCTTGTCACCTTAAAGCACCTTAAAGCACATTTTATCACCTAACATGCGTTAAGGTGCAAGCTTGTCACCTTAACATGCAATGTCTTGTTAATGTGCATTAAATGGCCAAGATGTCCTGTTATCGTGTGTTAAATGGCCCATAGGGCGCTTTACACTGTAACGCCCCCTACCTGGTCAACACCTTTTAAGGATTACAGCCATTTATCACTGTCGTTACCGCCTGTTACCTTACTGCCATTTAGTAAACATACCCCTTATTATAGGCTTCATAGAAAGATGTCATTAGAAATTGTTGTGCTGAGAACATGTTCATGTATATAAGATATATATTGTAAAAACAAACAAAATATTATAGTCAGGCTTCCATTAGAAGTGTGCATTCATTTGAAAATGAAATGAAAAAAATGTATTTTGCTTCAATTAATTTTCAAATGAATCATAGTAACATAGCAATGTAGATATAACAGATGGTACTTGTAGACAAAGGTCAAAATGGTCCATCCAGTCCACCAACTGAGGTTATAGGGTTGTAATTGTCACTCTTTGCAGGTTGCTGCCCCCTCCTCCACCCCATGTCTTGACAGAAGTGCAAAAGGTCATTTCTCTTCGGTTTATATCCTCTTGTGATTTAAGGATCTTCTGTGTATATCCCATTAAATAAAGTCAGCAACAAAATGATTATCTTCTTGTCTGTTTGATTTAATTTGCCATTCATGTCTATAGGCCATAGAGGTTTATGGCTTTTAACCGAAGTATCTCATATTTGTTTTCTAATCCAGAAAGACTAGAGCCACTGGGAGATGATGAAGGGAGTAGGACCAATTCCTTGCAAGCAGATTTCAACCAGGGTGATGTTGCCTCTGCTCCTGCTGTTTTGACTTTCACTCACCTCCTCATTGGCCTTTGGCTGGGACGTGGCTCTTTGGCCGCTACTTGGTCCGCGCTTAAGGGCCATGCCAAAGGGCCCTCTGGCGAGGACCTCAGTGCGGGCCTGTCAGGCGCGGGCGCGCCCAATGGTGCTAGCTTTAATCAGCCGCCGGCCGGAAGCTGCAGCTCTCCTTCTGCTCCACCCCGATCGCTTTCGGGGGAGCTTGTTGTGTGAGGTGGGTGGTCTTCACACCTGATGGTGCTAGCTTTAATTGGCCGCCGGTCAGGAAGGAAAGGCTTCTGCCCTTTCCCCTATTCTGCAGTCTGCAAGATCTTTAAATGTTTCTATGGAGATGGTGGAGACAAGAACTGCATTTGAATTCAAAAAGCATGGGCCAAGTAGAGAAGATCTTTAAGAGAGGAAGGGATTGCCTTTCTTCTTTTGATGCAGGGAACCATGCCACTGGTGTGATGCATGTCAATTGGCACAAAGGCATGAAGAGTGTAACCTTGTCCAGGGAGGCTTCTCTTCTGCTTGAATATCTTTATTGAAATTTCATGACATTTCAAAAATAGAGAAAATTTACAGGAAAATACGCACATTAAATGACTTCATCAGAAGTAGGAATGAACAAGGAAAGTATCATACGTTTTTTAGCCCATATTAAAGCAGAGAGAGAGCCAAGCCACTAGGATCAAATATAATTTAAAAAAGTGAGGGTTAACTGCTAGCACATATTGAATAATATCAAGAAAAATAATAAATTGATAATAATATATCAATAATAATAAGAAAGACAGAGCACCTCCATACACAATTTGGCAGTATATATAAAGATAACTACTAATTCCACAAATTCAAGAAAGCTTCAAGTTTAGCAGGAGAAAATGCTTACCCTGAAATGTCACTAGACATTTACAAGGGAAGTGCAAATAAAAGGTGGCCCCCTTAACCAACACTTCAGATTTTAGTGCTAAAAACAATTTACGACGGGACTGAGTTAATTGAGAAACATCAGGGAAAATGGTAACCACCTGTGCTTAAGAAAGTAACTACTAATATGGCATGGCTACTAATTTCATCCTGTGATGTTTTTAAAAGTTTAGAGATTTCTAAACTAGAAGCCTTCTCAGGTTCCGTTCATGCAATACCTTCTCCATGCTCCACTAATGGTCGGGTAGCAACATAGTATGCATTAGATAACTAAATCTCATCGGAATTCGCAAGAAACAAAAACTCCTTAAAATATTTTTGCAATAAAATAGTTCCATACAAATAAGTCTGAGGAAAGTTAAGTAATATGAAATTCCTAGATCTTACAACATTCTCCAAAGATTTCATCTCTTGATCATAACTAAATTAGGTTCCTGCAACCCTGATGTTAATTTATCAGATATAACCATTTTTTGTTGTATATAAGCTACCAAGTGTACTATCCAATTGTTGAAACTTATTCACAGTTTCTTGTGAAAGTCTGTTTTTGGTACATAACTCCTTTCATCAAGACATTGGTGGAATTTATTTTTTAGTGCTGTCAAGTCAGTGTTGACTCCTGGCAACCCAGCTGCCTCTGGATTTTCTTGGCAATGTATCACCTGGAGTAGATTGCCAGGCCTTTTCTTCTGAGGCAATAGAGGGTAAAGTGACTTGTGCAAGGTCATGAAGGGTGCTAGTGGAAATTGAACCTTCTGGGTATTAGGCAGCTGCTCTAACCACTAGGCTACTCCACCTTCTATAGAATTTATTATAGACCAAATGTCTATTAAGAATATATTCCGAGGGGAAGGACGTGAAGTTCCAGAGATTTTAAACATATCTGAAGAACACAATGGTTTGAGAATTGAAGCCAACTTTACAACATCAGATCCGGCTGTGGATTACCGCGGCCGGACACAGGCAAGGGTCAGCAGGCCAAGGGTTAACCTTGGCGGTGGGCGGGGGTGGGGGAGGGGAGGGGAGGGCGGTGCGGCGGCCGGCTATAGAAGCGCTGGTCGCGCCGCGGCTCGCCCTCTTTCCCTCCTCTCTGGTGCAGCGCGAGCGGGCAATTTGAATTGTCTTTGAATCGGCGCTGGCGGCCTAGTTAAGCGACGGAAGAGGACCGCGGTGTAGAGGAGCCGGCGGCAGAGCACCCAGCTCTAACAGGAGCGGGACGCTAGAAGGAGCACAGGAAAGCGAGATTCAACGAAGAGGTGAGCTGCGAGGGGGTACGCGGTGGGGGGGAGGAGCGGAAAGAAGCATGCAGGCTCTGCGGCGGCCTAGTGATTAGAAGAATCACTGGGGGCGCCAGAGGGCCGTATGTGGCGCATGGCTGGAGCGCGGAATCTATATTGAGCGTAATACCGTGTGGGGAAAGGACGGGAGGAGGGAGCCCGACTGAACGGACGATGCGGCGGCGCATAGCTGGGAGCAGACAATGTGGCCTAGTGATCAAGGTGGCCTAGCGATATGCAAGGAGGTGCTAGCAGCAGTGAGTCACCCGGGGTGGCCAGATGGCCATCGGGATGGAGGAAGAACATGCAGCGTCCATATGCAAGGAGGTGCTAGCATACCAGTCAGGGGAGCAAGTGATTACGGAAGGCAGGGATGTTTAAAAAAAAAAAAAAGGAGAAGGGAATGTGCTGTATGTTGTCGATGTTCGGCGCTGGAACGAGGCAGAAATAAAAAACTAATATGAAAGTATGTTGTTTAGAATGAGTCCAGAGTCTAAGGTAAGGTAAGCTGTTAATAACTCTGAACTGTTCATTAATGCTAGGATGTTTTAATTATTGGTACCTGGATTATTCTCCTCAGGTGGGTGCATGGTTAAGTGTGCATGGCAGGAAGGTGAGGGGAGAATGACGGAGCACGAATTAAAGTGATGGGTAGTGTGTGCGGGTATGTGGCGCCATCTGGTGGGAAGAAGTAGGATTTTGGATAAAAGCACAGAGTATGTGTTGATGTATTAGCTGACGTGTTGTGCCATCTGGTGGGAGCAGCTGGGACTGCAAAAATAAATAAATAAATAAATAAAATATATAGAAATAAGCAAAGGAATGAAGGGAAGGGACGACTATATATATATAATATATATATAGGTATATATATATTCTTGGACAGTCATTTATATGAGGGGTGACAAAAAAATATATATATATACAATAAATCACAGAAAGGGGGATGAGGGACGAGAAAGGGCTCCACTGATTCATAATTAATATGACCGGGTCCACGACAAAGATGGCTTACACCAGGCACTTGCAAAGACCTCAATATGAGCATTCTGTTTCCCATTGTTTTTCCCTATAGTATTTTTCCAAGCAGGGTATTATGCCGCGGAAAGTCACACAGAACGGTGGAAAGGACCGCAGAAGGCAACCTATTCCTGAAGAAAGAGGGAGCAAGCAGGTGGCAGCGCGTAGAACGACACACGGTGCTGCAAAACGGGCACCGACAGTAGCTACGTGGGGGAAGACGACGAACAGGGACGTGTCACAGACAGCGCAGCGGAGCAGGCGGGCCCCAACGAGCAGGCAGGCCCCAACACTGCAGCATGCGCCCGCTCCCACGCCGACGACATCCAGTCAGGAGCTAGATTAACTTTTCCGACTCATACGCGAACAGGTGAATCAGCACGGCCTGAGCGCTTTTAAGCAGCGGTTGGAGGCATCTACCACAGGAACAGCGGACCCGCAAGCAGCGAACAGCAACAGCACGCCCGGCCCCAGCGTCAGCATACCAGGCTCCAGCTACAGCACGCCAGGCCCCAGCAACACCACGCCAGACACCAGCAATAGCACACTGGCCACCAACAACAGCACGCCAAGCACCAGCGCAGCGGCCGGTAAGTCTCTGGGCGTAAGGGGAGCGCTAGTAGTCTCATCCTCGTCATCAGAGGAATCTACCTCTGATGCAGAAGGGGATATTTCTCTAGCAACAGCAATGCAGAGCATTTTGAAGACATTCAGAAAGAAAAAGAGTAAATCCCATGCAGGAAAACAGTTAGCAAGAGTATGGACGGGGCGCGACGAAACACATGCGCGGGGGGCTAATACCAGTGAACCCAGTGTAACCGGGACGGCGTCGATGTTGCTGGCTACACTAGTAAGCCCAGCAGCGGTGAGCGGGGACCCGCGTTGTGGAGTGAGCTCGCTAGCCAGCACGGTGCCGAGGAAGTTAAAAAAGCGGATCTGGCGGAGGGAATTTATTGATATATTCTCCTTGCTGATCAGAGACCAGGAATGGGAATCAAATGAGAACAAAGAAAAAGATAGGAGATGGGAGAAGAAACCGAAGATTGTAAAATCTATCAACAATTGGGTTTCAGCATTCCACATATTTATGAGCGTATTTCTGGAGCGGGAGCCGGAAATGAGCCAGTACCTCATCAAGTACCTAGACACCATAATCCAAGCGCATAAGCGTCTAGGCCTGGCTGAACTATGATGTTAAGTTCAGACAGAGCTTGGAGGAGGACCCAACCATGACTTGGCAGCACAGGATCGTGGACTTATGGCTTGAGGAAATGGCCCCCAACAGACCATGGAGTCAGGAAGGGACCTCGCAGTCCTTTCAGGCGCCACAATGGCGGCAGAATGCCCAGCAGGTTGGTCGCAGGGCGTGCCGGCAGTACAATACCGGGAGTTGCACCTGGCGGCCGTGCAAATTTAGGCACGTATGTTCCAGCTGTGGGGGCAATCACCCCGCCACCACGTGCTAACCCAATAGGGATAACAAGTCATTCCGGCCAATACAGCAAAGAGGGAATGAGGGACTTGGCCCCAACCCCCATCTTGCTTGACCGCATGCGTCCATGGCTAAGGCCCTACCCTAGGAGGGACAAAGCTCTCAATATTGAGAACGGCTTTGCTCACGGATTTAGGATTCCAGCATCAGTCACACTACGGGGACAGGTAATCCGCAACTCACCATCAATCAAAAAATTCAGTTCGGTGGTGCAGCACAAAATATCAAAAGAAAGGGAATTAGGGAGGGTGGCTGGCCCTTTCACCTACCTACCCCTACCGAATCTGGTGTTGTCCCCTTTGGGAATTGTCCCAAAAAAGGAGCCAGGAAAATTCCGCCTAATCCACAACCTATCATACCCAGAAGGGAGTTCGGTCAACGACCACATTGATCCATCCCTATGTTCCGTGCGATATTCGACGATCGATCAGGCTGTGGACATCATTCAGAAAGTGGGGCGCCAGGCTAGGCTGGCGAAGGCAGACATCGAATCAGCCTTTCGGCTGCTGCCGGTCCACCCAGAGTCCTTTTCACTACTGGGCTTCACTTTCAATGGGGAATATTATTATGACAAATGCCTACCCATGGGTTGCTCGATATCATGCGCGTACTTTGAACAGTTCAGCGCATTTGTACATTGGGTTGTGGAAGACATTGCCGGTCATGGCACCGTCATACACTACTTGGATGATTTCCTATTCATCGGAAACGGGGGGGAAGATTGCCAAAGGATCCTCAACGTATTTGAGCAAGTTGCCAAGTGCTTCGGGATACCCCAGGCAAAAGAAAAGACTAGTGGGCCCATGGGGACCATCACATTCCTGGGCATAGAGCTCGACGTAACAGCACAATGGTCTCGCCTACCCGATGACAAAATCCAAAAGCTGAGAGCTGCTGTCCGCGACATTCATGAACGGACAAAAGCAAAGCTTGAGTAATTCCAGTCAATGTTGGGTCTACTGTGCTTCGCATGCAGGATCATGCCAATGGGACGTGTGTTCTGCCGTCGCATGGCAATGGCGACAAGAGGGGTAAAAAAAAAGCATCACAAGATTAGGATCACGAAGGGCATAAAGGAGGACCTGCGCATGTGGGAGCTCTTCTTGCATTCCTTCAATGGCCTGGCGTTCTGGCAGGAGCAGCCGGTGCCGAATAAAGACCTTGATCTGTTCACTGATGCTGCGGGAGGGAGCGGGTTCGGAATCTACTTTAGAGGCGCATGGTGTGCGGAAGAATGGCCCGGCGAATGGCAAGCAGGGGATATCACCAAAGACATTACCTTCCTGGAGCTCTTCCCCATCGTGGTGGTGCTATACATATGGGCCCCGCAGCTACGCAGCAAGTCAATCACATTTCACACCGATAACGTAGCGGTGGTGTATGCAGTAAATGGTATGCGTGCTCATACCCCGGGGGTCGTGGCCCTCCTAAGGCACATAGTGTTGTTGTGCTTGAAACATAACATAAATATCAGGGTGGAGCACGTCCCCGGGCAGCATAATAACATTGCCGATGCTCTCTCTCGTTCCAAGATCCAGCTCTTCTGGTCGCTCACTCCCGAAGCCGATGCAGACAAAACGGTTCTCCCGCCACAAGTATGGGACCTTGGCCCACTGAAGTTTGGAAGCTTGTGCTGAGCTCCCTATCTGAGCGGACAAGACGGAGATATCTGACGGCATGGGAGAAATTTCAAGCCTTCTGCGGAGGAATCGGAATCCAGGACACCTGTCCCACAATGGAATCCATCTTGCAGTGGATTCTGCATTCTGGGAATAGCGGAGTCAAAAAATCAACCGTAAAGGCGCAGTTGGCAGCCATTACCTTCTTCATGAAAGTAATGGGTAGGAACAATCCAAGAGTGGACTTTGTCATAACCAAGGTGATGAAGGGCTGGATGACGGAGCAACGAGGCAGGAAAGACGGCCGGCACCCTATAACACACAGAATACTGCAGAGACTGATAGCGGTCACTGGACAGATATGTTTCAATGACTTTGAGACCCGGCTATTCAGATGCGCCTTTTCATGGGCGTTCTTTGGAGCGTTCAGGATAGGCGAACTGGTAGCCTCGGCGAGTCATAAATCCGCCAAGGAGGGGATTCGGGAGAGGGATGTCAGCCTGCAGAATGGGATACTCATACTGCAGCTACGAAGATCAAAAACCGACACTGAGGCAAAGGGCACACAGATTGTGCTAGCCCCACTACCGGGGGACACATCCTGCCCAGTAGCAATCTTCACCGACTACGACCACATACGGCCAGCAGGGGCTGAGCACTGTTTGGTACATTCGGACGGGGCCCCCCTATCGCGCTTCCAGTTTGCCAAGGTACTGAAGTTAACGCTGGAGGCAGCGGGTTTCGAAGCGGGCTTGTACGGCACCCATTCATTCCGTATAGGGGCCGCTTCAACGGCAGCCAGTATAGGAATGACGAGGGAGCAGATCATGAACATTGGCAGATGGCGCTCCGAGAGATATAAATTGTACGTATGCCCGGTTTGACACCGGGTAGGAATAGGCAGACTTATATATTTAAAAAGAAAAAAAAAACGGGGGGAGGGGGGGTTAATCTTTAATGAAATAGGATAGCTATGTTGCACAAGTTATTGGTTTTCTGCGTGTTATGGGGATACAGAATCGATATTGTTGCCAGGGTGTTGGCTGCACTCAGTGTGATCTTAACATGCTATAATTTTCTCTATAATACTTTATATAGGTGCCAATTCCCCTGTCGAGGTGTGGATATGCGGACATTCATTCGTTTATTGGGCAGAGGACTAGACTAAGACCACAGGGCTCATCTTGGGCCTCCCCAGGGAGAAGCTAGCAGTGAAATGGATGGGCCGCCGGGGCATGGTGTGGGACCAGCAGCTGCCATTCCTACTACAGTTGAAGAAGGTGGGTGGCCAGCCATGGGCAATCATGGTGCACCTGGGAGGTAATGACCTGACTGGTACGCGCAGCGTCGAGCTCACGAAGAAAATGCAGAGGGACCTGCTGACGCTGACGGGTACCTTTCCAGGAACATTACTGGTCTGATCTCACATCATACCGCGGCAGGTGTGGAGGGGCGAATGGTCGCACCGCGCAGTAGAAAGAACAAGGAAAAAAGTGAATAGATGGATGGCGCGATTCATGGAATCGATCGGAGGATATGGCATCGTCCATGATCTTATAGAAGAAAACTGCCCCGGATTGTATCGCGCGGACGGGATACATCTATCAGATATTGGGATGGATGTGTATCTCTGTGCGATACAAGACACAATCGAACGCCTCTGGCAGAAGCATGTGTTGGCCACAGCAGCGAAGGGTGGGGGGGGGGGGGAACCTCCCGGCAAACGAGGAATCGCAGCCGGGAGGGATTGGCAGGAGAAAGAGGAACCCCACCCTTATGAGAGAGCGCACAGCCCAGACACAAGAAGGGGGTGCGGGGCACAAGGGAACTGACGTGTCCCCCAAGAGTACCCAGATGGTGAAGCAGGAACAGTGTCCAGAGGACCTCCCTCATACAGTTCTCATCGTAGCCCTGTTCACGCCTTTTGACGGGCCCTGGGCAGTGGGAGATACGGACACTGCTGCAAAGAGTCACGGAGCCCTGAGGGGCCGGGTTTTAACTGAAGCACCCAGTATACGTTGTCATGCTGGTTGGGGACCAGCGGCAGTGGGGAAAAGGCTTGGACGGCCATCTTTTCCAGAATATCCCTGCTGGGCATCCGAGGTCATGAGTGACTGTGGGCTGTGCCTCTTGCAAAGGGATGAGGTAAAAGTGTGAAGGTATACTTATGTTGTTTATGATGGAATAGTGTTATAATGTTTTGATATTGTTGTGTTTATGCTGTGGCCAACAGTTTGATACTGTATTTCCACTTGTTGACAATTTGAAATAAAGACATCTCTTTTGGCAAAAAGCGGAAGCAGTGCAGTTATTTGGGGCGGGGGTGGGTGGGGGGTTGGGAGGGGTGGGGGAGGGAAAGGAATAACGACCCACGGCCGTCATGCTGGTCCCCTGGCTGAGATCCGGCTGTGGATTACCGCGGCTGGACACAGGCAAGGGTCAGCAGGCCAAGAGTTAACCTTGGCGGTGGGCGGTGGGGGGAGGGGAGGGGGAGGGCAGCGCGGTGGCCGGCTATAGAAGCGCTGGTCGCGCCGCGGCTCGTCCTCTTTCCCTCCTCTCTGGCGCAGCGTGAGTGGGCAATTTCCCTCCCGACCCACCCCTTGGTTCAGATACCGTCACGGCATAACAGGAGAAAGAGGAACCCCACCCTTATGAGAGAGCGCACAGCCCAGACATGAGAAGGAGGAGCGGGGCACAAGGGAACTGACGTGTCCCCCAAGAGTACCCAGATGGTGAAGCAGGAACAGTGTCCAGAGGACCTCCCTCATACAGTTCTCATCGTAGCCCTGTTCACGCCTTTTGACGGGCCCTGGGCAGTGGGAGATACGGACACTGCTGCAAAGAGTCACGGAGCCCTGAGGGGTCGGGTTTTAACTGAAGCACCCCGTATACGTTGTCATGCTGGTTGGGGACTGGCGGCAGTGGGGAAAAGGCTTTGATGGCCATCTTTTCCAGAATATCCCTGCCGGGCGTCCAAGGTCATGAGTGACTGTGGGCTGTGCCTCTTGCAAAGGGATGAGGTAAAAGTGTGAAGGTATACTTATGTTGTTTATGATGGAATAGTGTTATAATGTTTTGATATTGTTGGGTTTATGCTGTGGCCAACAGTTTGATATTGTATTTCCACTTGTTGACTATTTGAAATAAAGACATCTCTTTTGGCAAAAAGCGGAAGCACTGCAGTTATTTGGGGCGGGGGGGGGGGGGTTAGGAGGGGTGGGGGAGGGAAAGGAATAACGACCCGCGGCCGTCATGCTGGTCCCCTGGCTGAGTCTCACTGCCTTTTGGGATGATCACTAACCTCACCCACATCTTCTCTTTTGGTGGAAGAAGTACTTTCATCTGTTGTTTGGAGGTATTACCCAGGAGGTAGTGGTGGAGTTCTCTCAATTGAGCTCAAACTAGCCCCCGATAAAGAGGGGAACATCTCAGTAGTCTGTTTCTCTATGTCCTGATTACCAGCAACTGAAACGGTAAGATGCTTGTTCATTGGGCCTGTCGCTGCAGCCTTCGGTGTTGGCACTGCAAGTCCTTTCTTAGCACTTTTCCCCTTATGTTTATCCACAAAGAACAGCAAGGCAGTTTACAATAAAAAAAAATTAAGTAACATAAAGTAATAGAAAAGGAACTACAAGGGGGGGGCGGAGCCCGATGTCCAGCGGGATGGTCGCATAACGCTGAGGCTCCCGAGAGGCCTACTCAGAATCTTGAATTAACACCGGACAAACTTGAATTTCTGCTCTGATCTTGCCGGGGCACATTGGTGAGATGGCGGGGACCAAACCTACGCGCCTGGAATTTGGATCTCCAGCGGCTTCTCACGGCAAACGCTCCAAAACTGAACCCCCGTCCCCGCAGAAGGGGCTGGCCTTGCGCGAGGGCCCCGAAATGCAGCAGGAAATCCTCGCAGAGATCAGAGGGGTTAAGGACCTCGTGCAGTCAAACGGTGAAGCACTCCGAGCGCTGCGGGAAGATCTTGGTGTACTGCAAGGCAGGCTAGAGGGGCTCTCTTCGCGTCAGGACAAAATGGAGAGCATATTAGACTCCCATGTGGTCCGGTTGTCCAAGCTCGACAAAGTTGAACGTCAGGTGCGGGCCTTGCAGAAAGAAGTGGAAGATGGCAATAATAGAGCGCGCCGCAACAAACTACGACTCGTGGGCATACCGGAGGGAGCGGAATCGGGAGACATGAAGGAGTTTTTATATAAAATCCTCCCTTCCCTGCTCCAAATCACCTTTACCAAAGAATTGGAGATCGATCGCGCTCATCGTGTACCCACAAACATAACGCTCAACAGGAAGACCCCGCGGCCTATCATCTTTCGACTTTTGAGATATCAACATGTGGAGCAAATTCTCAATGCCTCTCGGGCAAAGGGCCATATAGAGTTTGAGAGCCACAAGATCTCCTTCTATCCTGACTTGGCTAAACCCACGGTCGACCGCCGAAAGCGCTTTCTGGAATTCCGGCCGAGGCTTCAACAACTACAAGCACGCTATGGCCTGATGTACCCGGCCAAGCTCCGAGTCACGCTTCACAATCAGACAAGAACATTTGAGGACCCTGATCTACTAGCGGAGTTTTTGGATGCTAAAGAAGCCGACTTGATGCGCTGACTTCCAGAGTATTCCTGCCAGTGTTCTCATATCCGCTGTACCTGCCATATTGGTTTGCCGCGGCTCAGCAAAGAGTCTGTCGAGGGCGGTTTGTTGCCTTATTTTTGATGATATCTGTGACCCGACTCCATCTACCCATAGTAGCCTTGATGAGTATCAGAGACAGTGTTAATTATGGACTCTGGTGTTTCTTCTTTTTTATGTCTCTATCTTCCTCTCTAGGGCCTCCTCCCGCAGACATATGGTCGCCATATTCATTGGGGGTTTTGCTTCTTCTCTAGGTTACTTTGGTACATACTTTTCACTATGGGGTGTATTAGCCAGCATACTCGGTGATTATGTCATTGTTGTACAGATTCTGATTATGTTGTATGTTTTCAAGCGCCCTTACCTAAAATGTCTACTACCGATTGATGGCACCATGTAAGATTTTATCATTGAACGTAAAAGGAATCAATAATCCGATAAAACGGAAGAAAATCCTAAGCTATCTAAGTCATGAAGCTGCGGACCTGATTTTCCTCCAAGAAACGCATTTAAATTCGAAGGAAACTCTTAAACTCAATATTAAACCTTACATGGTGGCCGCCTATTCCCCAGCCGTTTCTAAGAAATGTGGGGTTGCCATACTGGTTAGGAAATCTCTGCATGCTACTATTATTGCGACTAGCTCAGATACAGCAGGTAGATGGTCCAGAGTTCACCTCAAGATAGGTAACCTTGAAGTTACATGTATATGCCTTTATGCTCCTAATGTGGATGACCCTGCCTTTTTTGCTACCATTGCTCAGGTTGCGCAGGCCTCTGCTAATACCTCATTGATAATAGGGGGGGATTTCAATTTAGTTCTTGATCCCCTGATTGACAAACAGCCGCCTAGGACAAGTGGTCCCCCCAAGAGTCACACCACGCTTACCTCTGTGATCAAAGAGCTTGCTTTAGTCGATCTATGGAGGTTACTACACCCCAATGAGCTTGACTTTACCTTCTTCTCTTCCCCTCACAAATCCCAGTCTCGCATAGATTTCTTTCTAATATCAAAACTGTTAGTTCCTCAGGTGGACACTGCAAAGATTCACTCCCAACATATTTCAGATCATGCTGCTATTTCTTTTCAATTACACACTACTGCACCCCAAGGGAATTCGGGGGCCTGGTTCTTTGATAGAGCCCTATTAACTCAGCCAGAGTTCCAGTTAGAAATTCGAGCAGCCATACAGGATTACTTCCATTTTAATTTACCCCAGGATACTTGGGCTTGGTGGGAGGGTTTCAAAGCGGCCATTCGTGCAACGATCACTAGTTATCAAATTCGCCTGCGGAAACAACGCAAACAGCAGCTACTTATACTAGACCAACAAATCAAAGCAGGCGAACGAGTTCTAACTTCACGTACTGATCCATGCGTCTTAGTTCGCTTACAGCGTCTCCGTTTTCAATATAATGCAATCCTCTCAACTGCAGCTTCTAAGAGTATTGAGCTTCAACGAGGGACATACTACCGTGAAAGCAACCGAGCCGGTCGACTTTTAGCCAACGCCTTGCAAGGTCAAAAAGAAGCCAAACGCGTAGCGGCCCTTCGAGCCCCACAGGGAGGGGGCATACTGACCACGGACTCCGATATTGTAGAACTCTTTCGGGATTTCTATACCCGTCTATATCAATCTGAATGTGAGTTCTCATCAGAGACCTTCGAGCGATTGTTTTCCGGTATTCAGCGGCCGACCCTTTCTGAAGCTGATAGGGATGCGCTGGATGAACCCTTCTCTACTTCAGAGATCCAATCTGCCCTAAAACGAACAGCCTCGGGTCGAGCCGCCGGGCCTGATGGTCTCCCGACCGAATTCTACAGAACGTTCAGTGCAGATCTAGTTCCCTACTTAAAACTCTATTTTACTGCCCTTGCGGTAGATACATCCTCTTTGGGATCCTTTTCTGCAGCTAATGTGGTAGTATTTGAGAAAGAAGGCAGAGACCCGCTGCTAACCGCCAACTACCGTCCAATCTCCCTACTTAATGCCGATTATAAGATCTTCGCAACGATCTTGGCCACCCGGCTATCTGACAGGATGGCCACCTTAGTCCATCCCGACCAATGCGGTTTTATACCCGGCCGATCCACCGCTGACAATGCTCGGACCCTGTGCCATGTGCTATCCAGTGCTGCCAATTTAGACCACCCATGGGTGGGTCTTTCCCTAGATGCTGAAAAAGCCTTTGATCGCCTAGAATGGCCCTTCTTATTTGCAGTTCTCCGATGGTATGGCTTTGGGGAGGGCTTCCTCCGATACCTCCAAGTCATGTATACTCAACCCGTTGCCAGTATTTGTGTAAATGCCATTAAGTCTCAGCCTTTTAATCTCCAAAGAGGCACGCGTCAAGGTTGCCCCCTATCACCAATGCTCTTTGATCTAGCTCTTGAACCCCTCGCCCTTCTTATTAGACAGTCCGCACGTATTCGAGGAGTCCCCTTCAGTCACAGAGAGATTAAACTCTCTGCATATGCAGATGACCTTATGCTCTTCGTATCCCTTGATTCGGTTCCAGCTGTCTTGGATCTGATTGATGGATACTCGCAATTATCGGGCTATAAAATAAACTGGACCAAATCTGTAGCATTCCCACTGAACCGCTGGGTACATGAGGCTGACATGCGGGCCTTTCCTTTCCTTTGGCAATCCCGCATGGTGAAATATCTTGGGGTCCATTACTGTTCTCCTTTAGAAGACACTATTAGTTTTAATGCTAAAGAGGTAGTCTCCAAAGTCCGTGAGCTCACCAATCGTTGGTCTCCCTTATCCCTTACATGGTGGGGCCGCCTAGAAACTGTGAAAATGATGATAGTCCCCAAAGTAAACTATATTTTAGAAATGCTGCCATGCTTACTCCCGCGACACACCTACAAAGATATTGAGGGCCTTCTCGTCCGCTATCTCTGGCAGGGCAAACCACCAAGGATAGCTAAACAAAAACTACAGTCTGCGAAGGAACTAGGGGGCACCCGCTTTCCTGATTTTCTCAGATATCATCAAGCCTTCCTACTTAAACAAGGTGCCCGATGGCTAGATGCCTCAACAGACAGCAGACCAGTTTGGCTTGACATAGAAGAGGAGCTTAGTAGCCCAATTCCGTTGATCCATCTCCCCGGTATGTCCCATCAAGTAGACACCCGCCATCCCCCAATGATTGTCGATACTCTTGCGGCCTTTAACACTCTCATTCTATCACTGGGCCCAAACGCATGTCCTCAGGACGGACTCCCGCTGTGGAATAACCCCAGAATTCAAGTCCTAAATAGAACGATAGCATGGAAACCCTGGTACTCTAGGGGGATCTGGACACCCCAACAGCTCTTCTCTGCAGCTCGTTGGAAAACCTTCTCTGATTTACAAAAGGAATTTGCATTACCAGCGAAACATTACTTTCAATTGATGCAGCTTCAACACTGCCTCAAAAGTGCTCAAATCCTGCCGCCCTCTGTCCCTACTGAGGACGGGCTATTAGAACTAATTCACTCTATTAGTAGTACACATGGGGTAGCCTCTAACTTTTATAAACTATTATGTCAGGGTACAGATACTGCTACTGGTAGAGCTCAACAAGCCTGGGAGCGCGAACTGCAAACCACCTTAACCCCTGTGCAATGGAGCGTTTTCTGGAGCAAAGTAGTGCGGGTTTCCCGATCTGCCTCAGTTACCCAAACTCTCTTCTTTTTTGCACATAGATGCTTTTATACTCCAGAAAAAATAGCCAAATGGAACACAACTGCTAGGGACCAGTGTTGGTCTTGCCATACTGCTGTGGGAACCCTCGCTCATGTTATTTATGAATGTCCTCAACTACAGGTTTACTGGGGGCGGGTCTGGGGTCGTATTCAATTTATCTTACACCTTCACGAGCCCCTTTCTTGGAAGATTGTGGGACTCCGCTCAGTGGCGGAGCTCCCCTCTCTTCCTAAGAAGGGTCGCTTTCTCCTTGATTTCATGCTGGGTATAGCCATATGTTTAATCACGAGGAATTGGAAGGATAGCTCTCGACTTACTGTCAATGAATGGTGGAACCTTGTCTGCCTCTATAGTAAATATGAGCAGATATCTCGGAGAGCTATTCCCCATACCCAAACTCATTCTCGCTTGTCTAAATGGCAGATGCTCAATGATTATGTACAATCTGCTCATTGCTCCGACATGTCTGTTTAATGTACACTCATCATGTTTTTGATCACCGTTAGGTTTTGTATTACAATAATGTCTGTACACGCCCGTTTCGGGAATGATTAGTTTCCTAGAGAAGAAGCAGGGGGGAGGGGGGTGGCAGGGGTTTACTTTGGTGTATGTATCACATTCTATGTATGTATCTGTCTTTTAGCTGTATGTCTTCCTTTCCTTTGTTGTTATAAAACGAAAATAAAGAATTAAAAAAAAAAAAAGAAAAGGAACTACAAAATCGACAAAGGAAAGCGAAGAGAAGAGGGAGAAATGTAATGATTACAGGACATATGTCACAGGCTGCAGACTGGCAGAACACCAGGGCCCTATGGTTTTTCAGTTGTGACAGGGAATGGGGTTCCAGCTGTGGCTCCAGACAGAAGTACTCTATGGACTCTATTGGGCTAGGTGTTTTAGAGAGTAGTGTTTCATCCTGGGTTAGTGATTCTTGTGGCAACAGATTGTACCAAATGACTGTGGAATGCCGACTTGATTCACCTCCAAGTAGATAGTTGCCTGAGGCTGGAATTTGTTGCTGTAGGATATAGTAAAAGCTGTTAGTGTAGCTGGGTTTAAAAGGGATTTGAACAAGTTCCTGGAGGAAAAGTGGACTGGAGAAAGCCACTGCTTACCCCTGGGATAAGCAGCATGGAATCTGTCTATTTTTTGAGAACCTGACAGATAGGGCTGGCCCGTCCACTAGGTTGGCTAGGTGGCCACCTAGGGTGGCAGACCTTTGTGGGCAGCAGGCCATGTGCTTCAGCACACATAGCTTCCCCCCCCCCGTGCTGAGCTATGCTCCCCCCCCCCCCCCCGCTGCCACTGATTCTGGCAGTAGGATTGAGGGGGCGGCTGGGCTCGGCAGCAGCGACAGCAGCCTGTGGCAGGCCATGTGCTTCAACACATATGGCCTGCTACTTATGACCCCCCTCCAAGACAGCTTCAGGGGATCAGAAGCAGAAGGCCATGTGTGCCAAAGCACCATGGTCTGCCGAGTCACCTCCCCCCTCCCCCCACTGCCAGAATCAGCAGCAGGGCTCAGCATGGGGTGGTTGGCAACATGTGGTGTGAGGAGGGCAGCACAGCCAGGACTTCTGCATAGGGCTGCAGAAACCCTTGGTCTGACCCTGCTGACAGACACTTGTGACCTGGATTAGTCTCTGTTGGAAACAGGATACCGGGCTTGATGGACCTGTGGTCTGACCAAGTATAGCATATCTTATGTTCTTATTTTCTTATGTTCTGACACAGGACAGGGGTCTTCTCTTTCAAGGTCTGGTAGTCATGATAGATCCGTTACCCCTTTTGTCTTACAGCTTAGCTCTTGAGAGGGCACATCTAAGACACAAAAAGTCAATATGACTCCTGCAGGCATGCAAGAGGGCCACATCTTTGGCTTATGCAGAGTCTGGAGAGTTTTTGAAGCCTGGCGGCTATATGCAGTATTTTTTCTGTATGAACTTCCATGTCCAATATTTTATCTTTTCTAAAGGAAGGTCTTAAGAAGAGTCTGACCTTAGCCTCTTTGAAAGTGTTTCCAGAACCGTGTAGAAGGAACTTTGTTAGGTTCGCATTTGGATGCCATTCGATTCCTGAAGGACATTGCACATTTATGTTCGCTTTTGCAAGGGCTGGTCCCAGAATGGAATCTTAATTGAATTCTTAAAGCACTTGGTGCTGCACTTTTTGGGTCGATATAGAGGACTTTCTTGGAGGTGGTTTTCTGGGTTGCTGTTCGTTCGGTTAGAAGAATTTCAGAGCTCCAGGCCTTGCCCTGTCAAGAACTGTTTTTGCATTACTCATAGGTGGGTATTTCTATTAGAATGGTTCCTTCCTTTCTTTCCAAAGTGGTTTCTCCTTCTCTTTTAAATCATGTAGTGGAATTGCCTTCTTTTAGACAAGAGGGCAGTGATTTTTGTTGCATGCATATTTATTTAAGAGGGTTTTTTTTAATATCACTTCAGTCAAAGCAGTTTATATTGTAACTTAAACTTGGTAATGTACATTAAACAGGTACATTCATAACTTCGTTTTTCTGAGGCAATGGAGAGTTACATGACTTGCCCAAGGCCACAAGGAGTGCTACTGGGAATCAAACCCTGGTCTTTTGATTTCCAAGCCAGCACTTTAACAATTAGGCTACTCCTCCACACATATGTTTGTTTATTTATTTATTTATTTATTTAACAGGTTGTGTTTGCTCAAAGTAATTAATGATTTTAGGAAGGCAGATTGCTTGTTCATTTTGTTTGGAGGAGCAAAGAAAGTAAAGGGGCTGCCAAGAGGATTATTGCACATTAACTTAAGGAGGCTGTTTCTTCTGTATATATTCTTAAGGGCAGACTGCCTCCTCAGCCATTGTGAGTGCATTTCAACTAGGGGAGTGTCGATCTCTTGGGCTGAGTCTTGGTCTATTCCAGTGGGAGAGAGCTACAGCGCAGCAATGTGGCCACCTTGCATTCCTTTTCTAACCCCTGTCATGTGGACGTTTATGCTAGAAAACATGCTGCTTTGCAAATGCAATGTGTGCCTTTGAGTCAGTCCTGACTCCTGGTGACCCAGAGGCTCCTGGGTTTTCTTGGCAGTGTCACTGGAAGTAAATTGCCAGGCCTTTCTTCTAAGGCAGTGGAGGGTTAAGTGACTTGCCCAAGGCCACAAGGAATGCTAGCAGGAATTGAACCCTGGTTGCTTGGTTACCAAGCTAGTGCTCTAACCACTAGGCTACTCCTCCACTCCATGCTGCTTTACCCAACTGCAAAGACGAGTTCCATAGAGGAGGAATCCAGATATGTCTGGGATGAAAGGGAGCAATAAATATAGGGCCCGATTTTCAAAGGCTTTTATACGGGTAACTTCTGTAGTTAACCATGTAAAGGTCTTATCCGGGATTTTTGAAAGGTACCTACATGGGTAATGCCTTTCGAAAATCCCAGATGAATCCTTCGGAGCATCATCGGAGTCCTGCATTCCACCTAGAGAGAGGTCAGAGCACGCTTGCCCCTCCCGCAGCTCCTTCAGCCCAATCGGGGCCTCACAGCACTCTATAAAAGCAGCTGCACGCTGAAGGCGTGCCTGCGCCTGGCGTGCTCGCGCCTGAGGGCCTCGCCAGAGGGCCCTTTGGCGTGGCCCTTAGGTGGGGACCGATTCCAAGACCTTCTACTCGGAAGCAGGAAACACAAAAGCTGAGCCAGGCATTATTCGAAGGAAATAGCACCACAGCACAGCACAGAATATCGAGCACAACAATTCCAGTACAAATAAGTTGCTAGTGGACATTACAGCGCCAGAATAATGGCCAACCCAGTCTCTCTCCATAAATCTGTAAGTTACAATTACTTAGCCATTAATATATAACTGTTGTTCTTAGATATTAAAGTATCAACAATACTCATAGTTCTCAATCAAATTCTCATGGTTACATTTAGTGAGCTGGTTTGCTGCAACACATAAGTGCTATAATTAAATGATTGATACATCAAAGTGTGTATGGTATAAACTGTATCCAGCTATGATTGTTTACACTATTTTGTTCTTATCTAAACATTTGTAGTTACATGTAGCTATTAACCAAACTTTTGTGGTTACAAGTAAAGAGCCCTCCAGCTGCTGCACTACACCGAGAGACCCTTACTCTCAGAATCCACACAAATACCACATTACCCTGTAAGCAGAAGTGTGAATCCTTAGATAACAAAGAAATTCACTCCCACTAGTCTATAAGCATTGAAAATGTATCCTTCAGCTACGTTTTGCTTTAGAATAATATAGATCTGCACTATAATATTAACCTTAATTGCTCTGACTAACAGCCTAAAGAACAAAAACAATAGACCAATCCCAATAATGCAAAGAATAAACCGAAATGACTCTCCCTCTGTACCATGTAACATAAGTTATAACACAAAGGCAAACCTTTACAGATTAATACTTATAAAACCAACCCTACTAACACAAATACACAACACAATACAAAAAAACAAAACTCACTTTCATGAATCCTAATAAATGCAAGATCGATGAAAAACAAACTCCCCATTTCTCTGACCTACTAAATGACCTAAAACCAGACATTCTTTGTGTAACTGAAACTTGGCTAGCAGACACTGACCATGTTTACTTAAACCAATTAAAAAATAACGAATATGAGATCTCCCATACCCACAGAAACCATAAAAGAGGAGGAGGAGTACTCATTATAACGAAAAAAATCACTAAAGGCAAAGCCACAATCTACTGTCCACACTAACAATACAGACACCCTTATCATAAAAATTGATCATCTCAGAATATGCCTAATATACAAATCACCCGATCAAAACCTAGAAAACGCACTAATAGAACTCCTTAGCTCATCTACTGATTCAAACCCAATAATACTGCTAGGTGATTTTAACCTCCCTTCGCTATCCTCCACACAGTCAACCCTCTAGAATTGATTTCAGACATGGACTTCTACCAGATCATTAACACAAAAACTCACAACAAAGGAGGAACACTTGATCTTGTTTTCCTACCAGGAGCAATCCACAAACTTTCTAATATGGCTTCACTTGAGTGTACACCAGTTCCATGGTCAGACCATCACCTCATAAAATTTAGTTTCACCTACACTGAAACTAGTAATAAAATTAGTTCACAACAGCCCCCAACCATTAGATTCAAGAAATTCAATGAAGAAGAATTTCTTGACCAATCAATCCCCCACCTTTCCCTCTCACCAACTGACCTTGATGAAGCTGTTGAAAATTGGCATAGAACCATCAACAAGGCTGCTACATACAAAATAACCCCTAAACAATTAATCAACAAGAATAATCAATCTAGAAATAGTAATGCCCCATGGTTTACCAATGCCTTAAAATTAATGAAAAGAGAACTGAGGAAAATAGAACTAAAGTGGCGAAAAACCAAATCTACAACATGCCTTGAGACCTATCATAACTACCTTAAAAAATACAAAGAAGCAACGGAAAGTGCAAAGAAAAACTACCATTCAGTCATACTAACTAATTCAATAAATAGACCAAGGGAACTTTTTATCATTGTTGAAAATCTAACAAACACACATACCTCTAGCAATATCATTACGGATATATCTCCTCAGACTTTAGCTAACCACTATATGGGCAAATCAAAACAACATACATTCTTACCAAAATCACCCAATAAATCATATTATGATCAAACAAACGATTGGTCAGACTTCCACCTTATAGCCAAAGACTCACTCAAGAATATTATCTCAAACCTTAACACTACAACTTCTTATCTAGACCCACGTCCAGTAATCTGGATAAAGAAAACCCTATCAATTCTATCTGCCTTCATACTTCCTATGATCAACCTTTCGTTACAACAAGGGTACTTACTACCTATTCTAAAACATGCACAAATTCGCCCAATACTTAAAAATGGTATCCTCGACAAAACTTCACCAAACTCCTATAGACCTATTTCAAGTATACCTTTCATGGCTAAACTAATTGAAAAGGTTGTTCAAATCCAAACTCAGGAATACATTGATACCTCAGCTCCCCTCGATGAACAGCAATACGGTTTTTGCCCTTGCCATGGAGTAGAAACGCTACTTACAGTACTACTCGACACTCTTGTAAGAGGAATTGACAACTCTAAACAAGCGTTCATCCTTCTATTTCTAGACATCTCTGCAGCTTTCGACAGTATAAATCACACTATAATGCTTAATAGACTAAGGCAAATAGGAAGTAAATCAACAGTACATAAATGGTTTACCTCATACCTAAGCAACAGAACGCAAACAGTAAGAATCAATAATCAAACTTCTAATACATACAAACAGGAACTCGGCCTTCCACAAGGATCTGCCATTTCAGCTCTCCTTTTCAATATTTATATACAACCTGTCTGCAACATCTTTAAACAATTCAACATTCACTATCACATCTACGCGGACGATATAATGATATACATCCCTTTCACGATCCCTAACCCACCAATGCAATTAATAACTGAGTGCTTCAATGAACTCACAACATGGCTAAAAGACCACAACCTACACATCAACTACTCAAAAACAGACATCATATTTGTAACAAAAAATGAGTCATACATTCCCCCATCATCCATCATGCTTCAGAATCACGAAATCAAAACAAAAAATGAGGTGAAATATCTAGGCGTGAGTCTAGACAAGAATCTAAGTATGGACTCTCACATCAGAAACACAACAAAAAAAATCCACTACAAGCTTAAGATACTAAAAACTACGCCCACTAGTACATTTACAAGACTTTATGAGCATAATACAAGCAATCATCACACCCCACTTTGATTTTGCTAACTTAGCTCTTCTAGGAACAACAAAACAAAACATTAAAAAACTTCAGCTAGCACAAAATGTAGCGGCTAGAACCATAATGAAGGTTCATACATTTGAACACATAACACCTATACTAGCTAACCTACACTGGCTACCAATACAATGCAGGATAAATTACAAAATCCTTATAACTACCTTCAAAGCATTAAGGAGTGGAGGAGTGGCCTAGTGGTTGGGCAAGGTACTTAAGGTCGGGGGTTCAAATCCCACTAGAGGACAGCAACCTTGGGCTGGAAGGACTGGGGTTTCTAGTCCCATAGGTGCTCCTTGTGGGCTTGGGCAAGCCACTTAACCCTCCATAGCCCATGTTCCCTGTAAAATGGTTATCTCCAAGTTATAATGCCCTGTTCAATGTAATTTCAGTTTGTTCAATGTAAACCGCACTAATGCAGAATAGCACAGTATATAAGAGAATATAAATAAATAATATAGTACCACTGACACTGGGCAAGCTCATTACTATGGACACAACAAAAATCGCTCATAGGAGAGGTCATACAAATAAAATAATGACTCCAAAAGACTTCACAAAAGCCAAAAAGACAACTAACAATAAGGCATTTTCTCATGTGGTCCGCATCCTCTGGAACACTCTTCCTGAGGAAATCAGAATTCTAACCGAAATTAAGGAATTCCAAAAGAAACTAAAAACCCATCTTTTTATAACACACTATGGTTCACAGACAAACTCCTTCTCCCATAATGAAAATGGATAACAGAAGACAAGTTAATCATCAATCCAAGACAGACATATCAAAATAATTGCATCTAGATTAAATCTTTCTCCTCTTTTTCCGGTAACAATAATTCTAACATATTATAGCTAGACAGCTAACTGCACTGCAATGCATATAATCTAAACACAATGTTACAAATGTTTTGTATATAGTTGCAATGCACCCCACAAAAGTTGTTATGTACTTTGTATTCAGTACTTAGTTAAATGCAATAATTTATGTTTTATGTATTAAGGCACAAGCCTATTGTACATAGTTGATGTTCCATGTAAAAAAGAACAGGATTTATATTGCTCTGTCTCTTTACTGTGTTTTCTGTAAACCGCACCTGATCTATGGGAAAGTGGGGTATATAAGTGTTTGTTAAATAAAATAAATAAATAAATAATAACGCACCCAGATGCTATGAAGGTAGCAATGGGGCAAGTTACAGGCATTCTGGGGCAGAGCGGGGGTGGAGGAAAGGGCTATACGGGTAGCAGCGATATTCGATGTTGCTCGCGTAGCCCTCTGCTCCTTAAGACAGGCGAGGTTTTTCCTCGCTTATCTTTAAGGTGCAGAGGCATCTGAAATCGCTGCTACCTGTGTAGTCTCTGCGGCTGCCGACACATCCAGATAAACCTGGATTTTCACTTCCGCCACTGGGTTAAGGGGGTTGGTGGACAGGCTAGGCGCCACAGAGGCCTATTTGAAAATCGGGCCCATAATGTTTATTTGTTATTTTTTGCGCATTGGAGAATACACACAGAGAAAAACCTGTTCCCCAGTGAAGGAAGAGGGCATTTGCCACTAGCTCGCCCTTCTGATCTCCTGGAGGAGAAAATATGTATCTTCTGATTCAAGAGTGTCACAAAAAGACCTGTCTGGGCATGACCTACTCAACAACTATCTTGCTTACAACATCCTGTTCATAGGCCCTGCCCCTCCTCCCATATTAGGCTGGAAATCCACGCAGAATACTGGGGTCTGTGAGTGCACATTGATAGACAAGACCCTGTGCTGGCAGCCACTGCTGTCTTCATGCTCTGGATGTGGGGAAAATAGGAAGTGCATGAAGGAGAGGAGAGGAATGTAGGTCTGCAATTCTGTTTTCATCATCAACTGGCATCACATTCATTTTTGTGTATTAAAACGGGGTCATAGTTGACAAAAGTGTATGCAGCAGTGCTCTCGGTAGTTGTGAATGAAGATTCATGAGGCCCAGACTGGTTCTGACTAAGCAAGATATAAAAAGAAAAAGGTGGAAATAGCAGATCAAAACAAGCCACAAAACATTTTTAAACAAACTTGTACCATTTGGGTACTATATAACACTTTCCATCTATGGAAAACATATGTGTCAGTTTTCAGTGGTGAGGGTGAGTCTATTGTTTAAGTGCTAGTTGATATATACAGCACCTTATATGGACAGGCCATAGTACTGGATAACAGGTCACCTATGTGTAAATGTCTTATAGGTGCCTATTTTTAGCCTATTTTATAAAGACACATAGTTAGAGAAATGCATAATTGTACTTATATGCATAGTGGGTAATTGTACTTATATGCATGAGGTAATTTTATAGAGAGGCCTTTTACATGTGTATACTGGCACATACTTGCAACATATACTTTACAAATGACCTCCTATATATATATGGCACTTACCGCCTCCAGTTATATGTATGGCAGCAATTCTCAATAGCTATGCTGTACATATGGCCAAGCGATTGAATTTAGGATTGCTTTTTCATAGGTCTAAAATAAACTGTTTATCTATATGAACTGCAGCTGGCTATCACCACTGTCTGTATAGTTCGCTGTTCAGGTATCAACCTGGCACTTACCATATAGTCAGGGCCAGCCCAACTATTGGCAAACTAGACGTTCGCTTAGGGCGGAAATATCTGGGTGGCGTGGTAAACAGCAGGGCATTCTAAGCTAAACAATAGATTTTGACCATCAAGGGGGATGTAAGGCTTAAGGTCTGCTTAGGGGGGCCAACACCTTGAACTGTCTCCAGAGCTGGCCCGGCATATAGTGCCGCAGTGGTTAGAGAAATTTCACTGACATTATCTGGACAGTAGCACCAAAAACCCACTGAGAGGTGACTTATATGTTTAGCGATGACTGTTGTCATGGCGCAAGGCAGATAGTGCCTATAAAAATAGATGAAAACACACAGGGCAGTTTTAAAACCTGAAGGGATAATTGGAATAAAGGGATAATCAGCTCAGATCTGCTTTATATGTTTGCCTTATGATTGCATATATGTCTGCCTTATAACTGCACTCTGGCCTGTTTGAAACAGACACAGCAACATATGGTTGGCACAAACAGGTGGGCAACAAGAAAAGAGCACATGCAGCTTACTACTGTTATAAAGCCTAAAAAAGCTATACTTTGGACAGAAGTGTCCAAGGATATAAGCCTAGGTTCAAACAGGTCAAGCCAGGAATTCAACTAATGCTCTTGCCCTGAAGGTTTCAATTAGTGCCAGCAGATGGAAAAAACACAGGAGGAGGCAGAGGGCTATGATTGATTGCATAGTTAGGCAAACCTTGATCAGCAGATCCAGCTACATAACCATAGAAGGCCCTGGGAAAGAGTTTTGCATTTGCTGAAACTATTTAGAATTTGAAGCAGAGAGGTATATATAAGACAGCAATTTTAGAGGGTCTGGGGGCAGTTCTTTTCTCCCCTTGCAGAGAGAAGTCTGCCCCACTGTCCCTCAGACAGGCACTTGCTATCTGCATCTATAACCATTTGTTTGCTGTGCCAAATAAAAAAGTTTCTTTGTAGCTGAGCAACTTGCTGTCTGAACTGTTTATTGGTAATTGGGGAGACTTTGTAGGTGGACCCGGCCTACAAATCGGTGGCCCGTACGGGGACATCTAAACTGAGTTTAGACACTCATAAATTTTTCTAAATTGCCCAAGGATTCCTCTGACTGTATTTTTGTCAGAGAGGATACCTCCTGTTTGAAAGGAGAAACAGGGGATGAGAATACCCAGGTTCGATTGGTGGGTGAGTACCAAATTTACACATATGCATATGTATTTTATGTGCTTAATGTTTTGTTATGTAGCAAATTGTTAGAATGTCTTTGTATTTAGTTGTAATGTTAGGGAAAGAAAGTTTGAAAGTTTTGCCCAGACATTAGGTCTCTGTCTTTCCGGGATTGATTGATGTACGCTTGAGACTGTACGTATTATTATTAATACGAAGCGAATGTGTGTCTTTATCCACGTTTTCATACCCCCGCGAGGGGATTGGCTGGGTTTAGACAAAGCACAAGAGGTGTATGTGTGTATGAGTCCTGGATTCGTAATTTTCGCTCCTCTGTTAATTACGAGGTTTGGATTGCCACCTAAAAGCGAAATTACGCGCGCCTCTGTATATAAGGAGGTTCAATTTGCTATTGGTAAAAAGCGAAGTTAATTGCCCCTGTCCCTGAACAGTGAAAACACCAGGTCTACATAGACTATAGAGAAGGGACAGCTAGGGAAATGTTTAAAAGAAAATCTAAACAGGAAGAAAATAATGAGAAAGGAACTGAGCCCGGTCCTAGCCCCATAGATAGCCTTGTTAAACAGAACCCCCTATTGGAGGCTTCAATAAAAAATTGTTCTAAACAATGGGAAAAATGGACGAAGAAAACACCCTCTCTTGCCTGGCCAGCAGGGGGGTCGTTTGATCCGCTCATTTTGACCAAAATTAGGGATTATTTTATTTAACAAATGTGGCAAAACCCAATTGGAACATTTGCGACATATTTCCCTGTGGATGCAGGCTGGTCCAGAGCTTTCGCCATCTGCCCCTGTACCCCCACCTTCTTATTGGGCAGCCGAAAGTAAAGCTATGGCAGCCATAGGCTATTCTGATCCTGTTTTCCAGCCCAAGTCAGAACTGACTTCTCACCCAGCAGCCTCTATACCCCCAGAACAGGTCCTGCATAAACTCTTGGACACTGAGGGAGCTTGGGCAAAGATTGAGGGTCATGTTAACTTAAAAGCCACCCCTGCCCCAGATCCCAGTGCATATGCTGAGGCACAGGCAAGATTAGAAGAGTTGAAACAGCAATTAACAGCAGAACATGAAGATTTAGAAAGTCAGGCTCAAGCTTTAAAACTATCTGAGGTTAAAATTACTGAGAATCTTAAAAGATGGGAGTTAGACCTAGCAGATAGGGAAAAATGTCTTAAGCAGATTATAGAAGAGGAAGAACAGGAGAAGGTAGATGAGGTAGTAGATGATGAAGAGCAAAAAAGTGAACTTACACTGGTTTGTGGAGTTGTGCAAGGTGGTAAAACTCCCCGAGCTCCGCAACCATGTATCCTTACTTTTATTACAGAGCAGGAGGATGGAAATGGTTACTATGTTTACCGATGGTCCTCCAACATGTACGGTTGGACAAGAGCCAACCAGCCCCAGATGTTACAGTGGCCCCCTAATGGATCACTAGAAACTGTACACCTTAACACCGCCCGACTCTGCATTCGTGGAGGAGCGGGAGACCCTAACTGGGATTCTGTCTATATGGAGGCAGGTCTGAGGGTTTTGGAAAAGTATGAGAATCAGGACGCTAATAAACAGCTTCTGTTTCCAGTAATCTACACAAATGAAGGAAAATCTAAATATATCCCATGGAGTTTTACTGATATGACTAATATAGCCAGTAGTCTCCCTCCACTTAGTAGAGGGGGAGAGACATGGATTCAAAAATTTGAAAGAATTACGGCTGGATATCATTTGGCTTTGGGAGATATCAAAGCTTTATTGGCCAAAATTCTGGGAAATAGTGCGGCAAATCAAGTGTTCGCCAATGCCGATTTAGGCCAGGTGAAGGTCACAGTTAACACTTATGATGGTTCTTCCTTCAACGAGTTTCGTCCTCGTATTTGGGACTCCCTCAGGGAAATGTACCCTACTCAGCGCAGTTTGGCTCCTCTCACTACTATGAGATTCCAAATAGGTGAGGATATCAGTGCATACCTCGTACGATTTCAAGATTTATGGGAAGCACAAATGGGGGTACCATACGATGATGTTTGTATGAGACCTGTATTTTTCCAGACTTTGTGTAATACATTACCCCCATCCGTAACTGCAAAATTAAAGTCTATAGTAGCCTTGGAGTCTGAGCCATGGCCTAAACAACAGGCCCATATTTTGCATTATATTCGATCTTTAGAGGAGGACACTTTGAAACCTGAGAAGGATTTGAAACAGACCCAAGCACGCTTGTTACACCTTCAACTTAAAGGGTTACAAGAAAGTAAAGATCTCCAATCCACCACCAAATTACATCTTGATAAATCTAATAATGAACTTATTAGACAGCTAAAACAGAAAATTAGGGAACAGCAGGAGAAAATTGATGACATGGAATATCTGGATCCTTATGAGGATGATGTTCCAGATCCCCGTGATGAGGTATGGGATAGAGATAAGGAGCGCATTTACTATAACGGAGCCCAACGACCCCGTTATCCTCAGCCACAGCGTCGAGGTCCCTCTTACCATCAAAATAACCGTACTCCTGCCCCACAGTGTTGGAACTGTGGTGGTTACGGTCATTTTCAGCGCTCATGCCATGCTCAGCGCAGAAATGAGAATTTTGACAGGAGGTGTTTTCCCTTGTGGACACCTCCCCGGGATTCTGGACCCCCACCCCAACAATGACTGGGAATCTATATCTTACAGGCAAGGCTCACATATCAGGAACCTCTGATCACAGTATATCTTAATGATGAGCCCACAGAAATGTTACTTGATACAGGAGCCACTTCCTCTGTATTAACTACTTTACCACAGAGATGCCAGCTTAGTAGAAAGAAAATGACTACCACTGGTTTTGATGGTAGACCCCTTACATCTTACCTAACTACACCCATTTGTTTAAGAATAGGAGATCAGCAGATTTCTCATTCTTTTCTGTTTGCCCCATATTGCCCAGTAAATTTGATGGGTAGGGACTTATTGGTGAAATTACAGGTTGAATTCACCTATGGTCTGCCGGGAGAAAAAGGTCCTGAGCGGTCACTGCTCCTCAGCCCTTATGGCCGAGTTAAATCACATCTGCCTGTAACCATTCATATTAAGCCTGGCTGTAAACTACCAAAGATTCCGCAGTATCCTCTCCAACCGGAGGCCCTGCAGGGATCTCGCCAGGAGATTCAGGAACTGTTACAGCACGGAATCATTGAACTCAGTAACTCCCCATATAACACCCCACTATTCCCTGTGAAAAAGCCTAATGGGAAGTGGAGAATAGTTCATGACTTACGTGCACTTAACAGTGTTATTGAACCACAGTTTCCAGTAGTCTCAAACCCTGCCACATTGCTGACAACAGCTACTCTGTACAAGTATCATACTGTTCTGGACCTTTCCCATGCCTTTTTTGGGATAGAAGTCGAACCCACATCCAGGCAGTTTCTGGCATTTATTTTGAGGGTCAGCATTATCAGTGGACCAGGTTACCCCAAGGATACGTGGAAAGTCCCTCCATATTCTCTCAAGCACTAGTTGCTGATTTGCAATCATTCAGGGCAGAGTTGCCCAGCAATGTGTCTTTGTTACAGTATGTAGATGACTTACTGCTTTCCACAGCTGAGGCTGCAGCAAACCTGGCCCTCACAGATAAACTTGTTTGTTATCTTTTGGAAAGTGGTTACCAGATTAATATGGCCAAGGCACAGATCTGCCAAACTGAAGTCACTTTTCTAGGGTTCCTAGTAGGAGATGGAATGCTGTCTCTGACAGAGAAAACTAAACAACACTGCTTGCAATTACAGATGCCTACCACTGTAAAGCAATTGCGATCTCTGCTCGGCATGATAAACTTCTGTCGTAATTGGATCCCAGGTCACAGTCAACGCACACATTCCTTTCGCAAATATTTAAAAGGGGGGGCTAAGGGGTCGACTGTTATCAGCCTGTCAGCTCCTGACCAGATTTTGCTTCAATCTCTTTTGACTGATGTATCACACACACCAAGTCTCTGTCTCCCTGACTATTCAAAGGAGATGTTTCTCATTAGCTTTCACGGACATCACACGTGGGCAGCTGTGATCTATCAGGATGATGGTAAAATTGTGTCCTACTTGTCAGGGTCTTTTTCTGTTACAGAAATAGTTCTGCCTGATGTTGAGAGAGGGTTAGTAGCCACCAGTGAGGCAGTCAGGAAGACCTATAACACCTTTCATCCCTTGCGACTCACTGTGTATTGCTCCGGTGATGTAGAGGCATTGTTATGCAGTAATACTCTCCACTTTACCCCACATCGGGTGAACCAGCTTTGTGCTGCCCTGCTACGGAGTCATATACTCATTAAGCCATTCCCTGCAAGTCACCCTTTTGGTTACCTACAAAATTTAGTTTCTGTCATTGTTGGAGAAGAAGGAGATAAGATCCCCATTTTTTCTTTCGCAGATAATATTCTGTCTCTTCATGAAATGCCTGTCAATTCTGAAGTCTGGTTCACTGACGGTTCTGAGACATCACTATGTTCTGGTTTCAGTGCAGTACAGATATCTCCTTCTGGTGATATTCTAGATGTCCTGCAATATCAGTTGCCAAGTACTTACAGTGCTCAAGGTGCTGAACTCTGTGCAATTTTGGCAGTCTTACTGCATCAGGAGAAACAGAACATTATTATATTTACTGACTCCCATTATGCAGCACAAGTGCTGACAGTGCTTCATCAGAAATGGTCACAAAGAGGTTTTATCACCTCTTCAGCCAGCTCAATCTCACATCTTGATGAGATACATCAAATTTATGAGTGTCTAGAGAAACGCAGAATCAACAATCTGTTTCTGTGCTGTGAATGGGTTCCTGGACATACACAGGGAGACTCTTTCCGCCAGATGGGCAATGCCCTGGCAGATCAGTTAGCCAAAGAAGTAACTAGTAATGCTTCCCTAACCTTACCCGTCACCAGATCACAGATCTATTTAGTACCTGACCTTGCTGATTATCAGAAAGATGCTGTTTCTCATGAGATAGGAAACTGGGAGAGACTAGGTTGTTCCCAAATTAAGAAAATGTGGGTACATCCATCAGGAAAACTCTGTATCTGTTATGTAGCACTGAAATGCCTCACAGAACTCATTCATGATATCTATCATTCTAGTACTGCAAATGTTTACAGCATGCTTGAGGACATTTTTTGGTGTCCACACATGAGAAATCGCATTCAGGAACTAGTAGCTAAATGTCCTTTGTGTATTCTGAACTCTCAGCCAGGGGGAAAGGCCATAGCCAAAGGTCACCTCCCAGTTCTAAGTGGTCCTTTTGAGTATTGGTATGTAGATTTCACTGACATGATTCACAGATGTGCTCAGAAGCGGTACCTTTTAGTGTGGGTTTGCCCTTGGTCTAAATGGATTGAGGCTTTCCCCTGCAATAGAGAGACTGCTGAAGAAGTAGTAGAGGTTTTGCTAACACAAATAATTCCCCGATTTGGCATTCCTAAAGTTATATATTCTGACAATGGCTCTCACTTTCGTAATACTCTTGTGACTGCACTCACCCAGCATCTCCCTGTCCAGTGGAAGTATGTTTCTGTGTATAAACCTACTTCCAATGGTCTTGTTGAACGATGTAATGGCATTTTGAAAACTCAACTCAGAAAGATTTGCGCTTCTGGTCATATGACCTGGCTACAAGCATTACCAATGTGCTTATTTCAGCTACGTAATAGCCCGATCAAGCGATTACATCTGACACCTCATGAAATGGCCACTGGCCGGCGTATGCGCGCGACTAATTTATCACAGTCCCAGGTTCCGATTCATGATAGTCTCTCTGCTTACCTTGCAGGACTCCGGATTGCGCTCCAAGAAATTGCTGACCGAGTAGCAGTCACACAGTCTGTGTCCAGTCCATCCTTATTACCTTGCTTCCCTGTAAGGTCCACTGTCTATAAAAGAAATTGTATTCGTGCATCCTGGGACTGCCCAACTTTTTCAGGACCCCACGTTGTCACTGCTGCTTCCCCTTTTGCTGCCAGACTGAATGATACTGATACTTGGGTGCATGTCAGCCATCTAAAAGCGTCTCCAGCTGTCTCATCTGATTAATCAGTTTTATTTCCCTACAGAACTCACGGTGTTCTCACCACAGTGCTATGTTATTAGTACCAAAGATGATCGCTGTCAAGCCTACTCCGTGGGCGTCCTTGTGCTTTTTTCTGGGAATCTCTGTCATAATCGTGCTCCTTATTGAGTGTTTACATCCAGATGGACAGCTAGCTTTGTTTCTTCAAAGATGGAACCAGACTAACCAGACGATATCTCGAGCACCCGGGCTTTACCTGAAGGCTCTCTGAACTTGTGGAAGCAATCAGTATTACACATTGTTTCCCTGATGAACATTGCAGACTGCATTATTTGTACCCCTTTGCCGAAGGGTGTATCATATGCTCCAGTACATGTTTCAAAGGTTCCCTTAAATGAGTATGCAGGACAGCTTGCTTGTGTAGATAATAATAATTTTTCTGCCAGTTGTTATGAGACTTTTAATTGTTCCCAGACGTGGCATGCAATGAATATGATACATGACCCTTTGCGTGTATATGTTGACCCGAATATGATATTCAATTTATGTTTAATAACAAATGTATCCATTGCTTTTTCAGATAAGTGTAACTTGTCGTATAATGTGCTTAGTGGATCCTTTCATTTTGCTAGTAATTCTGTCATGATAAAGTGGTATAATCAATCCGGTAATATGGACCCCTCCAGTATGCAATATGATTGGAAAAATATTACAAGAAACCGGTAGTGTTTACTGGATCTGACTTCCGCTGGTATGTGGGGGTTGGCCCCATTTACCACGATGGTTCAGCCGTGCTGTCAACGGGTTCTCAGAATGAATCTCCATATACTTCATGCTATCTCCCAATGTCCAGTTTTAGGAGGGATCTTACCTCAGCTACTACGGGAAAATCTTTTGTTAAGTGGTTTGATGGGCATCATATGAGTCGCATATGGACACCTTCTACAAACCTCTTTGCTGTAATGGGTCATTATTGGTTGTGTGGGGAAACTCTGTATCAAGTAATTAACCTCTCCCTATTACCCTGTGCTTTGGTTAAAGTTTCTTCTTTTTCTGTCTTGATACCTCTTAATGTTACCCATCATTCTGCTTCTCGCTCCACCCGGCATAGATTAAAACGTAGCTCCTCAGCTTATGCTAGCCCCTGGGATTCATCTATAGCCGAGGATGATGCCATTCAGGCTTCATTTGAGTATATCAATTCCACTTATCCCATGACTAAAACTCGTTTGGATGCCCTTAGTGCAACGGCCTGGATTCCCTTTGCCACCCCCGCCCTAACTGCTGAGCTTGGTATGGCTGTACGCCGTTTGCAATGTTTGTTGCATATTCAAATGAAAGCTGTTACTGAATCCATATCACGCCTAGCCGAGTCCCTTGAACAAAATACACAAATGACTCTGCAGAATAGGCAAGCTTTGGATTTACTTTTGGCCGCTGAAGGCGGAACATGCACTTTCATTAATGCTACAAACTGTTGTACGGTCATCGCTAACCATATCATTTTTGTTCTTGATGCTATGAATAAGATAAAGCATCTCTCTGAGTTGCATATTGATGATTTTAAAGGGGGGCTTCAACTTAATAATATTTGGGGTAGTATTGCTTCATGGTTTGCTAGTTTAGGTGTAGGACTTAAAGCCTTCTTTATTACGCTTTTAAGTATAGCTTGTTTTGCAATCATTGCCTGTTGTGCCTTGTCCATTTTACTTGCCTGTTGTAAACGAATGATGCTGCAAAGCACTAAAACCATGTACATTGTATCTATGGAACAGTACCAGCGGTTGCCTCTCAATGATCCCTCTCTGTCTCAAATGGTTGTTATCCATGCCCCTTAGTGGGATTACTTTCGCTTCCCTCCACACAGAAAAAAAAGAAGGAAAAGAAAAAGTGGGGAATGAAGGGATAATTGGAATAAAGGGATAATCAGCTCAGATCTGCTTTATATGTTTGCCTTATGATTGCATATATGTCTGCCTTATAACTGCACTCTGGCCTGTTTGAAACAGACACAGCAACATATGGTTGGCACAAACAGGTGGGCAACAGGAAAAGAGCACATGCAGCTTACTACTGTTATAAAGCCTAAAAAAGCTATACTTTGGACAGAAGTGTCCAAGGATATAAGCCTAGGTTCAAACAGGTCAAGCCAGGAATTCAACTAATGCTCTTGCCCTGAAGGTTTCAATTGGTGCCAGCAGATGGAAAAAACACAGGAGGAAGCAGAGGGCTATGATTGATTGCATAGTTAGGCAAACCTTGATCAGCAGATCCAGCTACATAACCATAGAAGGCCCTGGGAAAGAGTTTTGCATTTGCTGAAACTATTTAGAATTTGAAGCAGAGAGGTATATATAAGACAGCAATTTTAGAGGGTCTGGGGGCAGTTCTTTTCTCCCCTTGCAGAGAGAAGTCTGCCCCACTGTCCCTCAGACAGGCACTTGCTATCTGCATCTATAACCATTTGTTTGCTGTGCCAAATAAAAAAGTTTCTTTGTAGCTGAGCAACTTGCTGTCTGAACTGTTTATTGGTAATTGGGGAGAATTTGTAGGTGGACCCGGCCTACAAACCGGCAGTGCAAAGCACATGGCTAGGGGTTGCTATGAGCAACCAAGCAAAACAAGAGCACCGGCTGTAGGTAAATGCCCAGGAATAGCATTATGTCATAGCTCATCAGAGAAGCAGAAACAGCTGCAGGGGTTTGAGCTAACAAGAGACTCAAAGAATGACGCACATAAAATAAGGTCAGTCTTGAGCAAAGCAGAAGCACGCAGAGAGAGGAGCAGAGATACCGACAGAGACGCAAGCAGGGAGTCAGACTCAGTCTCAGATACAGAGAGAGAAAGAGACACTGAGAGGACTCACGGGAAAGGAAAGAGCAGAGCTCATGAGAGCCAGAAGTCATACCTGAAAGCTTCTGACGTGGAGTCCATCTGCACCTCAGAGGAGTTTGCCCAGGAGGAATTCTCAGAGGTTAGTGCTGGAAAGTTGGGCTGCACTAAGCCAAAGTCCGGTTGGGGACAGAGAGAGATTCCAAGCTGCAAACCACGAGGAGCTGGGAGAGGGAATAACCACGGGAGCAGGTACCTGGGGAGCAAAAGCTCTTATCCAAGAGAGATTTCCCACCTAAGAGAAAGACGTCCTGTGAGGGGAAGTGAAAGGGAGAAAAGTTTCAACTTCCCGGTTGCAAAACAGACAGGCAGAGCTCAGCCTGAAGAAAGGCATAGTACCTGGAATAGAGGGGCACTGAATTTTACTCCCAATGGTCCTGAAGTGTATGGCCCTCTAAGGGGAGAATCCATAGTGCATGGTAACCAGCCTTTCTGCAGTGATAGAGGGGAGAGAAGCTCTGGCCAAGAAGAGAGGAGACTAATAAACACTGATACACATTACAGCCCTGCAAAATATAATAGCCAAGAAGTACACGAGGACATGGAATGTGACTTCTGTGAAGAGAGCTCAGATATTTGCAAAATGGACTGTACATTGGTGTTTTCCGATAGTGTGACCTCTTTTTGTTAAAGCCTGAGAAAAGCCTGCCTAAGAGAAATCTGTGGAGGAACACAGATTTCACCATTCAGCTTTTGTGATTGAAAAAGCCTGTTTTTCCCTTTTTGTTTGATTAACGCTGACAAGAAGCATTTTGGTTGTAATTTGTAGTCCCCACTTGTGTTATGCCAGTATTATGGTTTAATTTCTTTTGACCCTTGTTGCAAGTATTCTCCCGGGAAGGGAAAATAAATACCTCTTTAAGCATAGCTACTCGACCACAACTACCTTCTTATTTGATTAGCTATTGGGACTCCAAATTCCAGAGGGCACTACTAAGTCCTTGCTATATAAGAGGAGCCTCACTGAAGCCCCAGGCCTTCCGCCTCAGGGGTAAGTAGGTGAGTGACAAGTGGCGACGTTGTTGAATTTTTGCGCAAGATTCAAAAGGACAAGCACAAAGGACTACAGTCTGCTGGAAGGAAAACTGTCATCCAAAAGGAGAGAACCGTCAGGAAGAATTCTGCTGCCAGATGTTGGACCCAGAGAAAACTTTCTCACATGCTGACCCCTGCATGAAGGCTCAGGTAAAAAGTACCTAGTCAGACGTGGGGAGGATAAAGTGAGAAAGGGGGCGCTGGTGGGCAGAGAAAGGGCGGTGGGAAAAAAAAAAAAGTTGCGGTATCGCACTTGGTTTTTGTTTTTGTTTCTCTCTGTAGGTACATCAAGGCGAAGGATGGAGCCCCAGGATGTAGCCCAATGGATGAAGGCGCAGTGGGATAAGCAAGTGGAACTTATCCATTACCTTCAGCAGCAGACCACAAGGGCCATACAGGAGCAGCAGCGGCCCTTGATAGAGACCATGGACGCGCTTTTAAAGAAGCCACTAGACGTTACTGTGGACATCCCCATGGCACTCCAAGCCGCAGGTCTGATGTCGTATGGTGCCTTTTCATTAGGACAGTTACAACTGCAGGACAATTTGGACGATTACCTGGATGCTTTTGAAAGGATAGCTACCACCCTGAAATGGCCGGAGGAGCAATGGGCCACCCGGTTTGCCCTGTCGCTCACAGGCGAGGCCCTTTCAGCGTATAAGGCTATGCCAGCAGAATTAGCTTCCAATTATATTGAAGTGAAGAAAGCGGTAAAAGATAGATTGGGGCTCACCCCACTTCACTATCAAAGAATGTTTAGAGAGGCAGTAATTAGGCCTCAAGAGACCCCCAAGGCCCTAGCACAGCGGTTAAAAAGTGTAGCCAAAAAATGGTTGCTAGCCGAGGGAGGTACCTTGGAAACAGTCATTGACAAAATTGTGCTAGAACAATTTATGGAGGCTGTTCCCAGAGGTCTTAAAACATTTCTGAAGCTCCAGCACTGCCAAACCTCGGAGGAGGCAGCCACTCTTGCGGAGCGGTATTTCGCTGCCGAGAGGACTGACACCTCAGGCCAAGGTATCTGGTTGGCAGCTGGTAAGAGAAAAAGTGGCAGAAAAGAAAAATATGTGCCTGATAAGATGTATAAACCTGAAATGTTGAATGTCAATGTCTCTGATGGTAATGTCTATTCTGTACCCAAAGGAAAATGTTTTAGGTGTGGAAAAACTGGACATTATCAGAGATCCTGCACAGAACGAACAGTCCTGGTGACAGGGACAGAGGAAGCAGAACAGGATGAATTCCGTATACAGGTCCAAATAGAAGGTATTTACACACTGGCTCTACTTGACTCGGGGGCTGACCAGAGCATGATTTTAAAGAGGCTCTGGGAAGCCATTGAGGGGCACCGCCAGTCGCCCCCGAGTCAAGAAGAAGGCCAAGTCCGGGTCAAGTGTGTGCATGGCGCATTTGTCCCTTATCCCCTACACAATGTTTTAGTACAAGGGTTGGGCACCATCAGAGAGATGAGGGTGGCCGTAGTTCCCAAACTACTAGAGGATGTTATACTGGGGAAGGATTGGCCTCCCTTTCATAATGAATTGGGAAAGGATTGGGGTATTAAATTAGGTTTAGTATCTACTCGCTCTCAAGCGGGACCCTCTGGGAAGGGAGAGGAGTCAGTGGAAAATACTGAGGAACCCGAAAGGGAGGAAAATGCCCAAAGGGAGGACCCAGATGAGGAAGGGCTAGCTTCCCTCCCTAACCATGATGACTTAGTACATCCCCCTGATAAAGTAGGGAAGAAAGATAAACCCAGGAAGCGTAGGGAGAGATACTCTAGGACCCGGGGGAGGGCCGAGCTAGAAGGTGCTGTAGGGTTGCCCTGGGTACCGGCAGAGGTAGTAAGAAAATTTCCTTCATTCCCCATGGAGCAGAGAGCTGACCCAGCGCTTAAAAGGGCATTTGAGTGGGCGGAGGAAATTAGACAAACCCTACCAAGATTTTTCCTGGAGAATGATCTCCTATACCGAGAGTGTGTAAACCCCCATAACAATGCCATACGAAAACAGCTAGTTGTACCCGTGACCTTTAAAGCTAGCGTATTAAGATTAGCCCATGACCACCCAGTGGGGTGTCACAAGGGGTGTCCAGGGGATCCAGTGGGGTGTCACAAGGGGATCCAGGGGATGCTGGACCTAATCTTAGCTAGATTTTATTGGCCCGGGGTGTTCAAGGAGACACGACAATATTGTGAGGCATGCCCTAGCTGTCAAAGAGTGACAGTTATAAAGCCTAAGGCAGTACCCATGGTGCCGACTTCCACCATAGTGGCTCCTATAAGCCGAATGGGCGTGGATATAATAGGACCTATGGTGAAGACACCAAGGGGTTTCAAGTATATCTTGGTCATAGTTGACCATGCCACGCGGTTTCCTTGGGCCATTCCCTTGAGAAACACATCCGCCAAATTAATAGCCTTAGAGTTAATCAAACCTTTCTGTGAGGTAGGTTTTCCCAGGGAAGTCCTGACTGATCAGGGGAGTAACTTCCTGTCAAAACATCTGACTATGGTCTGGGAAGCCTTCGGCATCCGCCATATAAAGACATCAGCATACCATCCACAGTCTAACGGGCTCGTGGAGCGTATGAATCAATCTATTAAACAACTCCTACGCAGAGGTTTGAAGGCGGGGGAAATGAATGAATGGGATACATTGCTCCCATTCATGCTATACGCATGCAGGGAGCGCATACAGGCGTCCCTGGGGGCATCTCCATACGAGTTGCTGTTCGGCCGCGCTCCAAGAGGCATCTTGGACATCCTGCAAGAGCAATGGGTAGAGCTGAACATGCAAGAGGTCGGGGTACCCCAATGCCTTAAGGAGTTAAGACAATGCCTAGAGAGGACATCCAGGGCCTCTAGAGAGCATTTACAGACCAGTAAAAATAAGCAAAAATGGTATTATGACAGGGGCTCCAGACCAAGGCAGTTAAGTATAGGCGACAAGGTGCTTATCCAAGTAGCCGACCCCAGACCGAAATTCGAGTCCAGGTGGAAGGGCCCGGGTACAGTGATAGGGAAGGTGGGCCCAGTATCCTACCGGGTGGAAAATGAGAAGGGCCGCCAACAGACATATCACGTAAGTGTACTCAAGCTGTGGAAGGACAGGTCTGCCACGGCCAGCTTAGTTACTGTTATATACCGAGATAGGTCCCAGACAGTATTGCCCCGAGAGAGGTCCCAAAAGGAGATTCCGGGCTGTCAGGTAAAATCTGCAGCCCGTAATATTTTAAGGGGGTGGATCTGTCATGGCGCAAGGCAGATAGTGCCTATAAAAATAGATGAAAACACACAGGGCAGTTTTAAAACCGGCAGTGCAAAGCACATGGCTAGGGGTTGCTATGAGCAACCAAGCAAAACAAGAGCACCGGCTGTAGGTAAACGCCCAGGAATAGCATTACGTCATAGCTCATCAGAGAAGCAGAAACAGCTGCAGGAGTTTGAGCTAACAAGAGACTCAAAGAATGACGCACATAAAATAAGGTCAGTCTTGAGCAAAGCAGAAGCACACAGAGAGAGGAGCAGAGATACCGACAGAGACGCAAGTAGGGAGTCAGACGCAGTCTCAGATACAGAGAGAGAAAGAGACACTGAGTGGACTCACGGGAAAGGAAAGAGCAGAGCTCATGAGAGCCAGGAGTCATACCTGAAAGCTTCTGACGTGGAGTCCATCTGCACCTCAGAGGAGTTTGCCCAGGAGGAATTCTCAGAGGTTAGTGCTGGAAAGTTGGGCTGCACTAAGCCAAAGTCCGGTTGGGGACAGAGAGAGATTCCAAGCTGCAAACCACGAGGAGCTGGGAGAGGGAATAACCACGGGAGCAGGTACCTGGGGAGCAAAAGCTCTTATCCAAGAGAGATTTCCCACCTAAGAGAAAGACGTCCTGTGAGGGGAAGTGAAAGGGAGAAAAGTTTCAACTTCCCGGTTGCAAAACAGACAGGCAGAGCTCAGCCTGAAGAAAGGCATAGTACCTGGAATAGAGGGGCACTGAATTTTACTCCCAATGGTCCTGAAGTGTATGGCCCTCTAAGGGGAGAATCCATAGTGCATGGTAACCAGCCTTTCTGCAGTGATAGAGGGGAGAGAAGCTCTGGCCAAGAAGAGAGGAGACTAATAAACACTGATACACATTACAGCCCTGCAAAATATAATAGCCAAGAAGTACACGAGGACATGGAATGTGACTTCTGTGAAGAGAGCTCAGATATTTGCAAAATGGACTGTACATTGGTGTTTTCTGATAGTGTGACCTCTTTTTGTTAAAGCCTGAGAAAAGCCTGTCTAAGAGAAATCTGTGGAGGAACACAGATTTCACCATTCAGCTTTTGTGATTGAAAAAGCCTGTTTTTCCTTTTTTGTTTGATTAACGCTGACAAGAAGCATTTTGGTTGTAATTTGTAGTCCCCACTTGTGTTATGCCAGTATTATGGTTTAATTTCTTTTGACCCTTGTTGCAAGAATTCTCCCGGGAAGGGAAAATAAATACCTCTTTAAGCATAGCTACTCGACCACAACTACCTTCTTATTTGATTAGCTATTGGGACTCCAAATCCCAGAGGGCACTACTAAGTCCTTGCTATATAAGAGGAGCCTCACTGAAGCCCCAGGCCTTCCGCCTCAGGGGTAAGTAGGTGAGTGACACTGTTAAGAGAGTAATTTTATAAGTCATACCTAAATTAAAGTGCATTATTATGTGCGTATTTCATGCCTTTTTATAAAGTCAGTTACAAGCGTACATTATAAAATGGGGCATAAGTAGAGACGAGGACAGTATCTGAATTCAAAAAAGCATGGAACAAACACAGAGGATCTCTAAAGGCAAAAAGGGGACTGTTGCAGTTCATAAGGAAGGGCAGACTAGATAGGCCATGTGGCCTTTTTTTGCCATCATGTTTCTATGAAAATGAACGTTAATTTAAGGCCAAGCACTTATGCCAGCCCTATGCTGGAGAAAATGCTCACGTTGAGCAAGTTTTAGTATTTTATGATTTACATGCATAACTGTACATGCCCACAGTGAAAGTATGTATGACTGGACCGACAGATGTATTTTCAGAATAGCGACTATGTCAAATATACATGCAAATACCCATTTATGCATGTATATGACTAAACTACTTTAGGGTATGTGTACTAATCGGCGTTAGTGGAATTCAATGGGGCTGCGGCTCCGATATCACATGAAAGCCACTACCGTCAATTAATAAACATACCCCTTAGAGTTATGTGCATAGTCCATGCATAAATCGAAACGTTTTACAAAACCACTTCCCACATGTATAAGTCTTTTCGAATATTGATCTGATAACTGCTAAAGTAGTCCTTTTTTTATGAATTAAATAAATATATTAAATACAATTATTTTATTTATTTTTATTTTGCTCACGTCTTTCCAATAGCAGTTCAAGGCAAGCCACATTCAAGTACTGTAGGGATTTCTCTGTCCCTGCAGGGCTTACAATATAAATTTGTATCTGGGGCAATGGAGGGTTAAATGACTAAGAGAAAGTTGTTTGTAATTTTCTACCAAGGGAAGACTAGAAAATAATTTGGTTTCAGGAAAACTGTCATCTGGCAAGCACATATGGAAAGTCCTCAGTGTCACCCTCCTGGCCGCATGCCAAACGTGGAACCAGAGAGCTCACATATGCATCAAAGCAGGATGCCAAATTGTTAGATGTTTCTTCAATTTAAATTGAAAAGTATAGTTCACTGTCTGTGCTCTATCTTATTCCTTTGCTCTGAAAAAAGCTCCCATGTTAAATAAAAGGAACAAGCTGAGAGAACTGGCAATTGCTCTAAGAAGGATGATATCAATAGAACTTCAATATTGGGTCAGATCAAAGGTCTATCAAACCCAGTATCCTGCTTCCAACAGTGGCCAATCTAGGTCACAAGAACTTGGCAGGTTCCCAAAAAATAACTAGATTCTATGCTGATTACCACCAGGGATCTATTTTTTGAAGGTGTGAATGAACAGATAGATAAAGGTGAACTGGTTGATATCGTGTATCTGGAATTCCAGAAAGCCTTTGACAAGGTCTGCCATGAGAGACTCTTGGGAAAATGAAAATGTCATGTGATAGGAGGCAGTGTACTATTTATTTATTTAGCTATATTCATATACCGCCTTTCACTGGGTCAAGGCGGTTTACAGGTAACAAATTTGAAAAAACATTATAACGATGTCTTAAACTATATACATCATGCAATCAATAGGTCTTGAGTTCATAACTATATACAATTATAAATATTTACAGTGACAGTAATAATAATCTGGCTCTCTTCATTCTGTGTGTGTGGGGGGGGGGGGGAGGTGTTGTGTGATAATGTTGAAATGTCTTTGAATAGATGTGTTTTCAAATGTTTTCTGAAGGATTTGAGGTCTGTAATGTTCCTTATCTTATCCGGTGGAGTGTTCCATATAGAGGGTGCGTACAACTGGAAGGCTTGTTTACAGGCTTGCTGGTTGGATTTGATTCTGGTGTGGGGGATGGTGAGAGTGTTCATCATGGAGGTCTGTCTGTGTGGTAGGGAGGTCTGGAGTAGTGTGTGGAGGTGTGTAGGGGGGGTCAGAGTGGATCATTTTGTGGGTAAGCGTGATAATTTTGAATTTTATTTGGCTCTGTAGAGGAAACTAGTGGAGCTGCTTGAGTATAGGTTTAATGTGGTCATGTTTTGCTGCTGCTCGTAGGGTCTTTGCTGTTGAGTGGAGAGCTGTTTGCAGGGGCTGGAGCATAGATTTTGATAGGCTTTGGTAGATAACATTATAATAATCGAGGCGTGGTATGATGAAGGCTTGTAATACAGTACAAAAGTCCATTGGTTCAAGGAGTGATCGGAGACGTTGAAGTGTCTTTGCTTTATACTATATTGTCTGAGTGGTTTTGTTGATGTGGGCTTTGACTGTGAAGTGCTGATTGAGGGTAATTCCAGGTTATCTGACTTTGCTTCAGGTTTTAATTGTGTTGTTCAGTGATACTGAGGGAGGTGGGATGAAGATGGTTTCTTTCGTTATATAGAGTGCCTCCATTTTGTTGTAGTTGATTTGAAGGCTGTTGTCTTTCAGCCAGTTGGCTACATTGGTGAAACATTCTTGGTGGGCAGATAGTGAGGGATGTTTTGTTTTAATTGGTCCATAGATCATGATATTGTCGGCGTAGATGTGCACATTGAGGTTGTGTGATCTTATAATTGGGCAGATCCACTATTGTGGATTAGGAACTGGTTAAAAGATAGAATACAGAGAATAAGGCCAAATGGACAATTTTCTCAATGGAGTAAGGTAAATAGTGGAGTACTCCAAGGATCTGTGCTGGGCCTGCTGATTTTTGACATATTCATAAATAACCTGGAAATAGGAATAACAAGTGAGGTGATCAGATTTGCAGATGACCAAAAAATTATTCAAAGTTGTTAAAACACAAGAGGATTGTGAAAAATTGCAAGAGGACTTTGATAAATTGGGAGATGGAAGACTGATCGCATCGAGATTGACCTGAAGCAGGGTTGTTAAGTTTTGAACCCGAAACGTGACATGTTGTTGGTTTCTCTGGTATTCTGAGCAGCCTGAAACAATTCGTTAACCAGCTAAGTACAATGATAAGCTGTTTTAAAAAATTACTTAATTAAAACGGAGAAGCCACGGTGGTGAATTGATTTGTTCCTTTCACTGGGCTGGCAGCTGCAACAAAAATAAGAGTTATACATGGAGAATCGTTCTTTTATTAGATCGGAATTTTCTTGGGTGATTTGTTCATTTGATTCTGGTCGAGGGTTTCCTTGTTTTTTTGAAATTGGGAGACTGGGCATCCAAATGGCAACTGAAATTTAATGTGGACAAGTGCAAAGTTATGCACGTAGGGAAGAACAACCCAAACTATGGTTTCATGATGGAAGGTTCCACATTAGGAATCACCACCCAGGAAAAAGATCTAGGTGTGATCTTGGATAATACATTGAAACCTTCAGTCCAGTGTGTAGCGGTAGCCAAGAAAGCACATAGAATGCTAGGAATCATAAGATATGAAGAAGTCTATAAATTAATGAATGGAGTAGAACGGGTAAACATAGATAGGTTGTTTACTCAATCAAAACGTAGAAAGATTAGAGGACATGCAATGAAGCTACAATGTAACCCATTGAAGACTAATAAGAGAAGATATATTTTCACAACATGTAATTAAACTATAGAATTTGTTACCGAAGGATGTAGTAAAAGCTGTTAGTTTAGCTGGGTTTAAAAAAGGTTTGGACAAATTCCTGGCGAGAAGGTCCATAAACCACAAAGAGGACTTAGGAAATCCACTGCTTACCCTGAGACAAGCATTGTGCAAATCTATGAACCTCTTTGAGAACCTGAAAAGGTATTTGTGACCTGGATAGGTCACTGTTGGAAACAGGATATTGAGTTGAATGGACCTTGGTCTGACCCAGCATGGCATTTCTTATGTTCTTATAAGGAAAGGAATGGAAAATAAAACAAAGGCTATTATAATGCCTCTATATCGCTCTTTGGTGCACTCACTCCCTGAATATTGTGTGGAATTCTGGTCGCCGTATCTTAACAAGGATCTAGCAGAATTAAAAAGTTACAGAGAAGAGCCACCAAAATGATAAAGGGGATGGAAGGAACCCCTGTGAGGAAAGACTTCAAAGATTAGGGCTCTTCAACTTGGAAAAAAGACAGCTGAGGGTATCTATAATGGAGTTCTATAAAATTATGAATGGAGTGGAATAGGTAAATGTAGATCTGTTGTTTACTCCTTCAAAAAGTAGAAAGACAAGGGGACATGTAATGAAGCTGAAATGTAGCATATGTAAGACTAATAAGAGAAAATATTTTTTCACAATGCATAATCAAACTCTGCAATTCATTACTGGAGATGTAGTAAAAGCTGTTAGTGTAGCTGGGTTTAAAAGAGGTCTAGACGAGTTCCTGGAGGAAAAGTCTATAAACCATTATTAACGAGGACTGGAGAAATCCACTGCTTACCCCTGGGATAAGCAACATGAAACCTGTCTACTTTTTGAGAACCTGACAGGTACTCGTGATCTGGATTGGCCGATGTTGAAAACACTTTTTTATTATTTTTGAGAAACGGTATCCAAACTGCATACAATGTTCAACTGCTAACTGCTCATTGAGTCCTGGAGATTGCACAAGTACTTTAGCTTTGCATAAGTGGCATTCTCTTCCTTTTGAAAATTTTTCAATGTTAGTCTTCACGATATTTATTTATAATGTTTGTTCTTGGACTACTAAGATCATTCTTTCAGTTTTCAATCATTGTCATAATAGGTTTTTTTTGACATTTTCAATCAATGTCTTTTATGCATTAGCCATGCAGTGGTTTATTATTATAATCATTATTATTATTTTCATTTAACTTATTGGGTCATGTTTACTAAACATTAATGTGCTATCTGCCACCATGCCCATAGGAATAACATGGGTGCTGGAGCAGATAGCACATGCTAACATTTAGGAAACATGGCCTTGTATGTCTTTATCTAGTGTTTCTCCAACCAGTCCTGGTGTAACCCCTAGCCATTCTGGTTTTTAGGTTATCCATGATGAATATGCATAGAACAGATTTGCATACAATGGAGGAAGTGCATACAAATCTATTTCATGCATATTCATTTGCTTGACTTAAAGGTTTAGGGGTATGTTTACTAAACAGCAGTAGCGACTTCCATGCGATATCGGAGCCATGGCTCCAATATGACAAGGAAGGCGCTACGCTGTTTAGTAAACATACCCCTTAGAATTAATTTGTCCTCATTTCATTTAGGCCTATAAACTAAAAAAAACCAGGCAATTACTTGACTTTAAGTTTTAAAATTATAATAGAAACATTTTGAGGTACATTTGAAGCAAGAAGCATATGAGGGAATCAGCTGGACCATTAGATTATCAAGGGGTAAAAGTGACACTCAGGGAGGACAAGGCTATAGCAGATAAACTCACATGAATTCTTTTCTTTGGTCTTTACTGAGAAAGAAGTGAAGAAACCACCAATACTAGAAAATGTATTTAAAGGTGATGAGTTGGAAGAACTGATTACATTTCAGTGAATCTCAAGGATGTACTAGATCAAATTGACAAACTAAAGAGCAGCAAATCACCTGGACCAGATGATATACATCCAAGGGTTTAACCTATCATTAAAATCATCTATTGTACCTGAAGACTGAAGAGTGGCCAACATAATGGCAATTTTTAAATAGGGCCCTGAGGTGATCCAGGAAACTACAGACCAGTGAGCCTGACATCTGTGCCAGGCAGAATGGTAGAAACCACAATAAAAAAAATTGCTGAGTACATAGACAGATATGGTTTAATGAAAGAAAGTCAGCGTGGATTTAGACAAGGGACGTCTTGCATTAATAAACGAGGGGTAAAGGTGAGACGGTTGATGTGCACAAGGCACATTTTAGTACACGGAGATCAGAACTGAGATGTCAAGGTCGGGATATACTCAGTTGTGATGGCATTTTAGGAATGGCTGTTAAACATGAAGCTATTTCTAAAATACATATCCATGTGCAGCAGGGGGAGCCATTTTACAAAATTACATGTGGGAAAACTTGACGGGGAAGCCCGCCAACTTACAGTGCAAGTGCTGGCACTTCACAGCTTGCATATGTGAATGTTGACACTTGCATGCGCATTTGGCCATTTGGAAGCATAATTTAACTACAGCTCATACACATGTGAAATGCAAATAGAGCTTCTAAAATAAGCCCCATGTGGGGTCTTTCCGAGGCACCAATAGCGGGGATGGACGTCCCGTTCGGACGTCCATCCCTGCTATTCGGGCCCCCTTCCGACCCCGACTAACTTCCCCGCTCATTGTACAGGGAAGTTAGATGGGGGCAGGAAAGGGGTGGGTTAGGGGCTGCGTTAGGGCAGGCAGTGGGCAGTCATCGGCCCCAGATGTACAGGGCTGATTCCTCTGAGGTAGAATAAGTCCACCTAGTTGGTGGAGATCGGCAGGCCCGGGGCTGGAAAGTGGCGGGAAGGGGCAGGGGAGATTCCCCGCAGCCTATCCCTGGCCTTGGGAGGCCAGATCAGGGGTCAGTCTGTGGGGAATGAAGCTTGCAGTCCAGCAGTCAGGGATCGCAGCTTTTGAATGGAGCCACAGTGCCATGGCAACTGGACACCATGGCGCCACGGCTCCATTCAAAAGCCCTGACTGAGCTATCCGGGCAAGGCCTGTGCGTGCAGGCTAGCCTGAATCGGGGTCCCGGCCTGCACATGCAGGCCTGGACATGATTCTGATCCTGCGGGGCTGGACATGCCCCCGCGGGATCAGAATCCCAGTTCACTCTGTGCGTCTAGTTCTGACGGGCGCACAGAGGGCCAGACGTTTGACAAAGTCCTACATGAGAGACTCCTGAGGAAATTAAAAAAGTCACGGCATACGGGGGATTGGGAACTGGTTGATATATAGAAAAGAGAGAGCAGAGTTAAATTAACAATTTTCTTAAAGGAGGAAGATAGATGAATAGTGGAGAACCCCAGGGTCTGTACTGGAACTGGTGCTTTTAAACACATTAGCAAATGGTGTGGAATTGGAAATAGTGAGTGAGGTGATCAAAATTTCAGATTAAACCAAATTATTCAAAGTTGTTAGATTGCTGTAAACGGGGGTGCTTGTTGTGAAAGTTCCACAATCTTGGCAAAGACAGGAATTTACTTGACTTGCAAAGGATTGTGGGTGTTGTAGTTCAATCACATAAAACCAGCCGTTCAACAAGAATAAAAGAATTGTAGTTGCTCGAGTGTAAAGCAGAAAACAGATTTTATTTATGGGGAGTTATTCCCTCGCACAGATATGCTTGGTAACATCAACAGGATAATTTCTTCAGGAATTGTATTCAGGAAACAAAACAAATAAGGCAACTGAATTACTTATGCAACAACTTAGTAAAGACCTTGATGGAACAGAAAAGGTCTTTCTTCTAGCCCCTGCTAATAAACTTTCTTAGCAGTGCTGGAAAGAAAAATAAACCCAAAAGGAAAATTCTCTTTATCAAAAAAACCAGCCTTCTTCCTTTCACACAGTGAAGAAGTTTTTTTCCAAAGTCCCACGTGCACTTGTGCCTTGCTGTAATCACAGGTGCTTAACCAGCTGCAAACCATTGCTGGCCCACTCTCCACATGGCTCCAACTTTCCCCAAAGCTTTCTCTCAAAGAAACTTTTCTGGGAAGCTAAAAATCAGTACAGTTCCTTTTGGTGTTTGATCCTTAACTGAGGATTACTTTAGAACAGCAGCCTAGAAAGAGAGCAATCCATGCATTCCACTTTCTCATCTGATATTTCCCCTTGCTCTTGAAATATCATAGGATCACTTCCATACACTGGCTCAGAGGAATTCTCTAACTGATCTCTATCAGGATAGAAACTGTTTCCCTGCTGTCTTCCTTGTGCAAAGCTAGGGAACAGATCAGAGTTCATACCTGAGATCACGTTGTCATTAGGTTTCCTCTCTGGGTATTTTGGCCAGTAGGTAGCAAAGCTTCTGTGCCCAGCTCTCCAGTCAGAATCCCTGGACTTCAGGTCTCTTTTCCCATACCTCCTTAAATAGGTATTAGAGCTCCTTCTTTCTGTAGATGCAGCCGTCTCCTTTACAAGTGCTGTCTGAGGGTTCCTGGCTATATATCTCCAAGCCTCTGGTTTCTTCCAGTCCAATGAAGAATGCTTGCCCCAGGAATCTCTCCCAGCATACGTACTGCCTTGGGCTCCTTTCTTAGACCTCCTGGATGTCTTGCTGTTCTTCCTTCTGTTCAGGCTCCGTCTCTCCTTCTCTTGCCGTCTTTGCCACCATTGCTCTCTGTGTTCCCTTTGCTGTCTTTGCCACCATTGCTGTTGCCATTGCTGTCTGTCTGAAGCATTTCTTCTAGCTTTAAAGTGCCTAGATGGACACTCCACCCTAGCACAGTCCAGGTGTTCTGAATCAAGCCCTGCCCTAGGAGATGGGTGATTAGGGATTACATCATTGCTTCTCTGATTAGGCACACATTTCCCTATTTCAGCTCTCCTAGAGGCTTTCTGTAAACCAGTGCATTCTGGGTCTGGTAGTCTTTTAGGTAAACACTCTGCTTTAGTGCTTTTACCAGCCAGCACAGGTTGCTTATTCAGAGCCAATTCACCTCTTGTATTATTTCTCCCTGAACTATGATAAGCTTCCTTATCACAACTGCATGTGGATTATGAGAAATTGCAGGAGCATTTGAGACCGGGAGACTGATTCAAATGGTAGATAAAATTTAATGTGGACAAGTGCAAATTGATGCACTTAGCGAAGAATAACTCAAACTATAGCCAGGGTCAAGGACTGGAAGTGACTTAGGCAGGACATCTATCCTGCTACCTCCTGCGCCCTTTTTACCTTCATCCTATCCCCTCATTGCAGAGCTTTCTTTCAATCGAAAGAGACTCTCCTCCTGTGCGTTTATGCCACGGAGGTATTTAAACATCTCTGTCATATCTTCTCTCTCCCGCCTTTTCTCCAAAGTATATATATTGAGATCATTAAGTCTGTCCCCATATGTCTTATGATGAAGTCCATCAACTATTTTGGTAGTCACTCTCTGTACAGACTCGATCCTGTTTATATCCTTTCGAAGGTGCGATCTCCAGAATTGCACACAATACTCCAAACAAAGTCTCACCAAAGACTTATACAGAGGCACCATCACCTCGTTCTTCCTGCTGGCCATTTCTCTTCCTCTGCACCCAAGCATCCTTCTGGCTTTTTTCTGTCGCCTTTTAGCTACGGTACCTTAAGAATCTCAGAAACAAATCATACCCAGGTCCCGCTCTTCTTTCGAGAACAGAAGTACTTCATCCCCTATACTGTACCGCTCTCTTGGATTTTTGCAGCCAAAATGCATGATCTTGCATTTTTTAGCGTTAAATCTCAGTTGCCAAATTCTCGACCATTCTTTAAGCTTAGCTAAATACCTCCTCATATTATCTTCTCCCTCCTAGTTGTTTACTGTATTGTCGATTTTGGTATCAGCTGCAAAGAGGCAAACCTTATCCTACAGCCCTTCTGCAAAATCCCTAACAAAAATATTAAAAAGAATCTAAGTTCCAAAGATGTGGGGGCAAGAAAGTTGAATGCAGAATGAGAACTCAGAGATTGGAGTTTTGTGATCAGAGTGTCTGGGCAGGATTGTATGGGATCAGGAGAGAAGACAGATGAATCAAAAGGTCCGTATAATAAACCTGGTGTACATGCTTAAGGATTTTAAAGTGAAAACGATAGGGGAGAGGGAGCCAATGATTCTGACAGAGAAGAAGAGCAAATAATTGTATTTGGATGCATTGGAGAGTAAATGGTTGCGAACCCAATGGTTTTCCAGTACAGTGATTTTGCAGTGATATTCACAAAGTTTCCAGTGCGTGAAGCGTGCCATTTTACGGTGCCTTTCGGTAGGGAAATTTTCTCCCATCAGAACTTTACACTCAGCCATGAGATAAGTAACTATTTCCAGTTCTTCCTCTCAGCATTTCCATATGACAAGTTCTCCCACTTTTTTATATGCTTGTTGTGAGCCATCTTGCCCATAACCCACTTTTACCATCTCATATGTCTGGTTTTGATGGACCTATGGCTCCTGGAGTTACTCTCTGCATGTCCCATTGTATTTGTGCCGTTGCCGCTTGTTTTTCCTCATTTGCTGATCTAATTCATCCTCCTATGTACGTTTCACTTGTGTTTGTTTGATACCACTATGAGTCTTTTATAAATTTCTACACAGCAACTTCCTAGTTGATTTGGACTGGCAACGCAGAAACAATGATCTTAACTATCGGTTGCTGTTCACTCAGGGTCTATTTCCCCAAAGTATAAACCAAGAGTAATTTTGTAACTGCATGCATGAATAAAAAACATACACATACTTTTCCTAGTGCAAGCTTCAGTGAATTTTCAAAATGAAAGCATGCACCTTCTTCCACTTACATTTCCACTTGCTCTTTGGTATGCACAAATTTCCTGGGTTAATTTACACACATAAATGCATCTTCTGAAAAGTCTGCACATAAAAATAAAGCTTTCAGTATCATTGCTTTAGTTTATGGGTCTCTTAGATTCAAATATGCAACAACGTCATCAACGAAAAAAGTTTTGCCTCCTTCTGGGAAGCTCAGCTTGCCATTTTCTATTATTTTCAAAATTGGAATAGACTTTTGCAACCATAAGAATGTGAGGCAATCATAAGAAACACACATTTAGAGCAAAAAGCTCTGCAACCCCTTTAAAAGAATATTCAAAGAGTATTTTGTATGAGGCACTGATGAGTTAAATGCTTGAATGGCTATAACTTGGAAGAAAGCTAGCTTGCACAGATCCTGTTTTTTTCTGAAGCAGACACATCTCTCAGTAGAGGTAGCTTGCATTTTTACATAAGCAGCTTGGAGACAAATATAATGAAATGAATAGCCTTTTAATTTAATTGGCTTCCAGTGGGAAATCGAAAATAGCACAATACATTTCCCAGTTACTGTAGAAACGGCTGAGGTCAGGTGCTCAACTTGTAGAGTCCACTTCAGTCACTGCTCTTCTTGTGCTGTTCTTGTAGATCTATATATATTCTCTTTTTTTTGTAGAATCATCTTTAAATTCTATGAAGTCAGTTTTCCAAGTAAAAATGCAGCTATCATTAACCACTGAGAAGCTGCTATTAAATGTTACTTTAAAAAAAATCTGCTAAAATGAAGAAGTATGAAATGTTCTGTATTTTCTGTTCAGGTGCATAACTAAAATGATGAAGGAAAAATAAAAAACTGCAAAAATATGGACATTCAGCAGTGTTTATTAAGGAGGAGATAAACACAAAGAGGCACATTCCAATGAGTGTGTGCAGGCCCTTGTTCGTATGGGGCGGCTTTTGCCGGGGACGGACAGGGGCGAATAGCGGGGATGGACGTCCCAATGTGACGTCCATCCCCACTATTCAGAGTACAGAGCAGACCCCAAAGTTCATTATGGAAATGCTGATAAGTCAATTTTAAGTGACATCTTTCATTATTATACATTGATAGTTAAGTCCTTCAGTATGTGGTACCAATTGGCAGGAATGTGGCAAAGCAAAACAGATTGCAAAGAGGTGTAGCAAGATGCTAAAACGTGACTTCATTTGAAATAAAGAACATTCTGAGTCCATGATCCAGAAGAGCCTTTTCCTAAAATATGATGCAATGAGTGTGTGTGTGTGTGTGTGTGTGTGTGGGGGGGGGGGGGTGTTTGTATTCACTCTTCAACCCCATAGTAGTAGAGGTTTTCCTTAAATTTAGGAGAGAACTATAAAGATCCCTGTAAGGAGGAGCAAGGAGGGCTTCTTTAACAGGAGGAACAAAGAAGTAAAGGGGTCTTCTCCACAGGAGCCCACAAGAAACAGAAAATAAAAGTGGAACCTTGGAAAAGGGTCTGTTGGAGTGGAAAGACCAACAGACAGAGGTCAGTGCTGTGCTGGAGAGCATACAGTATTTGGACTGTAGGATTGGTGACTGCAACTTCACAGGAAAGGATGAGTTCTTTGGATGCATCTCACCACTACTCTGGAAGACTCAAAGCTGATCTGCAGGGACCTGAATGCCAGAAGCATCCTGTGCAGATGCTGGAGAGCTAAAATGTATTTTTGGACACTGAGAGGTGGAGTGTATTTGTGGACATTGAGAATCCTAAATGGTTGAGCATTTGTGTAGGATGCAACCAAAAGGAATCTAGACTATCATTGTAGAAACACTACAGAGGAAGGAGAGGAGGCTACAGGGGAAGATATAGCTGGGAACCCCTAGAACTCTGCTGGATCCCACACAAGGGAAGAGGACTACAGACCAAGTTCTAAGATACTGTAGCACTTAAAAGACTTTACTATTCAGACTATTTATTTGGGTTTTTTTTTAGTTATTTTCTACCATTTGAATGTACATACTTATTGTCACAGCTGGGTCAATCTCTTTGGAGAATACCAGAAGCCGTGGGCCTAGATTGTGTGTATTCACCCATAATAGCTCTTTCTTCTTTCAAGATGAGCCTCCAGTGCTCAGAGGCTGCCAGGATTTAAAACATGAGCCTGGGCTGCTCCCCACAGAAGTAGAGTTGACACTGTTTCCCAGATGATAGGAGGGAGAAGAGCTGGAGCACTGGAACAGCAGGAACAGATCCAGCAAAGCAGCCTCATTACCCAGGAACTAAACCAAACAGTAGGCAGAAGAGTAGTTAAGAAGCATGCACAGGTCAACGCAGGCAGAACAAGTTCATAAGCAGAAGACTAACAAAGGTCAGAAACTATGAATCACCAGAAGTAATGGGTGTTGGGGGGGGGGGTGTAGGGGGAAGGTATGTATTGAGGCTATGCTGAACGGGCACCCCATTGGTGAGTTCTAATAAAACCCCTTGATATCACTGTGAAAATGTTTCAACCAGCAGAGGGTGGCAAAACAGCAGATATCAATTTGGAAAGTTTGAATCATTTGAGTGGGCCCTGGGAGCGGAAAGGAAGGTATGCAGCCATGCCACCTAAATTGCCTAAGGGGTTCCAGAAGAAGGAGAAGGAGAAGGTGACTATGAGAGAGTTGACCAGGAGCCTTATGGCGATATTTGACAACAAGCTAGCAGAGCTGCAGGCTTCTATTAGTGACCTGAAGAAAGAGATGGAAGCCCAAGCCATGAGGATGCAACAGATCGAGGAGAGAATTACATCAGAGGAAGGTTGGGCAGGTGCCAGAGAGGCACATTTGAATGGGCTGCATAAATCCTATAAAGTACTCCTGGACAGGATAGAACATAAGATATTATATGTCATACAAGGTCAGGCCAATGGTCCATCAAGCCTAGTAGCCTGTTTCCAACAGCGGCCAATCCAAGTGACAAGTACCTGTTAGGTTCTCAAAAGGTATACAGATTCCATGCTGCTTAACCCAGGGGTAAGCACAATCCTCTTTAATAATGGTTTATGGAGTTTTCCTCCAGGAACTTGTCCAAATCTCTTTTATATGCAGCCATATTAACAGCTTTTACTACATTCTCTGATAACAAATTCCAAATTTTGATTATGCGTTGAGTGAAAAAATATTTTCTGATTAGTCTTAAATGTGCTACATTGTAGTTTCATTACATGTCCCCTAGCCTTTCTACTTTTTAAAGGAGTAAACAACTCATTTATGTTTACCGATTCCATTCCATTCATTAATGTATAGACCTCTATCTTATCTCCCCTCAGCCTTCTATTTTCCAGGTTGAAGAGCAATAACCTTTTAAGCCTTTCTTTCTAGGGATATCCTTCTATCCTCTTTACCATTTTGGATACTCTTCTCTGTACTTCTTCTAATTCTGCTATATCCTTTTTTAAGATATAGTGGATCAGAGGAGCACCCAGTGAACACAGTCTGAGACTCAGAAGCAGACCAAAAGTAGACTGTAAATCAGATGACTGCGCAACTGAAATGTATATATGTTTGAACCGCCTTGGTGATGGTAAACCCCCCATGTAAATATGTGATAACGTGTTTTACTGTACCCCCCTCCTTATTTTGTAAACCGCGTTGACCCGGTGAAAAGCGGTATATAAGCACAGCTAAATAAATAAATAAATAGTGACCAGAATTGCACACAATATTCAAGAAGAGTGGAGGAAAGCAAAACAATGTTTGAATTGTAGGCTTCCCGCAAACCATTAAAGATGAAGAGCTTTGGGAGACAGCAGAGCCAGAGGCTCTGGGCCTAGACCTGCAGGGTGAATGGATGCATATAGAGAAAGTGCACCACATGGTTCCCAGAAAGGACAATGCACAAAAACCCAGGCAAATGTTAGCTCGCCTACTCAACTGCGCACTAAAGCACAAACTAATGAGTTCCTACAAGAATAAAAGGAAGCTAGATTACAAAGGCTCTAAGTCGTTACTTTTCAATGACTATTCAGCCAAAGTGGTGGAAAGCCAGAGGGTCATGGCACCATACTGCATGACCTTGGTGAGGAAGGGTATAAAATTTGCCTTTCAGTTCTCAGTGGTAGTGCGAGTGACCCACGCAAATAAAACAGACCTTTGATTCATCGGAAAGTCTAAGGGCATTCATGGAAAGACAGCCATGAGGAAACAGTGTTTCACATGGCTATGGAACTGGGGAGATGAGATATGAGAGGGTGATGCCTGCAAAATTTAATAAGTCTTCCCTGTTGCTCTCAAACGACCAGAGGTTTGTTTTGTTTATTCTGTCTATGTGGGACACTTCGTGGGAGAGCGCTGGAGGTTGGGTTTGCCATGATGATTGCTATTTCATTTTGGAACTACCATAGTGATAGACTTGGTTATGAATGTTTGATACTGGGTGGATTTAGGATGGCTTTCGCCAGCATTTCTTATGTCTCTAAGGTTGACAATGTAGTCAAGATATGGATTATGTTAGGGCAGAGGAGCTATGAGCTGGGCTCCCGAAATGCCAAGGCTGCGTGTGTAGATCCTTAGCGTCAAAGTGCAGTGAGGAAAAACAAAGGAGAACTGAACATTGGGGAGTCCAGGCTCAAGAGCGCTGATGGCCAAGGTCTGCAGAATGTCAGCAATGAATGCGCACTGTGGAGTTATGGACAGAGAAAGTTGCTCTAAGGAACATTTGCAGTATTCAGCTGCAGTTTCTGTCACTTGGGTATTTGTTGTACTGTATGTCTGGTTGAGGGAGATGAAGCTCACAAGATGAATGAGGATAAATAAGCTGGTGGTGATGATGGAGGAGATAAGAGATTAGCAAGGGGAGAAAGTTGGAAAGGGAAGGGTCATTTTGGAGTGTGTGGGAGCTGCTGTATGGTGGATAATGTGTACAGCATGGACAGAATGGGTGGAGAGTGTGAGAACGGTGAGTGAGTGGAATAAGGTGGGAGATAGGTTGGGAGGGGATGGCCTACTGCAGATAAAGGTGGAATGGGTATCTGGATCTGTTGAGGGAGGAGCTAATTCTCATGGTGTTCAGCTGGGAGGCAATGGGAAGAAAACAGTAGTGCTTATGCCTGTGAAAGGGGGCTATGGAAGGGAAAAGGAAAATGACTAATCTAAAGATAATGACACTGAACATAGATGGCATACATTCTCCAGGGAAGTGTACCAAGCTTTTGGCCTATCTAAAACGGGCAAAAGACAGACATTGTGTTTTTAAAGGAAATCCATCTCAATGCCAGAGAACATTTGAAACTTCAACAAAATTGGGTTGAGGAATAAGGCTTCTCGTCTTTCAACAACAGAGGAGAGTAGCCAATCTGATACCCAAGCGAAACACCTTTGAGTTGCACAAACTAATACAGGACCCAAAAGGCAAGTGTGTTGTGATAGTAGGATTGTTGCAAGGAATGCGAGGGGCACTATGTGATGTCTGTGCCCCCAACATTTATAGCCACAGCTTCTTCACCCACTTAGTGGCTATCTTATTAGATTACATGGACTATAAATTTGTTGTAGGCAAGAACTTTAATATAACTTTTAACCACCAAATAGATTGCAAACCACCAAGGCCCCCAGCAAAAGACTTTGAGAGGAAAGGGGTAAATGTCTTGATGGAGGAGCTTACTTTGATTGATGCGTGGAGGGTTTTGCACCTAGGTGAAAGCAATTACACGTTTTATTCCAGCCCCCACAGCTGCTATGCAAGGCTAGACCATATATTGGAACCTGATACCTTGTTTGGATCTGTGGGAATAGCCGTTATTGAGGCTATGTCTGACCATTCTGTGGTGATAGTAGAAATGAAAAGAATATTGCAAGATGGGGACTTTGTTTGGAGAATGAACCCTTTCTTGTATAAAGATGATCATTTGTATAGTGTTATGAGGAAGAAATGGCAAGAAAGCATCCAGGATAGTGGGAATGTGGAGGTTAATCAGCTGACATTGTGGAAGGACAAAGCTGTACTATGTGGTGGGGGTGAGGAGGAAATGGGGATGGGGAGATCCTTGCCCTATCCAGGGAACTGCAGAGATATGGGTACATGCACATATGAAACCTTTGTGGGCAGGATAGAGAAGGAATGCTAAGGGCAAAGAGGTGTCTAAATGAACTTTGAACCAGAGAGCGGAGAGCAGCATAAAATTATACAAATGTAAGTTGTATAAAAGGCAGAACAAGACAGGGAGATTGCTGGTGAACCTGGTCAGGCCATAAGCAAAACAGCAATTGGTTATTCAAATAAAGGAGGGGGCATCAAAAGTATCCAGCAAGAAGGCGTTTGAATGATGTAACACTTTCCTATGGGCTATTTGAGATGTTACAGTTAAAACCTCGTACTGGAGCAGGCTGGGATGGAGAAAACAGCTGCTGTCCCCACTTAAGAAAGGGTAGGACTTGTGTAGAATAGAATAAGGAGGGGGGAAATCTATCCCCATTCCATACAATCAACAATCCTGAATTTGTACCGGGGGGGGGGGGGGGGTACAGGTTCCCCATTTGTGAGGTGGGCAGGCAAGGGGTGCAAATATCTAGGTCACTTGTGTTTGACCTTGCTCTACCCCTCACCAGGTAGAAAAAACTTGGTTCTTGGGCTTCGATTCCTTTACTCAAAGCAATGGAGAGAGAGAGAGAGCAATAAAAATAAATAATAAAAACTATTTATTTATTTAGCTAGGCTTATATACCGGTTTTCACCTGTTTAAAGCTGTTTACATTGAACACAATATCAAGGACATAGAACAAAAGAGAATTTAGTTAACAAATAACAGAGTAGCTTGAACAAATACAGTCAGACCTTGGACATTCGCAAGGTTAGGTTCCAGAACCCGTTGCAAATGAGGACGATTCGCGGATGTTTGGTAGAGTCGCTAAAAGTAGTAATATATGCTTAATTCTATAGTTTAAATCCTAAATATTACCCCAGGCATGCTCCCAAACACTTTAATTTCATTTAAAAGCATGAAAACTTACAAATTACTACGAAAATTAAATATAAACACTTCTGTAGGGTTTTTCGAGGATTTCGCGGATGTGCGAAAAAAATCGCGGATGCAAATAAGTTCAGTTCCAATGAAATTTTAGCGGATCTGTGAATTTGCGACTCACGAAGCGCAAATGTACGAGGGCATACTGTATTTCACTAGTTACATAGAGGACTTTTCTATTCAGGCTGTCCAGCCCCTGTACATCCGGGCAGAATCGGGTCATGCAAAGATAGACCTGATTCTGATCCTGTGGCCCCAATGGGATTAGAATTGTGTCTAGTGCCTGGATGTGCATGCCAGGACCCAATTATTCCTGGTTGTATGTCCCAGCGACTATCTGGCTAACTCAACCGGGTTCATGAATGGAGCTGCAGTGCCATGGTGTCCTGTCACCATGGCACTGCGGCTCCATTCATAAGCCGCGATTGACGGCCGCCCCAGAGCAATTCCTGTTCCCTGCAGCCCGACCCCTGATTTGGCCTTCTAAGGCCTGGGTCGGGCTGCGGGGAAGCCCCTGAGCCCCCTCACTTGCCTACCCGTGTCCCCTTCCGCAGTCCCCCACAGTTCAGAGGGACTTATTCCACCTTTGAGGTGGAATAAGTCTTCCGTATATCCTGAAGGCCCTGGATGTCATGCCTTTGCTCCGCCTCAGGAATCCCCCCTCTGGGCCTGTACAAACTCGCTATTTGTATGGGGAGGTTAGGGATGGGGACGGCAGGGGGGCAAATAGCGGGGATGAACGTCCCAGTGGGACAGAATGACCCCATTGTATCTAAGGTCAATTATTTCCAAACAATGAACTATATACATCAATGAACTATATACACTAGGACAGCTATTTGTTTTGCTCTTTACAGGTGTAGGTTCTGTCTTGAGGATATTTGTCCTTTTGGTGCCATGTCGGTTGTTTGGCTAGGTAGTGGGTCCAAAGTGTTTGGAGAATAAGTGGGTTTTCAAGTGTTTGCAGAAGGAGAGGAGGTTGATGATGTTCCTTATTGTGTCTGGTAGGGAGTTCCACAGGTATGGTGCGTACAGTTCGAATGCTTTGTGGCAAGTTTGTTGATTGTTTTAAATTGTGGCATTTTGAGTTTGTTTAATGTAGCAAATCTTCTTGGTCTAGTTGTACTGAGTTTCTGAAGGAGGGTTTGGAGGTGATTGGCGGGGTGTGAGTGTAGTGCTTTGTGCGTTATTTAGTAAAGATTTATACTTTATTCTGATGGGGAGGGGCAGCCAGTGAAGAAGTTTTAGGATAGGAGTGATGTGGTCATATTTAGTGGCTTCCTGGATTATACATGCTGCAGTGTGCAGATTGAAGGGAGAGGAGGGTGGTTTGTGGTAATCCCTGATAGATAATGTTGCAGTAGTCTGCATGGGGGATGGTGAGGGCTTGAACTGCTGAGCGGAAGTCCTCTGGTTCTAGGAGGGGGCGGAGTCATTGCAGAGTCTTAGGGGTATGTTTACTAAACAGCGCTAACGTTGCAGCGGCAATGTTATCATGCGATAAGTGATGTTATCACGCGATAATGGCGCATTACCATGCGATAACGTCACGTATCGCACGATAACGTCTCCAGCGGCGTTAAGGTACGCAGAGGGTGGAGTAAGGCTCCCCAGAGGGTAGAAATAAGGAGTCAATGGGCTGAGAGTGGGCGGGGAGAGGCCCCAGGCCCACTAACGCTGTGAAATCAGGGTCTGAAAATTAACACCACTGAAAACCTTGCGTTAGAGGCACATTTGCAGGAGAGAGAAACCAGTTCAGTCAGCAATGTACAACAAAGGCAGGGAGACCCAGATAAGTGATAGTAGTGATACATGTGCAGTAACAAAACATGCAAAAACCAGAGAGATAATGACCAGAACCAAAATAGAAATACAAAACACCGAGCTGGTCAATAGGAAAAACAATGATAAATGGTAATCAACACTACCCATAAAGAATAAAAAGGAAGATGTCACTTTTGGAAGGGTCAAATTTGATTCCCCCCACAAAGTGAATGTTCCAACATTGATAGTTTGTTGTGGTATATATTGGGCAGCTTGCTTATGTGGCTTTCACATGTGCAGCAACAGCAGAGTGGCCACATAGGAAAGGGCACTATGGTGACGGTGTAAATGGGGTACAGGGGGCTGCAGGCGGCACATGCAGTGGGTCAGCTGGGGCACAGAGTGGACTAGGCAGATGCCTAGGTGACACATAGGAATGTAGAAACAGAAAAGCAGCAAGACAGCAACTGACCAAGGGCAAAGATGTCCACGAGTGTGTGTCCCACAGTGTCCCAGGGGACAGTACCCAGCAAGTACCCCAAAGGGCAGATAACATTGGCAGGCAGTGCCGGGGGGGGGGGTGGCCACAGCATGTCATGTTGGGGGGTCACTCTCTCACCCTGACTGAGCAGTGGCCATGGCATGGCTAGGTTTCCCCATAGTGCTTATACAGCATTTCTCTTGAGTGATATCTATGAGTTATTTTTTCTGGGGCCCAATCACTGACATACTTGCTTGGTGTGTGTGCTCACATCCCATTTTTTGGTGCACACAGTTCCTCCAGGAACATGCACTATGTGCTAGCTAGCAGACTATCTGCAGTTAGCATGTGTATGGCTGGAACACCTTGCAGGGTGCAGTGGGTGGAGGCTGATTGTGCCCTCTGCTGATGAATGTCAGATAGTGGTGGGGGGCAGCTGAGCTTTTCCAGGACTAGTGTCTGTCTGCCAGTGCCCTATGGGATGCATACTGATCTGCATTGACTGCCCTGTAGGGTGCCTATTCCCCAGCAGGATTGGGGTTGATGATCCCCTCTACTGCCACCATTGCAGAGATGTAGAATGTGGATCTATTGGTGGGAGATCCTGTCCCCCACCCTGAGCCACAGAGGGCGTGTTGGGTGGTGCTACATAATCCGCATGTGGGTCCAAGCACCACCCTTCTCTTATAACATGTGACCATGGCAACCACACAGGATATGCACTATTCTGGGTGCATCATAGTCCACAAGGGCTAGACATGACTGGGCAATACAGATGGACACAGGTGTATCTGCAAGAGCTACCTATCACACACTGGCACTGATGGGGACCTGCAGCACAGCCTATCTCAGCTAAGCCAGGTGCTGAGGACCTGGTGCTGGGCGCCCCACCTCACCCTCAGGTTGAGCACAGGAACCGCACAATGTCACGGTCTGTAGCTACTCTGTGCCAGTAACACACATGGTCAGTTCCTCCTACCTGGCCGGGGTGCTATAGAGGCGCACACCCCATCTTGTGATCAGATGTAGGCTGCTGATCTGCATGTGCAGTGCATCATGGGTATGGGTGGGTTTACCCTATCCTGGTAACCACAGCAGACAGTTTGTGTGGTGACCTGCAGTCTTTCTTTAGCCAGCCAGGGGTGTGTTGGATGCTATAGAGATGTAGCCCACTGGTTACTTCAGTGACTGTGAAGACAGAGGTCATGGGTTTGATCCCGCAGTGGTGTTTTTTTTAATAAGGCTGTCCGAGGCTTTTCCTTTTAATTTAAATCAGTTCTGCCAGCAGAAACACCCTCACAGAGCTGTAGCCTAAGGTGCCTAATAGGGTGCCCTATAAAGCGCCCTATAGGGCACATTATAAGGTGCCTTGGCAGACAGGGCACTTTATAATGTGCCTTATAGGGTGCCTTATGCGGCACCTTAGGTTACGACACTGTGAGAGTGTTTTTGCTGGCAGCACTGATTTAAATTACAAAAGGAAATGCCTCGGACAGCACCGATTTAAATTTAAAAAAGGAACTGCCTCAGACAGCCTTCTTAACATCACTGCAGAATCGAACCCATTACCTCTGCCTCCACAGTCATTGCAGTAACCACTGGGCTACATCTTTATAGCTTCTAATATTGCGCTGGCATGAACTTAGGGTTAACGCGCCACAGCGCCCACTATCGCGCGATACAGATTCTTGCTACCTTGCCGCTGGAACGTCCTCTACCTTACATGGCATTCTTCATATTAACGCTGCAATTAGCGCCAGTAACATTAAGACGGTTTAGTAAACATACCCCTTAGGGGCTTGTTTACAAAGCCGCGGTAGCGGTTTGCGATCGTAATCGGAGCCGCGGCCCCATTGATTTCAATGGGGCCGCGGCTGCGAACCACTACCGCGGCTTTGTAAACAAGCCCCTTAGTCTTGAAGTAGATTGTTTTGGCTGTTGTTACTTGAGCTTTGAAGAAAAGTTGTTGGTCAAGTGTTATTCCAAGGTATTTCAGCTCTGGTCTAACATTTCTCTAGGTGTTGTTTAGTGCTATTGTAGTTGGAGGGGTGAACAAGGAGTCCCTTGTAATAAACAGAGCTTCTTTTTTGTAGATTATTAATAGGTTATTTGCTGGGAGATGTCAGTAAAACAGTCTTGAATATGAGTGTATGATGGCTGTTTACTTTGGAGTGGACTGTATAGCATAATGTCGTCAGCGTAAATGTGGAAGTGGACATTGTGCATTTTAATGATCGAGCAGATGGGCTGGAGATATAAGTTGAAGAGGGGCACAGACAGTGTGGAGCCCTGGGGTACTCCTTGTGTTTGCTGATATGGCTTGGAGGTGCTCGTACCTAGTTTTATGTGCTGCTGTCTATTAGTGAGGTTGGACTGAAACCATTTCATTACAGTTCTGTTGGACACAGTTGGACACAGAACTATGTCCAAACAATAACTGAAGCTTCAGGAGGAAATTGCGAGCCCCACAAAGATCTGGGAAGGTCAGCAGTGCTCTGCCCCCTTCTTCTTCAGCAGTCTTTTATTGGATCAAAGGTTATTGCATGATATAATTTTCACATTATCTTTCTATGTCGAGCATTGAGTTACATTTTGCTAATTCATATTCATAGTTTGCATCTACATGCCATAGGTCAGGTCTTGTTGTTATAGGTCGTTTGGACACAGATACACTCATCCATTTCTAGACATCATTTCTAAGAAATATTTCTAAAAGCAAGCATTTCTGACTCTTCACCAGCCATCTTTCCCTTTTCTGTAGACTAGCTGTCTTTTTGCAGCTTCTGAAACTCTGAGAGAGAACTTTAAGGATAGTTCCATAGCAATAATCTCGGAAATGTCTAAGCTACTGAATCTGTGCATTGCTAATCCTGTCAGAGGGCCCTTCTCTAGTGCTATCACTATTACAGTGCCTCAAGGTATACACAGCACTGTACGCAGAGGTCCTCTTCAACCTGGTAGAAGTAGGAGGAAGAGATTTCCCCATCTTTGCCCAAATTAAGAAAAAGTAGGGTCTCCCTAATAATTATTTGTGGGCCTTCTTTCAAGTGAGATACTATTATCAATCAGTATGCAAGATGGGGAGGGGACTCCAGTTCACCATTAATGACAGAATTTCCCTGCATGTGTCAGGGAAAATTAATACAATTTTGACCTTGTGTGCATTGGTCAGAGACAAGGGAAGCAAATGGTTGTGCTCACTGGCAGCGGCATGAAAAGAAGATGTAGTAAAGAAATCTCTGAAAATCAGATGGACTAAATGTTTGGGGCCCCATCAAAGCTCACTGAGAATGTGGGATTACAAGAAATACAATATAAACTATTGCATAGCACCTTTATAATGAGATCTTGGGAATATCAAATAAAGATGTGGGAGGGCAAGGAGTATATAAAATGCTGAATGGTTGAGGGGACTTTGCTGCATTCCTTCTTGGAGTGTTGGAAGCCGAAAGGCTTTTTCTCCCTACAAGGGTGGAATGGACATATGGATTGATTTTGTTGGGACATGAAAGGCCCCTCAAAGAGGCGGGAACAGGGGAAGAAAGGAAATTTACCCTGATAGCTTTAATGAGGGCCAAGAAGACCATTTTACTGGATTAATGAGAAGGGGCCTCAGTGCAGCAATGGAAAATGGCAGAAAAGAGCTGGCCAACTGGGAAATAAGAGCCTATGAGAAGGTCACGGGAAGAAAAAAAAAGCTATGCAGCAATCTGGAAATGTATTTGGAGCAGTGCCTCTTGGAGACAACTACTGGTTAGGTGTTACTTGCCCAGGTACTGAGTCTGCAGCAGGTCAGTGGGGGGGAAAGAGTTGGTGGGGGGGAGGAAAAAAAGAAAATAATCAGTGTGAGATCAGACTAGTGCATGCTCTGTGCCTGACGCTGAAGTTTTAGTTGTTCTTTAAATGTCACTCTGTAAGAATCCTTATTACTGTTTTGGCTGGATGGGGTTATTGGAACCTCCAAGGCTGTGCTTCAGTAACATGGTGGAGGATGTTGTTTTGTTAATGTTGATATTGCTAGCATTTATTTATTTTTTATTTTATTTATTTATTTTATTTATTTCTCTTATATACTGCGCTATTCTGCATTCAATAAAAATATTTACAAAAAAAAGAAGTAATGCACTCAGGAGCTCATACATGAGATCTAAATGAGGGCAAAGTAGAATAGGAGTTCCTGGAAATAAATAGGTATAGAAGTCAATCAGAGATGATGCATTCCTCAAGAACCAATTAAACCAGGCTGCATCCTCAGAGGGCCAATCGAGGCATGCTGCAACATCAGACTGAAACCAGGAGTAGCATAAAAAGTAGGAAGAAACTGCAGCCCACTTCCTGTGCAACGAAGGCCTCCTAGGTGGGTATGAGAGGATATCAGCCATGGAACTGGGAAAGAAGTCAGCTGACATGTACATCAGAGGCATCACCCAGGACATTTCCTCAGTCCTATAGCCTTTACAATGGATTAAATATTGTAGTTTGCTCCTTGAGTACCAAGAATCCACAATACTCTGAGTCTCATACTCAGGATACCTATCCACCATAGCAGGTCCAGGAGAAGGACCACTTCTCAATGGCTCATTCGTTGGTTTGACCAGAGATAGCACTCACCTGTAACAGATGTTCTCCAGGGGCAGCAGGAATCAATCCTCACATATGGGTGACGTCGGTGCCTATGGAGCCCACGTGGATCCAATCCCCAGCTTTCAAAGAAAGCTTTTGGGACCTTCCTGCCCAAAGATGCCATCTTACCTCAGTATGATGACATAGCTCAAAACCAGAAAAAGAAAAAACAACTCCACAGGGAGGAGGGAAGGTTCTGAGGACTGATTCCTGCTGTCCCTGGAGAACACCTGTTACAGGTGAGTAACTACGCTTTCTCCAGGAACAAGCAGGAAGTCAGTCCTCACATATGGGACTCCCAAGCTTCAGGCTACCGAAAAACCTGTAAAAGTCATAGGTGACCCAAAAAAGCAGACTGTAAAGGGCAGCAGGGGGCGCTAATTGGCTGGAAGTCTGACTCTACAGCAACAACATCGTAGGTGCAATCCCCACTCCTGTAGCCTGGACATCATGGTTTGGAGGGAGGAGTTGCATTATTCCCTGAAGAGGTGACAGAGTACAGCCCGGCAGATGTGCAGCAAGGGCACTGAGTGCAGGTTTGCCACCAAGGTCACACATTGTGAGCCATCATATGATGCTCCAGAGAGAACCCCGCCTGTTGAAAGGTGAAAGAAATTCAGTTGGCCACCTACCGTGAAAGGATGCACATGGAAACTGTAACCCCCAGATGACTGGGATCAAAAGAGACAAAGAGCTGTGTTGAGCGGCGATGAGGGTGCGTCCTCTGGATGTAGAAGGACAACACACGCTTACAGTCCAACATGTGCAGGGAGGCCTCCACCCTAGAAGAATGAGGCCTAGGAAAGAAGGTGGGCAATACCACCTCTTGATTAAATGGAAGGCCGAGACAACTTTTGTCAAGAACTTTGGGTGAGTCCTAAGGATAACCCTGCTCTTCTGGAATCTGATGTAGGACATATTTGCCACCAGTGCCTGCAGCTCGCTCACATGTCTGGCCAAGGTGAGTGCCACCAGGAAACAACCTTCCAAGAAAGGTACTTGAGATGGCAGGTAGCCAGAGGCCATGAGCTTCTCCAATACCACTCTGAGGTCCCATGCCACTGGTGGCAGACTGATCGGGGGTCGGGAGAGGAGGAGGCCTCAAATGAACCAGCCCACCAAGGGGTGCACTACATGGTCTGGCCATCCACCTGTTTCCTGAGAGCTTCAGCACGTAGGCATCCTGCACATGGAACTGGTCCTTCAACTGGCATTGGGATCTCTATCTGGACAGAGGCAGAAGCTGCAACGGGGGCAACAGCTTTAGCAATACGATTATTCACAACCATTGTTCAGTTGGTGGAGCTTTGGTAACTTGCTTGTTTTTAAATGGAGAGACACTCAGGATCAATAGAGAAAATCTATTTTACTGTAATAGCATCACTTCTAAAACTCATGAGAAAATAGCAGCGCTGTAAATAATGCAGTGAGCACTGGAACATCCATAAACCTATTGAGAAACTGAACAAGCCAGATTGCTACAGATCCCTACATACAGTAGAAACTCCATGCTAACTAAATACCTGGCATCGGTCACACACTCAGAATACAGATAGATGTTATAGTGGGAGATCATTTTGCATCCAGTGATCACCAGATGGTGTGGTTCAGTATTAGGACTAGGCCTGTAAGAATCCATTCAAAAGCAAGGGTCTTAGACTTTAGGAAATCTAACTTTGCCAAGATGGGCCAATACCTCAGCCAGTCATTAGCAGGATGGGAACAGCTGGGGGATGTAGAAAAACAGTGGGCAAAACTGAAATGGGATATTTTAAGGGCAACCAACCTTTTTGTTAAAATGGTAAATAAAGGTAAAAGGAAAAGGAGACCGCTATAGCTTTCGAAAGAAGTAGCTGAAAAGGTGAAGAAAAAGAGGGAAGCCTTCATGAAATAAAAGAGATCACAGAGAGAGGAAGACAGGCATCTATATTTGGAAAAACGTAGAGAAACTACTAAAGTAGCCAGGAAAGCAAAGATTCAAAAAGAGGCGGAAATAGCCAATGCAATAAAATGGGGGGAGGGATAAGATATTTTCCAGATCTGTTAGTGAGAAGAGGAAGGCAAAAGTGGTATTGTCAGACTCAAGGGTGAAGGGGAGGAATATGTAGAAGGTGATGAGGATAAAGCAGAATTGCTTAACAAATATTACTGTTCTGTGTTCACAGATGAAGAACCAGGAACAGGACCTCAGAAAACACCCACAAACAGGAACAGAAGCGAGGGGTATCTTGAACAATTTTCAGAAGACTGTGTTCGTGAGAAACTAGCTAAACTTAAAGTAGACAAAGGAATGGGACCGGATGAGATACACCCGAGAATACTGAGGGAACATGGGGACATTCTAGCAGCTCCACTGACCGACCTTTTCAATGCCTTTTTGGAGTCGGGAGTGGTGCCAAAGGACTGGAGAGAGGCTCATGTGGTGCCTTTACACAAAAGTGGAAGTAAGGATGTGGTTGAAAACTACAGGTCGGTTAGTTTAACTTTGGTGGTGAATAAATTATTGGTAACGCTGCTGAAAAATAAAATAGTGTGGTTTCTGGAGTCTAGCAGATTACAGGATCTGAGGCAGCATGGATTCACCAGAGGCAGGTCTTGTCAGACAAATCTGATTGATTTCTTTGACTGGGTGACCAGGGAGTTGGACCAAGGGAAAGCCCTAGATGTGGTGTATTCAGATTGCAGTAAAGCCTTTGACACCGTTCCTCACAGGTGACTTATAAACAAACTGAGCACCCTAGGAATGGACCCAAAGGTTACTGCTTGTGTTAGAAATTGGTTGAGTGGGAGGCGACAAAGAGTACAGGTAAATGGAGCTCACTCTGAGGAGAAGGAAGGTACCAGGGGTGTGTCCCAGTGATCTACCTTAGTCCAATTCTTTTTAACATCTTTGTTAGTAATATAGAGGAAGGGCTGTTGGGTAAGGTTTGCCTCTTTGCAAATGATACCAAACCTGCAATAGAGTAGACACCCAGGAAGGTGTAGATAACATGAGGAGGGATCTAGCTAAGCTTGAAGAATGATCTAGAATTTGGCAGCTGGGATTTAATCTTAAAAAATGCAAGGTCTTGCATTTGGGCTGCAGCAATCCAAGGGAGCACTATAGTATAGGGGGTGAAGTACTTTTGTCCACTAAAGAAGAGCGGGACTTAGGCGTGGTTGTGTCTGATGATCCTAAAGTACCTAAACAGGTAGAAAAGGCAACAGCAAAAGCTAGAAGGATTCTTGGGTGCATGCATAGAGGAATGGCTAGCAGAAAAAAGGAGGTGATAGTGCCTCTGTATAAGTCTTTGATGCGACCTCATTTGGCGTATTGTGTACAATTCTGGAGACCGCACCTTCAAAAGGATGTGAATAGGATGGAGTCAGTACAGAGGGTGGCTATTAAAATGGTTAGTGGTCTTCATTATAAAGCATATGAGGACAGACTTAAGGATCTTAATATGTACACCTTAGAGGAAAGGCGGGATAGAGGTGATATGACTGAGAAGTTTAAATACCTTCATGGCATAAATGTACAATCATCAATCCAACTTCTCCAGCCCTTGAATTGAAGAACCATTATGCAGCCCTGGAAGTGGAGGAGGTGAAAGCATCCCTGGAAAGGGAAGATCCAGAGCTTAAGTACCCCAAAGTTGCAGAATCAGTGACCACAAGGAAGCGAAGGGTAGTGGTGGTTGGAGACTATCTTCTGAGGGGTACTGAGGCGTCCATCTGCTGACCAGACTTGATGTCCAGAGAGGTATGATGTCTACCTGGTTCCAAAATCCAAGATGTTACGGAGAGTTTGCTGAGACTCATCAAGCCCACTGACTATTACCCAATGCTGCTAATCCATGTTGGAACAAATGATACTGCCAGGTATCCCTCGGAACGTATCAAAAGTGACTTCATGGCTCTGGGACAGAGGGTGAAGCAGTTAGGTGCACAGGTGGTGTTCTCTTCAATCCTCCCTGTTGAGGGTAAAGGCCAAGGCAGAGAGGCTCGCATCCTGGAGATGAATGCATGGCTGCGTGGATGGTGTCATCGAGAGCATTTTGATTTCCTAGACCATGGGATGCTGTTCCAAGGGTTGAAGAGCAGAGATGGCATCCATCTGTCCAAGAAAGGTCAACGCGTCTTTGGTAGTAGATTGGCTAATCAACTGAAGAGTGCTCTAAACTAGATTCCTTGGGGATGGGTGAAGAAAGCCCCCAGGTAGGTGAAAGCCCCCAGGTAGGTGATGCATTAAATACCTTTATGGAAATGGGTAACATGGGTAACATATGGAAAGCAGTGTGTATAAATGCCCGTAGCATGGGAAATAAGATCCCTGATGTTGAAGCTTTGGTGGGAGTGGCTGACTTGGATTTAGTGGCAGTTACAGAAACATGGTTCACAGAAAACCATGATTGGGATGTAACTATACCTGGCTATACTTTATTCAGAAAGGACAGGGTAGGAAGAAGGGGAAGAGGAGTGGCACTATATGTAAAAACTACTATTAAAGCTTTGGAATTACAGAGCTTAAAAGGGAGAGAGGAGGCATTATGGGTTAAACTAGAAAGAGGGAAAGAGAAATCTATTTGCATTGGTGTGATATACAGACCTCCCTCACAAGGGTGGCTACTAAAATGATTAGTGGTCTTCATTATAAAGCATATGAGGACAGACTTAAGGATCTTAATATGTACACCTTAGAGGAAAGGTGGGATAGAGGTGATATGATTGAGATGTTTAAATACCTCCGTGGCATAAATGTTCAGGGAGAGAGCCTCTTTCAATTGAAGGCAAGTTCTGCTATGAGGGGACATGGGATGAGGGTGAAGAGAGATAGATTCAGGAGTGATATGCGGAAATATTTCTTTATGGAAAGAGTAGTGGATCCGTGGAATAGTCTCCCAGTGGAGGTGGTAGAGATGAGGACAGTAACTGAATTCAAAAAGCATGGGACAAACACAGAGGATCTCTGAGGGTAAAAGGGGGAAGGTTGTAGTTGTTGATGTGGAAGGACAAACTAGACAGGCCATGTGGTCTGTTTCTGTCATCATATTTCTATGTTTCTATGAGTCAATCGAGGGCCCAGGCCTTACAAAAACCTTGCAAAAGAGACACTACAAAGCCTATTTTCTATTGGTTCATGGGGTAGGAATTCAGCCTTATAGAGAAATATAGTTTACAACTATTTACAAAGGTAAGAAGGTAATTCAATTCCTTGAAATCCTTGGCATCTTGAATAAATGTGGGATTCAAAATTGCTTGTGCAGGTACAGTTCTGGATACAGAGGGTTTCTTTCTGCCTAAGGATAAAACTCCAACATGTTTTCTTTCAAGTGTACAATTGCTTGTGCTATCAATGCTGTCATATGAGGGTCAACTGTAGAGGATAAATCAGTAGTAGACACCTTGGAAGGGGTGGAACTTCTCCTGGCTCCTTGGTAGCCCTCGGAAAATGTCGTGAGCAGGTCAAGCGACTTGGAGAACCCCATAGCCTTTTTCTAGGTCATGCAGGCTCACCTATGAGAGCTCCCTTTCCTTTTAGGTTGAGCCCTCAGAGGCTGCTAGGACTTGAAGCCTGAGCCCAAAGTGTTCCCCGTAGAGGTAGGCACCAGTCACCAAGTCATACGAGGAGGCAGAAGAAGAGAAGGACTAGGTCCCACAAAGCAGTCTTGCAAACCAGAAACTAAACCAAGCAGTAGGCAGTTGAGTAATCAAGAAGCAGGCATAGATCAGGTCAGACAGAACAGATTTGTAAGCAGAAGACTAAAAGAAATCAGAAACCAAGATCAGCAGGACCAGTGTGACTCACTGTGCAAACCGTGCACTTGCAAAGGGCGACAGACTTGGGAGGGCAGCATGGTCAGCACAGTAAACTGACCAGGCCCAACTATGGGGTACAGAAAAGAGCACACCAAACCTGCAGTGTTCAGTAACAAGAAGATAAAGCAGGACAAACACCACATCGTGGATAGGGGCAATAACCTTTATTCAGTATCCAGCGAGGTCAGCCCTACACATGTTTCGGCATGGGCTTTCATCAGGGGCTTGAGACCTCACAAAAATAAAAACAAATAAGACAAGGGTAAAATATGTGAGCTGAAAATAAAAGTAATAAAAGATATGCCCAAGATACATATAAAATCACTAATCAATAAATAATACATAATCTTGCCAAAACAGTAAAATAATATAACATAGTAACAGCAAATGATTTATTTTTGATTTATTTATTTATTTATTTAACAAGGGTTTATATACCGCCTCTTCCCATGATCAGAGGCGGTTTACATCGAACATAAGTACAACTTTTACAATAAACATTGGAACTATGTACATTTAACATATAATATGGTTGAACTATATACAGTACAGAGAACTATATACAATATCATTGTAAAGACAGTCTTAAGTGAAATACATGTTTTATCTGTTGGAGTCACTGATGGCAGATAAAGACCAGCATGATCCATCTAATCTGCCCAGCAAGGTGGCAAGGGTAGGTACACCTACCTCTCCGTGCAGGTCACCTCTATTTGTTGAGAAATAAGAGATAGTTAAGTTTATTTTGATTTTATCCTGTTGCTATAAAGGGAACCACTGTGTCTGTCCCATGCCATTTTGAATTCTGTCACTGTATTTGCCCCCACCACTTCCATCGGAGGGCATTCCAAGCATCCACCATCCTTTCAGTGAAAACGTATTTCCTAACATTGCCCTTCAGTTTACCCCCTTGAAGCTTCATGTTATGCCCTCAAGTTTTACAGCTTCACCATCTTGGAAAAAGGCTTTGTTTGTTCATTAATACTTTTTAAGTATTAAATGGTCTGTATCATATCTCCACTGTCCCTCCCCTCCTCTAGCATATACATATTTAGGTCTTCAAGTCTCTTCTCATATGTCTTCTGGTACAGGCTCAAAATCATTTTGGTCGCCTGCCTCTGAACCGTTTCAAATCATTTTATATCTTTACAAAATATAGTCTCCAAAACCGAACATAATATTCCAAGTGAGGCCTCTCCTGCGACTTGTACAGTGGCAATAGTACCTTCTCCTTTCTGCTTGTAATTCCACTCTGTATGCAACCCAGCATCCTTCTGGCATTGGCCACCACCTTGTCACACTGTTTCGCCATCTTGAGATCCTCAAAAACAATCACTCTGAGGTCCTTCTCCTGGTCTGTGCACACCAACCTCTCGCCCTCTATCGCATATAATTCCCATGGATTTCTGCGTCCCAAATACATGACACTGAACTTCTTCACATTAAAACTTAACTGCCAAGCATTAGACCATTTCTCTAGCTTTTGTAGATCTTTCTTCATGTTATCCACTCCCTCAGAGGAGCCCACTCTGTTACAAATTTTCATGTCATCTGGAAAAAGACAGACTTTTCCATTAAATCCTTCAACAATATTTCTTACAAATACAGTACTGGTACAAGTACAGTACTGGTCCCAGGACCGATCCCTGGGGCACGCCATTAATCACCTTCCTTTCATTCAAGTGAGTTCTGTTTACCATCACCTTCTGTCGTCTGTCAGTTAACTAATTTCTGATCCAGTTCACCCCTTGAGACCCATCCCCAGGCTGTTCAGTTTATTGATAAGCCTCCTAAGAGGAACTAATAAAGGCTTTGCTGAAATCTAGGTAGACCATACCCATTGCATGCCCTTGATCTAGTTCTCTGGTCACACAGTCAAAGAACTCAATCAGATTTGTTAGGCATAATCGTCCTTTGGTAAAACCATGTTGCCTCGGATCATGCAACCTATTGGTTTTGAGAAAGTCCACAATTCTCTCTTTCAGGAGCACCTCCATTACTTTTCCCACCACTGAGGTAAGGCTTACTGGCCTGTAGTTTGTCACTTCTTCCCTATTACCACTTTTGTGAAGAGGTACCACATCAGCCCTTCTCCAGTCCTGTGGAACTTCTCCCGTTTCCAAGGATCTATTAAAAACATCCTTTAAAGACACTGCAAGAACCTCTCTGAGCTCTTTCAGTATCCTGGGATGTAGCCCATCCGGTCCCATGGCCTTGTTCACTTTCAGTTTTGCAGGCTGTTCACACACATCTTCTGTGAATGATATAGTATCTACTCCAATCCTATTTGTATATTTGTCCATCACAGGTGGTCCTTCTCCAGGATTTTCTTTAGCAAAAACAGAACATAATTATTTGTTCAGCAGTTTTGCTTTTTCAATGTCACTTTCCACGAATCCATTCTTGGGATTTTTGAATCTTGCAGTTCCATTTCGGATCTTCCTCTTCTCCCGAATATACCTGAAAATGTTTTATCTCCACACTTCAGATCTTTAGTCATCTTTTCTTCTGCCTTTGCTTTTGCTATCCTCATTTCTCTTTTTGTCTCTTTTAGCTTTATCCTGTATTCTTGTCTGTGTTCCTCTGTTTGCAAATTTCTGAATTTTATGAAAGCTGTGCTTTTTGCCTTTATTTGTGCAGCCACTTCTTTGGAGAACCGTATAGGTTTCCTTTTCCTCTTGTTTTTATTTACTTTCCTTACCTATGTATCTGTTGCCCCTTTTATTTTGTCTCCTTTAGTTTAGCCCACTGCAATTCCACTTCCCTTACCTCCTCCCACCCTGCCAACTCCTCCTTCAGGCACTTGGCCATTTTACTGAAGTCAGTGTTTTTGAAGTCTAGGACTTTGAGCTTGCTGTGATTGGACTCTGCCTTGGTTTTTATCTCAAACCACACCGTGTGATGATCGCTGCTGCTCACTGGGCACCCACCTGGACATTCGACATGCTATCTCTGTTGGTGAGTACTAAACCCAGCATCAAACTTTCCCGGTTGGTTCCATCACCATTTGTCTAAGTAATGCATCTTGGAAGGCATCCACAATTATTTTACTTCTTTCCAGATTTGCAGAAGTAATACTCCAATCCACATCAGGTAGATTAAAGTCATCCAATATGATCACGTCCCCTTCAAGGCTACCTTTGCAATATCAATAATCAAGTCTCTATCTATTTCTTTGGTTTGAGTTGGAGGCCTGTAGGCTATACCAGTATGGATGATAGTAGAATCTCCTCTTTCCAACACAATCCACAGCGCTTCTTCTTTTCCCCACATCCCCTGCATTTCAGCAGCTTAAATATTGCTTTTGACATATAGGGCTACTCCTCCTCCTTTTCTGCCTTCTCTATCACTTCTAAATAAATTATAGCCAGCTATGGCTAGATCCCATTCATGCAACTCATTAAATCATGTTTCTGCAATGGCCACAATGTCCAAGTCCATTTCCACCATTAGAGCTTCAAGGTCAGAAACATTGTTGGGCAGGCTTCAAGCATTTGTGCTCATTGATTTCCAGCATTTATTGACTGGCTTACCTGTATTTTGCATAGATTTTGTTCTACACGCCTCTTCCCACTTGCGACTGATGTATATATGGGTTAATAATGTGGCTGTTTCCAGTGTTAGTATGTTTTTGGTGGGGGTGACATCCTGAACTTGTGCAGTTACCCTAACACCCCCTTTCCCTAGTTTAACCCTGGGAGTACCGATGGGGTCAAAAGTGACCCCATTGCAAGTTTCACAACGCGTATCTCGGAAACTAGTTGTTCAAGAATGCAATAATTTTATGACTTTTCACATGTCAATATTCTCTTTATATTGCGCCATGAGAGGAATAATTTTCATCCGCTAGGTGACGCTAGTGATGAATTGCAGCACAGAGTACCAGTGGGGTCATTTTTTACCCCAGTTGCTTACGTTCGGTTTGGATCGTGATACAATTTGCAGTTTTGTGAATTTTTTGATCTGACAAAGGTATTTATCATTAATTATGTATCATTTATTTTTTGTACTCTTATTTTATGAAAATTACACATTTTCTGTAATTGATATCATATGTTCTCTCATTATTTCCGATGAAATCTAAAGGCTTTCAGCTGCTTCATCATGATTATTGTACACCTATAGTAAAACTGCTTTGCGTTTTATTCAACTTTATCTTTGTTTATTTATTTTAGGTTATTGTTTATGATGTCAAAATGAAAGTATTCAGCTGCCCAAGCAAGAGAAATATTGCAACGAGATGCTGACAGTGATGGCTCTGAGTCGTCTGATGATGCAGCATATTCAGCAAGCGAAGAAGCATATCAGCCAAGTTCGGGCGATAAATCTGATGATGACAGTCATGATTCAGATGGCGACAGCAGTTGGTCGCCAAGTGAATATGAGACTGATGTTGAGCCGGTAACATCGCCTGCAGCAAAGAGTCAAGTTACAGGTCGAGGCAAAGGTCGAGGCTGTGCTGGACGGGGAAGAAGGCAGGAGTCCTCGGTGTGAGTATCATCTGTGAGGAATCTTAGTTGTGGTCGTAGAGGAGCTAAGAGGTCATCAACTATAAGCACAAATGTTGCCATTGAAGCCTATGTATCTAAGGATGCCACATCATGGAACAGGAAAACTATAAAGCAAGCTGCTGGAAGATACGCCAGAGCTAATGTCATGCCCGTACAACAAGGTCCTACAAGATATGCTGTACAAAATGTTGATGGCCCTCTCGCAGCATTCCACTTGTTTATGAGGAAGAGCTTATTGAATGAAATCATGATGTGGACGAGCAAACAAGGAAGACACATTTATGACGACACCTGGAAAGATTTAACAGATGGAGAATTTCAATGTTTTCTTGGACTTCTGATCCTCTCAGGCGTTTACAAGTCACAAAATGAATCCATAGTTCAGTTGTGGAACCTTGAAGATGGTCGTTCTGTTTTCGGCAAAAATATGGCCCGTAACCATTTTCAGCAAATTTCTTGTGCTCTCAGATTTGATGATGCAACCAACAGACGTGAACAACGAGGTGTGGATAGGCTTGCTCCAATCAGACATGTTTTTGATACCTGGGAAGCAACTCTAAGTGACGCCTTTGTTCCTGGTGAAAATGTTACCGTGGATGAGCAACTGCTTACATTTCGTGGCCGTGTTCCGTTCAGACAATATATTCCCAGCAAAGCTGGGAAATATGGCATAAAGCTATGGATGTTGTGTGACAGTGCAACGTCATATGTTCTGCATCTTCAAGTATATACAGGAAGGGAACTCAGATAAAACAGGGAATAGAATCAGGGTGAAAGGGTTGTGCTGCAACTCACTGAAGGATTGACGCGATCTGGCAGAAATGTTACTGTTGACAATTTCTTCTGCAGTTTATCCCTGTCATCGAAATTGCTAGAAAAACAAATGACACTTTTGGGTACAATTCGAAAGAACAGAAAAGAATTACCTCCAGAATTTGTAACAGCAAAGGGCCGAGAGGTATTCACTTCACTGTTTGCCTTTCGCGATGACGGCACTCTGGTTTCCTATTGCCCGAAGAAAGGAAAAGTGGTTGTTCTTCTGAGCAGTTTGCATGATCAAGAAGAAGTAGATAACACATGTCCAGACAAAAAAACACGCATGATCTTGGACTATAATTCTAGTAAAGGTGGAGTAGATACGGCAGATCAAATGTTGAGCACGTATACCACAAAATGAATGACAAGACGGTGGCCAGTGACAATCTTCTACAACATGTTGGACATAAGTGCTTTGAACGCCTTCATTGTTTGGATGTTACTAAATCCAGAATGGCAGTCCAAGTCAAAGCACAGACGTCGTCTATTCCTCTTGGAATTAGGAAAGCAGCTGCTTCAGAGTAATTGCAGCAAGACTTCTTCCATCATTGAAGAAGCCACTGATGCTGTTTGCAATATCGGGATCCCAAAGAAAAGGGCAAGGTGTCACTGCTTTTCCAGAGAAAAAGACAAGAAAAGCAACATAGTTTGCACCTCCTGCAAGCGCAATGTTTGCAAAGAACATTCAGAAATTGTCTGTGTCTCATGCAAATGATTGTAGAACTTTACTGTGTTCATCAAGTGCATGCAAAAACTGCTTTCATGGCAACTCTTCTTCATGTAATTTTATGATAAAGCATTAAATTTCAAAACATTTAACCTTCATATAATAAATTAATTCGGAATAATATTTTGTCTGTTTAGTTTAAAATTTTCATGGTTAACAATTAAAATTCGTCGTGGGGTCATTTATGACCCCAGCGGTATTCAGTGTGTGCAAAAAATCTAGGTAATTCCAGGGTTAAATACCTGTCCACATATTGCCTGAAATTTTCACTTAGAATCCTTTTCCCTGCAACAGAGAGATGTAGTCCATCAACACAGTATAGCCTCCTTTTCCATCTATTTCCCCAGTCTCAAATATGTCTAAATCCTTCTTGTTTGCGCCAGATTTGAAGCTATGTATTAAAGTTGATTAGGCAATGCAGCTTTTTTGTCCCCTTACCAAGAATAGGTAGAACTTCTAAGAATGCTATAGTGTTAACAATGGGTTTGAGTTTCTCTCCCAGAATCTGGAAGTCCCTTTGAACTGTACAGACACTGTTTCTAGCTAGGTGATTTGTACTCAAGTGTATGATAACATCAGTTTTGGAGTGCTCACTTTCTGCACTGACTATGCCAACAATATGGTTTGTATTCCTGCTGCCTGAAGATCCTATGAAGTGGCCTAGTGGTTGGGGCAAGGTACTTCAGGCCAGAAGGTCAGGGGTTCAAATCCCACTAGAGAACAGCAACCATGGGCTGGAAGGACTGGGGTTTCTAGTCCCACAGGTGCTCCTTGTGGTCTTGGGCAAGCCACTTAACCCTCCATAGCCCATGTTCCCTGTAAAATAGTTATCTCCAAGTTACAATGCCCTGTTCAATGTAATTTCAGCTTGTTCAATGTAAACCACACTGATGCAGAATAGCACAGTATATAAGAGAATATAAATATGAGGCATTTGACCATCTCTCCATTGGACTGTGTTCCCAAATTGGTGCCTCTGATGATAGAATCTCCAAGTAGTAGTAGTTTCCTGTTTATAATTTTTTTCTTCATATTTAGTGCATTATCAGTAGATTGGGCATTAACCTTCTCATTTAAGGGCACTTCAGTTTCCACTAATTGGACACTCTTATTTTCCAAGACAGAGAAGGTGTTATGCAGGGATATCTCTTGATGGAGAGAGTGTCTTCGTGTTCAGATTTTAACCTGCCAGAGCGCACTGTGATCCATTTGTTCCTGGGCTGTTTGATTTTTTTGTGGGAATGGTGATGGATTTTCTTCCATTTGTACCATAGAAGAGGTGTGTATAATTGCAGCTAATTCTTCCCTTAATAGAATCAATTCTTTATGCATAGCAAATAACTTGAGACATAGGGCTCGATTCTGTCCCGGATATCAATCCCCACTGTACATCCGGTCTGAACCGGGCGTACCGAGGAGATCGCGATTCTGATCCTGAGGGGCACATCTAGCCTCAAGGGATCAGAATCACGAACAGTCCTGCACGTGCAGGACTGTCCCCGGCCAACTCAGTCAAGGCTCTTCAATGAAGCCGCGGCGCCATGCCATCATGTTGCCAGGGCATTGCGGCTCCATTGAAGAGCCATGATTTTGGCCGCTGAAAATTAAAGCTAATTAATAATACACTGCCCATTAATATGTCACGACTTAATCAGCCAAGCTCTTATATTATGTTCTATGTCAATTGTATACAGTTACCATGTATTGCTCTACATCAATATATATATAGTTACCCTGTATTTGCTCCAAGTTTTATTCCCTGTTACAATGTAAGCGCAAAACAGTTTTGACTGAATTGAGCAACCTTGTTGAATGTAAACTGCGCTGATAACAAATAGCGCGGTATATAAAAGATGTTAAATAAATAATAAATAAATAAATAATTCCCCATAGTCTGACCCCTGATCTGGCCTCCTATGGCCAGAGTCTAGCTGCAGGGAATGTCCTCCAGCTCCCCTGTCCCATCCACACCCCAGCATTTAAAAAATGACACGTCCAGGGAAGTTATTCCACCTCGGAGATGGAACAATTTCCCCTCACATGTCGCCGGCCCTGGACATACAGAGCCAACATTAAAATTGGCCCTGTATGTCCAGGGCTGGTGACTGCCCAGACTCCGCCCCTGAGCCGCCCCCGTCTAACTTACCTGCACAACCTGCGGGGAAGTTAGTTAAGGCTGGGTAAAGGCATGAATAGTGGGGATGGACATCCCATTGGGCCGTCCATCCCTGCTATTCATGCCACAGAATATGCCCCATATAGGGCAAGCTCTTAGACGCCAAATGATTCTTCTTAGAATGAAGGCACCACAGCTATTGAATTGAATACACGACATGCTGATTAAGATGGTTATAAAGCAGTTCTAGGACAAGGAGAAAAGATGGGTATTATACTTAATTGGAGGACAGATATCAATCTATATGATGACTATATAGGCAATGCAACCCTGGGGTAGGTGGGATGAGGGGTAGGATGGGTGGGAGAGGTAGACCTTATATGAACTGAGATTTCTGATTTAAAAAGGCTATGCAAGGAATGTAGGTAAGCTAAATTTTCCTAAACTTATAACCAAAAGTTAGGTTGTTTGCCACTAGACTGTAGATCAAGGTGGCTGTGAACAGACAGAAATGTGATAGACAGAAAGATAGGAAGAGCAAGTTTTATTTATTTTTTTTTGGGGGGGGGGGGGTTCTTTTGTATTTGTCCTCCTCCTTGGTGCAGTTACCCTAACACACCACACTAATAGGCGAGGTAATAAAAAGGCAAGGAAAATTTATATCAAAAACCAGCCAAATAGTAAAGTTAGAAAGCTTAACTTTGTAGAGTCTCTTGAAGTTGTGATGACAATTATTGGATCAGACCACTTGCTGAGGCAGCAGAGGCTGATTGAATTAACCACACTCTGTGAGGCAAGTTTGTAATGGAAACTTCAAAAGTTCAAAATGAAATCTTACTTCTATGTATCAGCCTACTATGCAAAGGACCCTGGAACTTTAAAATGCATACCTTTACTGCAAACTTAAGTAGGAAACCAGGTTTCTGCAAATCTTAAAGCTAATCTTTACTTCAATTCATGCTCATCTAGAACTTTTTTCTTCTTGGGACCCTCACTCTGGTACTCCTTGCCCGCCACCCTCCAGATAGAAATCTCATTCTTCAGATTTAAGAATATGTTAAAAACTCATCTCTTACACGTGGCTTTTGATTTCCCTCCCCTTCCCCCTTAGTCCGGTACATTTTATCTCTCCTCACATGACCCTTCTCTTCCTCTGTCTAATAACTTGAAGTTTTCTTCCCCCTGGCCCCTCCCTCCATCTTTTCCCTCCCCCAGTTCTTACTTTCTTTTTCTACTATCCTATCTTCTCATGGCATTCCTTTCCATTTTCCTTTTCTCACAGCCGATTTTGTTTGTAAACCGCTCTGATGCCTTTTAGCCTGAGTTGTATATCAAGAATCTCAGTAAAGATAAATTCCAAGTAGATAAATATTAAGAATTCAGTGTCCTTGGCCAGTAGATCTTATATGAATTGAGTTCACACTGAGATTTCTGATTTAAAAACTCTATGCAAGGAATGTGTGCAAGCTAAATTTTCTTACATTTTTAACCAAAATTTAGGTTGTTTGCCACTAGACTGTGGATCAAGGTGACTGTGAACAGATAGAAATGTGATAGAGACAGAAAGATAAGAAGAGCAAGGTTTTTTTTTTTCTTTTGTGTTTGTCCTCCTCCCTTGATGCAATTGCCCTAACACACCACAGTGCCTAAGTAGTATTATAAGAGAATAAAACAGGTAATTAATAGGCAAGGAAATTTTATATTAAAAAAACAGCTGAATAGTAACATTAAAAAGCTTACCTTTGTAGAGTCTCTTGAAATAGTGATGGCAATTACTGGATCAGACCGCTTGCTCAGACAGCAGAGGCTGATTGAATTAACCACGCCCTGGGAGCCGGGCTTGTAACAGAACAACAAAAACTTTAAAAGTTCAAAATGAAATTTTACTTCTATGTATCAGTCTACTATGCAAAGGACCCTAGAACCTTTAAATATATACTTTTACTGCAAAATTAAGTAGGAAACCAGGTCTCGGCAAATCTAAAAGCAAATCAAAATTTAGGTTGTTTGCCACTAGGCTGTAGATCAAGGTAGTTGTGAGATATCAATAAAAAAGGGAATCATATATAGAGTAAACATAACACAATATTAAAAAGACATAAACATAATTAAAGAAAAATAAAACCAAGGGGTATGTTTACTAAACCGTCTTAATTTTACTGGCGCTAGTTGCAGTGATAATGTGAAGAATGCCATATAAGGAGTGGGCGTTCCGGTCCTAAGGTAGCAAGAATCTGTATCGCGCAATAGTGGGCGCCATGGCACGTTAATGCGCGTTAACCCTAAGTACATGCCAGCGCAGTGTTAACAGCTATAAAGATGTAGCCCACTGGTTACTGCAATGACAGAGGTCATGGGTTTGATCCTGCAGTGGTGTAATCTGAAAAGGCTGTCTGAGGCATTTACTTTTAATTTAAATCAGTGCTGCCAGCAAAAACACCCTCACAGTGCCGTAACCTAAGGTGCCTCATAAGGCGCTCTACAAGGCACCCCATAGGTTTATTTATTTTATCTATTTAGACAGTTTTTGTATACTGCCTTATCCTTCAATCAAAGTGGTCACAACACAATTGGGGGATACATTTAACATGCGGGGATATGAGACACATACACTAATACTTACAGGGAACATGGGAGATGGAGGGTTAAGTGGCTTGCCCAAGACCATAATTGGTAGCTGAACAGCATTAAGCTCCAAGAAAGTGACAATATTCTGCTTGTACAAGACCACAAGGAGCATCTGTGGGACTAGAAACCCCAGTCCTTCTGGCCCAAGGCTGCTGTCCTCTAGTGGGGTTTGAACCCCCGACCTTCCAGCCTGAAGTACCTTGCCCCAACCACTAGGCTACTCCTCCCTACAGGGCATTATAAAGTGCCCTGTCCGCCAAGGCACCCTATAATGTGCCCTATAGGGTGCTATATAGGGCGCCTTATAGGGCGCTTTACAGGGCGCCTATGAGGCATCTTAGGCTACAGCACTGTGTGGATGTTTCTGCTGGCAGCACTGATTGAAATAAAAAGGAAAAGCCTCAGAGAGCATTCTTAAATAAGACCTCTTTGGAATCAAGCCTATGACCTCTGCCTCTACAGTTATTGAAGTAACTAGTGGGCTACATCTCTATAGCATCTAAAACACTGCTGGCTGGCTACAGAAAGACTGCAGGATAGGGTAAACCTACCCATACCCATGATGCACTGAACATGCAGATCAGCTGATCACAAGATGGGGTATGCACCCCCATAGCACCTCGACCTGGTAGGGGGAATTGACCATGTGTGTTACTGGCACAGAGTAGCTACAGACCGTGACATTGTGCGGGTCCTGTGCTCACCCTGAGGGTGAGGTGGGGTGCCCAGCACCAGGTCTGCAGCACCTGGCTTGGCTGAGATAGGCTATGCTACAGGTCCCCATCAGTGCCAGTGTGTGATAGGTAGTCTTTGAAGACACACCTAGGATACACCTGTGTCCATCTGTATTTCCCAGTCATGTCTAGCCCTTGTGGACTATGATGCACCGAGAATAGTGCATATCCTGTGTGGGTGCCATGGTCATGTGTTATAAGTGAAGGGGGGTGTTTGGACCCAAAAATGGATTATGTAGCACCACCCAACCCGCCCTCTGTAGCTCAGGGTGGGGGACAGGATCTCCTACCAACAAATCCACATTCTACATCTCTGCAATGATGGCAGTAGAGGGGACCATCAACCCCAGTCCTGCTGGGGAACAGGCACCCTACAGGGAAGTCAAAGCAGATGTGTACACATTACATAAGGCAATGGCAGACAGGCAGAATGCTGGAAATGCTCAGCTGCCCCCCACCACTATCTGACATTCACCAGCAGAGGGCAAAGTCAGTCTTCACCTGCTGCACCCTGCAAGGTGCTCCAGCCATACACATGCTAACTGCAGACAATCTGCTAGCTAGTACTTAGTGCATGTTCCTGGAGGAACTGTGTGCACCCAAAAATGGGATATGAGCACACACACCAAGCAGGTATGTCAATGATTGGGCCCCAAAAAAAGGGAACCCATAAATAACACATCAGAGAAATACTATATGGCACTATGGGGGAACCTAGCCATGCCGTGGTCACTGCTCAGTCAGGGTGAGAGTGACCTCCCAGCAGGACATGCTGTGGCCACCCTGTCCAAGCAGGTGGTGGTCGGGCACTACAATGTCCCAGCCATTGCCCTATGCCCTGTGCAGATGCATCCTGCCCAGGCCACCCTGTCTGGGACATACCCACAGTACCTTGCTCCTCATTATGCACATTGGCAGGCTAACACTGGAAACAGTGCAAGCAGTGTGGGCTCAGTGAGGTGTAGGCAGCCATAACACACTGGATAGACATACACACACTCCCACACCTATACCGGCATTGTGCAAATATAGAGGTTTTTGGCAGCCCTGGCCACCACACCAGTCCTGGGCACAGTGCAGGCATGGCTATGGTACGCAAAACTGTTGGGGTCACTTCCCGGGTGGTAAACACTGTCAGAAACCAAAACAGAAACACACTTCACAGATATCAGAAAGGTTGCTATGATGCAGCTCTGTCAACAAATTGTGTTTAACTTAGGATTTGTTATTTGTCATTAATCATAGCAACCGTTTGATATATGTGTAACATGTTCCCAAGTTTAGGGCAGAATTGCTAAGGTATGCAGGTGCCAGTACTGGGGGATGCTGCTTCTCACAGGGCCCAACAGCCTGACTCTCCATGAGGCTTTGGACAGTGGAGTCTGTGGGTGTGGGTGTTTGTGCCCCTGTTGGCCGCTGCTCTAAGGCTGAGTTTCCCAACTCTGGTCCTGGTGGGCCAAACACGGTTCAGGTTTTCATGCTGTCCCTAATGAATGTGCATGAGATACATTTGCATACAATTGGGGCGGTGCATACAAATGCAGCACAGGCATATTTATTAGGGACAGCATGAAACGTGAATGGTGTTTGGCCCTCCAGGACTGCAGTTGGGAAACTCTGCTCCAGGGATTGCACATGCTTTTGGTTTCTGTGCCCTGTAGGGTAAAATGTAGGTGTTAATGGCGTGTTTATTTAATCTGCAATAACGGTTCCATCTTTATTACCACGGTTTAGTACTGGGTAAAATATAGGGACATGGTTTGTGGGAGCCACAGCTGGGACTTGAACCTGTGATCTTCTGTCCCTGAAAACACTGTCTGTGTGTACTGCACCAAACTGTTGCCACAGAGGTGGATCATTCCCTGGGGATACCATGACTGTTCGTCAGACAGACCTTGTCTGTTGCAGTGCACGGCACCCACCTAAACGGGGCTTGGCCGTGGTCTGGTGTGGGCAGATGCCACTGCCCCCTCCGCCACCAGCACCCCTCCACCACCATGCTGACATGCCCTTGTTCCGGTGGTGCTGGTGCTGGTAAGCAGCTGCCTATGGTGCGTGATATGGGGTAGGGGTGCTGACATGGACATCAGCAAATGCCCCCGGCACCGCCTGCCAATGTTCTGTGCCCTTTGGGGTACTTGCTGGGTACTGTCCCCTGGGACACTGTGGGACACACACTCGTGGCCATATTGGACCTTGGTCAGTTGCTGTCTTGCTGCTTTTCCGCTTCTACATTCCTATGTGCCAGGTAGGCATCTGCCTAGTCCACACTGTGCCCCAGCTGGCCCACTGCATGTGACGCATTCAGCCCCCTGTACCCCAGTTACACCATCACCCTAGTGCCCTTTCCCACGTGCCCACTCTGCTGTTGCTGCACATGTGTAAGCCACAAAGGCAAGCTACCCCATACACACCACAGAAAACCCTCATCAGCACTATTTCTATGTTGGCACATTCACTTCTGGGTGGACTGTGAATTGACCCTTTCAAAAGTGAGCTCGTCCTTTTTCCTCTTTATAGGTTGTGTTCATTACCACTTGTCATTATTTGTTCTATTGGCCAGCTCAGTGTTTTGGATTTCAATTTTGGTTCTGGTCATTATTTATGGTTTGTGCCTTTTTGGTTGCTGTACATGTATCACTACTATCACTTTTCAAGGTCTCCCTGCCTTTGCTGTACATTGCTGACTGAAATGGTTTCTCTTTCCTGCAAATGTGCCTAGCACGAGTTTTTCACTGGCGCTAATTTTCAGAGCTTCATTTCACAGCGTTAGTGTGCATGGAGCCTCTCCTCGCCCACTCCCCGCCCCTTGACCCCTTCTCTCCACCCCTGGTGATCCTTACTCCGCTCTCTGGGAAGCCTTACTCCACCCTCTGCGCACCTTAATGCTGCCACAGCAATTATCGCGCGATACATGATGTTCTCGCATGGTAGTGCGCCATTATCGCGCGATAACGTAACGTATCGCATAATAACTTCACAGCTACGCCATTAGCGCCATTTAGTAAACATACCCCCAAGTGTTAAACAAACTAAAGTTACTAAAAGAGGTAAAAAATGGGGCTATTAAACCTAAGCTCATCCAAAGAGTGACAGCAATTGGTCGGTAGATATGTGAAGCCCATTGGCACATTCTTTTGTGCAGTAATGTTAAATCATTGGTTTTCCAAGCTCTATAGTTTGTCTCAGTTAAGCTTTGGTTTTTGTGCCCCCCCCACCCTCTTTTTCACTTTTTTTACTTTGATGCAGACACTGCATTTTAATATAGAAGTTTATATTCCTGACTCTGGTTTGGACTTAATTCACCCTCTTGAAGTTTGTAGTGATGGCTCCTACCCTGCGGGCTCATCGCTGCACTCTCTTCCTTCGCTATTATGCAAATGAATACTATGGGGGTCATTCCAGAACATGAATAAGGGGTTTGTACTTGCGTCAGGAATGTTTATGTGCCGAAAACGTCCCCGACTGTATTCTGAAACACTGCTATCATACACATACATGGCGTTAGCACAGCAATCTCAGAACGTGAGTGGGAGAGGGCGGAATTGGGGGGGGGGGATGGTCATTTGTGGAGAAATAGAAAGCATATTCAGAAAAGGCCCATGTACATATTAAATGTTTCCCGGACACATCCACGTTATTCCTGCTGAAATGTGGTATAAGGCTAGGAATTAGAAATTATTCTGCTGTGCTCTGAAATTTGTCCCATAGAGTAGAATAGTTGTGACAAATATGTTTTGAACTGGTGTGTCTGAAGTCTGGAATAATACAAGATGCAGTCTTAAGGTGCAGGGAGCAGAGGTGAGGGAATGTTGTAAGGTAATGAAACATTTTTAAACACCCTTACAGAAATATTAAGAGCAATAGTGTTTATTCCGGCTATGCACTTATGAGCTGTTTGTGCCAAAGGAGCCAATCTATGGGATCATAACACTTCCCATGTTCAGAAAAATGGGACTGCCGATACAGGGATAGTATAGGCATGAGCATGGAAAGTACAGCTCAACTATCCACCTTAAAACCATTAAATTAAAAGAGAAAAAGGAAAGTTTGCCGTGAGAAAGGATTTCCCTTTCATGGCAAACGGTCTGACAATAAAAACAGTTTTTTTTATGTTTGAGTAAGAAAGTTTAGGGTATTCACTCCACAGGATTTTTTTGGTTCTATTTTTTGTTGGAAATATTTTGTAGTGAACCACTTTAGTCTTTTGTGCCTAATAGGACATGATTATTGGCACCCTTATAAACAATTCAAATCATTTTGAACAGAAGAACCATATTCCTATTCCAGTAAAATTTGACGCACCTGTGATCAATTTGTCAGTACTCATATGACTTGAATCAACCAATGAATGATGCTTCTAATATTTAAAATGGCCACATTCACTCCTTGTTCCATTTTCACAATGATGAAGACAAAAAAGCTGCCTGAGACCATCAGAAAAAAACATTATCATCAAACTTCAAAGCGGTATAAGGCCACCTCCAAAGACCTTGGGATTCCTGTGTCTACAGTTCACAATGTTATTAAGAAGTTTTCCGTTCATGGAACTGTCGAGAACATCCTAGAATATGGCAGAAAGAGAAAAATTAATCCAAGAAGTCTTTGAAGGTTAGTGCATACTGTTGGAAAACACCACATACAACATCCAAAGAGCTTAAGGCTGACCTGGAGCAATCTGGAGTGGTGGTTTCAACCCACATCATACACCGTGCACTAAACATGGGCAGAGACCAAGGAGAATCCCACTGTTCAAAACAGACATAAAAAGGCACGCCTGATCTTTGTCCAAACCTACCTTGAGAAAGCACCTGGGAAAATATTCTGTGGACAGATGAAACCAAACTTGAGTTATTTGACAAATTCAGACCAGCAATACATTTACAAGTGAAGAAATGAAGCTTATAAGGAAAAAAAACACCCTTCCTAAAGTTAAATATGGTGGAGGATCCATAATGTTGTGGGGTCAGTTTGCTACCTGTAAACGGGGGCGCTGGTCGTGAATGTCCACAGTCTTGGCAAAGGCAAAATATTATTATGACTTGCAAAGGATTGTGGGGGATGTAGTTCACTTATACCAAAATCAGCCGTTCACAAAATAATGAGTTGTGATGCTCGAGTGTAAGCAAAGAAAAACAGATTTTATTCATGGGGTTAATTCTCCCACACAGATTTACTTGGTAACACAAAAGGACACTTGCTTCCAGTATTGTACTCAGGAAAAACAAAACATGTTATAAGGTAACTGAACTTCTTAAGCAATAAATCAATAAAGACCTTGATGGGAAACAGAAAAGGTCTTTTTGATGGCTCTTGCTAATGACATTCTTAGCAGTGCTTCAAAAGGCAAAAACAAAACCCAAAAGTAACCAAAAAAACTGTTCTTTATCAAGGATAACGTTCTTCTATTCACACACACACACAAAAAGAAAGGTTTCCTTCCAGAGCTCACGTGCACCTGTGCCTGGCTCAATCACCAATAATTAGCCAGCTGCAAACCCCTTTGCTGGTTCACTCTCTCTACGTGGCTCAATCCTACCCTAAAGCTTTCTTGCAGAGACTTTTCTGGTTAGATAAAAGAACAAGTTACAGTTCCTTTTGGTGGTTGTTGTATTAGTGAGAAAGTACTTTAAAACAGCAGCCTAGACAGAGAGCAATCCATGTATTCATTCTGATCATTTGATATATCTCCTTCTTCCTCAAATATCATGGAATCAATATCATGGTCTGGCTCAGAGGAATTCCTTAATTGATCACTCTCAGGATAATATTTGTTTCCCTGCTGTCTTCCTGGAGAAGAGCTAGGGCATAGATCAAAGTTCATACCTGAGCTTCCTTTGCTGTTAGGTTTCCTCTCCAGGTATCCTGGCCAGTAAGTAATCCAGCTTTTATGTCCAGCCTTCCAATCAAGATCCCTGGACACTGGGTCTCTCTTCACATACCTTCTTGCACCGGTCTTAGGGCCCCTTCAAAATGCAGCCGTCTCCTTCAAAGGTGATGTCTGGGAATTCCTGGCTTTAAAACCCCACTCCTCTGGCTTCCTCCAGTCCAATGGAGTATGCTTGCCTCTGGAATCACTCCTAACACACGTACTGCTGTGGGCTCCTTCTTTAGACCTCCAAGATGTCTTTCTCCCCTTCCTTCCACGTTGCTTCTGCTGTTGTAGTCCTCTCTCTTCTTTCTGTCTGCTTTCCTGGTTCTGTCTGTTCTGTCTGCTCTTTCTGTTCCGTCTCTGTGGAGAATATCTTTTACTTTTAACCTGCTTAGAGGGACACTCCACCCTAGCACAGCACAGGTGTGCTGAATCAAGCCCTGCCCTTGGAGATGAGTGATTGGGGATTACCTCATAGCTCTCCTGATTGAACACACATTTCCCCACTTCAGCTCTTCTAGAGGCTGTTTGTAACCTGGTGCATTCTGGGACTGGTAGTCTTTTATGAAAACATCCTGTTTTAGTATTTCTACCAGCAAAGACAGGTTGCTTGTTCAGAGCCAATTCACCTCTTTTATAGCTCCCTCCTGAACTATGATAAGCTTCCTTATCACATACCTCAGGAACTGGAGGCCTGGAATGTATTAAAGGAATCATGAAGTTAGAGGACTACCAAGGTATTTTGAAGTAGAATATGCTATCTAGTGTCAGAAAGCTAGGTCTGGGTAGAAGGTCATGGGTCCTCCAGCAAGACAATGACCCAAAACATACATCCAAAAGTGCAAAAGAATGGTTAAAAAGGAAAAAAAGGACTGTTTTAAATTGGCCAGCAATGAGTCCTGATCTCAATCCAATCGAGAACCTTTGGAAAGAGTTGAAATCTGCCACTGGTAAAAAGAATCCTGGAAACATTCATGAGCTGAAACAAGTTAAGAACATAAGAACATAAGATATGCCATACTGGGTCAGACCAAGGTCCATCAAGCCCAGTATCCTGTTTCCAACAGTGGCCAATCTAGATCATACGTACCTAGCAGTTTCCCCAAAAGACACAGGTTCCACAATGCTTGTACTGGGTCAAGCATTGATATCCTGAGTCCCTTCTTAATAATGGTTTATGGACCTTTCCTCCAGGAACTTGTCCAAACCTTTTTTAAACGTGTGGTTAAAGAGTGGAAGAAACTACAAGCAAACAGATATACAAAACTTTTAGATGACTACAAGAAACGTTTGGAGGTTGTCATCACTGCCAAGGGTTGTGCAACCAAATATTAGTGAAGGGTGCCATTAATCCTATTCAGATCATATTTTATTTTTTTCTTACAAATTAGTACGTCGAAGTTGCACAGACCTTTTATTTTTGTTGTATACCTTTGAACATACCATTAAATAGTATGATAATATAGGGGTATGTTTACTAAACCGTCTTAACATGCACCTGGCGATAGTGTGCAGGCTGCCATAAAAGGAGTGGGCGTTTCAGTCTTAAAGCAGCAAAACGGGAGTATCGCGCGATAATGCGCGCTGCTGCGCACATTATCGGGCGAAGCGCCGCTAAGCGCGTTAACACGTGGTAATCTTAAGTAGGCGCCTGTCAGCAAACATTTCATGCAGCTTTGGACTCTGGTGACTTCAGTCTCCAAAGGTAATAGGACAGTTTACAAGATGAGATTAACTCTGACCCCCTGGTGATTTCAGTCTCCAAGGCCTGTCTGAAGCCCCTCCTTGCTAAATCAAGAATAGCAGACCTTAAAGGGAGTGGCTAGCAGACCTCAAGAGGAAAGGCTGGAGAGGATTCAATTCACTATAAAAGATAGAAACACTTCCTCTCTCTCTCTCTCTCTCTCTGCCACCATCCATCGGACATGAAGGACAGGAGGCTCTGATAATCAATTCCCTTCACCCCTCCCCCGCTCTCTCTCTCTCTTCCACTACACCTTGCCATGAGGCTCTGACCCACATGTTCTTACCTCTCTCTGCCACCATCCATCGGACATGAAGGACAGGAGGCTCTGATAATCAATTCCCTTCACCCCTCCCCCGCTCTCTCTCTCCCTTGCCATGAGGCTCTGACTCACATGTTCTTACCTCTCTCTCTTCCACCATTCATCGGACATGAAGGACAGGAGGCTCTGATAATCAATTCCCTTCACCCCTCCCCCGCTCTCTCTCTCTCTCTCCCTTGCCATGAGGCTCTAAACACATGTTCTTGCTCAGGGGCGGCCCAAGGGGGGTGCGGGGCCATGTGCGGAGACTCGGTGCGTGGCCTCATTTGCATAACTGGTCTTATTTGCATAAATATTTGCATAATGTTACCATTCACTAACTTTTAGTAAACATGTCTCTTAATGAGTGTATGGATAAAGAAAGACTAAAAGATTTCTACATTACTATAATCCAGTGCCAACCGCCAGGCACATTAGGAACTACTACAAACGCTGCCCATTTAGAACCCATAGCAAACCCGCTGTATCCTGACAGCATTACCAGGACTCACAAAGCACCAGACCCTACCTATCAAAAGGAAACACTGCAAATATTAAACCAGTACATTTCAGAGAATACTGGGGAAAGAGAACAAGTGGCAATGTCAAATAGGAATTACATAAACAGAATACCTCAGCTCAGTTACACATGCAGAACATAGACCATCACCAAACAAGGAATCGCAATTTAGAAACAGGAAGGCAATAATTAAACTGGGAACCCCAAAAGCCAAACTTGGAATGTACAACAACACTGTAGAAATAAAACTATAAATCAATTTCCTCTTGTACCAAACAAAGCGCAGACGTTAATGATGCACATTTCCCAGAGCTTTCATATTCCAGTTAATAAATTCAAAATAAAGAGATATCTTTCTACCTTTTGTGCATTTTTTTTTCAGTTGCAATTGCTCCAGCCACTTTCTTCTGGTTTCTTCATGTTTTCTGCTAACTCTCCATCATCTGCTGTCCATTTGTCCTTTCTTCTCTCTTCTAGTTTTCTTTCCATCCTCTCTCTCTACATCTGCTTTAACATACTAATCTTTCTCCTTTTGCTCTTTCCTCATTCTTATTTCATCCACACAAATTTTACCCCTCCATCCTCAATCCCCACTTACTCTCCCAATACCCGGCCAATTGTAGATTTTTCATCCCTCCCACACAAAATATTTTTCCCCTCTCCATTTTACTCTTCCAGCCCCATCCCATTCTAATCCTCCCCCAACATCAGCTCCCTTCCAGTTCCAGTCTCACCCAGCATCCATTCCCTTCTAGTCCCTGCATCAGCCCATTTCCAGTCCTAGCGCCCCATCATCAACCCATTTCCAGTCCTAGCTCCCCCATCCATTTTCAGTCTGAGTCCCTTCATCAGCTCATTTCCAATCCTAGCCCCCCATCAGCCCATTTCTAGTCATTTCCTAGCCCCACCATCAGCCCATGTCAAATCCTAGCTCCCCTCCACTCAGCCCAATTCCAGTCCAAGCCCCCCCATGAGCCTACTTCCAGTTCTAGCCCCTCCATGAGTCCATTTCAATTCAAGCCCCCACCACAGCCCATTTCCAATCTTAGCTCCCCCCCAACAGCCCATTTCCAGTCCTATCCTAGCTGCTCCATCAGCCCATTTTCAGTCCTAGCTCCCTTCCCTCACAGCCCATTTCCATTCCAAGCTCCCTCCCCATCAGCTATTTGCAGTTCAAGCCTCCCCGTCCACTCAGTCCATTTCCAGTCATAGCAATCCCCCAACCCCTTACCCGTCCTAGCCCCCCATCAACCCATTTTCAGTTTAAGCCCCCCCTATAACCCATTACCAGTCCGAACCCCCCATCAGCCCACTTCCAGTCTTAACCCCATCAGCCCATTTCCAGTCAGCCCCCCATAGCCCATTGCCAGTCCTAACCCCCCCATCAGCCCACCTCAAGTCCTAACCCCTCCCCATCAGCCCATTTCCTGTCCTAGCGCCCCCATAGCCCATTAGCAGTCCTAACCCCCCCATAGCCCATTAGCAATCCTAATCCCCCATCACCCTATTTCCAGACAGCCCCCATCAGCCCACAGCCCATTACCAGTCTTAACACCCCCCCAGCCCATTTCCAGTCCTAACCCCCCATCACCCCATTTCCAGTCAGCCTCCATCAACCCCCAGCCCATTACCAGTCTTAACCCCCCTAGCCCATTTCCAGTCCTAACCCCCCCAGCCCATTTCCAGTCCTAACCCCCCCACCCCATTTCCAGTCAGCCTCCATCAGCCCTATCCCATTAGCAGTATTAACCCCCCCCAGTCCATTTCCAGTCCTAACCCCCCCAGCCCATTTCCAGTCCTAACCCCCCCCCACCCCATTTCCAGTCAGCCTCCATCAGCCCCAGCCCATTAGGAGTCTTAACCCCCCCTAGTCCATTTCCAGTCCTAACCCCCCCCCCACCCAGCACATTTCCAGTCCTACCCCCCCCCCCAGCCCATTTCCAGTCCTAACCCCCCCAGCCCATTTCCAGTCCTAACCCCCCCTCACCCCAGTTCCAGTCAGCCTCCCTCAGCCCCCTCCCATTAGCAGTCCTAAACCCCCCCTAGCCCTTTTCCAGTCCTAACCCCCCCCACCCCATTTCCAGTCCTAACCCCCCCTCCCAGCACATTTCCAGTCCTAACTCCCCCCCAGCACATTTCCAGTCCTAACCCCGCCCCAGGCCATTTCCAGTCCTAACCCCCCCCACCCAGCACATTTCCAGTCCTAACCCCCCCCCCCAGCACATTTCCAGTCCTAACTCCCCCCCAGCACATTTCCAGTCCTAACCCCCCCCAGCACATTTCCAGTCCTTACCCCCCCTAGCACATTTCCAGTCCTAACCCCCCCAGCACATTTCCAGTCCTAACCCCCCCAGCACATTTCCAGTCCTAACCCCACCCCGCACAATTCCAGTCAGCCTCCATCAGCCCCCCAGCCCATTACCAGTCTTAACCCCCCCCAGCACATTTCCAGACAGCCTCCATCAGCCCCCCAGCCCATTACCAGTCTTAACCCCCCCCTCCCCCTTCTTCCCTTCCCTTCTGGCAAATAAAAAAAAACAAAACACCTGGCTCTAGCTGCTGCCGCTGCCGCGTCCGTCGCAGCAGCGGCAGAATGGAGTGTCCCGCGGGGCCCCCTCTCCTCGTTGAGCCCTCTGCAAGGGCTTTCAGATTCGCGAAGGGAGAATGCTCCCTCGCGTCTCTGTAAAGCCCGCAGGGGCTAATGGGAAATTTCCCATCTGCCCCTTTAGACGCGAGGGGCTGATGGGAAATTTCCCATTAGCCCCTGCGGGCTTTACAGAGACGCAAGGGAGCACTCTCCCTTCGCGAATCTGAAAGCCCTTGCAGAGGGCTCAACGAGGAGAGGGGGCCCCGCAGGACACTCCATTCTGCCGCTGCTGCGACGGACGCGGCAGCGGCAGCAGCCAGAGACAGGTTTTTTTTAAAAATGTAATTTTAAAATAAAAAAAGCAGAATGTTCTTTGCGCGGGGCCCCCTGAAACGCGGGGCCCTGTGCAAAAAACATTCTTGCTCAATGGACGGGCCGGCCCTGTTCTTGCTCTCTCTCTCTCACACTTCACACATGCACATGCACACACAGATTCATTGATGCACACTGAAACAGCTCTGTAACAATCACTATATACCTCTGTTCAATACCTATGTATTGAGCCTATTTCTACATAAAAAACCTTTCTCCAAGCCACACCTGTTTGGTTGTCTTATTACAAGCCCTCCTGCTTCTGTGAAGTGAAATGAACCCAGGACCTACAGAAGAATAACTGACAAAATCTTACAGCACCCAGACATGCAAACATAGAAACAGAGGTGTAGCACAATGGTCAATACACTGACTGATAATACAGGGGTCATGAGTTTGAACCCCAGTGTGCCTAATGTGTAAGGCTGGCTGAGGCGTCAGCTTTGACATGTAAGTATTGTTTCCTGAGGCAGTATATTTGTATTTCAATTATTGCTGCCAGCAAACACACCCTCATGTGCCGTAACCTAAGGTGCCGCATAAGGCACCCTATAAGGCACTCCATAGGGCACATTATGAAGTGCACTATCTGCCACGGCACCCTATAATGTCCCCTATAGGGCACCCTATAAGGGGCTCCATAGGATACCTTATAAGGCACCTTATATGGACGGTAACCATAAGGTGCCTCAGAAGGTGCTTTATAGGGCGCCCTATAAAGCGCCTTCTGAGGCACCTTATGGTTACAGTACGCTGAGGGTGTTTTTGCTGGCAGCACTAATTTAAATTAAAAAAGGAAATGCCTCAGACAGCCCTATCAAATAACACTGTGAGATCAAACCCATGACCTCTGTTCCACAGGCAGTGAAGTAACCAGTGGACTACAGCTCTATAGCTGCTAACAAGCCCCTGGCTGGCTGCAGAAGGACTGCACGTCACCACACAGACAGTCTGGTGTGATCACCAGGATAGGGTTAACCCACCCATACCCATGATGCACTGCACATGCAAATCAGCAGTCTACAGATGAACACAAGATGGGGTATGCACCCCCACAGCACCTCAGCCTGGTAGGGGGAACTGACCGTGTGTGTTACTGGCACAGAGTAGCTACACACCGTCACATTGTGCGGGTATTGTGCTCACCCTGAGGGTGAGGTGGGGTGCCCAGCACCAGGTCCACAGCACCTTCCATGACAGAAGTAGGCCATGCTGCAGGTCCCCAGCAGTGCTAGTGTGTGAGATAGGTAGTTCTTGCAGACACACTTTGGATACATCTCTATTTCTCAGTCAGGTTTAGCTCTTATGGACCCATAGGCAGATTATGCACCACCACCCAACCCACCCTCTGGGGCTGAGAGTGGGAAACAGGGTCTCCCACCAACAGATCCACATTTTACCTCCCTGCAATGGCAGCAGTAGCGGGGACCATCAACCACAATTCTGCTTGGGAACAGACAACCTACAGGGCAGTCAATGCAGCTCTGTACACATCTATAAAGCAATAGCAGACAGACATTAGGCCCAGAAATGCTCAGCTGCACCCCACCACTATCTGATATTCTCCTGCAGCAAGCCTCCAGCTACTGCACCCTGCAAGGTGTTCCAGCACAGCACATACTAGCTGCAGACAGTCTGCTAGCTAGTCCATAGTGCATATCCCTGGAGAAGATGCATGCACCCAGACCTGGGATGTCAGCATACACACCAAGCAGATAGGTCAGTGATTGGGCCCCAAAAGGGAACCCAAAAATATCACATGAGAGAAATATTATAGAGCATTATGGGGGAACCTAACCATGCCGTGGTCACTGCTCAGTCAGGGTGAGAGTGATCTCCCAGCAGGACATGCTGTGGCCACCCTGTCTGTGCAGGTGGTGGCCGGGCACTACAATGTCCCAGCCATTGCCCTATGCCCTGTGCAGATGCATCCTGACCAGGCCACCCTGTCCGGGCTATACCCATGGTACCTTGCTCCTCATTATGCACATTGGCAGGCCAATACTGGCAACAGTGCTAGCAGTGTGGGCTGTGGAGGGTGTTTGCAGCCAACAAACATTGGATAGACAGACACACACTCCCACACCTATGCCAGCATTGTAAAACTATAGAGGTGTTTGGCAACCCTGGCCACCGCTCCAGTCCTGGGCACAGTGCAGGCATGGCTATGGTACGCAATACTGTTGGGGTCACTCTCCAGGGTGGTAAACACTGTCAAACACAAGACTTGTAGCACACTCCACAGACATCAGAAAGGTTGCCATGATGCAGCTCAATCAGAAAATTGTACTGAACTTCAGAATTGCTATCTGCCAGTAATCATAGAAACCTTTTGATAGTTGTGTACTGTATTCCCGGGTTTAGGGTGGCATTGCTAAGGTATGCAAGTGCTAGTATTGGGAGATGCACGCAGGGCCCAATGTCCTGCCTCTCCTGTTCTTGTCCTCTCATTTTTCGATGTTTATGGTTAATGTAATATTCTTTTTGATATTTATGATTACAGTAACATTCTTATAATTTTACCTTTGTTTATCGTTTTATAATATTTTATTGATATTTATCATTTTATTCAATGGACCTACATCTTCTATATATATATTTTATATTAGTATTTGTGATTAAGGTCTTAATTAAAGGTCTGTTTAATTTATTAATTTATGTTTTTAAATGTTCATATTTATCTTTTTGAGGTGTGCTCTTTTTAAAGACCCCCTGAGGAAGACTTTGTAGCCGCAACGCATTGGGGCACAATAAAAAAGATTCTTCAGCTGTAGAATTGTACCAGCTTGGTTAGTTCTCTATCTAGTGTGCAGGTACTTGGTGCTCTCCTTTGGTACTCCTCGCTCCTCCTCTCTCTCTCCTCCATGGCAACAGGGATGCTGCCAGACTGGAGTTGGGACTTCAGGACTATATCCCTGTAGGTCTCGTCTATGTACCTCTCCGTCTTTCTTATGTCTTCCAAGTCTGCTACTCTAGCCTCTAGAGAACGGACTTGTTCCCTGAGAGCAAAGAGCTCCTTGCACCTAGTGCACACATAAGACCTCTCACCAACTTGGAAAAAATCATACATGTGACATTCAATGCAAAAGACTGGAAAGCCCCCTTCTTGCTGCTGGACTGCTGTCTGTATCTTAGTTTTAAGCTTGTGTTTAGATCTTTAAGTTCTTTACTTACTAAGGGTTGCTATGGATACTTATACTAATAAAATTGTACCTAATACATTTAATATACCTTGTTCACCTGAAGCTTAAGTAAACTCAGGTCCTTAGTGTATGACTGATTTGGATAACGAGCTGCACCTGAGAGCACCTCCTTTCCTTTAAGATGTGTAAGTACCTATAAAGCTATGATTATCCCAGGGGTGGGTGGCTGTTGGGGAGGGCAGGAGGGAAATAACACTTATTAAAAGAGAGCTGCTGTCTTGTGCTGCTGAGGTAAGCTGTGACCAACTTCCTGGGTGATTAACAGTCCTTGCTTGGATAGAAGGAGTCTTTCAAAATGGCCTTTTGACCTGCCACCTGGCGTTAACGCCTATTGAAAAAGTTTCACAGGTCTCTTTGTAAAGGTCTCTAGAATACTGACCCTCTTTTGCCTTTTATGCTAAGTTATATTCTGATTTGATTTAAATTAAAGCTCTTTGCTGCTGCTAGGCTCTGACTTATTATGAAATTTAAACTAGAAGCTCTCTGCTGGGTTCTAAATTTAACCAGAAAGCTCTCTTCTGTGTTTTAAATTTAAATTAAAAGTACTTTGCTGATACCATGCCCTGAGTGACTATTAGATTTAAACTACAAGCTCTCTGCTGGGTATGAAATGTAACCAGAAAGCTCTCTTCTGTGTTTTAAATTTAAACTTAAACTGCTACTAGGCCCTGACTGATTTAAGAAATACACCGGGTTCACAGATTAATCAGCTTTAAGCTAAAGAGGTCCCTTCAGAAAAATTCCCAGAAGTATATACTCACAATTGCAGATCTCTCTCCAGAAGTAGCAGTTACCTTTTCTAGTCCTTCAAGACTCTAGTAAAACTATGCTGCCTTGGATCCTGCAATCCACTGGACTCCAGAAAGCTCACTATCCTCTGTTTTAGTAGTGTTTCCATTAACTTACTTGCCACAGAGGTCAGATTAGCTGGTCTATAGTTTACAACCTCATCCTTATTTCCACCTTTTTGTAAAAGGACCACTTGTGCCCTTCTCTAGTCCTCTGCGACCACTCCTGAGTCTAAAGAAGTGTTGAAAAGGTCAGACAGTGGAGCCACTAGAATTCATGGTTTATGGTTTATTAAAACCTGATATACCGCCCTTCGAAACAGCAGAGCGGTTAACAACGCATACAGTAAAACAGAAAAAGAAAAGAACTGCATTAAAATGACAGAAAAGGGAAAGAAATAGTGGAGAAGAATAAGGGAGTAATATTACTGCTGCTACTACTGAACATTTGTATAGTGGTACAAGGCGTACGCAGCACTTCACAGACATGTAAAAGATGGCCCCTGCTCATCGAAACTTACAATCTAGTTGAGGCAGACAACACAGCAGCTATAGACATGGGATACAGCTAGGGGGAATGGTAGGGAAACACAAAGGACGTCAGGTGAGTCAGGGAGGACAAGTCAGGGATAACTACAGAATTCTAAGGTATCTATGAGGGTAGATCAAATGTGAGTCTGAAAAGGTATGTTTTTAGGGCGGACTTAAACTTTGCGTATGAGGTCTCGAGGTGGATATCGGGGGAGAGAGAGTTCCAGAGGTGGGGGTCCCAGAAAATAGAAGGCAGCATGCTGTGTCAGTTCTAGGCGAGCCTGTGAGAGGGTAAGATGTAGACAATTCCTGTGAATTGAATATAGAACACAAGGAGAGGCGTGCAACTTCCCTAAGTTCCTTCAGTTCTCTCGGATTATCCTATCTGGCCCCACTGCTGTGTCTACTTTTAGTTTAGCTAGCTCCTCACAAACACAGTCTTCTCAAAATCTGCCTCTCTTCTGTTTCTATTTGTGGATGCTTTCTGAGGTCCTGCTCCTGGCCCTTCATCTCTGAACACAGAACAAAAATATTTGATAAGCAGAAAAAGATCAACCTATCTAGACTTCCCTTCTATTTCAACTACTATAGTCCCTTTTTTTCCTTTAGAGATCTTCTGTATTTGTCCCAAGCATTCTTGAATTCAGTTACTATCCTTGTCTCTACTAACTCCAGTGGAAGACTATTCCATGCATCTATCACTTTTTTTGTAAAGAAATATTTCCGCATATTACTCCCGAGTCTATCTCCTTTCACTCTCATCTTCTGCCCCTTCATTGCACAGCTTACCTTTAGTTGAAAGAGGCTCTCCTCCTGTGCATTTAAGCTACAGAGGTATTTAAATATCTCTATCTTTTCTCCTCTCTCGCGCCTTTCCTCTAAGTATGCATACCTCATATTGAGATCTTTATGTCTGTCCCCATATGGTTTATAATGAAGCCCACTGACCATTTTGGTAGCTGCCCTCTGCACTGACTCCATCCTGTTATATCCTTTTGAAGGAGTGATCTCCAGAATTGCACACAATTCTCCAAATGACGTCTCACCAAAGATTTATACAGAGGCACTATCACCTCCTTTTTTCTGCTGGCCATTCTTCTCCCTATGCACCCAAGCATCCTTCTGGCTTTCATTGTCACCATTTCTACTTGTTTAGCCACTTTAAGATCATCAGAAACAATCACAAGGAGGAGCACTTGGATTTGAACCCAGGTCCTAACCCACAACTTTAACCTTGTTCTGCACTGCTACCCTGGGGACGTGCAATGCTATTCTGGTAGACATCCCCATAGATGTCCATATCAGGCATGTTCATATTTGTTCAATCGTGCCTGAACTTACACGTACCTGCTTTTTCTTCAGATGCTCTGGCTTGGGCATCCCAGACTGCACTTGGACGTTCTTTGTAAAACGTGCATTTAAGGCAATGGTGACTTAAGTGACTCGCCCAAAATCACAATGAGCGCCAATGGGATTTGAGCCTGTTGTGCTAACCACTAGGCTACTCCTCCATTCCTATGAATTGTTATTAGAATGATGTGCACATGACGACTTTCGTCCAAACCAAGATCACAGCTATAAGTAAAACACAAACAGAAAGAAAGGGTTGCAGACAAAGCAAAGGAAAGAGGCTCTAGGACGAACGTATCTTGCTGAGCTTCATTCAGTGCTTAATCCTTTAGAATCCAACCTCCCACGTACTAAAAAGATTGATAGTTTGCCAAATATATGCTTGGAAAAGCATCTCCAGGTGCCTTTACCAGTGCACATTTGTCAAGGAGTCCCACCCACAGTTCCTGCTTCACTTAGCTAGACTTCTTAGAAGACGGAGGCCAGAATTCCTGCAGCTTTCCTGAATTTTAGCTATTGGAAATCCCTTTGCTGTCTATGAAAGGCGGTATAACAAGTACTGAATAAACCATAAATACAGTCAATCACAATTAATTTCACCTGTAACTAGGTGCCTGCATTAGTTCAGGTACAAATGGAAAAAAAAAATCAGTCAAAATCGTGATTTTCACTTCATTCCAGGATCAGCAATCCAACTGTGCATGCTCAGAAACTTTTACCGACTTGCCATTTATGAGCTTCATTTTCACATGTCAGCACATGCCCAAACACACTGGAGCCAAGCTGGGAGAGAGGGAAGATCAAGGAGGGATGGCCAGCAGCCAGCGCAAGACACTTCAGCTAATCATACTGCAAATCTTTGACAAGCAGCCAGAGAAATGTAGCCCTGCTTGATTTCTGCAGATCCTATGGGCCATGCATGATGTCACAGCAGGGCTGAAACACAAAGCCTCGCACAAACCCCAGAGAGCAGTTGTGCGTCTGACTCTGACAGTGAGAAAGGGGTTCTTGCAGGGATTAGTTTAAAGCTGGGGGGGGGGGGTGGATAGTCAGTGATTACTGCCATTCAGTGGAAACCGCAAATGCGGTTTCCGTGGCTAGCCATTGCCACTGAAACTTAAACCCAGATATTGAATGCCGGGGTCATATTGGGCCACCAGCACTGAAAATCCAGGTCAGCCGCTTAGCTTCTGTGGCGAAAGTATGGCCAGCCTTTAATGTGTCTAACTTTCATCACTTTGCGATAAGCGGGCAGCGGCTCAATCTCACCCCCGGAACACCTCCAGAATGCTCCAGCGCCAGCCGGCTAGCATCGAGGCGTGCAGTGGTGGCCCCCGCAGGTATTCACTGAATGTCCCGGTCGGCGCAGTTAACGCAGTTAGCAGGTCCAGCCACATTAATTGCTTTGAATATCCCTCCTGAGATTTCTAAGAGAGGATTCTTCTCCATTAGTGGAGCTCCTTTAGGCTATTCATGACTCTGCAAAACCCACTTTTTGTGTCAGGGGATTTTAATTTATATGCAGATGTCAGCCCTGTGCATATGTTGAGTGAGGAATTTATGGACGATATATCTGCTTAGAATTTTTATCCAAAAGTGAATGGGTCAATTTACAGCTCTGGACAAACACCAGACTTAATTTTATGTCTATTATACTTAATAAATCATTACAGGAAGATGCTTTATCCTCTCAGCTTAAGCAGGCTACTTTAAGACCATTATTGAAGAAGGCCTCTTTCCATCCATAGGCATAGCTTGGGGGAGGGAGGGGGCAGTGCCCCCCCCCCCAAATGTTGCAGGCACTTATGATGAACTGGTCCCCCTTGCAGTATAACTTTCTTACCCTTTCCCCCCCCCTCCCCCTGCCAAAGTATGAAGGCAAAGCACACCGATGTTTACATCCTATGAATTTTAGGAATTATGGACCAATATCATCTTTGCCTTTTTTAGCAAATATAATTGAGAATGTAGTTTTATCTCAGCTAATGGATGTTATTAATATTAATGAGCATTTAGGCATATATCTCTTCAGTTGAAGGCATGGGACTGAAGTGCTTCATGTCTCATTGTTTAATATGATTTTGACGGCATTTTATAATTTTAACAGATAGTACTGCTGACTTTAACACTGTCGATCATGTCATGTTTTTGAATAAGATGATGTCCCTTAGAATGTACTGTGCTTAAATGGTTCCAATCTTATATGACTGACCGCCAGTAACAGATGTTTATTGGCCAAAAGAAGTCTGCATGGTTTACCTGCCCACAGGTGTGCTACAAGGTTTGTCCATATCTGCTATACTATTCAATCTCTTTTTGCAAGCTATTTAATAGTGGAGGAGTAGCCTAGTGGCTAGAGCACAGACTTCATAGTCAAGAGACCAGGGTCCAGTCCTCCTAGCACTCCTTGTGGCCTTGGGCAAGTCACTTATAAGAACATAAGAACATAAGATATGCCATACTGGGTCAGACCAAGGTCCATCAAGCCCAGTATTCTGTTTCCAACAGTGGCCAATCTAGGTCATATGTACCTAGCAGTTTCCCCAAGAGACACAAGTTCCACAATGCTTGTACTGGGTCAAACATTGATATCTTCGGTCACTTCTTAATAATGGTTTATGGACCTTTCCTCCAGGATCTTGTCCAAACCTTTTTTAAACCCAGCTACACTAACAGCCTTTACTACATCCTCCGGTAACAAATTCCAGAGTTTGATTACACGTTGAGTGAAAAAATATTTTCTTTTATTAGTCTTAAATAGTTTACCCTGTAGCTTCATTGCATGTCCCCTAGTCTTTCTATATTCTGCTAAGGTAAACAATCGATCTACGTTTACCCGTTCCACTCCATTCATTAATTTATAGACTTCTATCATATCTCCCCTCAGCCATCTCTTTTCCAGGTTAAAGAGCCCTAACCTTTTTAGCCTTTCTTCATAGGAGTATCCTTCCATCCCCTTTACCATTTTGGTGGATCTTCTCTGTACTTTTTCTAAAATCGCTATATCCTTTTTAAGATACGGCGACCAGAATTGCACACAATATTCAAGGTGCGGTCTCACCATGGAACGATATAGAGGCATTATAATATCTTTTGTTTTATTTTCCATTCCTTTCCTTATCATACCTAGCATTCTATTTGCTCTCTTGGCCACCGCTGCACACTGGGCCGAGGGTTTTAACATGGTATCCACAATGACGCCTAAATCTTTTTCCTGGGTGGTGGTTCCTAATGTGGAACCTTGCATCGTGTAACCATAGTTTGGGTTGTTCTTCTTCCCTAGGTGCATAACCTTGCACTTGTCCACATTAAATTTCATCTGCCATTTTGATGCCCAGTCTTCCAATTTATCAAGATCCTCTTGCAATTTTTCACAATCCTCTTGGGTTTTAACAACTTTAAATAGTTTTGTGTCATCTGCAAATTTGATAACCTCACTCGTTATTCCACTTTCCAGGTCATTTATGAATATGTCAAAAAGCAGTGGACCCAGCACAGATCCCTGGGGTACACCACTATTCACCTTTCTCCATTGGGAAAATTGGCCATTTAGCCCTACCCTCTGCTTTCTATCTTTTAACCAGTTCCTGATCCACAATAGTACACTGCCTCCTATCCCATGACTCTTTAGTTTTGCCAAAAGTCTCTCATGAGGGACCTTGTCAAAGGCTTTCTGAAAGTCCAGATACTCAACATCAATCGACTCACCTTTGTCCACCTGTTTATTCACTCCTTCAAAAAAACATAACAGATTAGTAAGACAAGATCTTCCTTGTCTAAAGCCATGTTGGCTGTCTCCCATTAGGTTGTGACTATCTACATGCTGAGTAATTTTATTCTTTATGATGGTTTCTACCATTTTTCCCGGTACTGACGTCAGGCTCACCGGTCTGTAGTTTCCCGGATCACCCCTGGAACCTTTTTTAAAAATTGGGGTTACATTGGCGATCCTCCAATCTTCAGGTATTAGAGATGATTTTAATGATAGTTCACAGATTACTGATAGCAGTTCTGAAATCTCATATTTCAGTTCTTTCAACACCCTTGGATGTATACCATCCGGCCCAGGTGATTTGCTACTCTTCAGTTTATCTAATAGTTGTAAGACATCTTCCCGATGTATCGATATTTCCTTCAATTCTTCCGCACCTTTAAATACCACTTCAGTCATGGGTAACATCCCTACATCTTCCTCAGTAAAGACCGAAGCAAAGAATTCATTCAGATTCTCCGCTATCGCCTTGTCGCCTCTTGGTGCTCCTTTAACCCCTTTATCATCTAATGGACCAACTGACTCTCTCACAGGTTTTTTGCTACGAATGTACTTGAAAAGGTCTTTATTTCGCGTTTTTGCCTCCGCAGCAAGCTTCTTCTCAAATTCTCTCTTTGCCTGCCTTATCAATGCCTTGCATTTGACTTGCCAGTGCTTGTGCTGTTTCCAGGTTTCGTTGTTTGGCTCTTTTTTCCATTTCCTGAAAGATGCTTTTTTGGCATCTAGTTTAAAAGCTGCTCTATCTCCTTTTTAAAGGTTAATGCCAGCAGCCTGGTTCCATCCCGGTTAAGGTGAAGCCCATCCCTTCGGAAGAGCCTCTCCTTTCCCCAGAATGTTCCCCAGTTCCTAACAAATCCAAAACCCTCATCTCTGCACCATTGTCTCATCCACGCATTGAGACTCCGGAGCTCTGCCTGCCTTTTGGGTCCTGCGCGTGGAACAGGAAGCATTTCGGAGAATGCTACCCTGGAAGTTCTGGATTTCAACTTCCTACCTAAAAGCCTAAATTTTGCCTCCAGAACCTCCCTACCACATTTTCCTATGTCATTGGTACCGACATGTACCAAGACAGCAGACTCCTTCCCAGCACTATCTAAGACCTTATCTAGGTGGCGCGTGAGGTCCGCTACCTTCGCACCAGGCAGGCATGCTACCAGGTGATCCTCACGTCCACCAGCCACCCAGCTATCTACATGCCTAATGATTGAATCACCAACTATAACGGCTGTCCTAACCCTTCCCTCATGGGCACATGGCCCTGGAGAAACTTCCTCGGTGCGAGAGGGTTTTACATCACCTGGAGGACAGGTCCTAGTTACAGGATCACTTCCTGACACACCAGGGTGATGCTCTCCTGTCACGTGACCTCTCTCCTCCATGGCAACAGGGGTGCTGCCAGACTGGAGGTGGGACTTCATGACTATATCCCTGTAGGTCTCGTCTATGTACCTCTCTGTCTGTCTTATGTTTTCCAAGTCGGCTACTTTAGCCTCTAGAGAACGGACTTGTTCCCTGAGAGAAAAGAGCTCCTTGCACCTAGTGCACACGTAAGACCTCTCACCAACCTTTCATTGCCTCAGAAGAAAGGCCTACTTCCAGTTATACTGCCAAGAAAACCCAGGAGCTGTTGGTATACCAGGGATCAGGCACTTTTGCAAGCTATTTGCTTACTTAGATGTTCAGTACAGGATCTATGCTGATTACATGCAGTTTTTGGTTCCTATTCAGGCTACCATGGATGATGCGATTAAATATGTAAAATTAAGTTCATCAATGATCAAAACTTGGATGAATGCACACAAATTAAGAACATAAGAACATAAGATATGCCATACTGGGTCAGACCAAGGTCCATCAAGCCCAGTATCCTGTTTCCAACAGTGGCCAATCTAGGTCATACGTACCTAGCAGTTTCCCCAAAAGACACAGGTTTCGCAATGCTTGTACTGGGTCAAGCATTGATATCCTGGGTCCCTTCTTAATAATGGTTTATGGACCTTTCCTCCAGGAACTTGTCGAAACCTTTTTTAAACCCAGCTATACTAACAGCCTTTACTACATCCTCCGGTAACAAATTCCAGAGTTTGATTACACGTTGAGTGAAAAAATATTTTCTTTTATTAGTCTTAAATAGTTTACCCTGTAGCTTCATTGCATATCCCCTAGTCTTTCTATATTCTGATAACGTAAACAATCGATCTACGTTTACCCATTCCACTCCATTCATTAATTTAAAGACTTCTATCATATCTCCCCTCAGCCATCTCTTTTCCAGGTTAAAGATCCCTAACCTTTTTAGCCTTTCTTCATAGGAGTATCCTTCCATCCCCTTTACCATTTTGGTGGCTCTTCTCTGAACCTTTTCTAATAACTCTATATCCTTTTTTAAGATACGGCGACCAGAATTGCACACAATATTCAAGGTGCGGTCTCACCATGGAACGATATAGAGGCATTATAATATCTTTTGTTTTATTTTCCATTCCTTTCCTTATGATACCTAGCATTCTATTTGCTCTCTTGGCTGCTGCTGCACACTGGGCCGAGGGTTTTAACAATGACGCCTAAATCTTTTTCCTCGGTGGTGGTTCCTAATGTGGAACCTTGCATTGTATAACCATAGTTTGGGTTGTTCTTCCCTAGGTGCATAACTTTGCACTTGTCCACATTAAATTTCATCTGCCATTTTGATGCCCAGTCTTCTAATTTATCAAGATCCTCTTGCAATTTTCCACAATCCTCTTGGGTTTTAAACAACTTTAAATAGTTTTGTGTCATCTGCAAATTTGATAACCTCACTCGTTATTCCACTTTCCAGGTCATTTATGAATATGTCAAAAAGCAGCGGACCCAGCACAGATCCCTGGGGTACACCACTATTCACCTTTCTCCATTGGGAAAATTGTCCATTTAGCCCAACCCTCTGCTTTCTATCTCTTAACCAGTTCTTGATCTACAGTAGTACACTGCCTCCTTTCCCATGACTCTTTAGTTTTGCCAAAAGTCTCTGATGAGGGAACTTGTCAAAGGCTTTCTGAAAGTCCAGATACACTATATCAACCGACTCACCTTTGTCCACCTGTTTATTCACACTTTCAAAAAAACATAATAGATTAGTAAGACAAGATCTTCCTTGTCTAAAGCCATGTTGGCTGTCTCCCATTAGGCCATGACTATCTACATGCTGAGTAATTTTATTCTTTATGATGGTTTCTACCATTTTTCCCAGTACTGACGTGAGGCTCACCCGTCTGTAGTTTCCCGGATCACCCCTGGAACCCTTTTTAAAAATTGGTGTTACATTGGCAATCCTCCAATCTTCAGGTATTAGAGATGATTTTAATGATAGTTCACAGATTACTAATAGCAGGTCTGCAATCTCATATTTCAGTTCTTTCAGCACCCTTGGATGTATACTATCCGGCCCAGGTGATTTGCTACTCTTCAGTTTATCTAATAGTTGTAATACATCTTCCCAATGTATCGATATTTCCTTCAATTCTTCCGCACCTTTAAATACCACTTCAGTCATGGGTAACATCCCTACATCTTCCTCAGTAAAGACCGAAGCAAAGAATTAATTCAGTCTCTCCGCTATCGCCTTGTCGCCTCTTAGTGCCCCTTTAACTCCTCTATCATCTAATGGACCAACTGACTCTCTCACAGGTTTTTTGCTGCGAATGTACTTGAAAAAATCTTTCCTTCGAGTTTTTGCTTCCACAGCAAGCTTCTTCTCAAATTCTCTCTTTGCCTGCCTTATCAGTGCCTTGCATTTGATTTGCCAGTGCTTGTGCTGTTTCCAGGTTTCGTCGTTTGGCTCTTTTTTTCCATTTCCTGAAAGATGCTTTTATGGCAACAACAGCCTCTCTGACCTCACCTTTAAACCATGTTGGCAGTTTTTTGGACTTCCTTACACTTTTCTTAAAGCGTGGAATACAGCTGGTCTGGGCTGCCAAGATAGTATTTTTCAACAACACACAAGCTTGATGTAAGTCTTTAACCTTTGCAACTGCTCCTTTTAGTTTTTTCTTAACTATTTTCCTCATTTTATCATAGTCTCCCTTTCGAAAGTTAGAAGGTAGTACTGTGGATTTCCTTACTATCCCTCCTCCACTAATTAAATCATGCTATGATCGCTATTGCCAAGTGGCCCCAACACCCTTATCTCTTGCACTAGATCTGGTGTTCCACTAAGGACCAGGTCTAATATGATCTTCCCCTCTGGTCGGTTCATGAACCAGCTGCTCCAAGAAGCAGTCATTTATGTCATCTAGGAACTTTATCTCCCTAGCATGTCCTGCCGTGACACTGACCCAGTCGATACCGTGGTAATTGAAATCACCCATTATTATTACTGCGCTGTAACTTTTGTTAGCTTCCTTGATTTCTTTGAGCATTTCATCATCCATTTGTTCATTCTGGCCCGGTGGTCGATAGTACACCCCCACTGCCATCGCCTTCCCCTTTTTACATGGAATTTCAATCCATAGAGATTCTGCAGCAAATTTTGTTTCCTGCAAAACTTTAATCCTTTCTGACTCAATGCCCTCTCTAACATAGAGCGCAACCCCTCCACCAATTTGATCAGCTCTATCATTACGATATAGTTTGCACCCAGGTATCACAGTGTCCCACTGGTTGTCCTCCTTCCACTATGTCTCTGATATTCCAATCATATCTAACCTTTTTTAGTACTATATATTCTAACTCTCCCATCTTATTTTTTAGACTTCTAGCATTTGTATACAAGCATTTTAGAGACTGTATTGGCATTGAATGTTGCAAAGACTACTATTGTCTATCTTAGTCCGATATGCAATATAATCCCTTCTTTAAGTATTTATGTAGCTCAGCATAGTGTTCCTGTAATTTGTGCTCAGCAAAATCTTGGAGTGATGATAAATGACTCCCTGTCCATGGAGGCTTACATAGTAACATAGTAAATGACGGCAGATAAAGACCAGCATGGTCCATCTAATCTGCCCAGCAAGATGGCAAGAGTAGGTGTACCTATCGCTCTGTGTAGGCCACCCCTCCCCATGTCTTTGTTTAGGGGTGAACCCATTAAGGAAGTAGTTAAAAAGGTTCACTATAAATTGAAGTTAGTTAAATGACTGACATTGTACCTGCGTTATGACTCTTTAGGTTGTTATTCATGCTTTGGTTCTCTCTCATTTAGACTATTGTGACACACTTTATGCAGGATCACTGGCTGTAGTCGTTCATCGGTTCCATGTTTTACAGAACATTGTAGCATGTATAGTATCTAGTCAAATTGTTATGCACAAGTGATGCCCATTTTATTTGAACTCCATTGGCTGTTTCTTGGAGATCTATTTTTAATGTACTCCCTGCACCACTGGGGGAAGCCTTGAAAAGTTTGACTTTAACTTATTTTATCTATGCAGATGATGTCCAAATAATTATCATAATTTAATCAACAATAGCTTATACTTATGAATTGATAAAGGCTGTGTAGACAGAGTGAGGAGCTGGATGTTGCTGACTTAAAGCTTTTTTTATTCACAAGGACATTTCCCAATCAGATATTGACTGATATTTGATGAATTATGATGACTGAGATTTCTCACTGCTGCTATCTTATTTTATGTTATTTTAATTAATTTTATATGTTTTAATCAATTTTGTATGATGTCTTAGTTTTAATTCAGGTTATTTTAATTTTGCTTTTATTGTATTGTTATATTGATTGTTATGATTATGTATGTGCACCTATATAATCCTCTTCAACCCTTCGATAACACAGAATATAAATAGAGCAAAAAAAAAAAAAAAGATTGAGAAAATTTCAGCAGTTTGAAGTCTGTCTTTGGGGGAGTGAAGAAGGGGGCCTGGGGCTTAGGACTTTAAAGCAGACAAAAATGATTGAAACAACAGAGGGTTTAAAATCTAACCTTGAAGCAGTGAGGAAAGGGTGCTAGGACCTACATTTGAAAACACAAAGAAAAGATTGAAAAAAAACCTAGTTGAAGTGAGCAGGGTGTTCCCTTCTCCCTGGTTTAAGTTTAGGAATGCTGTTGTTGTCTGCTTTTAACTAAGAGTTTGAAAGTTTTGATGGGCTTCTTCCTCCTATCAGCTCCTGCAAGGAGTGTCTCTCTGGAGTGGGAGAAGGAGAATAAGAACGTCAGAGAGGCTATGAAAGTTCTGCCTTTACATTTCACCAGCTGGCAATTGCTTACTGTCCTAACTATTGGTGGAAGGTGTGCACTGTATATTAATGTACACATATCATTTGCATAACACTTCCAAAGCATGCAGTGCAAGTGGAGAGGACAGCGTACTGTATCTAATCTTATTTCATTGTAAAAAAACAGAAAATACAGCGAATTTTTTTGCATCAATCTTGTTCATCTGTTGTTTGTAACAGCAGCTGTAGGGGTGGAAGGGAAGGCAAAAAGGCCACTTCTTCTCACTTACTGTATTAAGAGTATTTCACACTCATTTGAAGGTACTCTCATTCTCAGACGCTTTGATCCCCTGCTGTCACTCATTAGAGCTTCAGACTTACAGGCCGATGCAGAAACCCTATGCTAAAGACCGGTGCTTAAAGCTCTAGTGCAGGGTTTCATAGCATGACTTTAATGCTGACTCTTTGCACTGGGATGTAATATGCAAATTGTCCAGTGTGCAAAACGTTAGTGTTAAACTGGGAGAGCAAGTCAAACACATGCGCACAGAAGTTAGTGCAAGTTTGGCATGCTATCCAGGAGAAACGGGGTCATCTGAAGTGAGGTTTGCACCACCTCAGATGACCTAGGCATCGGGAAAAGCCCCCAATGCCATTGACACACTGTTGGGAGGCTGGTGTCCCCACACCCAGATTCCAACCCCCCAATAGAAACAAAATCTCCAGTGGCCCAATGGCCCTGGTTCCCCCACCCACCCAATAAAAATATCCCTGGTGGCCCAACAGCCCTGAGACCCCAGTGGCCCCCAACCCCCCCTCTCAGTATCTTTAACCCAGGGCAGGAGTATTGTCCACCATACTCCCATCCCTGCATCACCATCTTGAAAAATAGCATCATCTGGCCCCATTTAGTTTACCCTGGGATGCATCGGGCAAGGTCAGACTGCCATATAAGGCAAAAAATGCCTTATATGGCAGAGTGATCCCCCCCGTGTTGCATCTTGGGATGCACAAGCAGTCCCAGAATGCAACAGGGAAGTTACTCTCCAATATAAGGCATTTTTTTGCCTCATATAGCAGTCTGACACTGTTTGGTGCATCCCATGGGGCCTGGCACCGCATGGGGCCTGGCACCACCATTTTCCAAGATCGTAGTGCAGGGGCAGGAGCGTGTGGGCAATGCCCTCGCACCAGAGATTTTTTTCTTTGGGTGGAGGGGCGGGGGAGGAACAGGATCTGTTGGCTACCAGGGATTTTTTTTCTTAGTTGGGTGGGGGATCGGGGCTGTTCGGCCACCAGGGAGTTTTTTGTTTGGATGAGGGGATCAGGGCTGATGGGCTCCTGGGAATTTTTCTGTTGGCTGGGTGGGGGATCAGGGATGTTTCTGTTGGGGGGGGGGGTGTCAGTGTCTGGGGGGGAAACACTGGCCCCCAACAATGTGCCAATAGTATCAGGGGCTTTCCCCAGTGTCTGGATCATCTGTGGTGAAGTGTTTAACTTCACCTCAGATTATATTTTTGCTCCCGGCTGGATTCTTATGCCTGCTCGAAGCTGAAATCAAGATCCAGCATTAAAAAACAGTGTAAAAACTGTGCTAAGTTTCAGCACAGTTTTTTACATTGGGTGCAATTGCTTATGCAGTGATTTGCATATGATTTACATGCCCAGCGCGCTGAAATTTAGCACGGTTGTTTCACTAACAGTTTTCCGGCACTTGCCTTCTGAATCGGAAAAGCGCCAGAATAATGCTACACTAATCTTTTCTGCATCGGCCTGCTAGTGCACTAAACCTAATCACTACATTCATGAAAGGCAAGTCTAACAGGAGAAAAGCCATGTGGTCCTACTAGTAGGAAGAAATCTGAACACACCTCGCTGCTCACTATCTCCCTCTGCTCCAATTCTTTCCCCTACAACCACATGTAGATACATATTTTTAGCCACTGGGCAAATTCCTTTGAAAATTGTCTCATATTGTCTTCACTCTGTCTATATTTTTTTAGAATTTCTAACATCACAAAAAGACCTATTCAATCTTCAGAAAAAAATTACTTGTCAGACCGTATTGCCACTACTAGCCCAGTATCAGCTAGATGACTTTAAGGGGTATGTTTACTAAACCGTCCTAATGTTACCGGCGCTAGTTGCAGCGATAATGTGAAGAATGCCATATAAGGAGTGGGCGTTCCAGTCCTAAGGTAGCAAGAATCTGTATCGCGCGATCGTGGGCGCTGTGGCACGTTAACGCGCGTTAACCCTAAGTACATGCTAGCACAGGGTTAGAAGCTATGATGATGTAGCCCTCTGGTTACTGCAATGACTGTGGAGGCAGAGGTCATGGGTTTCATCCCGCAGTGGTGTTATGTAAGAAGGCTGTCTGAGGCACTTTCTTTTAATTTAAATCAGTGCTGCCAGCAAAAACACCCTCACAGTGCTGTAACCTAAGGTGCCTCATAAGGCGCCTTATAAGGTGCCCCATAGGTCATATTATAAAGTGCCCTGTCTGCCAACGCACCCTATAATGTGCCCTATAGGGCACTTTACAGGGTGCCTTATAGGGCGCCCTATAGGGTGCCTATGAGGCACCTTAGGCTACAGCACTGTGAGGGTGTTTCTGCTGGCAGCACTGATTTAAATTAAAAGAAAATGATTCAGACAGCCTTTTTAGATTATACCACTGCAGGATCAAACCCATGACCTCTGCCTCCACGATCATTGAAATAACCAGTGGGCTACATCTCTATAGCTACTACCACCCTGCTGGCTGGCTACAGAAAGACTGCAGGTCACCACACAAACTCTGCTGTGGTTACCAGGATAGGGTAAACCCACCCCTATCCATGATGCACTGCACATGCAGATCAGAAGTCTACAGCTGATCACATAATGGGGTATGCACCCCCACAGCACCTAGGCCTGGTAGGGGGAACTGACCGTGTGTATTAGTGGCACAGAGTAGCTACAGACCGTGACATTGTGCGGTCCTGTGCACACCCTGAGGGTGAGGTGGGGCACTCAGCACCAGGTCTGCAGCACCTGGCTTGGCTGAGATAGGCTATGCTGCAGGTCCCCATCAGTGCCAGTGTGTGATAGGTAGCCCTTGCAGACACATCTAGGATGCACCTGTGTCCATCTGTATTTCCCAGTTATGTCTGTATTTCCCAGTTATGTTCTATGTTTCTATAAATGTTCAGGGAGAGAGCCTCTTTCAATTGAAGGCAAGTTCTGCTACGAGGGGACATGGGATGAGGGTGAAGGGAGATAGATTCAGGAGTGATATGCGGAAATATTTCTTTACGGAAAGAGTAGTGGATCCGTGGAATAGTCTCCCAGTGGAGGTGGTAGAGATGAGGACAGTAACTGAATTCAAAAAAGCATGGGACCAACACAGAGGATCTCTAAAGGTAGAAAGTGGACTGTTGTAGTTGTTGTTATGGAAGGACAGACTAGATGGGCCTTGTGGTCTTTTTCTGTCATCATGTTTCTATGTTTCTAGCCCTTGTGGACTGTGATGCACCCAGAATAGTGCATATCCTGTGTGGGTGCCATGGTCACATGTTATAGGTGAAGGGGGGTGTTTGGACCCAAAAGCGGATTACGTAGCACCACCCAACCCGCCTGCTGTGGCTCAGAGTGGAGTGGAGTGGGGGAACAGGATCTCCCACCAACAGATCCACATTGTACATCTCTGCAGTGGTGGCAGTAAAGAGGATCATCAACCCCAGTCCTGCTGGCAGACAGGCAGAATGCTGGAGAAGCTCAGCTACCCCCCACCACTATCTAACATTCACCAGCAGAGGGCACAGTCCATCTCCAACCACTGCACCCTTCAAGGTGTTCCAGTTATACACATGCTAACTGCAGACAGTCTGCTAGCTAATACATAGTGCATGTTCCTGGAGAAACTGTGTGCACCCAAAAATGGGATGTGAGCACACACACCAAGCAGGTATATCAGTGATTGGGCACCAGAAAAGAGAACCCATAAATATCAGTTAAGAGAAATGATGCATAGCACTATGGGGGAACCTAGCCATGCCGTGGTCACTGCTCAGTCAGGGTGAGAGTGACCTCCCAGAATGACATGCTGTGGCCACCCTGTCCGTGCAGGTGGTGGTCGGGCACTACAATGTCCCAGCCATTGCTCTATACCCTGTGCAGATGCATCCTGCCCAGGCCGCCCTGTCCGGGCCATACCCACAGTACCTTGCTCCTCATTATGCACATTGGTAGGCTAACACTGGAAACAGTGCAAGCAGTGCGGGCTCAGTAAGGTGTGGGCAGCCACAACACACTGGATAGACAGATACACACTCCCACACCTATGCCAGCATTGTGCAAATATGGAGGTTTGTGGCAGCTCTGGCCGCCTCACCAGTCCTGGGCACAGTGCGGGTATTGTTATGGTACGCAATACTGTTGGGGTCACTCCCTGTGGTGGTAAATACTGTCAGAAGCAATAACTGAAACACACTCCACAGATATCAGAAAGGTTGCTATGATGAATCTCTATCAACAAATCGTGTTTAACTTAGGATTTGTTAGCTGACATTAATCATAGCAACCTTTTGATATATGTGGAACGTGTTCCCAAGTTTAGGACGGCATTGCTAAGGTATGCAGGTGCCAGTATTGGGAGATTCTGCTCCGCGCAGGGCCCAACAGCCTGACTCTCCATGAGGCTTTGGATAGTGGAGCCTGTGGGTGTGGGTGTTTATGCCCCTGTTGGCCGCTAATCTAGGACAGAGGTTCCCAACTCCGGTCCTGGTGGGCTAAACATTGTTCAGGTTTTCATGCTGTTGCTAATGAATATGCATGAGATACATTTGCATACAATGGGGGCAGTGCATACAAATGCAGCACAGGCATATTTATTAGGGACAGCATGAAACCTGAATGGTGTTTGGCCCTCCGGGACTGGAGTTGGGAAACTCTGCTCTAGGGATTGCACATGTTTATGGTGTCTGTGCTCTGTAGGGTAAAATATAGGCGTTTCAGACATGTTTATTTTATCTGCAGTAAAGGTTCCATCTTTATTACCACGGTTTAGTACTGAGTAAAATATGGGAACAAGGTTGGCAGGAGCCACAGCTGTGACTTGAACCTGTAACCTTCTGCTCCTGAACACACTGGCTGTGTGTACTGCACCAAGCTGTTGCCACAGGGGAAGGTCTGTTTGTCAGGCAGACCTTGTCTGTTGCAGTGCATGGCACCCACCTAAAAGGGGCTTGGCCATGGTCTGGTGTGGGCAGATGCCACTGCCCCCTCCGCCACCAGCATCCCTCCGCCAGCATGCTGACATGCTGTTATATCGGTGGTGCTGGTGGTGTGCAGTCCCAGGCCATCCAGTTTGCCATTAGGCAGCTGCCTATGGTGTGGGTTGTCAGGAAGGGGTGCCTACATGGACATGCGTGCTTCCCCCCGGCACCGCCTGCCAATGTTATGTGCTCTTGGGGGTACCTGCTGGGTAATATCCCCTGTGACACTGTTTCTGCATTCCTATGTGTCAGGTAGGCAACTGCCTAGTCCACTCTGTGCCCCAGGTGGACCACAACATGTGCCTCCTGCAGCCCCCTGTATCCCATTTACAGCATCAGTACAGTTGCCCTTTCCTACATGCTCACTCTGCTGTTGCTGCACATGTGCACGCCATAACAAACCTGCCCAATATAAACGACAAAACCCTGGTCACTGCTATTTCAATGTGGGAACATTCACTTTGTAGGGGGACAGAGCATAGACCCTTCCAAACATGATATCTTCCTTTTTACGCTTTGTCGGTAGTGTTGCTTTATGTTTATCATTAATATCACTATTGGCCAGCTTGGTTATTGGGATTTCAAATGTGGTTCTGTTCATTTTCTATGTTTATTTGCCTTTTTGGATCCTGCACATGTATCACTACTATCACTTTTCTGGGTTTTCTTGCCTTTGCTGTACATTGCTGACCAAAATGTTTTCTCTGTCCTGCAAATGTGCCTAGCGCGAGGTTTTCACTGGCGCTAATTTTCAGAGCTTTATTTCACAGCGTTAGTGCGCATGGAGCCTCTCCCCGCCCACTCTCTGCCCATTGACCCCTTCTCTCTGCCCCTGGGGAGCCTTACTCCACCCTCTGGGGTGCCTTTCTCCTCCCTCTGTGCACCTCACCGCCGCCCGAGACGTTATCGTGCGATACGTGAAGTTATCGTGCGATGATATCATGTATCGCGCGATAACATCGCCGCTGCTACGTTAAGACGGTTTAGTAAACATACCCCTAAGAGTCCATTTTAAAAAAGCCCACAGAGGACTTCTTCTTAAACTCCCGATAACCACTGTACTCAAACCTCCTCATAACATTGTGTTTTGAACTCTAATAACAATTTTTCAGTTCTGCTTCAGGGGAAAATTATGCAACATGTTCTTATCTGAACAAATCATCCTCACAATGACTTTAAAATTAAAACTTCATTAAACCATTGCACTTCTGGCTTAGCTTGATGGCTAAGCTAGGCTGGAAGTGCAATGATCTAATGAAGCTTGAATTTTAAAGTCTTTGCAAGGATGATTTTATTAGGAGTGACAGTACTCCAGAGCCACACAGGTCTGCTGGTTGGCAAAGAGTTCTAAAAGACAGGTAGCTGCTACTCCTACATATCTAACATCCCAAAGAGACCTATTGGGTTTGTTTTTGTTGATTATATCTTTTTTGAGGCAACAAAGAAAAGCAAGTATCATTTTATTCTGTTTTTTTGTCTTTTCCAAAGCAATACTGTACCCTTAGATCTTTCTAGGTTTATACCCCAGATGCAGCACCTGAAAAATCACACTCTTTGGCCTTCAATCACACTCCTTGGATCAGGCCTGGTAGGTGCCACAGGATGCTAAAAGATAGACAGCCCTTGCCCTCAAGAACTGGGAATCCAGTCCAATAGGAGCCCCCCAGTCCTCATCCCAGACTGGGCTGGTGATCTTGGATACTTGGAGTGACGGTACTCCAGAACCACACAGGTCTGCTGGTTGGCAAAGGGTGCTGAAAGAGAGGTAGCCCCGGCTCCTAAGAGCTGCTAATCCTGTGTGAGATTATCAGAATGCTTGGGAAGGGTTTGTTTGGAGAATGAAGTGGTCATAGAAGGAAAGAAGGGAGTGTGGGCAAGAGCAGTATGGCACAAGTATGCAAAAAGAGACAGGTCTTTCCCAGGGTATGCTTATGGACTCCTCTGGTCTGCCAACAAAGCTATTTACAAGGAGTGCAGGATGAGCTACAGATTCAACTGCAACTGTGAAAGAGAAGGTATCTAGTGTCATCTCCAAAGAAGGACAAAGGGAGGTTGACATGAGAGAAGCAGCAAGTGAAGGCAATTCAGCATGGCAGCAGGTGTACCATATTCCCTGCTAAAAAGTAGGTGGAGGTAGCGTTAGCAGATATAGACTTTTAAAGTGTTAGAAGACTCATGGTATATAGAATGCAATTATTATAGCAAGCATGCTAGTAGAGGGAAGTTGATGGACCATCTCATGAACAACGGCATGCAGCATCATTTGCTAAAACTGCATCCTTTTCTGCACAGTACCAACGAGGGGACTAGGTTGTGGACTCCATGGTGGAAAAGGTAGAGGAAAACCCCAAATCCCTTTCCCAAGTGGAGCACCTGCCAGAGAGATGGCATAGCAGTAGGCCCTGTACACATCAAAGCAAGCCCCCATGGAGAAGGTGGGGTGGTGTTTGGCAGCATTGTCATGGGGCAGACAGCAGGTGGTATTGAGGCTGATGATGCAGTGTGATGGGGAAATGATAGTCCTGGATCATCATCCCCTGAAGGGGGTTGAGAAGATGGGATTTAAGGGGCTGCTGCATTTAGTGCCAAATTACCGAAAGCCCTGCAGGACAACTTTTAGAAGGTCAGCCTGTATAATCAGTTGTGTCACCAGCTGCAGGTAGAGTTTGCAGAAGCAGAGGCCAGTATCTGGACTAGTCAGAGTGCTACTAACGCTTACCTCCCTCTAAAAAACACTGGTGGCACTTGGACGAGGCAGAAACAGGCTGTAGGTCTAATGAGGGAAGAACAGGAGGACGGCACCATGGGCTGTGCTGCACAGCGAGGTAATGTATTATTATTATTATTATTAATGAGCATTTATAAAGCACTATCAGGTGTATGCAGTGCTCTACAGACACAGAAAAGACAGTCCCTGCTCGTCGAGCTTACAATCTAAAAGGACGGACATACAGTAGTCCGAAAGGAGGGAAACAAAAGGGTCAATAAGGACCTGAAACATAAGGATGGGGATTAAGAGCTAAAGGCAGTCTCAAAGAGGTGTGTCTTGAGCTTAGAGCTGAAGAGTGTGAGAGAAGGGATTTGACGCAGGGGCAGGGGAAGGTTATTCCAAGCAAAAGGGGCAGCAAGGTTAAAGGAGCGAAGCCGAGTTAGCAGAAGAAGAATGTGGCATAGAGAGAACAAAAGCACATTATGGGAGGGGATGTAGGGAGAGAGGAGAGGTACAGAGGAGCAGCAGAGTACCCAAATCTTAGCAGAAATTAGGGCAATGCTGCAGGCCTGGAACATGGGGCACAAAGAGAGCACCGAACATCCGGGTTTCTTTGAAAGAGATGGTAGGAGTAATCTGGTCAAGGCAGTGAAGGGGGAGGCTTTCATGGCATCAGATGCTTTGCACACTGGGAGTGAGGGAAGTGGTAGCCCTGTCCTGAGGCAACTGATTGAGAAGTGCCAAAAATAGCCAGGTGTTTTTACTAGAGTGCGAAGGGTGGACATAAGCTGCATGAAGAAACAGGGGCACCTGCACACCAGTTTTACCGGGTGTTGGCATCAAATGGAATTCCACTTATGACATGCTGGAGAGGTTATGGGGTAGATTCCGACCTGCGTTTAGCGGGCCTGGACATCTGATCCAGATGTCCAGACCCACTAAATGCCTGGATCGCTATGCAGGAAACAGGTCTCCCCATACGTAGAACAGGGTTGTGCAGAGAGCTTTGTTCATGGGCGAGAGAGGGAAGGCCAGAGGTGGAGTGAGGGTGGGCAGTAGGCAGCACCATGGCCCCAGACATACAGGGCCAATCGAGTCCGAGATCGGCCCTGTATATCGGAGGTCAGCCATTTAAACGGGGGATGCTGGAGCCGCCGCAGCCCGACCATGGCCATGGAAGGCTCGATCGGGGGTCGGGCTGCGGGGAATGAAGAGTCTGCTGTTGCCATCAGGAATGCAGCTCCATACAGGAGCTAGGCTGAGCTAGTCAGGGATATGGCTGAACATCCAGGGTGCCTGAATTGAAGCATGTCCCGGACATCTAGCCACTATGCTGTGATTCTGCTCCTGTGGGGCTGTCTAGCTCCCGTGGGAGCAGAACTGGAAGCAAGTCGGCAATCAGTACTGGTACCATGATCATCATCTTCTCACCTACCATTCCACCCCCCCCCAGCTTTCCATACCAGTGGCTCATGGGTCCCACAAGGGAAATTCTTTTGTCACCAGAGCCCTAGCCTCAGTGCTAAGCAGCAGAGATCAGTCTACCACAAGTTAGATGCATGCAAAAATTTCAGTACACACTGCCTTGCAGTGTCCATCGAGACCATGCATACAGATTCCTTGGCATTCTAGCACACAAGTTGGCAAGCTGGCTAAACCTGGCCCTGCCCTCCAACCAGTGTGCCCAGTGAACATATATTCTCCAAAGTAGGAGATATCATGGCTCTTCATCATCCACGCCTAGTACTGGATCTGCTGGAAAAGCTAATGCTTCTGAAGACAAACCTCCCTTTGTTTGGTTTCCATGTGACTGGGAGGAGGAATGAGTGTAGAGCTATACTGAAGGACAGTGTCCCACACTCTCTGCCTTCCAGGTATAGCTACATTTTTGACAGTTTGCACTGCAGTCTCTGGGATGGCGCCCATTTCCAGTGGCTACTTTCCAGCCCCCATGCCAAAACTTAAAAAAAAAAAGCAGAAATTAAAAAAATAAAGCAAAAGCAAAACAAACAAAGGAAATAATACAAAAAGAACTGAAAGAATTCCCATCTGCTGCTGGTGCCAGTCTCTGTCCTGCTATTTCTGTCACTGCCTGTCACTTTGTTACCAGTCCTGCTCTTGAGAACTGAACCACAGCTATAGCAGCAGTCACAAATCCCACGCCTCCCCATTCAGCCACTCTGCGACCTGCCATCATGTTTCGATTGGGTCCATTTAGGCCCACATGGCAGAACTAAAAAAAAAGAAAAAAAAAAGAATGAAAAACTAGTGGGGAAAGCATGCAGAGCGTGGCTCATGGAATTATTTCCAATCCGGCAGTGTGTACATGCGTGTGTGTGTGTGTGTCTGTGCACGCACACACCCATCTTATTTGTATCTGTCTTGAATATGTGGTGTCTGTATGTGTGTGTGTATGTGTGTGCGTACACATCTCTCTGTATTATATATTTATCTGCTTTTTGTGCGTTTGCATGTATCCTTGTCGGCTGGTATGTCTCGGCAAGTTTCTGATGCACTACCACTGGCTCCCTGTGAAATTTCAAATCCAATACCAAACTGCTCTCTCTGGTCCACCATGCATCACATGCTGGTTCTCTGCTTCTACATTACCCACATAGTGTCCTCCGGAATATCCATGCCAATCGCTTATATCTCGCTTCCACTTCCCAGGCCTGATTGGCTTCTACACATTCCTCTGCTTTTTATTTCATTCCACCTGCTTCCTGGAACTCCTTGCCACCCACACTCAAACTTGAGCCTTCATACACGAAATTCAAATCATTACTAAAAACCCAATTGTTCAATAAGGCCTTTAACCTACCAGCTCTTTGGTTGTCCCATCCCTCCCAGTCCCCTGTACATTCTCCCTCTCTCCACCCTCTTCCTTCCTTCCTGGTATGATTGACTGCTTTTAGGCAGTCCTATCATAATATGGAGTTAGAAACAGAAACAGAGAAAAATGACGACAGAAAAAGACCACATGGCCTATTTAGTCTGACCTTCTATATCAAGAACTACAACAGTCCACTTTTTACCTTTAGAGATCCTCTGTGTTGGTCCCATGCTTTTTTGAATTCAGATACTGTCCTCATCTCTATCACCTCCACTGGGAGACTATTCCATGGATTCACCACTCTTTCCGTAAAGAAATATTTCCGCATATCACTCCTGAATCTATCTCCTTTCACCCTCATCCCATGTCCCCTCGTAGCAGAACTTGCTTTCAATTGAAAGAGGCTCTCTCCCTGAACATTTATGCCACAGAGGTATTTAAACATCTCAATCATATCACCTCTATCCCGCCTTTCCTCTAAGGTGTACATATTAAGATCCTTCAGTCTGTCCTTATATGCTTTATGATGAAGACCACTAATCATTTTAGTAGCCACCCTCTGCACCGACTCCATCCTGTTCACATCCTTTTGAAGGTGCGGTCTCCAGAATTGCACACTATACTCCAAATGAGGTCGCACCAAAGACTTATACAGAGGCACTATCACCTCCTTTTTCCTGCTAGCCATTCCTCTCCGTATGCACCCAAGCATCCTTCTAGCTTTTGCCGTCGCCTTTTCTACCTGTTTAGCTACTTTAAGATCATCAGACACAACCACGCCTAGGTCCCGCTCTTTAGTGGACAAAAGTACTTCATCCCCTATACTACCATTGCTCCCTTGGATTGCTGCAGCCCAAATGTATGACCTTACATTTTTTAACATTAAATCCCAGCTGCCAAATTCTAGACCATTCTTCAAGCTTAGCTAGATCCCTCCTCATGTTATCTACACCTTCCTGGGTGTCTACTTTATTGCAGATTTTGGTGTCATCCGCAAAGAGGCAAACCTTATCTGACAGCCCTTCCGCTATATCACTAACAAAGATGTTAAAAAGAATCAGACCAAGGACAGATCCCTAGGACACACCACTGGTAGCTTCCTTCTCCTCAGAGTGAGCCCCATTTACCTGTACACTTTGTCGCCTCCCACTCAACCAATTTCTAACCCAAGCGGTAACTTTAAGGTCCATCCCTAGGGTGCTCAGTTTGTTTATAAATCGCCTGTGAGGAATGGTGTCAAAGGCTTTACTGAAATCTAAATACAACATATTTAGGGCTCTCCCTCGGTCCAACTCCCTGGTCACCCAGTCAAAGAACTCAATCAGATTGTCTGACAAGACCTGCCTCTGGTGAATCCATTCTGCCTCAGATCCTGCAATCCGCTGGATTCCAGAAACCTCATTATTTTCTCTTTTCAGCAGCGTTTTCAATAATTTACTCACCACTGAAGTTAAGCTAACCGGCTTGTAGTTTTCAACCACATCCTTACTTCCGCTTTTGTGTAAAGGGACCACATGTGCCTCTCTGCAGTCCTTTGGCACCACTCCCGACTCCAACGAGGCATTGAAAAGGTCAGTCAGTGGAGCTGCTAGAACGTCCCCAAGTTCCCTCAGTATTCTACGGTGTATCCCATCCGGTCCCATCGCTTTGTCTACTTTAAATTGAGCTAGTTTCTCATGAACACAGTCTTCTGAAAATTGTTCAAGATACTCCTCGCTTCTGTTCCTGTTTGTGGGTGTTTTCTGAGGTCCTGTTCCTAGTTCTTCATCTGTGAACACAGAACAGAAATATTTTTTAAGAAATTCTGCTTTATCCTCATCAGCTTCTACATATTCCTCCCTTCACCCTTGAGTCTGACAATATCACTTTTGCCCTTCCTCTTCTCACTAACATATCTGAAAAATGTCTTATCCTCCCATTTTATTGCATTGGCTATTTCCTCCTCTTTTTGAATCTTTGCTTTCCTGACTACTTTGCTAGCTTCTCTAGGTTTTTCCAAATATAGATGCCTGTCTTCTTCTCTCTGTGATCTCTTGTATTTCATGAAGGCCTCCCTCTTTTTCTTCACCTTTTCAGCTACTTCTTTCAAAAGCCATAGCGGTCTCTTTTTCCTTTTACCTTTATTTACCATTTTAACAAAACGTTTGGTTGCCCTTAAAATATCCCCTTGCAGTTTTACCCACTGTTTTTCTACATCCCCCAGCTGTTCCCATCCCGCTAACAACTCCCTGAGGTATTGGCCCATCTTGGCAAAGTAAGTTTTCCTAAAGTCTGCTCTGTCTTTTTATATTTTATTTTTTAATTTGTTTTTAAATTTTTACACCGCCCTGCTGCTTTTGTGAAGGGTGGTCAAGGAAGTTTAATAAACATAAACATGTGTTTGTGTGTCACATTTACGCTTGCATTTCTGTGTGTATGTGAATGCATGTGTGTGTGCATATATGTGTTTGTGCATTTGTGGACATGTTAGTATTTGTATGTGTGAGTGTTTTTTTATGTGTCTGTGATAGGGGGATGAGATGAAAGGGGAGGGCTCTTTGACAGCTGCAGTTCCTTAATCCCTATGTTGCTGTGAATCAGTGTATATATAGTGCAGTTGTTGGAGCTACTTTTCCTATAAAAATGCATTGAGGCATTTGTGAGGGGGAGGAGGGCTTCAGTTTTATTTCTCTTCCATCTTCCACCATAGGCAGAAACTAATCTTATACAGCATAGGAAATTCCCCTAGCTTCCCCTCACCCTTTTTGTGAGGATACCAGAATTTCAGTGCTCCGCCTCCACAGCCTTCCCATTGGCTGGATTCTACCCATAATCTACTTAGACTTGAACATGACCATACCAAGCCAGAAATGCGCTCTATGCAACTAATGAATCTGGTGCCCCCCACCATGTGCAGTAACTCACTCTTTTTGAGCTTCCTGGAAGCCCAGTGATATTAGCGCTCCTTCCCTTATTTATTTATTTAACAATTTTCTATATCGCTTTTTTCGTATTCAAAGCGTTTTACATTGAACAGTAACAATGAACATTACATAGAACAAAGTCGTTAAACTTGGAGAGAAGGGGTTAACATATTTTTTACATGATTTCCTGTAACAGGTTGTGGGGTGTTATTAGATGGTAGGTATTGAGCCAGGTTGTAAATATTGGTTTTGTAGGTGGGGTCAGATTTTATTGTAGTGGCTTATGTTTTGCATATTGGTTCTGCTTTTATCTGTAGTAATCCGAAAAGAGGCACGTCTTTAAGGCTTTATGAAAGTCCCATAAGTTGCTGGTGGTTCTTATTCTTTCTGGGAGTGCGTTCCAGAGAGATGGTGCATATATTGAGAAGGCTCTGCGACAGGTTGACTGTTTTGCTTTAGTTTTGTTCTTAGGTATTATTAGTAGGTTTTTATTGTTTTTCCTCTTTATTCTGTTTTCAGGGTCTTTGCTAATAAGCGTTTGGAGTATTGGTGGTGATAGTTGGTGTAGGATTTTGAAAATAGTGAGGATGGCTTAGTATTTGTTTCTGCCGATTATGGGGAGCCAGTGGAGTTGTTCCAATGTTAGGGTTATGTGGCTGGTTCTTGTTGTACCCGTTACCCCTGCCCAGTGCTTGGTACGGCCCTGCATTGGAAGCAAAAGGAGGGAGGAAGGATTACAGAACCACAGATAGACATTTTAAACTCTTGTGGCTTCTGGTTCCCACAACGGTTGCCCAATATAACACCAATCAGAGAATTACTTAGACGGCAGTTGCTTTAGCTCAAAAGACTTTTATTTAGAATAACAAAAGTGATTATAAAATAGCAAACAGCAAATGCCTATCTAGAGATGGCAGACAGTACTTTCTTTCTCTGTGAAGGGGAAGAAAGTACCGCCCCAGACCCTCCAAAATTGCTGCCTTATATATACCTCTCTGCTTCAAATTCTAAATAGTTTCAGCAAATGCAAAACTCTTTCCCAGGGCCTTCTATGGTTATGCAGCTTGATCTGCTGATCAAAGCTTGCCTATCGATGCAATCAATCATAGCCCTCTGCCTCCTCCTGTGTTTTTCCATCTGCTGGCACCAATTGAAATCTTCAGGGCAAGAGCATTAGTTGAATTCCTGGCTTGACCTGTTTGAACCTAGGCTTATATCCTTGGACACTTCTGTCCAAAGTATAGCTTTTTTTAGGCTTTATAACAGTAGTAAGCTGCGTGTACTCTTTTCCTGTTGCCCACCTGCTTTGTGCCAACCATATGTTGCTGTGTCTGTTTCAAACAGGCCAGAGTGCAGTTATAAGGCAGATATATATATGCAATCATAAGGCAAACAATATAAAGCAGATCTGAGCTGATTATCCCTTTATTCCAATTATCCCTTCATTCCCCAATTTTTCTTTTCCTTTTTTTTCTGTGTGGAGGGAAGCGAAAGTAATCCCACTAAGGGGCATGGATAACAACCATTTGAGACAGAGAGGGATCATTGAGAGGCAACCGCTGATACTGTTCCATAGATACAATGTACATGGTTTTAGTGTTTTGCAGCATCATTCGTTTACAACAGGCAAGTAAAATAGATAAGGTACAACAAGCAATGATTGCAAAACAAGCTATACTTAAAAGCGTAATAAAGAAGGCTTTAAGTCCTACACCTAAACTAGCAAACCATGAAGCAATACTACCCCAAATATTATTAAGTTGAAGTCCCCCTTTAAAATCATCAATATGCAAATCAGAGAGATGCTTTATCTTATTCATGGCATCTAACACAAACACCGTGTGGTTAGCGATTACAGTACAACAGTTCGTAGCATTAATGAAAGTGCATGTTCCGCCTTCAGCGGCCAAAAGTAAATCCAAAGCTTGCCTATTCTGCAGAGTCATTTGTGTATTTTGTTCAAGGGACTCGGCTAGGCGTGATATGGATTCAGTAACAGCTTTCATTTGAATATGCAACAAACATTGCAAACGGCGTACAGCCATACCAAGCTCAGCAGTTAGGGCGGGGGTGGCAAAGGGAATCCAGGCCGTTGCGCTAAGGGCATCCAAACGAGTTTTAGTCGTGGGATAAGTGGAATTGATATACTCAAATGAGGCCTGAATGGCATCATCCTCGGCTATAGAGGAATCCCAGGGACTAGCATAAGTTGAGGAGCTACGTTTTAATCTATGCAGGGTGGAGCGAGAAGCAGAATGATGGGTAACATTAAGAGGTATCAAGACAGAAAAAGAAGAAACTTTAACCAAAGCACAGGGTAATAGGGAGAGGTTAATTACCTGATACAGAGTTTCCCCACACAACCAATAATGACCCATTACAGCAAAGAGGTTTGTAGCAGGTGTCCATATGCGACTCATATGATGCCCATCAAACCACTTAACAAAAGATTTTCCCGTGGTAGCTGAGGTAAGATCCCTCCTGAAACTGGACATTGGGAGATAGCAAGAAGTATATGGAGATTCATTCTGAGAACCTGTTGTCAGCACAGCTGAACCATCGTGGTAAATGGGACCAACTCCCACATACCAGCGGAAGTCAGCTCCATTAAACACTACCGGGTTTCTTGTAATATTTCTCCAATCATATTTCATATTGGAGGGGTCCATATTACCGGATTGATTATACCACTTTATCATGACAGAATTACTAGAAAAATGAAAGGATCCATTAATAACATTATACGACAGGTTACACCTGTCTGAAAAAGCAATGGATACATTTGTTATTAAACATAGATCAAATATCATATTCGGGTCAACATATACACGCAAAGGGTCATGTATCATATTCATTGCATGCCACGTCTGGGAACAATTAAAAGTTTTATAACAACTAGCAGAAAAATTATTATTATCTACACAAGCAAGCTGTCCTGCATACTCATTTAAGGGAACCTTTGAAACATGTACTGGAGCATATGATACACCCTTTGGTAAAGGGGTACAAATAATGCAGTCTGTAATGTTCATCAGGGAAACAATGTGTAATACTGATTGCTTCCACAAGTTCAGAGAGCCTTCAGGTAAAGCTCGGGGTGCTCGAGATATCGTCTGGTTCCATCCATGAAGAAACAAAGCTAGCTGTCCATCTGGATGTAAACACTCAATAAGGAGGACGATTATGATAGAGATTCCCAGAAAAAAGCACAAGGACGCCCATGGAGTAGGCTTGACAGCGATCATCTTTGGTACTAATAACATAGCACTGTTGTGAGAACACTGAGTTCTGTAGGAAAATAAAACTGATTAATCAGATGGGACAGCTGGAGACGCTTTTAGATGGCTGACATGCACCCAAGTATCAGTATCATTCAGTCTTGCAGCAAAAGGGGAAGCAGCAGTGACAACGTGGGGTCCTGAAAAGGTTGGGCAGTCCCAGGATGCACGAACACAATTTCTTTTATAGACAGTGGACCCTACAGGGAAGCAAGGTAATAAGGATGGACTGGACACAGACTGTGTGGCTGCTACACGGTCAGCAATTTCTTGAAGCGCAATCCGGAGTCCTGCAAGGTAAGCAGAAAGACTATCATGAATCGGAACCTGGGACTGTGATAAATTAGTTGTGCGCATACGCCGGCCAGTGGCCATTTCATGAGGTGTCAGATGTAATCGCTTGATCGGGTTATTACGTAGCTGAAACAAGCACATTGGTAATGCTTGTAGCCAGGTCATGTGACCAGAAGCGCAAATCTTTCTGAGTTGAGTTTTCAAAATGCCATTACATCGTTCAACAAGACCATTGGAAGTAGGTTTATACACAGAAACATACTTCCACTGAACAGGGAGATGCTGGGTGAGTGCAGTCACAAGAGCATTACGAAAGTGAGAGCCATTATCAGAATATATGACTTTAGGAATGCCAAATCGGGGAATTATTTGTGTTAGCAAAACCTCTACTACTTCTTCAGCAGTCTCTCTATTGCAGGGAAAGCCTCAATCCATTTAGACCAAGGGCAAACCCACACTAAAAGGTACCGCTTCTGAGCACATCTGTGAATCATGTCAGTGAAATCTACATACCAAGACTCAAAAGGACCACTTAGAACTGGGAGGTGACCTTTGGCTATGGCCTTTCCCCCTGGCTGAGAGTTCAGAATACACACAGGACATTTAGCTACTAGTTCCTGAATGCGATTTCTCATGTGCGGACACCAAAAAATGTCCTCAAGCATGCTGTAAACATTTGCAGTACTAGAATGATAGATATCATGAATGAGTTCTGTGAGGCGTTTCAGTGCTACATAACAGATACAGAGTTTTCCTGATGGATGTACCCACATTTTCTTAATTTGGGAACAACCTAGTCTCTCCCAGTTTCCTATCTCATGAGAAACAGCATCTTTCTGATAATCAGCAAGGTCAGGTACTAAATAGATCTGTGATCTGGTGACAGGCAAGGTCAGGGAAGCATTACTAGTTACTTCTTTGGCTAACTGATCTGCCAGGGCATTGCCCATCTGGCGGAAAGAGTCTCCCTGTGTATGTCCAGGAACCCATTCACAGCACAGAAACAGATTGTTGATTCTGCGTTTCTCTAAACACTCATAAATTTGATGTATCTCATCAAGATGTGAGATTGAGCTGGCTGAGGAAGTGATAAAACCTCTTTGTGACCATTTCTGGTGAAGTGCTGTCAGCACTTGTGCTGCATATTGGGAGTCAGTGAATATAATAATGTTCTGTCTCTCCTGATGCAGTAAGACTGCCAAAATTGCACAGAGTTCAGCACCTTGAGCACTATAAACACTCGGCAACTGATATTGTAACACATCTAAAATGTCCCCAGAAAGAGATATCTGTACTGCACTGAAACCAGAACATAGTGACGTCTCAGAACCGTCAGTGAACCAGACTTTAGAATTGACAGGCATTTCGTGAAGAGACAGAATATTATCTGCAAAAGAAAAAATGGGGATCTTATCTTCTTCCTCTCCACTAATAACAGAAACTAAATTTTGTAGGTAGCCAAAAGGGTGACTTGCAGGGAATGGCTTAATGAGAATGTGACTCCATAGCAGAGTAGCACAAAGCTGGTGCACCCGATATGGGGTAAAGACAACATTCCATCTCCTACTAGGAAACCCAGAAAAGTGACTTCAGTTTGGCAGATCTGTGCCTTGGTCATGTTAATCTGGTATCCACTTTCCAAAAGATAACAAACAAGTTTATCTGTGAGGGCCAGATTTGTTGCAGCCTCAGCTGTGGAAAGCAGTAAGTCATCTACATACTGTAACAAAGACACATTGCTGGGCAGCTCTGCCCTGAATGATTGCAAATCAGCAACTAGTGCTTGAGAGAATATGGAAGGACTTTCCACATATCCTTGGGGTAACCTGGTCCACTGATAATGCTGACCCTCAAAAATAAATGCCAGAAACTGCCGGGATGTGGATTCAACTTCTATCCCAAAAAGGCATGGGAAAGGTCCAGAACAGTATGATATTTGTACAGAGTAGTCGTTGTCAGCAATGTGGCAGGGTTTGAGACTACTGGAAACTGTGGTTCAATAACACTGTTAAGTGCACGTAAGTCATGAACTATTCTCCACTTCCCATTAGGCTTTTTCACAGGGAATAGTGGGGTGTTATATGGGGAGTTACTGAGTTCAATAATTCCATGCTGTAACAGCTCCTGAATCTCCTGGCGAGATCCCTGCAGGGCCTCCGGTTGGAGAGGATACTGCGGAATCTTTGGTGGTTTACAGCCAGGCTTAATATGAATGGTAACAGGCAGATGTGATTTAACTCTGCCATAAGGGCTGAGGAGCAGTGACCGCTCAGGGCCTTTTTCTCCCAACGAACCCAGGGCCTTTTTCTCCCAACCCAGGGCCTTTTTCTCCCAACCCAGGGCCTTTTTCTCCCAACGAACCCAGGGCCTTTTTCTCCCAATGAACTCAGGGCCTTTTTCTCCCAACGAACCCAGTTCAGAAAGGCCCTTAAACTGCACCTTTTCATCAAATACTACCCTACATGAACCGTAGCATAACAGCCTCACCCTAGTATAATCCACAATACCCCTCTTGTTCCAAGCATCACTGCTAATTTTATGTAAATAGTTCGAGCATGCTATCTAGCTAATAGATCATATACTCCATGTAAATAGTTCTCCCATGTTATCCAAGTTGATACTCCTGTTATATGTAATACCAAACAGCCTGTTGTTCTGGTTCCTTTCTGTTATTTGTAAACCGCGCTGATGTCAAAGAGTGCGGTATATAAGAAGTTGAAATAAATAAATAAATAAAATAAAATAGGTGAATTCAACCTGTAATTTCACCAATAAGTCCCTACCCATCAAATTTACTGGGCAATATGGGGCAAACAGAAAAGAATGAGAAATCTGCTGATCTCCTATTCTTAAACAAATGGGTGTAGTTAGGTAAGATGTAAGGGGTCTACCATCAAAACCAGTGGTAGTCATTTTCTTTCTACTAAGCTGGCATCTCTGCGGTAAAGTAGTTAATACAGAGGAAGTGGCTCCTGTATCAAGTAACATTTCTGTGGGCTCATCATTAAGATATACTGTGATCAGAGGTTCCTGATATGTGAGCCTCGCCTGTAAAATATAGATTCCCAGTCATTGTTGGGGTGGGGGTCCAGAATCCCGGGGAGGTGTCCACAAGGGAAAACGCCTCCTATCAAAGTTCTCATTTCTGCGCTGAGCACGGCATGAGCGCTGAAAATGACCGTAACCACCACAGTTCCAACACTGTGGGGCAAGAGTACGGTTATTTTGTTGGTACGAGGGACCTCGACGCTGTGGCTGAGGATAACGGGGTCGTTGGGCTCCGTTATAGTAAATGCGCTCCTTATCTCTATCCCATACCTCATCACAGGGGTCTGGAACATCATCCTCATAAGGATCCAGATATTCCATGTCATCAATTTTCTCCTGCTGTTCCCTAATTTTCTGTTTTAGCTGTCTAATAAGTTCATTATTAGATTTATCAAGATGTAATTTGGTGGTGGATTGGGGATCTTTAATTTCTTGTAACCCTTTAAGTTGAAGGTGTAACAAGCGTGCTTGGGCCTGTTTCAAATCCTTCTCAGGTTTCAAAGTGTCCTCCTCTAAAGATCGAATATAATGCAAAATATGGGCCTGCTGCTGTTTAGGCCATGGCTCAGACTCCAAAGCTACTATAGACTTTAATTTTGCAATTACGGGTGGGGGTAATGTATTACACAAGGTCTGGAAAAATACAGGTCTCATACAAACATCATCGTATGGTACCCCCATTTGTGCTTCCCATAAATCTTGAAATCGTACGAGGTATGCACTGATATCCTCACCTATTTGGAATCTCATAGCAGTGAGAGGAGCCAAACTGCGCTGAGTAGGGTACATCTCCCTGAGGGAGTCCCAAATACGAGGACGAAACTCGTTGAAGGAAGAACTATCATAAGTGTTAACTGTGACCTTCACCTGGCCTAAATCTGCATTGGCGAACACTTGATTTGTCGCACTATTTCCCAGAATTTTGGCCAATAAAGCTTTGATATCTCCCAAAGCCAAATGATATCCAGCCGTAATTCTTTCAAATTTTTGAATCCATGTCTCTCCCCCTCTACTAAGAGGAGGGAGACTACTGGCTATATTAGTCATATCAGTAAAACTCCATGGGATATATTTAGATTTTCCTTCATTTGTGTAGATTACTGGAAACAGAAGCTGTTTATTAGCGTCCTGATTCTCATACTTCTCCCAAACCCTCAGACCTGCCTCCATATAGGCAGAATCCCAGTTAGGGTCTCCCGCTCCTCCGCGAATGCAGAGTCGGGCGGTGTTAAGATGTACAGTTTCTAGTGATCCATTAGGGGGCCACTGTAACATCTGGGGCTGGTTGGCTCTTGTCCAACCGTACATGTTGGAGGACCATCGGTAAACATAATAACCATTTCCATCCTCCTGCTCTGTAATAAAAGTAAGGATACAGGGTTGTGGAGCTCGGGGAGCTTTACCACCTTTCACAACTTCACAAATCACTGTAAGTGCACTTTTTGTCTTTTCGTCATCTACTTCCTCCTCTACCTTCTCCTCTTCTTCCTCTTCTATAATCGTCTTAAGACGTTTTTCCCTATCTGTCAGGTCTAACTCCCATCTTCTAAGATTCTCAGTAATTTTTTCCTCAGATTGCTTTAAAGCTTGAGCCTGACTTTCTAAATCTTCATGTTCTGCTGTTAATTGCTGTTTCAACTCTTCTAATCTTGCCTGTGCCTCAGCATATGCACTGGGATCTGGGGCAGGGGTGGCTTTTAAGTTAACATGACCCTCAATCTTTGCCCAAGCTCCCTCAGTGTCCAAGAGTTTATGCAGGACCTGTTCTGGGGGTATAGAGGCTGCTGGGTGAGAAGTCGGTTCTGACTTGGGCTGGAAAACAGGGTCGGAATATCCTATGGCTGCCATAGCTTTACTTTCGGCTGCCCAATAAGAAGGTGGGGGCACAGGGGCAGATGGCGAAAGCTCTGGACCAGCTTGCATCCACAGGGAAATATGTCGCAAATGTTCCAATTGGGCTTTGCCACATTTGTTAAATAAAATATGATCCCTAATTTTGGTCAAAATGAGCGGATCAAACGACCCCCCTGCTGGCCAGGCAAGAGAGGGTGTTTTTTTCGTCCATTTTTCCCATTGTTTAGAACAATTTTTTATTGAAGCCTCCAATAGGGGGTTCTGTTTAACAAGGCTATCTATGGGATTAGGACCGGGCTCAGTTCCTTTCTCAGTATTTTCTTCCTGTTTAGATTTTCTTTTAAACATTTCCCTAGCTGTCCCTTCTCTATAGTCTATGTAGACCTGGTGTTTTCACTGTTCAGGGACAGGGGCAATTAACTTCGCCTTTTACCAATAGCAAATTGAACCTCCTTATATACAGAGGCGCGCGCAATTTCGCTTTTAGGTGGCAATCCAAACCTCGTAATTAACAGAGGAGCGAAATTAAAAAATCCAGGACTTATACACACTTACAATGCTTATGCTTCATCTAAATCCAGCCAATCTCCTCGCGGAGGTATGAAAACGTGGATAAAGACACACATTCGCTTCATATCAATGATATGTACAGTCTCAAGCGTACATCAATCAATCCCGGAAAGACAGAGACCTAATGTCTGGGCAAAACTTTCAAACTTTCTTTCCCTACCATTACAATTAAATGCAAAGACAATCTAACGATTTGCTACATAACAAAACATGAAACACATAAAATACATATGCATATGTGTAAATTTGGTACTCACCCACCAATTGAACCTGGGTAAATCTTCCGTCTTTGTTTGTAGACAGGAAAAACAAAACTCACCCACTGGAGTCGTCCTAGGGTATCAAAATCTCTCTCGACGTCACTCAGAGCGGTATTCCCATCTTCTGTACCAGCAGAAGGAATCCTCTTAAGGTATTCTCATCCCCTGTTTTTTTTTTTTTTGTTTTTTTTTAAATCTACTGTGAAAAACAGGAGGTAGTCCCTCTGACAAGTAAAACTACAAGTCAAAAACTGCAGTCAGAGGAGTCCTTGGGCAATTTGGAAGGGAAAAAAAATTTAGAGGGTGTTCGGCACCAATTATTGTGGCTTCTGGTTCCCACAACGGTTGCCCAATATAACACCAATCAGAGAATTACTTAGACGGCAGTTGCTTTAGCTCAAAAGACTTTTATTTAGAATAACAAAAGTGATTATAAAATAGCAAACAGCAAATGCCTATCTAGAGATGGCAGACAGTACTTTCTTTCTCTGTGAAGGGGAAGAAAGTACCGCCCCAGACCCTCCAAAATTGCTGTCTTATATATACCTCTCTGCTTCAAATTCTAAATAGTTTCAGCAAATGCAAAACTCTTTCCCAGGGCCTTCTATGGTTATGCAGCTTGATCTGCTGATCAAAGCTTGCCTATCGATGCAATCAATCATAGCCCTCTGCCTCCTCCTGTGTTTTTCCATCTGCTGGCACCAATTGAAATCTTCAGGGCAAGAGCATTAGTTGAATTCCTGGCTTGACCTGCTGAACCTAGGCTTATATCCTTGGACACTTCTGTCCAAAGTATAGCTTTTTTTAGGCTTTATAACAGTAGTAAGCTGCGTGTACTCTTTTCCTGTTGCCCACCTGCTTTGTGCCAACCATATGTTGCTGTGTCTGTTTCAAACAGGCCAGAGTGCAGTTATAAGGCAGATATATATATGCAATCATAAGGCAAACAATATAAAGCAGATCTGAGCTGATTATCCCTTTATTCCAATTATCCCTTCACTCTGAAAAATACTCCTTGTGCTCCTTGTGGTCTTGGGCAAGCCACTTAACCCTCCATAGCCCATGTTCCCTGTAAAATAGTTATCTCCAAGTTATAATGCCCTGTTCAATGTAATTTCAGTTTGTTCAATGTAAACCGCACTGATGCAGAATAGCGCGGTATATAAGAGAATGTAAATAAATAAATAAATAAATACTCAAACATGTTAGCTTCCTTCTAGCTTTCAGACATTAATATAAAAATGATTTGAACTATATAAAAGCCACACAGTTGTCAATCCTAACCTCCCTATTGAGGAGCACAGCTGACAATGCCCCCCCACCCCTACCTTTAGCCCTAGCTATGTTTCTAGCTTGCCAATGATTTGATCTAGCCCTGCCCGTAGCAACAGATACTAGTTTGCATAATACATAGCAATCAATAAGTGGTACAGTTCAGTTGGTACCTTTCACGGCAGAAATAACAGCAAAGAAATTGTGTGTGTGTGTGTCCTGTGCATATATTGTGTCTGTGGAGGGGTAATTGTGGGTGATGGGGCATTTCTGGTGGACGCAGTTTAGACGGTTGGTGACTGATGTGGGGGGATATTTTTTGTGGATGGGGAAATTTGCAGAATGATGAGGCAGTTGCAAGATGAGTAGTTTTTGGGGGTGGGGAGGTCACAGGTTTGTATTTTTTGGAAGGGGACAGTTTGAGAAGTCATGAGGCAAAGGCAGGGATAGAGTTGCCAGCTGGTTCCGGATGCATCCAATAGGCTTGTCCAGTCCTGGGTTTACCCCATTGCATGCAGGGGCATGTAGTTCTGATTTCTTTATTGTGCTCCATAAGAAAATCAGGACTACAAGTCCCTGCATGCAACCCTAGGCAGGGGGCCATTGACAATGTGATGAGACAGTGGCAGGGAGAGTTTTTGGGAATGGAAGCAGTTTATGTGGTGATGGAAGAGTTGGAGAGGGTAAGTTTTGAGGATGGGTCAGTTTGAGAGGTAGGGCAGCTGCAGGGGACAGTTTTTAGGTGTGGCGCAATGCAGGGTGATAGCTTTTAGAAGTGAGACTGTTTGCAGAGTGGTAGGGCAGATTCAGGGGGCAGTTAGCGAGAAGGTGGGGGACTTGTGGGTAGGGTTGCCAACTGGCGCCAGATGCGCCCGACAGGCTTGATCCAGTCCTGTGTTTACCCCATTGCATGCAGGGACTTGTAGTCTTGCTTTTCTTATGTAGTGCAATGGGCAAATCAGAACTACATGTCCCTGCATGCAATGGAGTAAACGCAGGACTGGATCAACCCTGTCGGGCGCATCTGGAGCCAGTTGGCAACCCTACTTGTGGGAGTAGATATTGGGGATACATCAGTTTGCAGGGTGGAGGGAGAGATGTGGGGGTAGTTTTAGGGAGTGGAGCTGTTTCCTGGGTTGTAGGATAGTTGTGGGGTATTTTTTAGCAGTGGGAAAAATCTGTGGCGTAGCATGGCATTTGTTTTTTTTTTTTTTTTGAAACTTTTATTTTCATTTTGCAACAAACAAAGAAACAACACACCAAAAGAAACAAAACAAGTATACAATAAGGAAAAGTAAACCCATTACCCCCCACCCCGGTGCTTCTTCTCTACCCGTTTGTATCAGCATGTGAGCGCTTCCAGTTAACAGTGATTATACATCAAACAATCAAAAAAATATCCACAATACAGCATGATCATGAGACAGAGATATATACAAAGTTAGACAGTCAGATGAGAGCATTCAGCAAAATGTACATATTCATTGAACATCTTCCATTAAGACCAATAAGAAGGAGTCTGAACGGAGGAAGCACACAGACGAGGTATTTGTTCATATTTACTGTAGAGACAGGCATGATTCCACCATTCATTGAGGCTCAGATGGGAACTAATTTCCCAGTATTACTCAATGAGGGAAACAGCAATGCCAAGCATAAAGTTCAAAAGGAGATAAGCCATTTCTTGGGAGAGAGGGGATCCCCGCAACTGGGCGAAGTCCCACTATCCTCCGAGAAAGGGACTCCTGAGAGTGCAATATAGACTAAATACGACCCCAGACCCGACGCCAGTTATACTGTAGTGCGGGATATTCATGCATAACATGAAATGAAGTAATACACCACTGGCCACAGGACGTGTCCAGCAACCATTACCCTGAGTAGTGTTCCATATGTCTAAACTGTGAGGAGTGTAAAAACACCGGTGGGCTAGAAAGAAGAGGGTCTGAGTGAGTGAGGCGGGTCGGAAACCCGTATCCCTCTGCTCCAGATAAGGCTCCATTGCTCTGAGGTTAAAGTCACATGCAATTCTCTCTCCCATACTTTCTGCGCTATAGAGGTATCTCTAGTGATAGCATTACATAAGGTTTAGTAAAATTGGATGCTACACCCGGTAAACTACCGAGAGATCGGAAGTTTCCAATCAACCTTATGCAGATAGTGCCGATGGCGGGAGTACTCTAGTGCTCCGAATGCAATGCTGAAGTTACACTGACCAGAGTCGGGAGTCGAAAGGTTGCATAGGAATATTAAAGGCACCTAAAGTGTCGAAAAACATTGGTGGATAGTGGGAGTCTAATGGGAGAGTCTTACCAGGGAGTAAGGTAAGAGGAATCGGTGAGCAAAGGCCCGCTACTATATCTAGTCACACAGGTCTGCTCGGTACTGGAGCTTCCAACCAACAAGCACCTTGTTTGAGAAGAAAAGATTGAGGGAGCACTTGAATAAAATCGCCACCAAGTATTAATGGAGCATTAGCGGAGGCCGAGGCCAACTGCGCAAAACTTGCATAGTGAGCAGGGTTGTCCACATTCGGGACATAGTACAAATACACGTGAATTCACTATCTCCAACCTCAAGGTGTACACGGGCCCATCTACCCTCCATGTCAGCGCTAATATCAGGTACAGTAGCATGCAAAAACTTCTTGACCAGAATGACTATCCCGTACCATTTGGAAACGGTGGGAGAGTAGGCAGCTACCATGTGAGGCCTAGCATTGAGTTTCAGTGTTTCAGCAGAGTGTAATGCGTTTCCTGAAGAAACACCTAATCAACGTGCTCGTGGCTAAGATAGCTAAGGATTTTCTTTCTGCTGAGTGGACCAGCAATGCCTTGTACGATGAATAATAAGATTTTACATGAGGCCATTCAGAAAAGCTAAAATTCTGAGCATGATAGCACACATAATTTCACTGTGTCCCTCAAACTGACTGTATCTGGCTGTACACATGACATAGGAAATTAAGCTAATATAATACAATGAAGCGCCCCACATTAACAAAGATAACCGCAGTACGGTAGAGGAGAAGCAAAACCCCAAAATTACTGGCGACCATGTGTCTGCGGGGAGAAACCCCAGAGAAGGCCGAAATTGAAAAACATATAACCTGTAGGACTGTGCGTGCTCCGAATCCGACCGAGGCACACATCATGAAGGGATAGGAGACCAAAGACAAAAGTCATACAGAGAAAGAAAGAAAGTCCAGGCTATTTCTGTGCTGGGCTATGACCGCCGCATCGGGCCCTTCAAAATGGCGGACAGAGCCGGCAGATAAGAGTCCAAAATTTGGGATTAGCGCATCTGTTCTGCTTCTTTGGAGTCCAAAAATGTTGATAATAGATCAGGATCCTCGAACGTCCTGGTCTGGTTATGGAGAGTCACTCGGAGCTTCGCTGGATACAACAGGCCAAAGCGAGCCTGTAGCTGTTGAAGTCGAGGGCGAAGAGCAAGGAGCTTCTTCCGACGGTCAACGGTAGGCTTTGCCAAATCAGGAAAGAAGGAGACCTTACGACCTTCATATCCCAAATGATGATTCGCTCGGGCAGCATGTAAAATTTGTTCCACTTGGTGATATCGTAGCAAGCTAAAGATAATAGGCCGGGGGGTCGTGCGGTTGAGCGCCATGCGGGCAGGAACACGGTGTGCTCGATCGATTTCCAGTTCTCTGTGAAAAGTAATCTTCAGCAAGGAGGGAAGAGTTTTGAGCAAGAATTCTCTTATATCTCCTGCTTCCACTCCCTCCGGCATTCCAAGGAGCCTCACATTGTTGCGACGGGCGCGATTATTGCTATCTTCCAACTCCTTTTGAAGATTCTGTATCTGGCGCTCAGCCTCGTCCAGTTTGCCCAAGCGCACCTCGTGCGAGTCGAGGACCCCCGCCATATTGTCCTGCCGTAATGAAAGACCTTCAAGTCGGTCTTGGAGCACTCCAAAGTCTTCTCGCATGGCTCGAAGCGCTTCTCCATTAGACTGCACCAATTCCTTCACGCCGCGTATTTCCTCCAAAATCTCCAGGTGCATTGCGGGGTTTTCACGAAATGGAACCATCTTCTGCGGGGAGGATACCTCCGTTTTGGAGCGTTTTCCGTGAGAAGAAGAAGGAGACCCGAAGTCCAAGCGCGCTGGTTTGTGGGCCGCCATCCCCCCCGAGGTGCCCCGGTCAGCTCGGAGCAAAATAGTAAATTTATATAGGTATTAAGTCAGGATTCTGAGTAGGCCTCTCGGGAGCTTCAACGCAAAGCGTCCTACCCGCTGGACATCAGGCTCCGCCCCCCGTAGCATGGCATTTGTAAGGGAATGTATTTTTAGGGATAGGGGTAGTAAGATGATCGGTGGAGCAATTGTGGGGGAGGGGGTAGTTGTTGAGGGGTAGGGCAATTGTGGGGCAGTAGTTTTTGGGAGTGCAAGCAGTTTGCAGGGTGGTGGGGTAGATGCAGAGGGCAGTTAGTAAGGGGTAGGTTTTGGAAGTGGGGTAATTTGTTGAATGGTAGGACAGTGGCTGGGGTATTTTTTACGGTTGCGGACTGTTTAGGGGAGGGTAGGATAATTGTGAGTGAGTGGTTTTTAGGGGTTTGGATTGTTTGGGTTCGAAGGGTATTTTTGTGAGGAAGTTTTTGGGATCAGGCAGTTTGCAGCTTGGTGGTGCAATTGCAGAGGTAGTTTTGGAGGTGTGGAAGTTTGTGGAGTGGTGGGTGAGTTTCAGAGAGTAATATTTGGGTGTAGGAGTAGTTTTTGGGGTGGTAGAAGAGTTGCAGGAGGAAGTATTTAAGGGTAGAGCAGTTTGTGGGGTGTGGGACAGTTGTAAAGTGGTATTTTTTGGTGGTGGAGTATTTGCAGACATTTATTTATTGGGGTGGGGCAGTTTGTTGTGTGTTGAGGCAGGACCAGTAGGATGGTTGCAGCAGCCCCATGGAGACCTAATCAGCCCCCACTGCACCTGACACACATGGCACCTGCTGCTATAAAGCTGGGCATTGACATGCGCTCTTCGAGGAAGATCCCTGTCCAACAGGAGCAGGACACAGGTCCCATATTGCAGTTCTGCAGTAAACAAGGCAATAAGCATAACACATTACAAGCAATAGCTACCACACACCAGCAGTGATGTGGATCTGCAGCACTGTTGGCAGCAAACACCTCTAGCACTGCACGCTCTGGGGACTAGGGGCTGGGCAGCCATCTTCACCCTCAAGGTGATCGCAGACACTGCTCAGTAGCACGGTTTGTAGCTGCTCTGTGTTTCTATCACACACTTAGCTGAGGTGTGGATCAGTGCATCTTAGCTGAGGTGATGGATCAGTGCATTCTTCATTTGGTGATCAGTTGCAGACTGCTGTTCTGCATGTGCACGGCATCATGGGTACTGGAGGGGCTAACCTATACAATACAAGCACAGTGACCTGCAGTCTCTTTGTATGCCTATGGGGTGGTGTGACCTACTGGTTAGTGTAACGTCTCCATAAGCAGGGGACAGGGATTCATTTCCTGCTTGTTCTTTTTGTGACTGTGCTACTCAGATCATTTTCATGCCTGTAACAGTCAGGGCTCTGCTGTGACTGGCAGACACACAGCCTTATAGTTTGTTATGTGTTCTGCCCACAATTTGGGCCAGCAAACAGACTATTCGCCATCATGCCCTTCTCAGAGCATGGCTTTATTGGCTGTGCTACAGCATATTGCAGGGGGGTCATATGAACATGTTCACCCTGCAGATATCTGGTGACTGCTTGGAGGTGTGGCGTAATGGTCATAGCACAGGTGTAAGACCCATATTACCAGGGTTTGAGGCCCATCAGCACTCCTTTTGTTCTACTTTGGAAGGTTTTACTGTGTAGTTCAATGTATGCAGCACCCTTCATGGATTGCCCACACCTCCTTCTGACTTTGGGCAGGTCACCTACCCTCCATTGCCTCAGCTGACTGCAGGTTCTTACAGTCTCTGTTTTTTATCAGACATTAGAACTTTTTTGGTACAAGGTATCCCAACGTGACGTCACTGATGCAGCGGTATACTAACAGGCAGTTACATGCATACAGCTGTAACCTGCTTGTGCAACATGAGTCATGTATGCCACAATGACTGTGACTGTGTAGCTTTGGCTCCATCACATCTGTGCAGTACATGTACACACATCCTACCCTCAAATAGCCACCTGCAGGTATCACCTGATGTCCGTACGTGCCCCATTTGCCCAGTTTGGCTGACACCTGTCCTGTTGTTATCTGCATATTTGTATGTGGTATTGTATGGTGGCTCTGTGGCTGGGACAGGTGTGAGATCCATATGTCTGGTATCAGGCCTTCCACTTGGCAGTGGTGCACATTTTCACACACAGTACAAATATGTTGGGGATGGCACCTACGGCATATCGGAGCTGCCAGCCCATACTACCCTCTCCTCAGCCACCATCCTTCCTTCAGCCTATCCATCCACCTCTGTTGGCTATGTTCAGTAATGTCTTCTTGTGCAGGCTGCTCACCATGGCCTACTCTGGTACTCTTTTCCCCATTTCGGCTCTTCACGCTCGCCTCTCCTGTGCTTGATCTGCACGTCACCACTTCTACTCTGTCCTGTTGCTGCACACATCCTTCTACTGCTGACTCTGCTGGGGGACACAGCTTCACCATCCTATGCTACACACTGACATTGCGCCATTTTACGTTGGCACCCCCCTGTGCATTGGTACAGTTGCTTCTCACATGCTCGTTCAATTTACTGACTGCCACGTAGGTTGCCCACAGATCTGGCAGGTCCATCAGCTTCCACCTGTCCTTCCATCCATCACTTTTACATTGACTTTCCTTGGTGCTCTTTTATCCAGCATTAAGGTTACAGCTGTTTTTGGATGTTAAGGTGCATGCTTGAAACCTTAACGCCCAATGTCCTGTTAATGCACATTAAATGGCCCATAGCACCATTTTCTGCCAGAATGCCTCTTACCCACCCAGTGCCCTTTTTGCATGTAACACCATTTATCGCTGCTGTTAACACCTGTTACCTTAATGCCCTTTATTTAACATACCCCATAGAAACATGATGGCAGAAAAAGGCCACATGGCATATCTAGTCTACCCTTCCATATCTACAATAATCCCCTTTTTACCTTTACAGATCCTCTATGTTTGTCCCATGCTTTTTGAATTCAGATACTGTCCTCGTGTCCAACACCTCCACTGGGAGACTATTCCATGCATCTACCACTCTTTTTGTAAAGAAATATTTCCACATATAACTCCTGAGTCTATCCCTTTTCACTCTCATCCTATGTTCCCTTGTAGCAGAACTTGCCTTCAATTGAAAGAGACCCTCCTGTGCATTTATGCCACGGAAGTATTTAAATGTCTCTATTGTATTGCCCCATCCTGTCTTTCCTCTAAAGTATACATATTAAGTTATTTAAGTCTGTCCTCATATGCTTCATAACGAAGACCTCTAACCATTTTAGTAGCTGCCGTCTGCACCGACTCCAACCTGCTTATATCCTTTTGAAAGTGTGGTCTCCAGAATTGCACACAATACTCCAAATGAGGTTGCACCAAAGACTTATACAGAGTCACTATGACTTCCTTTTTTCTGCTGGCCATTCCTCTCCCTATACACCCAATAATCCTCTATGGCTTTTGCAGTCACCATTTGTACCTGTTTAGCTACTTTAAGATTGTCAGACACAATTACCCCAAGGTTCCACTCTTCTTTTGTGGACAGAAGTACCTCAACCCCTACACTGTACAGATCCTTTAGATTTTTGCAGCCTAAATGCATGACCCTATATTTTTTAGCATTACATTTCAGTAGTGAAATTCTAGACCATTATTCAAGCTTAGCTAAATCCCTCCCCATGTTATCGACTTCTTCCTGTGTGTCTACTCTATTGCAGATTTTGGTATCATCCGCAAACAAGCAAACCTTACTTGATAGTCCTTCCGCAATATCACTAACAAAGATGTTAAACAGAATTGGACGAAGGACAGATCCTTGCGGTACACCACTGGTAACCTCCTTCTCCTCAGAGTGAACTCAATTTATCTCTAACCTTTGTTGCCTTCCACTCAACCAATTTCTAACCAAATCAGTAACTTTAGAGTCCATCCCTAGGCTGTTCAGTTTATGTCACCTATGTGGAAGAGTGCCAAAGATTTTACTGAAATTTAACTTCTCCACATCTAGGGCTCTCCCTCGGTCCAACTCCCTGGTCACCCAGTCAACAACTCAGTCACAGATGAAACATATTTTGTCTCAACCCCCTCCTCCCTTTTTTTAAAGAAATATTCTTTAGGGTAATTTTTAATTGTAAGTTCAACTATTTCCTGTGATTAAATAATGTAAGGTGAATACTTCAAAATGGAGGCATTACAGAGGGTTTTAATTTCTTTCGACTTTAGTCCTCAAAATTCTCAAACCTGTTTTCCCAATTTTTATATAAAGGTACTCAGGTTTACAATTAGAATCAGCTGCCCTCATTTAGCAAACTAATCTTAAATTTTCACAGGATTTTAAAAACAAATAACTCACAGAGCACCTTAATTCAATTTCTCCTTCAAAAGAAAGACCTGACTCATTAAGTAGTCAGAATTACTGTTGAAAACGAATTCTGTGACAATTTCTAATCTCACAGCAACAACTGTTTAAACTAAGTCAAAGCTGTGTTCACTTGAATTCCTCAGATGAGTTTCCAATCACTCTTTTTATTCTCATATTCTACCGGAACAATAATTTAATCAAGTTTTAATATGTTTCCAATCAAATACTTCACATTTAAAGCTAAATGTTCTCATTTGTCAATACCTCGTCTCACACACACATCCTAATAATTTTCTTCTTTAGCCCCTACTGACTGGTTTCAGGTCCTGTTACAAACATCCTAATCTTGCTCTCCAGTACTCTTCCACAACATCATTCAAAATAGATCAATAGCAACCAAATACTGGGACTTTAAAAATCCAAAATAGCTACTTTAAATTATTTTTCCCTGATAGGATGGCTCCAAATTTAATTTTCAGTAACCTTCTATTAGCTCTCCATAGTTAAAATAAAAACACCTTATTGCAGGATCGTACCTAGCCCTGTGCGAGTGGTGTGGCCGCACATGGTGCAAAGGCTTAAGGGGCGCATTTCAGCTGTCTGCCGCTGCCTGCCGCCATCACTTTTTCTTCACTCAGCGGCGGCAGGCAACGGCAGATAGCTGAAATGCGCCCCTTAAGCCTTCTCGCGGCACTCTAAGCAGATCTGGCATCTCTCTCCTCTGACGTGATGTCAGAGCAAGGAGGGACAGATCTGCTTAGAGTGCTGGCGACTTGCACATCGGGCACGCCTCTTCTCTCCCGCCGCCGTCTAGAAAGTGGCTGGATGGGGGTGCGGGGTGGGGGGGGGGACGTGTTTGATGTGCAAGTCGCACAGAGCGCGATTCACGCTTGGTACGGCCCTGCCTTATTGCATCACAACTTGCTTATTCCCGCCTAAAACATAGCCCCTTTAAAGAGATCCCTGCACCTTTCTCATAGCCTGTAGTACAACAAAATAAAACTGGAACTTGTTTTTTATAAATCTTAACTTTTTATTCCTAAAATAGTCTTTTTATAGTCTATAAACCATGGATTAGCTCTTTTTAGACTAATTTCAAACCCTTCGAATTTTTAAACTTTGGGGTGAAACCCCCTTCCCTCAGGGAAAACAAGTCTTTTTCTAGCCACAATAAACATTTTTATAAGATACCAAATACATTTTTTCAAGAGGGAACATCTCCTACACCTATATTCTGCATTAAAACTTTTCAATTTTAACTTTTAAATTTGCCGATTTTTCAGCAGTAAAACCAGGGCTGCACTGCCCCTTTAAGGCAGGTTCACCTCTCTACAGTGATATTAGTCTCCCATTGGCCAACATCACCCATCTATCTCAATTCTAGCCTTTTATTGGCCAGTCACACCCTCTATCTCGATTCTGGTCTCTTATTGGCCAATCTAGCTTTTACATCACCTCTGATTTCTTAAAGGCCAGCTTCAGCCTATTAAACACCTCTAGTCTGGCCAATCTCACACATCCTAGTATTTATGGCATCCTATTGGCTAGTTATCTTTACCTCAATCCTGGCTACTCATTGGCCAGTTTCTTTCTGTTCTCATCAATCCTGGCTCCTTATTGTCCAGTTTCTTCTTGGCTCCTCATTGGCCAGTTTCTTCCTGTTTCCTTAGCAAGGTAATATTGTGTTTTTAAATGTAAAGCTGCTGCTGCCAGTTTTCGATTTGGATCAGCCCCAGGGAGGAAAAAAAAATTGTGGCAGCCTTCAGCTGCCTCTGGGAGACCCGGGAGGGGACACACTGAAGTACAATCAGGTTCTCAGGGGCAACCACGAACCCCCCAGTAAGGTAAAATTTAATTACATTTTTTTAACCTCTGGTTACATTAGGACAGGTTAAGGAGCTAGCCCAACCAACTGGAAGTGATCCCAGCTAGCAGCATAAGTTATGCGAGGGTCAGGCAGAAGGGAGGCCTTGCGAGCAAATAAAATTGCATCACAAAGGAACCCTGTCAGGAATTAGCAGCTGAGGGAAACCAGGAATGAAAGCTGGTAGTAGGCTGTGATAAAAACCGAAGAAACTTAGTGGAGCCTGGAAGCCTGGTAGCTTGGTGTGTCCGTGGTGGTAGAATGGGATTCAAGGTTTGGCTTAGACTCCTAGCTTTGAAACAAGAAAGTGGGTTAGAGTCCCACCAGCACTGCGATTACAGCATGGCTTACAGTCCCAACTTTGCAACAAGAGAATAGGTTCCTTATCGTTCCTCCAGTTCAGTCCTCCACCTCTGGGTTGTGCATCTCCTCTTGCAGCTTGCAGACTGGGCATGTCAAAATCGTGACATCACTGAATGTAGTCTGCTGGTCTCTCCCATCAGCCCCAGTGTGTCCAGTCTCCATTCAGCAGGAGGACATAGTGAGCCTAAGTGCTGGGCTCACTTGAGGAACAGATAAGGAGCTGGTAGAGTAGCTAGATTAGTTGTAGTTTTAGGACTTCATTTACTTTTATTAAATTTGGAAATATACCTTAAAAAAAACAAACTGAATCAAAAGGGCTTTACTACCTTGCTTGATCCCGGTCTGCCTTCCCCTTTAATTAGTTTTACTAGCTGGGGCAATTTGAGCTGCTCGATCTCTCCTCCTTGTTTGGATGGAGGAGAGCCCGGCAGCAGGCACCTTCACACGGCCTCCTCTGACAGCCGCGGACAAAGCATGTGGGCTGCACGAGTGAGAGGCAGAGAATTCAGCGCACCGGCGGCTTCCCACTCACTGGTCTGAGGAGCGGAGCCGTGCGAGCTGCCGAGTTGAGTGCCAGCGTTGGATCAGCACTCCGGTCACGGGGTAAGAGCCACGGATCTTGAAGTTAAGTTAAGGGGGACCGGGTGAGAACAGCAGAGGCAGTCTTTTAGGCGGGGGTAATTTGTCGGACTGCTCGTTTGGCGCCATTTCGCTCTGCGGGACGCCGGCGGCCATTTTAGGAGTCGCATGTTGCAGTGTGCCCTCCGCTCGCGGTGCATGCTTCGGGGATTAGAGGGCCCTGGCGGTTCTTGGCGGCGGAGGCTTGTTTGTATTTGATTATTGGATGCATTGCCTCAAATCTGTAAGTTTGTTGGTCTAAGGTTCCGTTTGTTGGCGTTTTGTGCATTTCAGCAGGGGTTTGTTTTTTGTGCTGTGTTTTGTTGGAGGCTGCTTCTCTTTGGTTCATTCTCATTAAAAAAAAAAAAAAAAAAAAGAGAAGCAAATAGGACATCCATGGTAAGCTGGTTAAGCTCTTTTGAGGCTTGCTAGCTAGATTCGGGCGTGGGCTACCTGGTTGATGGCAGTTTGCCCCCAGTGCGTAGTCTGCGGTACCCGCAGAGGTACAGTGACTGATTCTGGCATCTGCAGAGGCTGCATGTCAGTGTCCGCCAGTCTGGAACACCAGATGGAGGTCAAGGTGGCCCACGAATCCCAGGATACAGGGATGGGGGCGGAAGACGAATGGCAGCGGACACCCTTGCAGGGTCCGTCTGGGGAAGTCCCAGCGGGGACGTCTGCAGCTCAGTCGGCCTCGGCGGGGCCGCAACTTGGGGATTTCTGCCCGGATTTTGTATTGATTATGCATCAGGCGTTTTGTTTGCGGCGCCAAATTAAGGTACCGTAGATCTTGTCTTTGCCTGGTCAGATGCAGCAGGCCGGCGTAGCCGACGCGGCTAGTTATCCGTCGCCTCCAAAGAGATTGAGGGTGCACGAGATCTGGTCTACAGCTGGCGACTGCGAGGAGCTGGAGGAAGCCGAATTGGACCTTGAAGCAGAGGACTTGAAAGAAGGAGAAATACAAGAGCCTGAGGATCAGGCTAAAATCATTAGGGTATTCCGTAGAGACGAGCTGACAGCTCTCATTACCGAATCTCTTCAGACGTTGAACCTCGCTACGGCACAGGCGCCAGAGGAAGAAGAGGTGGAAGACCCCATCATTCAAGTGGTGCGGCAAGTGCAGGTAGTTTTTCCAGTTCACCGTGTAGTTGACCAGATGATCCAGCAGGAGTGGGATCAGCCGGAAGCAGGGCTTAGAGGCAATGAAGTCCGTATCGCACATGACCAAGGCTGCATCTCTATTGCCATTTCCTTAGATTTATCTGCTGCTTTTGACCTTGTAGATCACCCTACTCTTCTGACTCGCTTACACGACATTGGACTCTCTGGCTCTGTTCTTTCTTGGTTTCATTCATTCCTCTCCCACCGAACCTTTTCTGTCTCCACAGGTTCTTCCTCATCGCCTCCCACCCCTCTCCCATGTGGTGTCCCCCAGGGTTCTGTCCTTGCCCCTCTTCTGTTTAACGTCTTTTTGGCCCCCCTCGCACTCCTAGTTCAGCAGCATAGCATTTCGGCCCATCATTATGCAGACGATATCATTCTTCTCCACCACACGGACCCTTCTGCCCCAGATCTTGCCCCCCTTAACTCTTGCCTGGCTTCAGTGTCCTCCTGGTTCTCCACTAATTTATTGCATGTGAACCTCTCAAAATCATTTGCCATTTGGTTTACCTCTGGTGCCCCAATTCCCTCTCTTGCCCCTACCTTGTCCTGTTCCCCATTGCCAGTAGTCTCCTCCCTACGTTATCTAGGAGTCACCCTGGACTCTGCCTTATCCTTTAAAGATCATATTTCCTCTGTTGTACAGCGGGGTCCTTTCACACCTTACGTCAACTCCGTGCCATCCGTCCCTTTATATCAGTCTCCTCCCTGCCTACACTGTTACTGTCCCTGGTGGTATCCCGCCTGGACTACTGCAATGTTGTCCTTGCCGGTCTCCCTCAAACCCAACTGCGAAGATTACAACTAGTCCACCATACAGCTGCACGCATTCTCACTCACGCTTCCCGCTTCGACCACATCACCCCCATCTTGATTCACCTACACTGGCTTCCCCTTGTTTACCATATACAGTTCAAAATCCTTATATATGTGCACAAAACCATCCACACCGGTATTCCCCTCTACCTTGCCAATTTAATACATCTTCATTCGTCTCACCGTTCCCTTAGATCGGTCCACTTGAACCGCATGTCCCTTCCCTCCCCCTCACAGGCTCATCTTGAGTCCACCCGCTCCTCAGCATTTTTCTTTATGGGCCCGCGACTCTGGAACTTGCTTCCCGTCGCCCTCCATTTAGAACCCTCCTATAAAACTTTTTATTTATAAATTTTAACATTACATCAAGCAAGAATTACATACTTGAAAGAAAAAGGAAAGATGTACTCAGGAAAAAAAAAACAGGTTATAAAATAACCCCTTTTATACAACAGGAAATAAAATAAAATATAGTATTCTAAGTACATCTGACACTATAGCCCACTAAATAGCTGGGGGGAGAAACAAATAATCAACAAAGACTAAGATGATATCCAAAAATCAGGAAACATTTCCCTAAGAAAATCCACCGAGAGACGCTAAACATTACAGCATTCCTAATGAGTCGATCTAATCAGGTTCCACAGGAGTTGCGACCGATTCTGGAACAACCCTAGCATCCAAAAAGGCACGTAACTGGTTTGGATCATAAAAAATAAATCTAGACGAAGCAGATTTAATCAAACATTTGCATGGAAACCTTAACAAAAAGGAATATCCCAAGGAAATTACCTCAGGACGCATAGACATAAACATTTTCCGCCTTCCCTGAGTCACATACGAAACATCAGGAAAAACCCAAACCTTTTTACCAAAAAAAAGCTTGTCAGAATTTCTAAAAAATAACTTTAAAGTCCACTCTTTATCAGGTTCCAGTAAGAACCCCACCATAAGAGTCGCCCTCCCGATAACTTCCTCATGAGAAGATTCCAACACTTGAGAGAGATTCAGAACATCCAAGCTTCCCCTCTGAACACCCTCCTCAATATCAACAACACTAGACGAAGCCCGTTTCTTTATAGGTAAATAATAAACTTTAGAGGTGGGAGGAAGGGCAGCTTCAGGCATCCCCAGAATCTACAACAAGTACTTTTTAAATAACTCTACGGGGGAAACAATTGTAGACACTGGAAAATTAACAAACCGTAAATTTAAACGCTTGGAGAAGTTTTCTAACCTCTCCAATTTAACATGAATAGCAGCACTATCCTTAACAAAGGAAGAGCACTGCGATGAAATATTTGAAATTTGTCCAGTTAATCTTCCAAGTGTTTGGAATGAGTCCTTACTGGTAGATTCCTGCAATTCAAGTCTCGTCCATGACTCCTGGGCAATTTTCTCCACTATATTTAACCGATTGGAGACAGAATGTTCCAACGATGTTATCGCAGTCCAAATGGAATCCAAAGTTACCACAGCTGGTTTCACCAGGGAACTGAAGGTCGCGGATCCTGCCGAGCTCCCCACACTCCCCGGAACAGTAATTCCCGTCCCGAAGGACGCCGGGGTAATCAGGGCTCCAGCCTCCACGACTGGGGCACTTGCGGTAACAGCTTCCACAGCTCCAGCATCAACCAACGGTTCCCGAGATGTCAGCGACACCCCCAAAGACGACTGTAAGGCCGGAACCCCTTTAGGATTCTGCGAAAGTCAGTGTGCTAACTCAGCAAGCAGCAAGGAAGGCTCATCTGGAGGAGTGCGCTGCTCGGGGCTCAGACTCGCGTCTGACGTCGAAAAGACCGCCTTCTGGTCAGCTCCGACTGACTCCCCGGCAGATTGTTGTACTGCGCCGACGGACACGAAGTTGGTTATGGGCAACTGATTAGGGGAAGGCTTCTCTTCAGGGTAAGTAACCTTCCCTTTCCTCTTACCCATTGCAAACAGAGAAGGAAAACAGCTAGAAACCAAAAATCCAAGGGTCAGCGTTCCACATCATCTGCAAACCGCCGGAGCACGTCTTCACTCGGTGGCCATCTTGGATCCTCCCCACCTATAAAACTTTTAAGGCTAGGCTGAAGACCCACCTTTTTTGCACTGCTTTTAATCTTTCTCCTCCACCTGCTCCCCTTTCTCCTCCACCCCGCTGAACCTGAATGCATTTAATTCTCTGTTTTGTCTCCCGTTGCATTACCTGTTGCTTTACTCTATCTCTCCACCCTATCCTGTCTCTTAAATTTTTTGGCGTTCCTTTCCTTTTTCAGCAGCTTATATATTTTATTATTGTACACCGCTCTGGTGCCACCAGTAAAGAGCGGTATATTAAATGTGAAAATAAAGATAAAGATAAAGATTAGGACCATGAACAGACTCTATCCCTTAGCGGACAAGGATAAGGAGAAGTTTCAGTCTCTGCAAGTGGATGCGGCGGTGTTGGTGGTTATGAAAAAGACCACCATCCCGGTGGAAGGTAGCGCGGCCTTAAAGGATGCGCAGGACAGGAAGGTTGATGGATTGTTGAAGCAGTCCTTTGAAGCTGACGCTTTGTCACTGCAGGCTTCCATTTGTGGAGCTTGGGTGGCGAGAGCATGCCACATCAGACAGTTTGTGTGGTGACCTGCAGTCTTTCTGTAGCCAGCCAGTGGTGTGTTAGATTCTGTAGAGATGTAGCCCACTGGTTACTTCAATGACTATGGAGGTAGAAGTCATGGGTTTCATCTCACAGTGGTGTTATTTAATAAGGCTGTCTGAGACTTTTCCTTTTAATTTAGATCAGTGCTGCCAGCAAAAACACCCTCACAGTGCCATAACCTAAGGTGCCTCATAAGGCGCCCTATACAGCACCCTATAAAGCGCCCTATAGGGCACATTATAAGGTGCTTTGGTGGACAGGGCACTTTATAATGTGCCCTATGGAGTGTTTTATATGCGGCACCTTAGGTTACGGCACTGTGAGGGTGTTTTTGCTGGCAGCACTGATTTAAATTAAAAGGAAATGCCTCAGACAGTCTTCTTACATAACACCACTGTGTGATCGAACCCATTACCTCTGCCTCCAAAGTCATTGCAGTAACCAGTGGGCTACATCTCTATAGCTTCTAGCACAGCGCTGGCATGGACTTAGGGTTAACGTATGTTAATGTGCCACGGCGCCCACTATCGCGAGATACAGATTCTTGCTACCTTGCAGCTGGAACACCCACCATCTTATATGGCATTCTTCACATTAACGCTGCAACTAGCGCCGGTAACATTAAGACGGTTTAGTAAACATACCCCTTGGTGAAATTAAAAAGTCATGGGATAGGAGGCAGTGTACTATTGTGGATCAGGAACTGGTTAGAAGATAGAAAGCAGAAGGTAGGGCTAAATGGCCAGTTTTCTCAAAGGAGAAAGGTGAATGGTGGAGTACCCCAGGGATCTGTGTTGGGTATGCTGTTTTTTAACATATTCATAAATGACCAGGAAATGGGAATATATGGATAGAAACATAGAAACATAGAAACATGATGACAGAAAAAGACCACAAGGCCCATCTAGTCTGTCCTTCCATAACAACAACTACAACAGTCCACTTTCTACCTTTAGAGATCCTCTGTGTTGGTCCCATGCTTTTTTGAATTCAGTTACTGTCCTCATCTCTACCACCTCCACTGGGAGACTATTCCACGGATCCACTACTCTTTCCGTAAAGAAATATTTCCGCATATCACTCCTGAATCTATCTCCCTTCACCCTCATCCCATGTCCCCTCGTAGCAGAACTTGCTTTCAATTGAAAGAGGCTCTCTCCCTGAACATTTATGCCACGGAGGTATTTAAACATCTCAATCATATCACCTCTATCCCGCCTTTCCTCTAAGGTGTACATATTAAGATCCTTAAGTCTGTCCTCATATGCTTTATAATGAAGCCCATTAATCATTTTAGTAGCAACCCTCTGCACCGACTCCATCCTGTTCACATCCTTTTGAAGGTGCGGTCTCCAGAATTGCACACCATACTCCAAATGAGGTCGCACCAAAGACTTATACAGAGATATTATCACCTCCTTTTTTCTGCTAGCCATTCCTCTCCGTATGCACCCAAGCATCCTTCTAGCTTTTGCCGTCGCCTTTTCTACCTGTTTAGCTACTTTAAGATCATCAGACACAACCACGCCTAGGTCCCGCTCTTCTTTAGTGGACAAAAGTACTTCACCTCCTATACTGTATTGCTCCCTTGGATTGCTGCAGCCCAAATGCATGACCTTACATTTTTTAACATTAAATCCCAGCTGCCAAATTCTAGACCATTCTTCAAGCTTAGCTAGATCCCTCCTCATGTTATCTACACCTTCCTGGGTGTCTACTCTATTACAGATTTTGGTATCATCCGCAAAGAGGCAAACCTTTCCCGACAGCCCTTCCGCTATATCACTAACAAAGATGTTAAAAAGAATCGGACCAAGGACAGATCCCTGGGGCACACCACTGGTAACATCCTTCTCCTCAGAGTGAGCTCCATTTACTTGTACTCTTTGTCGCCTCCCACCCAACCAATTTCTAACCCAAGCAGTAACTTTAGGGTCCATGGATGAGGTGATCAGATCTGCAGGTGACACAGTTATTCAAAGTTGTTAAAACGCAAGAGGAATGAAAAATTGCAAGAGGTCCTTGATAAATTGGAAGACTGGAGATTCAAATGGCAGATGAAATTTAATGTGAACAAGTGCAAAGTTATGCATCAGGGAAATAACAACCCAAACTATGGGCTCAATTTGGAGTCACGGAGCTGTTCTGACTCTATCCCCACCCCTGCTCTCCCCGCATGGCTAGAGCCACAGGACAGGGAGTACTGGTGGGGTCGGGAGGGAGCAGGGTCAGGTTGGAGCAGGTATGGGTCAAGCCAGTAGGATGTACAGAGCTGATTCAGTTCACGGCTCTGTATGTCCTGCCGGGTCAAAAGGGACATGCTGATTATTAAGTGTGCCCTCATAAACGCAAGTTCAGAGAACCCCGAACTCTCACCGCTCACGGACTGTTTCAACGCAGTATCCAGTTGGCTCCAGTCACAAAACCTGCGAATCCAACATAAGAAAACAGAAGTCCTTTTCGTCACCAGAGATCCGAAATTCATCACACCACTGTGCTTAAAGGTCTTAGATGCAGAACTACTTACCAAACCCTCTATTAGATATCTAGGCATCACACTTGACCAGCGACTCAACATGAAGACCCATATAGGCAATGTAGCAAGAGCGATATACCATAAAATCCGATCACTTAGACACATACGCACCTTACTGGAACCTGGCGACTTCCGCACAGTATACCAAGCCTTGATCATACCGCATCTTGACTATGCAAATGCCATACTCCATGGTCTCCCGCAATCCACGCTACACCCTTTACAGCTTGCAATAAACTCTGCTGCAAGAGTGCTCCAGGGCGCTTCCAAGTGGGAACACATTACACCCATCCTTAAACAACTCCACTGACTCCCCATAAAAGGCAGAATTACGTTCAAAACCATAATTCTGACCTTCAAGATCATAAATAAGCTCGCCCCACCAGCCCTAGCAGACCTCATTCAGATAACCCCCCTGAACAGACCTAGAAGATCCCCTGAGGACAATAAACTAATAGTCCCAAGAGAAACAACCAAGTGCTGCCAGACAACAGTGAACAGGGCTTTCAATTCTCGACACCAAAATGCTGGAACAGCCTCCCTCCTAGTATACGGGCAATCACTAATTTAACGCAGTTTAGGAAAGCTCTGAAATACCACCTTTTCCTCGAGCATTACAAGGATGACAGCACCTCAAATGCCTCATCAGTAAACTAACCACTTCAAACAGACGTTCAGCCCGCTCTTTCTGTACAGTTGTAAATAGTTATCCCCTTGTTATCTATCCAAGTTCTGTTGCCTGTTAATTGTAAACACAAATTGAAAGTTTTGAGATGTGTATTTAACTGGTTCTATGTAAACCGCACTGATGGAAAATAGCGCGGTATATAAGTGCATGTAATAAATAAATAAATAAATTCCACCTTGAAGATGGAATAATCAGCACTAGTGGGTCGATCGGACCTAGGGATAACCCCTGGAACTGGGGCTGGGTGCAGGAGGGTCCCCGCCGCTCGATCCAGGCTTGGCTGTCCAGCCATGGGTCAGATGGCAGGGAAGAAGAGGCGCCGAGCCACGGGAGCCAGGGTGCCTGTGGGGAGGATGTCCCCACAGGCAGGCAGCGGCATGCCGGGCTGTCCTTGGGCCCGATTCTGTGTACCACAGGAATGTTTTGTTCCCACAGTCCAGAATCCAGTCCTAATGAGCCTGTCTTGCTCGGCGCCATCTGGACAGCCCGGACGTGCCCCTTTGTGAATCGGGATCTATGGTTACACAATGCAAGGTTCCACATTAGGAACCACAACCTGGCTGAGGGGAGATATGATAGAGGTTTATAAATTAATGAATGGAGTGGAAAGAATAAATGTAGATTGATTGTTTAAGCCATCAAAAAGTAGAAAGACTAGGGGACACACAAAGAAGCTACAATGTAACCCATTTAAGTTTAATAAGAGAAAATATTTTTTCACTCAACGCATAACACAGGTATTATTATTTATTATTATTTATTATTTATTATTTAGCTGTATTTATATCCCGCTTTTCACCGGGTCAAAGCGGTCAATTGGGAGATACACTTAACATGAGGGGATATGACACACATACGCTAATACTTACAGGGAACATGGGCAATGGAGGGTTAAGTGGCTTGCCCAAGACCACAAGGAGTGCCTATAGGACTAGAAATCCCAGTCCCTCCGGCCTGAGATTGCTGTCCCCAGGTGGGACTTGAACCCCCGGCCCTCCGGTCTGAAGTACCTTGTCCTAACCTCTAATGTTTCGATTGATTTTAACGTTTTTTGGTGCGCTGAATCCAAATCTGGTAACCAATTTGCTCCATCACGTACAGATTTTTTGCTACATTGGGTTAGCAGTTTGAGGTGAACGTTTCAGATTGAGTGCGATTGAGATAAAAGTTTCTTGGATGAATTCTTTATACTAATTGTTTAGTAGTTATTCAAATAAGAATAAAGAAAATTGTAACAAGGCAGCACATAAGAATAGAGTAATGTCAACAAAACACACTGTGATGGTAGCAAAATTGTCTGCACTTAAAACAGCCACATACATGTGCACAAACATTGAGCATATAAGAGCGAGGTTAGACACAAAGCAAAGCAAAGAAATGTGCAAAAAATGTTGTACAGGTATGTATGTAAGAATAGAAAACGCAAACCGCACCATTGCAATACATGAAGACAAACACCCGATGGTGTGAAAATAAAATTCTAATAAATGAGATCCAACACTGTGGTAATAACTAGCAAATTTTTATTTGAAAGTTTAGTAAAAACACGATATTTGTCAACACAGTTTAGATTTTAAAGTCATTCTTGGGGCAATCAATCTCCTGGTGGGCCCGTTTCTTCTTCCCCCGAATGCTTCTCTTGGTGCGCTGCTTGGCGTATTTTTCATCTGGGGTTTCCCGCAGCAGCAACCAGCAGAAATCAGCCATCATAGTGGTGTTCCATCTTCCTTGGTACCTTCTCTCTGCGTCCTTGATGTCCTGGTGAAACCTTTCACCTTGTTCTTCACTGTACGCCCCCAAGTTTTCGGGAAAGTAGTTCACATGGGAGTGCACGAAATGGACTTTCAGGCTCATGTTACAGCCTTGTTCTTTGAAGGCATTGAGCATCCTGGCAACAATATCCTTATAGTTCTCATCCCGCCTGTTCCCCAAGAATTTGAGAACAACATCCTTGAAGGAATCCCAGGCTTCTTTTTCCTTCTCAGACATCATTTCAGCGAATGCTCCATCTGAAATGAGTTTCCTTATATCAGGGCCAACAAACACTCCTTCCTTTAGCTTTGCTTCAGAAAGTCGGGGGAACTTTGAGCAAAGGTACCGAAAGCACTCACCATCTTTTGGAAGGGACTTGATGAATTGCTTAATGAGACCCAACTTAATGTGGAGAGGTGGTAATAGAATTTTATCACGAGGTACCAAGCTCTCATGAAGAACATTTTTCTCACCGGGTCTCAAATACTCCCGAATTGGCCAGTCTTTTTTCCCCCAGTGTAGGTCGCGGGCCCGGCTATCCCACAAGCAAAGGAAGCAGGGATATTTGGTGAAACCGGATTGCTGCCCTAATAGCATGGATAGAATTTTAAGGTCTCCACAAATCATCCACTTATGCTCATCATAACGAATCTTCTGAAGAATCAGGGCCAAATTCTCGTATTTTTCTTGGAGAATAACAGAGCGAGCAATAGGAACTGAAGCGAATGTGTTGCCATTATGAAGAAGAACACCTTTTATGCTGTCTTTTGACGAATCAATGAACAGCCGCCATTCAGCAGGATCATACTTGAGTTTAAACTTTTCCATCACTCCGTATATATCGTTGCAAAATACCAAATCTTCCTCTTTGCTGAAATACTTCAAAAATTGTGTCTCGCGGTTGCGGTACCAATAAAAAGTTGTTCCTGGTGACAATAGATTTTTCTGTTTAAGCCGAGAACCTAGCAGTTGGGCAGCATCTTTTGGGAGTCCTAAATCCCGGACTAAATCATTCAATTCAGCTTGAGAGAAAAGTTCAGGTTTCGGATCTGGTTCCGTTTCAAACTCGGAAGTACTGGACTCATCGGGAAAAGCCATCTGATGAGTCTCATCATGATCAGAACCGTCCACACAAATATGATCCAAAGATTTTGGTGGTTCAGGCACAGGTACTTCGTTGCTATGAGGCATAGGCCTAATTGCTGAGGGAAGGTTGGGGTAACTTATTACGTTCTTATTTTTTAAGTTGTATCCCTTCACAATGCAAGAGCAAAAATAGCAGTCACTGCTGTGGTCTCTTTGTTCACGCCACATCATAGGTATTCCGAAATGAAATGCTTGTTTTTTACCTTTCATCCATAAGCGTAGATCTTCCTCACATGTCTTGCACACTTTGTGAGGAGCCCACGGTTTGTCTTGATCGCCTAACTTCAAACCGAAATAGGTGAAATATACTTTTTTAATAAATGCAGAAATGTTCCTCTGCTGCTTTTTCACGGTATATTCCCCACAAATAAAACAAAAACTGTCCGGAGAGTTGACGCAACCTCTGGCTCTGTGAGCCATCACAAATACACAGCACTGCAAACTACAATTGTAGTGAACCACTTCGGAATAAAGCTGGATTACGACTGAGCAAACAAAAGGTAATAATGAACTTGCAAGAAACTGAAATTTGACAGGAACGTTCATGTCGCAACCACCGTGTTTGAGCGAGCGAACAAGGCGAGGCGAACAGGAAAGAACATGAGCCAGCGCGAGTACTGGATTTAGCCCCCCGCCTCCCAATTGTCCTGTTAATGTATAAAATGAATACAAAACACTCTAAAATATCATGAGGGAGTGTTTCTAGTTAGTTAACCATTACAACCTCTATTTTGGGCCAAGAAAATAAACTGCAGTCGGCTAAAAATAAATTATGTGAACATTCCTTATATGGGTAAGAAATCTAATTTTGCAAGAAAACGTGACGTGATGGAACATTTTGGCTATTTTTCCTGGATTCAGCACCCCAAAATCTATAGGAATCAGTTGCAAAACTGGAGGCAGTTTTTTGGTAGTGTACCTGTGTAATCAAACTCTGGAATTCATTACCAAAGGATGTAGTAAAAGCTGTTAGTGCAGCTAAGTTTGAAAAAAGGTTTGGACAAGTTCCTGGAGGTAAAGTTTATAAACCATTATTAAAGAGGACCTGGGAAATCCATTGCTTGACCCTATACAAGCATTGTGGAATCTGTGTGTCTTTTTGAAAAACTCCTAGGTACTGTGATAAGGAAGCTTATCATAGTTCAGGAAGGAGCTATAATAGAGGTGAATTGGCTCTGAACAAGCAACCTGTCTTTTCTGGTAGAAATAATAAAACAGAATGTTCTCATAAAAGACTACCAGTCCCAGAATGTACCAGGTTTCCAACAGCCACTAGAAGAGCTGAAGTGGGGAAACGTGTGTTCAATCAGGAGAGCTATGAGGTAATCCCCAAGCACTCATCTCCAAGGGCAGGGCTTGATTCAGCACAGCTGCACTGTGCTAGGGTGGAGCAGCCCTCTAAACAGGTTAAAAGTAAAGCTTATTCTACACAGCAGAATCATCAGCAGAATCTTCATGATCATCATCAGCAGGAGCAGGAGCAGAAGCAGCAGAAGCCAGAGCTCAAGGACAGAGAGAGCAAGAAACACTTTGGAAGAAAGAAGAGAGAAGCATCTTGGAGGTCTAAAGGAGTCCATAGCAGTACGTGTGCTGGGAGGCATTCCAGAGGCAAGCATACTCCATTGGACTGGAGGAAACCAGAGGAGTGGGGTTGCAGAGCCAGGAATCCCCGGACGAGACCTGTGAGGGAGACGGCTGCATTTGGAAGGGGCCCTAAGACCAGTGCAAGAAGGTATGTGAAGAGAGACCCAGTGTCCAGGGATCTTGATTGGAAGGCTGGACATAAAAACTGGACTACATACTGGCCAGGATATTTAGAGAGGAACCCTAACAGCAATGGAAGCTCAGGTATGAACACTGATCTATGCCCTAGCTATTCACTTGGAAGACAGCAGGGAAACAAGTATTGTTCTGAGAATGCTCCATTAAGAAATTCCTCTGTGCCAATCCATGATATTGATTCTATGATAGTTGAAGAAGAAGGAAATATTGTAAATGAACAGTGTGAATACATGGATTGCTCTCTGTCTAAACTTCTGTGGTAATATACTTTTACAAAATACAACAACCATCACAAAGAAATATAAACTTGTTCTTTGATCTACTCAGAAAAGCTTTTGAGCAGGATTTGAGCCACGTTTAGAAAGTAAACCAGCCAAGAGGTTTGCAGCTGGTTAATTGTTAGCAATTGAGCCTTGCCTAATTGCCTGTGAGCTCTGAAGAGACACTTCTGGGTGTGTGTGAAAATACCAGAAGTTAGCCTTGAAAAAGAACAGTTTTTCATTACTTTGTGGGTTTTGTTTGTTTTGAAGCACTGCTAAAAAGATATTAGCAGGAGCCCACAGAAAAGACCTTTCTGTTCCCATCAAGGTCTTTATGATTTGATTTGATTGCTTAAGAAGTTCAGGTGTTGTTTTTCCTGATTTTGTTTTTCTAAGTATAATACTGAAAGCAAGTATCCTTTTTGTGCTACCAAGCAAATCTGTGTTGGGAGAAATAACCCCATAAATAAAATATATCTTCTTTGCCTTACACTCGAGCAAGCACAACTAATTTATTTGTGAATGGCTGATTCTGGTATGAATGGACTACATTTCCCACAATCCTTTGCAAGTCATATTAATATTTGCCTTTGCCAAGACTGTGGACATTCTCACCCAGCGCCCCCGTTTACAGTACTTGCGACCTGGATTGGCCACTGTTGGAAACAGGATACTGGGCTTAATAGACCTTTCTCTGACCCAGTATGGCATTTCTTATGTTCTTATGTACATTTTCAACTTTTTCTGAAAGTTAGTCTGATCCTGAGTGGTCCATAGTGTAGTTGGTGGTGAGTTTCATAATGTAGGGTCATAGTATGAGAATACCCTTTGGCATACTTTTGAGAACTTTTGTTTTTTGAGCTGGAATATTGAGGAGATTTAGGTGTTGTCGTCACCATAGTCTTGTGTCTAGGTTCTTCTGAATGAGTGGTTATAGACAGGCTGCAGTAAGATTGTGCATCGTTTTGAAGGTGGCTATGATGGCTTTGTATTTTATTCTCACTTTTATTGTGAGCCAGTGTAGGCTCTTGAAAATTGGGGTGATGTGATCATATCTTGAGGTTTTGGTGATGAGTCTGGCTGCTGTATTATGCGTGGTTTGCAGAAGCCTGAGGGCTAGCTTTGGAAACCCCTGTAGGACTGAGTTACAATTATCCAGGTGTGGCGTGATTAAGGCCTGACATACAGTACGGAAGTGATTAGGAACTAGTAGTGGGTGAAGATTGTGCAGGATCTTCATCTTATGGTATACAGAGTTTGTTGTTCTTTTGATGTGTGCTTGAAAGGATAATCTCTGATCTAGAGTGATTCTTAAATATTTAACCTCTGACCTTACTGGGAGTAACAATTCGTTGACCTTTAGTCATTCTGTCGGGAGGGGGGAGGGGTGAAGGATAGGTCTCTGGATATGATGAGTATTTGTGACTTGTTAGTTGATTGATAGATTGTGATTGTCCAGCCATTTTGCTAATGCATTGAAGCAAGCTTGTATTGCGGTGTGGTCTGGGTTGCTGGTGTCGAAGGACGCATATAGCATCAGATCATCAGCATATATGTGAAAGTATATTTTATGTTTTCATATGACTTGGCATATTAGTTGGATGTAGAGGTTAAAGAGTAAGGCTGAGAGGTGTCGCCCACTCACCCTCCCAGAGGCCTTAGTGTGAGTAAGGTGAGCGGGGTAATGTTCTTCTTGAGGCTGTGAACCACTATTTTGGGGCTTGGTAAAGCCTTCTGGGTATTGTAGTTCAATAGCTTATGAAGTAAATAGTTGTGCACGAGATAGTAAGGTAAAAATAGGATTTATTCCCTTCCCAGGGTTGGATTTTAACCTTGAAAATACAGCAACATAAAGTCCATACTTCTGGTACAGTGAAACAAAAGGATAACCAAACTTAGGCAATGCTTGTCTTCAGCTTCTTAAGGTAACACAAAAAGGCATAGAAAACAGTTTAACTTCCAAACACTCTTTGGACTGTTTTCCTTCTTATAATAATATTATAGCAATACTAGCATAGAGAGTGTATGCTATCTGACAGCGTGTACGTACAGTCCATGAATATCTCCGTGTCTGGAGCTTGGTAAAAATCACATTGCATACCATCAACGTCCTCCTCAGCTTCCCGTGGGGTGAACTCTTTTTCCTGCTTAATCACTTCCTCTGCAAAGGGTAAAAGGTTCCCTTCCCCCAACAGCCTAGAGGAGCCTGGGTGTTTACCATAATTACTATTGGCTCTTTCACACAGCTCCTGGTATGTACAAGGAACTTGGTTAGATTCCTCTGCTCTGCTATTAGGTGGTATTTTCCTACCTTCCAGCAAACTCCTTTCCAGGAACCTCCCTTGGCTGCAACACGGCTCAAGGTAAAACTTTTCTTTTCTGCTTTTCCTGGGTTTTCTCACAGGCAGAAGCTCAGCTTCTGGGAAATAAACTTTTCCTTCAGAGTACTTAGCATTATAAGGTTGAGACTGCCTTATCTGGGTTTTAAAGCAATGTTCCCTGCTTTCTGGGGAATAGAGTTCCTCAGTGCACTGACTAGCCGTGCACTGCCTCCTACAGCGTGGAACTGCCTGTCTCTTTGGGTCAGCGTGCCTCCCACGACTCCCTTCTTCAGAGGAGCTTTCCTGGGTGAGATTGGGACTCCCTTCCCTTCTCTCGTCCTTCCACTCTGTTCCCAAGACAGTTCTCCTTTGGCTGGGTCCTTGGTTAATTCTTCTCCTCCCTCTCTCCTCACTACTCCCAGCTAGGGGATTTTTAAATGTGTTGCCTTTCCCGTTTGCTTGGGCTCCGCCCCTCATCAGCTGCCTCCCCTCTCCTAATGAGTCATGGGTTAGCTCCTGGTTTGGGCGTTCCCTAGTACTGTGTGACATAGTTTGTTTGGGGTTTCTATGCCAACCTTCCTCCATGTTTTCCTTTGACCTGTCAAAAATGGATTCATTCTGAAGTACATTCTCTGTCTCCCTGGGCTCTGATCCTTGTGCCTCATGACAGAGGGCAGACCCTTGAAGAGTGCCTTGAGGCTGCATGAACGGTTTGGAGATCTTCTTGCCTATTTTTATTTGCTGTTGGCATTCTTTTAGGTAGGACTGGAACCAGGCTGGAGAGGTGCCGCATATACCTAAAGACTCCAGCCTATCTAGTAATTGGGTGTCCAAGAAGTTTGATTAGGTGCTTACTTTACTTTATCAAATAGGTCCCACATATACATGTGCCAACATGCCTTAACTGTGCAGGAATTTAAGGAATTACTCTCCATATGCCTCAGCTTTAAAGAAACCTAAATTAAAGAAGCCAATTCTAGATAAGTCTCTAAAGGAAAATTGTCACCCTATCTCAAATTTGCTTTTTCTATTTAAAGTATTGAATGGGCTTTTGAAATCTCATTCAATGGCATTGTAGAAAAGATAAATTTTCTGGACTTAGTCCAGTTTCAGAACTGGTTAAACATAAAAACATAAGAAATGCCATACTGGGTCAGACCAAGGTCAATCAAGCCCAGTATCCTTTTTCCAAAAGTGGCCAGTCCAGGTCACAAATACTGTGGCAAGGAGGCTTATCCGGAGTCTGGGGGAGGACAAAGAGACAGGGAATTCACCCTAGTAAAGGGCCCCCTCTCACCGAGGCAGGGTAGGAAAGCCATAAACACCTCCAGAAATCAGAAAACTTCCACATGGCCCACATTTCATGCTCCCCCTAGTGGAATGAAGGGGAGAGGATACAGAGCCCAGAACCCCTTAGGCAGTGAATGCTCCAAGCACTCAGGTGCCCGAAGTCAGGCTGATTGCCATCACCTGGGTAGGGAGGAGTTGGAGCTAGAGCCCTGGAGGTATAAACCTAGGCCAGAGTATGAGAGAAAGGGAGGAGGAGAAGCAGGAAGCCGGACTGCCATGAGCCGAGGCACAGCTGCAAGCAAGGGAAGCTTGACTAGTGCTGAGCAGAGCAGAAGAACTGAGCTTCCAAGAGAGGAGAGTGCTAATTGGCATATAGCACGTCTGCAAGAGGGTTTGGAGCCAGGAACAGGAGAGACTCCAAGATCCCCCCGAGAGGCTAGCTGATCATTGTGAGCAGGATGGGGAGTCAGAGCCTATGCAGCTGGAGAGCCTGAGGTGAAGCTGAATGAGGAGGACACTCCCATGGACTGTTCTTTGTGCCAAGCTTTAAACCTGAGGAACAGGGAGAAAATAAGCCAGTCTTGAGAGAGAGTTTGCCAGGAAAAGAAACCCATAGTCGACAGGCTGGGTGGCCGTGAGTCCCTCGTGTTGGTAAAGGGAAAGGTCACAGGGACTAAAGAGCAAGCCTGGAAACTGGGATAAGCTTGTTAATTTTCTGCTGCTGGAACAAGGACACTGGGGTAAGAAAGTAGCTATTATAACAAAGCTTTCTTGTAGCCCTGAACTATATTTGTTGCATGAAAGGTTTGAAGCTGAAGAGAAGCTATACTATCACGGACAGTGAATGTGATTTTGTTTTGTGCTTTACCCAGCAAGGCTAAAAAGGGAATTATCCTTGCTGTTAACGACTGTGTATCCTGCACTATGGAGAAACTTTAAACAAGACATTTTTGGGTTTGTGTTTGTTTTTGGAGAGGGCTCTGCTTCACAGAGTCCCTGAGCAAATATCCTGTACGTGGTATGAATGAACCTTTGTGTGTATAAAATAAATTTCTGTCATTTGCCTTACCCCTTGGAGCCTGACTGCAGCTTTCTGTTGATGCACACATGCAGCCAAGCAAAGACTACTTTTCCCATAAGGCAATGTGGGGAAATAGTTTGAAATGCTGAAAAAGCAGCCAGCAGAAAGTTTCTCTAAAAACCACACCCCTCTTAGCTAGAGGCGAGTGGTGGTGGCGTGATAGTACCTAGCAGTTTTCCAAAAAGACACCTAGGTTCCATAATGCTTGTACCGCGGCAAGTAGTGCATTACCTGGATCCTTTTTAATAATAATTTATGGACCTTTCCTCCAGGAACTTGTTCAAACCTTTTTTAAACCCAGTTACACCAAGAGCTTTTACTACATCCTCTGGTAACAAATTCCAGAGCTTGATTACATGTTGAATGAAAAAATATTTTATCTTATTAGTCTTAAACAGGTTACACTGTAGCTTCATTGTATGTCCCCTAGTCTTTCTACATTTTGATGGCATAAAGTATGGATCTATGTTTATGTTTCAATAATTTATAGCCCTCTATCATATCTCTCCTCAGCCATCTCTTTTCCAGATTAAAAAGCCCTAACCTTTTAAGCCTCTCCTCACAGGAGTATCCTTCCATCCCTTTTACCATTTTGATGGATCTTCTCTGTACCTTTTCTAATTCGGCTATATCCTTTTTAAGATATGGTAACCAGAACTGCACGCAATATTCAAGGTGCGGTCGCACCATGGAACGCTACAGAGGCATTATATTATCTTTTGTTTTATTTTCCATTCCGTTCCTTATGATTCCTAGCATTTTATTTGTCACCTTGGCCACTGCTGCACACTGATTAAGATATAGAAACTGCACTGACTGCTTTAGTCAATGACTTGAGTAGATCCCTAAACAAGGTACTGATCAGGTCATTCTGCTTCTTGATTTAATAGCTACCTTTGACACTGTAGATCAATGTTCTGGTTTCAAAACTGAAAATCATTGGTGTTGAAGGCATGATGCTTGATTTCTTCAAGTCTTTTCTACAGGATAGAATCCAGAGGGGTTTTGTAAAATAAGTGTATTCAGACCCATGAAAACATTGAATATGAGGTACCACAAAGATCCATTCTGTCCTTCCTGTTTTTTGCTATCTCTATTCAACCACTGGTATAGATAATAAAAGACATGGGGTTGAAATATTAAATGCACATTGATGGCATCCAGGTTTATTGTGTTTATTCACTGTTAATTTCCAAATTCAATTAAATAAATAAGAGATGTCTAATAAATGTCTGTAAACAAATGTCAATAAATAAAGTGCAGTTAAATCCTTCTAAGGAAAAAAGTGGAGAAGAGAGACTTACAAAGATAACAAGCAGCACAAAGTAAGAGCGGAGAGGAACCACAGCTACACCAAGTGAATCTTCTCTTGATCAGACTTTATTCGAGACTTGATTTGGCCAAGTTTCAGCAATTACACCTGCTTCAAGGGTTAATCTGAGTTTGTATCAACATATAAATCACATATAACACCTTCTACATAAAAGAACCTGCGTGAATAGTTTCAGGGTGCATACACTGGGAAACTAGCATGCTCAAACATATATGATTTATATATTTGTTCAAATGTTGATTGGTCCCTACACAGGCATAGTTGCTGAAACTTGGCCAAGTCGGGTCTTGAATAAATTCTGTTCAAGAGAAGATTCACTTGGTGTAGCTGTGGTTCCTCTCTGCTCCTACTTATGCTGTTAAATCCTTCTAAAACAGAAATCTTGTGGATAGTTAGACTATCCTTCAACCTAACCTCTCCAGTAAGAAATGTATTGGGCTCAGTTATAGAAATAGATAAGGAATTGAAAATTCTAGGAGTAACTTTAGATCAAAATTTTACCACGGGGTCTCATCTTTTTGCAGGCACAAGGCATCTTATTACCAGGTATTATTTATCAGAGGACTAACCTTTTCTGGTGCAAAATAACCCGACCACCGTAGTTAATACATCGGTAACCATATATTTAGATATCTTTAACTCCGAAAACCCAATTAAATTTATAAATGTATTTATTTTATTTATTGAAGAATTTTTATATACCGTCTTTCTTCGATTCAAGACGGTTTACAGTGAACATAATGTGATAGTGTGTCTCAAGTGTTTTACATGGAACCAAACTTTTTAACATGAGTACATATGGTTGAGACAAATAACTTCTGAACATGAGGATGTTTGTCTTGAACAAGAAACTATTTACATATTTCCAGGATATTAAGGAGGGGTCGTTGGGATAATAAGTTAGGTAAAGGTAAATTGATTCAAATACAGCAAGAAGGCTGCTGTTAAGCCTAAAGCTAAGAAATCATATGACCCCCTGTGCTGAAGAGCTTTCATTGGCTACTAGTATGTCTTAAAGTGAATTTTAAATTTCTGCACTTGGTCTATCAAGTAATGTATGATAACAAACCTGAATATTTATGCAATTGTTTATATAGAATGCTCCTTCTAGCAGAGTGGTCTCAAGTCAAGATTTACTTCTTATTCTCATGTTATCAGAAAGGGGTATTCTCTGTGGAGGGATCTGTGCTTTGAAACACCCTCGCCAATGTCTGATTAACTGATTTTTAGGAAACATTGCAGGGCCTGGTTTTATGAGTATGTTTTATGCTGATAGCATATAGGAGCCTTGTTTGGAATTATCTGATTAGGATCTAATGTCTGCATTATGAACCATATTTTATGATGTTGTTTTATCGCTCTTTCCTTTAGTTATGCATGTTTTTTTAAATGTTTTGCTAAAATTGAAGATATAAGTATTGTTGCATGTATTTGTTTTCTTGTGTCCTTTTTTATCTTTGTCCTTTAGTCATTAGCCCTTTTCAAACTCTCTGCTTTTGTTGCCTTCTCCTTGTTCTCCCCATGGAGGGTTGGCCTCTCCTTCGCTGCATGTTTGCAATTTACTGTCATGAAGTTTGTGCATTTTTATTTCTTGTTCACTATCTGAGTCTCCAGGGGGCGACATATTCTAGAAATCTGAGTTCAATTAAATAAATAAATGCATGTCTGAAAATATCATAAGAAACAAAATATACCTAAGCTAATTTTGAACATGAAAAGTTCCCAATGCCCTTCTAGAAGCTCACAGCAAGTTAGAGGAAATAAGGTGGGCAGTTTATGAAGGGATCTAGCTGGCTAATCAAGAAGCAAGCTAGATAGATTGAAGGGATTCAACATTTCTCCACACAGAGCAGCAGAATTTTAGTTTTTTAAAAACTGGACATCTCCAAAGCAGGCAATGGGCCAGGGGAGTTCAAATGAAACGTATCGAAAGTCAGCGGCAGAGATACCGACCGTTGCTTTCTCCAGTGAGTATAGGGAAAGCAGTGGGTTTATATTAAGTATTTTTATTTCTTATTATAATATATTATTTTTCTTCTGATGTATTTTATTATGATTTTATATAAATCACTTTGGGTTCCTTTTTTGAAAAATAAGGCAAAATATAGGCACAAGAGTGGAATTCCCCTGCCTAAACCCAGCCCCAGACACAGCAGGGTAAAGTGCGGGTGACTTCTCTTTGAAAATGTATCATCACTTGAAGTCATAATACTTCTCACTGATCATTTATAACCACTTATGTAGGTGCAAAGTATTCACATGCCTTGTGGCTAGGTTTCTCAGCAAAAATTGGTCCAGCTAGAATAACGCAAAACACAACACAAAACACCTCCAAGAACTCACCGGCACACTAACCGCACTCCCCAACCCAAATTACAGGCAATATTCACCTTTAAACAGCATATACATAGTTCAAAATAATATGTTAGGTTGTTAAGTGTTGCAAGTTTTTATGTAAATAGTTCAGCAAGGCCGCGGGCCCTGTCCGCGTGGCCGCTCCTAACCGGGGGGGTGGCGGGCCGTTCGCCCCCCCCTCGGTTGCGGCGGCGGCGCGCGGCTCGTTGGTGCCCGCGCGGCCGGGCGCCTCATTGGCTCCCCGCGGCGTTTAAAACGCCCGGGAGCCAATGAGGAGGCTAGGACCCGGCAGCGGGGGGGGTGAGTGGCGCGGGGACCCAGCTCTGCATCGGCAGTTGCTGGGTCAAGGCTGGAGGCTCCAGACGTGTGCGGGCTTGCTGCGCACGATAGTCGTTGGTTGTGAAGGCCTAGGGCAGCAGCGTGAGGCAGCACGTGAAGCAGCGCCGTCTTTGGAGCTCCGGGGGCAGCGATCCAGTGGCGGGGGAGTCGGGAGGCTCGTGGCTCTCCAGGCAAGTTTGTTTGGGCTCTGTGGGGTAGTCTTCTATCCCCTTACCACACTTTATAAATAAATTAATAATTCTTTAATTTGGACACGCAGGGAATCCCCTCTCCTTAAAAAAAAAAAATAATAATAATAATATTAATAAAATAAAATAAAATAAAATACATAAATACATAAATAAATAATTGAGCCCATGGCCGGTGGAGGAATGAAGGGGGGTTCCAGTAAGCGCCACGGGCCTGGGAAGGCTAAGCCGGCCGGTCCTCCGAGGGGAGAGCCTGCTCCGTTGGGGCGCTCGGCTCCTCTTGGAAGAGGGACCAGGGGCAGGGCTCCGAGCCGTGGCCCAGCGTCCGACCGTGGTACTAGCCCTGTCACCAGGCCGGGGGGGGCGGTGGGTAGGGGGGTTTCGGCTGGCCGGTTAGCTGGGGGCCGGCGTGGTAGGTCAGCAGCCCCGGCTAGCGGTACTTTGGGGCGGGGAGAGGCCCCTGGTGGCTTGGGGTGGCTATAGGTCCCACGGGGTGAGTGAAGGGGCGGCTCCTCAGTCGAGCACTGTGGTTATGGACGCTGCGAGTCCGGGGGGTGGATCCGCTCCTGCTGGGGCAGCCTATTCCCCCATGTGGGCGCATTGGCAGGGCGGGGGTCAAGGCTCTTCCCGCGCGGAATGGCTAGGGGCATGGCAGCCGCCTTGGCCGGGGGCGGGTTTTCCTTCGCCTTTCCCTGTTTTTTCTCCGCAGGTTTCGACTGGCTGGCCCTACTTGGGGCAACCGTGGGGGGCTCCTGCTGGAGAGCTGGACGGCGGGAGGGCGAGCACAAGTGGAGGCCCCGTGTCTGTCGGAAGCGGAGGAGGAGCGGAAGCATCAGCTTTGACGCCACCGGAGCCGGGCGTGTCTTCCGAGGTAGCAGCACCAGTGGCAGGTGAGTTGGCTACTAGGGTGAGGGCAGGGGAGGGGGGTAAGAAGCGAGCGACCAAGCGCAAGCGGTGTTCCGGTCACCGGCGGCGGCGTTCGGGGTCCTCCTCTTCTTCAACGTCTGAGTCTTCGTCTGGCTCGGTGTCAGACGACTTGGCCGGGAGTCCGCGGGCCACTGGCAGGGAGGTCGGCGTGGGACAGGTGGGTTCGGTGCCTTCGGTGGCGTGTTTCTCGGAGTTATGGGAGGGGGTGCCAAAGACTCTGCGGAAAAAGATTGTAAAACGTCGCTACGTAGATATTTTCCGCTTACTCGAAGGTCGAAAACGGTCGGGGGATAGCCGACGGAAGCGTAAGGAGGACGAGAAGGCGGGTAGGGTCAAGAGAGTGGCTCGGAATGTGGTAAATTGGACTCGGTCTTTCTTGCGTTTGGCGAGTGTATGGGGTCATTCGCATCTGGAGCAGTACGGTATGCTGTTGGCTTACGCGGATTCCATACTGGAGGCCTCACAGACTCATGACGGTTGGGCTTGGCTCAACTATGATGAGAAATTCCGTGATAAGATGGAGGAGAATCGCCTGTTGTCGTGGGGAACGCAGGACATTAATCTTTGGCTAACGCAGATGGCGATCAGACCTGGCGGGGGAAGTATGGGTGGGCAAAGAGGTGGAGTAGCCACCCCTGCGCGGGCGGGCGGATCGGCCCTTTCGATCGGGCGTGCCCCCTGTTTTGCAGAGAACTCCAGGGGGGGGGAGCGGGGGACTTGTGCTGGCGCTTCAACAAGTCTTCCTGCCCCTTTCCGGATTGCAAATTCCGGCACGCCTGCTCCGTCTGTAATGGGGGTCACTCAGCCCTCAAGTGTGTCAAGAAGAGTGGCGGGGGCGTGCCAGCCCCCAGCCACAAGTAATGGGGATGTCTGGAGTTTGGCCCCCACCCCGGTTGCGATTGACGGGTTAGGCCCGTGGCTTAGGAAGTATCCGAAGCGACAGGTCAGCGGTCTTTTGGAATACGGGTTTAAGGAGGGGTTTCCCATACCGGTGGTGGGCAGTGTAGGGGTACACAAGGCGCGGAATTCGCCTTCGGTGTGGCGTTTCGCGCAGCTGGTATGAGATAAGTTGGCAACTGAGCTGGCCTTAGGTAGGGTGGCGGGTCCTTTCGGAGAGCGACCTTTTGCAGAGTTTGTGGTTTCTCCGTTGGGTATCATTCCAAAGAAGGAGCCGGGGAAGTATCGCCTGATACATAATCTTTCTTTTCCTATTGGTTCCTCAGTTAATGATCATATTCCTAAGGTTTTGTGTGCCGTACGTTACGCATCCTTTGATGAGGCTGTTGAGCTGGTACGTGCCTGTGGGCCGGGGTGCTTGATGTCAAAAGTGGATATTGAATCCGCTTTCCGTTTATTGCCGGTGCACCCTTCTGCTTTCCATTTGTTGGGGTTTTGCTTCGAAGGGCAATTTTACTTCGATAAATGCATGCCTATGGGCTGTTCGATTTCCTGTGCGTATTTCGAACAGTTTAGCTCCTTTTTGCACTGGGCATTCGTGGACTGGGTGGGATGCGGCTCGGTAGTGCATTACTTAGATGACTTCCTCTTCGTGGGGCCGGCGCATACGGGGCAGTGCAAGGCTTTGTTGGATGGTTTTGTCCGGTTGGCCCGAGTGTGGGGTGTTCCATTAGCATCCGAAAAGACGGCAGGTCCGGCGACGACTATTACCTTTTTGGGAGTGGAGTTGGATTCCGTGGCGTTGGTGGCCCGCTTGCCGGAGGAGAAAGTTACGAGTCTGCGAGTGTTGGTCGCCGATGCGCTGGGTTCTAGTAAGCTAACGCTGCGGGAGATGCAGTCTTTGGTGGGGTCCCTGAATTTTGCGTGTCGGGTGATCCCGATGGGGAGAGTGTTCTTGCGCCGGTTGTCCGCAGCTACTGCAGGCGTCTCTAGGCCGCATCATCGGATTCGGATGTCACGCAGCTTGCGGGCAGACCTGCGGATTTGGGACGATTTTCTTCGTGACTTTAATGGTACCACGGTGCTGAGAGACCCGGAGGTGAGTTCTGCGGATCTGCAGTTGTATACTGATGCAGCAGGGGGTTCCGGTTTGGGGATTTATTTTGGGGGCGCATGGTGCGCAGAAGGCTGGCCTCAATCCTGGCGAGCGGTGGGGCTTACGAGGAATATTACCTTCCTCGAGTTGTTTCCCATTTTGGTGGTCCTGTCGTTGTGGCCGGATAGACTCTGCAATCGCAGAGTGCGCTGGTGGTGCGACAACGAGGCGGTAGTGTTGGTGATCAATAACTATTCCCCAAGATGTCAGCCGGTAGCTGACCTGATGCGGCAGGTGGTCTTTTTCATGCTTGCAGTTGAATTTAGTGATTAAGGCTCGTCATATTCCGGGGAGTCATAACCAGATTGCCGATGCTCTTTCCCGTTTCAAGTGGGCGCTGTTTCGGACCTTGGCGCCAGATGCGGACGACGTGGGATCTGCGGTCCCGGAGCATTTATGGCGGATTGGCCTCCAGCCATGATCGAGCTGTTGCAGAAGTCCGTCTCCTCGGCGACATGGGTCACGTATCAACGTGGCTACTGCAGTGTGGTGTCCTTCTTGCTACTCCATGGATGGCGTCCCGGGCCAGCGTCGGATCTGCTTCTGGGTCAGTATGTGGCGGCGGCTAAGGAACAGGGCCTGTCACGGACCACGGTCCGAAGGAACTTAGCAGGATTTGCCTTTTTCGCACGGGCTATCGGGTGGGGGGGGGCGGGAGGGGGATTTTTAACGCGTACATTGTTGCGGGGTTGGGAGCGATCCAGTCCCTCGCCTGGGGATTGGCGGCATCCTATTACTCATGACTTACTGCGTCGGTTATGCGGGGCCTTGCCGCAGGTGGTGGCCTCCTACTATGAAGGGGTGCTCTTTCGGGCCGTTTTTTCGTTAGCCTTTTTCGGCGCATTTTGGGTGGGCGAGCTGGTTTCGGAGTCGGGGCGGCTTCACAATGGGAGGGAGGTGCATGTGCATCACGTGCACTTGCTCGGGAGTAGGGTTCGTATCCGCCTTGCCCGTTCTAAGACGGATCAGGCGGGAAAAGGTATGTGGGTGGACTTGGCTGCGGTTCAGGGTTCCCCCTCGTGTCCGGTCGCGTTACTGCAAGCGTACTTACGCGTTCGTCCGGAGGTTGGCGGTAGCCTTTTTATCCATCAGGACAAGCGGGTTCTTACGCGTTTCCAATTTACCGCAGTGCTACGGCTAGCATTACGACAGATAGGTGAGGACCCTGGTGCCTTCGCCCCTCATTCCTTCCGGATCGGGGCGGCGACCAGTGCGGCGGTGGCCGGGCTGCCCGATCAGGAGATACAGCGCATTGGGCGTTGGCGGTCGGGAGCTTTCCACAGCTATGTGCGTTTGTAGGGGAGTGGGGGGGGGCACTAACGGGGCTATTTCTTTGTCTTTCAGATGTGGGGCATAGAAGCTGCTGGATTCTTGGCCACTCCTTTGTCTTCTGGGCGGATCGGCGAGCAGCGACGCGCCCAATGGGGCTGAATTTGGGACTTTCCGAGCAGGCGGTGACGATCACATGGCTGGGCGAGCGCGGACTCCGGTGGATACAACTCCTGCCTTTGCTTCGGCACCTCCAGCGTACCAGAGGCGTCCCGGATGTGTTACTGCTCCACTTAGGTGGCAACGATCTCGCTTCATGGACTTGCCGGCAGTTGATTCGAGCAGCTATCAAGGACTTTGGGGTGGTTTTGGGGATGTTTCCGGATGTATTATTGCTATGGTCGGATATCATTCCAAGGCCGTCCTGTAGGGCTCAGCGACGGTGGTCACGGGGTGTGACCAAAATTAACCGTCAAATTGGCCGGTGGGTGGGCCAGCAAGGGGGCTGTCAAATTTTTCACCCTTGGGTGGACGTGGACTGCCCTGGCCTCTATAGGCCGGATGGGGTGCACTTGTCCCCGATAGGGCTAGATTTACTGCTTAACGATTGGCAGGAGGCCTTGGAAGGTATTCCGTTGGGGGCGAGGGCTGGTCGCAGCTTACCTTTGGGGGGCGGCTCTGGTCATGGCTGACCTGAGCCGGTGGCGGGATCCCGGAGGTTTCCGGGGTCCGGAGCCGGTGGCAAGCATGAGGGCGGGGGTGGGGTACCCCCGACCCGGTTAACCCCTCAGGCTTTTGCTAATAGCATGGCGAAGCCGGAAGAGGGAGGGCGTGGAAAATGTCGGGCCTGTGCCCGGGGGAAGCGGATGCGGCGTCACCTTGCTACTAACACGGCGGGTGAGTGCTCGCGCTGCTTGGGGGGGGGGGGTAGATAAAATGTGTTGATGTTGTATTATGTGTGTTTAAAAGGTTATTAAAGCTGCGACCAGTTTAAGTCCCAAATGGTTGTCATGTGTTTGTTTTGAATTAATCTGTCGGGGAAAGGAAAGTGGGGGTGGGGCCTGGGGGGGGGGGCGAGAGGCGACATGCCGCCTTACCCGGTTACAGCAAGGCCGCGGGCCCCGTCCACGTGGCCGCTCCTAACCGGGGGGGTGGCGGGCCGTTCGCCCCCCCCCCTCGGTTGCGGCGGCGGCGCGCGGCTCGTTGGTGCCCGCGGCGTTTAAAACGCCCGGGAGCCAATGAGGAGGCTAGGACCCGGCAGCGGGGGGGGGGTGAGTGGCGCGGGGACCCAGCTCTGCATCGGCAGTTGCTGGGTCAAGGCTGGAGGCTCCAGACGTCCCGCCCGCCCACCCTGGCTGGGAGAGGCTTTGGTTGGGGGGGGTTTTGGGTTGTTGCAGGTGGAGGGGGGGGGCTTTGGCGGCATCCCGGAGGTTTCCGGGGTCCGGAGCCGGTGGCAAGCATGAGGGCGGGGGTGGGGTACCCCCGACCCGGTTAACCCCTCAGGCTTTTGCTAATAGCATGACGAAGCCGGAAGAGGGAGGGCGTGGAAAATGTCGGGCCTGTGCCCGGGGGAAGCGGATGCGGCGTCACCTTGCTACTACCCCGGCGGGTGAGAGCTCGCTCTGCTTGGGGGGGGTGGGAGTTAAAATGTGTTGATGTTGTATTATGTGTGTTTAAAAGGTTATTAAAGCTGCGACCAGTTTAAGTCCCAAATGGTTGTCATGTGTTTGTTTTGAATTAATCTGTCGGGGAAAGGAAAGTGGGGGTGGGGCCTGGGGGGGGTGGGGCGAGAGGCGACATGCCGCCTTACCCGGTTACTAAAAACAACTGTTCTATGTAAAATGTTAGTTATATGTAAACCGCCCCTGATCTCTGGAAGGGGCGGTATAGAAAAATGTAACAAATAAATAAATAATTGGCAAATGGGGGTCTGACTCCCACTGAGGAACCTTCAAACTCTAGTGTGAGCTGATGTCCTTCATTTGCTATGATGATCTGGTTTAGGATATAAATATTGGGGGGGGGGGTATTTAGCGGAGGCGGCTAGCGCTTCTAAAGTGCTTAGCCGTCGCCGCTGAACCTTAATTCCGGATATTCAATGCCAGGGCCATATCCAGCCACCGGCATTGAATGCCCGGGTCTGCCATATAGTGCTGTATGGCGCAGAAACTAAGCTGGCAGTGGTGATATTTGCCTTGCTATCTTTACCCACAGATCACCAACTGGGCAGCAGTTCAATATTGCCACTGCCGGGTTAGTGACGGGTACCGCCTCCACTCCGCCCCAGAATGCTCACAGCACATGGTGAGCATCGGGGCATGTAGTGGCAAAACCCTCAGATATTTGGCATCACTAACTGTGTTAGTGCAAAGAATATCCTTCTAAGTGGCCTTTGAATATCGGACCCATTGGGATTACTGCAGGTGCAATTATTGCCGCCCATGATGGAGGTGATAAGTACGTTAACGGTGAGCACGTGCTAGAGATGCTTCTGCTAAGTGCAATGTGCAGCCCTTGCTAAGTGGTTAGTGTGGGACTTTTACCCCAGCTACATTATCGGTGTGCATTAATGGTTACCATGGCAGTCTTAGCATGTGGTAAACCCCATGCCAACCATTAGCATAGTTCCGTAGACATGCCCCAAAGTTAGGACTGCCTTTTTTCTGGCCTAAATTTATATGTGTAGCTATCTAGTTAGCCGTCCGTATATTGCCACCAACAGGATAACCTTGAACGCTGCCCCAGTTCCGGCACTATCTGGATAGTGCAGCTCAATATCTCACTGGCCATCACTTCTCCGGTTAGCACGTGCTGCTCGCCAGATAAGTGCTTTTGAAGAGCAGCCCCTTCGGGTCTGAATCGAATAAATTAAACTTCCAAAATCTAACTAAAATCAAGATTATACTTTCATTAGATTTCATTTGCCTAATATAACATAGTCTAGTATGTACACAATATACCTCAAGGCTTCACAATTACTTTGATTATGCAAGGATAGTATCACCAGACAGGTACAAAGTTTTGCTTTTCTGTATCGTACACAGTAAAATTTAATTTGACAATTAGTGCCCAGCTGAATGACTATGGTTTCTGCTGTATAAAAGCAAGTAGCAAGGAAGGAACCATGTGGTAGGATCCCAAGAGATGCCGATAATAAGAGCTAAATGACACATGTAGAAAGGAAACGCTGATTTATGGTTCCTTCTTATATTTAAACTGAAACCCGGTCATTAAATTTGTTGCTCGATGGAGACAAAATGCACAATTGCTTACAATTTGACAGAAATGCCAGAGCACATATACACCATTAAAGTTAATAGTTGTAATGAATGAGCTAATTACATTTGAAGAAGGCTAGAAGCAGATTGAAGAAAAACATACATTGCTCATATTATACTAGGGATAGTGCGCCCTTTCAGGGTGTTAATGAAACTTAATGCTTTGTTTATATCAAGGTAATTTTGCTACTTCATTGACCATTTTTAAATGAAGTTAGACAAGTACAAATCAAATGTTTTATGTATCTGAAATGCATCAGCATAATAGAACATAGAAACATTTTATTTTATTTATTTAACCAATTTTCTATGCTGCCTTATCCTTCAATCAAGGTGGTTTACATTATGTAATTGCTACAAGCAGGTAATGGATTTTTTACCACATTGCACACTGAATAATAATGAGATGCAAAGCACGCAAATCATTATTCAAATAGATACCCAAGAGATCTGGGTTCTATTCCCACTGGCATTCCTTGGGACCTTGGGCAAGTCACTTTACCCTCCATTGCCACAGAAGAAAAGGCTTGGCAATCTACTTTCTAGTTTTACCTTGCCAAGAAAACCCAGAGGCTGCTGGGTCATCAGGAGTCAGCATTGTTTTGACAGTAGTTTAAAAAAAATTCAAATAGAATAACCCAGCTTGTGCTGATCTTCACAAGCGTCAATATTCTGGAAACAATAAAGCTAGTTCAAAACTGGCATTATTTTTCCTTGTCAGGAGCACTAGAACATTAACACACAGCCTGATGCTCCAGACTGTATTCTTAAAGGGCCTACAGTATTTTTAAAAAGTTGGTGGTCTGTGGGTCCCTTCCTTCCTGCACTCAAAACAGGCAGAGTCCCTCCCCAGGATGCCTCCTCCCCCACACATACTGTGATCTCCCAAGTCACAATCAAAGTGCCCCCCCCTCCACCCAAGAATTCTGATTCAACACCCTTCTCCCCCTAAGGAATCCCCAGACCTACCATTACTGTCCATGATGGTCCAGTGGCACCCAGACAGGAACAATCTCCACTCTGCCAGATTGGTGCTGGATTCAAAATGGCGCCCATATCCACTAGCAGTGGTTTCACAGTTGTGCCATCTTTCATTCATACTTGCAGAATTACACTTCTATTTTATGATTGCCTATCACATGTTGAGAAAAGCCCTGATGAGATTCAGCCTTTTCCTGTGAATACTACCTATGCACCCCGAAAAGTTGCTGTATAGAAAAGTAGAAGGTTGTGAGTTTGTGTCCTGGCAGTGGACCTCTTTTTGATGTCTAGAAAGGTATGCTGTCTGCAAGGTACCAAAATCCGAGATGTTATGGAGAGTTTTCCGAGACTCATCAAGCCCAATGTTGCTAATTCATGTCGGCACAAATGATACTGCCATGGCACTGGGACAGAGAATGAATCAGGTAGGGGTGCAGGTGGTGTTCTCTTCAATCCTCCCTGTTGAGGGTAAAGGCCAAGGCAGAGAAGCTCGCATCCTGGAGATGAATGCATGGCTGTGTGGATGGTGTCATCGAGAACGTTTTGGTTTCCTGGATCATGGGATGCTGTTCCAAGGGTTGCAGAGCAGAGATGGCGTTCATCTGTCCAAAGAAAGGTCGACACGTCTTCAGTAGTAGACTGGTTAATCTACTGAACAGGGCTTTAAACTAGATTCGATGGGGATGGGTGAAGAAAGACCCCAGGTAAGTGAAACATTAAATACCTTTATGGAAATGGGTAACAGGGGTAACATATGGAAAGCAGTGTGTATAAATGCCCGTAGCATGGGAAATAAGATCCCAGATGTTGAAGCTTTGGTGGGAGTGGCTGACTTGGATTTAGTGGCAGTCACAGAAACATGGTTCACACAAAACCATGACTGGGTTTAACTATACCTGGCTATACTTTATTCAGAAAGGACAGGGTAAGAAGAAGGGGAGGAAGAGTGGCACTATAGGTAAAAAATAATATGAAAGCTTTAGAACCACAAATTTTAAAAGGGAGAGGGGAGGCATTGTGGGTTAAACTAGAAAGAAGGAAAGAGAAATCTATTTGCATTGGTGTGATATACAGACCTCCCTCACAGGAGGAAGAGGTGGATGGAGAGTTAATTGAAGACATACGCAGCATTGCTAGGAAAGGAGAAGTGCTACTGATAGGAGATTTCAATATGCCAGATGTTGATTGGCACATTCCTGCTGCAGTATCATCTAGAAGTAAGGAGATCCTGGATTCTCTACAGGGAGAACTATTCAGGCAATTGGTAACAGACCCCACACGTGAAAGGGCCATACTGGACTTGGTGCTTACCAATGGTGAAAGTGTTTCTGATGTTATAATGGGAGATCATATTGCATCCAGTGATCAAATGGGACAAAAAATGGATATTTAAGGAGGTGTATTTGGTCTGTTCTGCTCCAAGCTGAAAATCACCTGTAGGAGTGTAAGGGTATCTGTTCATGGATTCAGCTCACCTCATGATTTTGAAGCCCAAATGGAATAGAAAGAATGGATATTGAGGCTGCCTCATTTTTCTATACATGAATCTCATAATTTCATATCAGACATACAAAGCCACTTGGAAGATGTTGGTTCCTTATAGAAAAAAGCAGGTAAAACACAAGGAGTATGTTTGGGCTGTGATATACTGTAACAGGACAAGAAGCCAACAGTACCATTCCATACTTTAGTCTTCATACTGCCCAATTTGCATATATCCTGAAATACTTATTTTGAGTCATAGAAATGGCAGTGACATTAGCACAAGTTCAAAATAGAGACTGCCAAGCAGCAATTGTGGAAATGGTCCTGGAAAGGGGGGTTGTTTCATCTGACGATGAATCAAGTAGGCCTCTCACACTTGAAGGACTAGGAAAAGGGACTGCTACTTCTGGAGAGAGATCTGCAATTGTGAGTATATACTTCTGGGAATTTTCTGAAAGGACTTCTTTATATTAAAGCTAATTAATCTGTGAACCCAGTGTTTTTTGTTAAATCAGTCAGGGCCTAGTAGCAGCAGTTTAAGTTTAAATTTAAAACACAGAAGAGAACTTTCTGGTTACATTTCATACACAGCAGAGAGCTTGTAGTTTAAATGTAATAGTCACTCAGGGCCTAGTATCAGCAAAGTACTTTTAGTTTAAATTTAAAACACAGAAGAGAGCTTTCTGGTTAAATTTGGAACCCAGCAGAGAGCTTGTAGTTTAAATTTCATAATAGGTCAGAGCCTAGCAGCAGCAAAGAGCTGTAATTTAAATCAAATTGGAATATAACTTAGCATAAAAGGCAAAACAGGGTCAGTATTCTTTGAGCAACAAATAAAGTCTTCTAGAGACCTTTACAAAGAAGCCTTCTACATAGGGGGCAAGAGACCTGTGAAACCTTTTCAATAGGTGTTAACACCAAGTGGCAGGTCAAAAGGCCATTTTGAAAGACTCCTTCTATCCAAACAAGGACTGTTAATCATCCAGGAAGTTGGTCACAGCTTACCTCAGCAGCACAGGCATAAATAGCTCAACCAGTACTCTGTGATCCTCAGTCTTGAAGGACTAGGAAAAGGGACTGCTACTTCTGGAGAGAGATCTGCAATTGTGAGTATATACTTCTGGGAATTTTCTGAAAGGACTTCTTTGTATTAAAGCTAATTAATCTGTGAACCCAGTGTTTTTTGTTAAATCAGTCAGGGCCTAGTAGCAGCAGTTTAAGTTTAAATTTAAAACACAGAAGAGAACTTTCTGGTTACATTTCATACCCAGCAGAGAGATTGTAGTTTAAATTTAATAGTCACTCAGGGCCTACTATCAACAAAGTACTTTTGGTTTAAATTTAAAACACAGAAGAGAGCTTTCTGGTTATATTTAGAACCCAGCACAGAGCTTGTAGTTTAAATTTCATAATAAGTCAGAGCCTAGCAGCAGCAAAGAGCTGTAGTTTAAATCAGATCAGAATATAACTTAGCATCAAAGGCAAAACAGAGTCAGTACTCTTTGAGCAACAAATAAAGTCTTCTAGAGACCTTTACAAAGAGGCCTTCTACCTAGGGGGCAAGAGACCTGTGACACCTTTTCAATAGGTGTTAACACCAGGTAGCAGGTCAAAAGGCCATTTTGAAAGACTCCTTCTATCCAAGCAAGGACTGTTAATCACCCAGGAAGTTGGTCACAGTTTACCTCAGCAGCACAGGACAGGGTACTGTGTAGCCGCCCTCTTTTAATAAGTGTGATTTCCCTCCCTCCCTCCCTCCCCAACACACCCCTGGGATAATCATAGCTTTATAGGTACTTACACATCTTAAAGGAAAGGAGGTGCTCTCAGGTGAAGCTTGTTATCCAAATCAGTCATACACTAAGGACCTGAGATTAATTAAGCTTCAGGTGAACAAGGTATATTAAACGTATTAGGTACAGTTTTAGTAGTATAAATAGCCATAGCAAACCTTAGTAAGTAAAGAACTTAAAGATATAAACACAAGCTTAAAACTAAGATGCAGACAGCAGTCCAGCAGAGTGATGGGGGCTTTCCAGTCTTTTGCATTGAGTGTCACATGAATGATTTTCTCCCAGTTGGTGAGAGGTCTTACGTGTGCACTAGGTGCAAGGAGCTCTTTGCTCTCAGGGAACGAGTTCGTTCTCTAGAGGCTAGAGTAGCAGACTTGAAAGACATAAGAAAGACAGAGAGGTACATAGACAAGACCCACAGGGATATAGTTCTGAAGTCCCACCTCCAGTCTGGCAGCATCCCTGTTGCCATGGAGGAGAGAGGTCACGTGACAGGAGAGCATCACCCTGGTGTGGCAGGAAGTGATTCTGTAACTAAGACCTGTACTCCAGGTGATGTAAATCCCTCTTGCACCGAGGAAGTTTCTCCAGGGCCATGTGCCCATGAGGGAAGGGTTAGGACAGCTGTTATAGTTGGTTATTCGATCATTAGGCATGTAGACAGCTGGGAGGCTGGTGGACGTGAGGATAGCCTGGTAACATGCCTGCCTGGTGCGAAGGTAACAGACCTCACGCACCACCTAGATAAGGTCTTAGATAGTGCTGGGAGGAGTCTGCTGTCTTGGTACATGTCGGTACCAATGACATAGGAAAATGTGGTAGGGAGGTTCTGAAGGCTAAATTTAGGTTTTTAGCTAGGACGCTGAAATCCAGAACTTCCAGGGTAGCATTATCCGAAATGCTTCCCGTTCCACGCGCAGGATCCAAAAGGCAGGCAGAGCTCCAGAGTCTCAATGCATGGATGAGACAATGGTGCAGAGATGAGGGTTTTGGATTTGTTAGGAACTGGGGAACATTCTGGGGAAAGGAGGGGCTCTTCTGAAGGGATGGGCTTCACCTTAACCAGGATGGAACCAGGCTGCTTGCATTAACCTTTAAAAAGGAGACAGAGCAGCTTTTAAACTAGATAATAGGGGAAAGCCGACAGACACCCAAGAGCGGATGGTTCGGAAGAATGTATCCTTGAAGGATACTACCAAAAGCAGAGAGGTTCCAAAAAAGAGTAAAGTAGCCCAAATGCCCTCGAGTATGGAGCAGACGGATATTAAAGATCCCAAATTCCCATGTCTACCAATAGCCAAATTAATATGAATAAAATACAGTCTCTAAAATGCTTGTATGCAAATGCTAGAAGTCTAAAAAATAAGATGGGAAAGTTAGAATATATAGCACTAAACAAGAGGTTAGATATGATTGGAATATCAGAGACATGGTGGAAGGAGGACAACCAGTGGCACACTGTGATACTTGGGTACAAACTATTTCGTAATGGTAGAGCTGATCAAATTGGTGGAGGGGTTGCACTCTATGTTAGAGAGGGCATTGAGTCAGAAAGAATTAAAGTTTTGCAGGAAATAAAATTTGCTGTAGAATCTCTGTGGATTGAAATTCCATGTAAAAAGGGGAAGGCGATGACAGTGGGTTGTACAATTGACCGCCTAGCCAGAATGAACAAATGGATGATGAAATGCTCAAAGAAATCAAGGAAGCTAACAAAAGTTACAGCGCAGTAATAATAATGGGTGATTTCAATTACCCTGGTATCTACTGGGTCAGTGTCACAGCAGGACATGCTAGGGAGATAAAGTTCCTAGATGAAATAAGTGACTGCTTCTTGGAGCAGCTGGTTCATGAACTGACCAGAGGGGAAGCCATATTAGACCTAGTCCTTAGTGGAACACCAGATCTAGTGCAAGAGATAAGGTTGTTGGGGCCACTTGGCAATAGTGATCATAGCATGATCACCTTTGATTTAATTAGTGGAGGAGGGATAGCAAGGAAATCCACAGTGCTACCTTTTAACTTTTGAAAGGGAGACTATGATAAAATGAGGAAAATAGTTAAGAAAAAACAAAAAGGAGCAGTTGCAAAGGTTAAAGACTTACATCAAGCTTGGGTTTTGTTGAAAAATACTATCTTGGAAGCCCAGACCAGCTGTATTCCACGCTTTAAGAAAAGTGGAAGGAAGTCCAAAAAACTGCCAGCATGGTTTAAAGGTGAGGTCAGAGAGGCTGTTGTTGCCAAAAAAGCATCTTTCAGGAAATGAAAAAAAGAGCCAAACGACGAAACCTGGAAACAGCACAAGCACTGGCAAGTCAAATGCAAGGCATTGATAAGGCAGGCAAAGGGAGAATTTCAGAAGAAGCTTGCTGTGGAAGCAAAAACGCAAAATAAAGACTTTTTCAAGTACATTCGTAGCAAAAGACCTGTGAGAGAGTCAGTTGGTCCATTAGATGATAGAGGGGTTAAAGGGGCACTAAGAGGCAACAAGGCGATAGCGGAGAGACTGAATGAATTATGTGCTTCGGTCTTTACTGAGGAAGATGTAGGGATGTTACCCATGACTGAAGTGGTATTTAAAGGTGTGGAAGAATTGAAGGAAATATCGATACATCGGGAAGATGTATTACAACTATTAGATAAACTGAAGAGTAGCAAATCACCTGGGCCGGATGGTATACATCCAAGGGTGTTGAAAGAACTGAAATATGAGATTGCAGACCTGCTATTATTGGGGAAACTGCTAGGTACGTATGACCTAGATTGGCCACTGTTGGAAAGAGGATACTGGGCTTGATGGACCTTGGTCTGACCCAGTATGACATATCTTATGTTCTCATGTTCTTATGGAACCCTTAATTCCACCAGTACAAGAGGGATTAAGGACAATTCCTTATCGTTCCTTCAGTTTAGTCCTCCACCTCTGGGTTGTGTACTTCCTCCTGCAGCTTGGAGACTGGGCATGTCAAAGTCGTGACATCACTGGATGTAGCCTGCTGATATCTCCCATCAGCCCCAGTGTGTCCAGTCTCCATGCATCAGGAGGACGTAGTGAGCCTAGGTGCTGGACTCACTTGAGAAACAGATAAGGAGCAGTTAGTCAGGATTTAGTTTTAAGTTGGTTTTAATTTAACTTGGCAAAGATTAATGGCTGCCCGTAATTGTCTTGATAATTTTTCCTTTTTTAGTTTAATTCCTTTAAATTTTAATCAGTTTAATTTAGTTTAATAATTTAATATGACTTAACTCGAGTTAGTTTAAGTGAGGATCTGTCCCTTTAAAATTACATTCTCCAGACTAGCTTCTCTGTCCTTATTTCCCTTCTCGCACTAAGTGCCCAGTGAGGATCTCTCCCCCAGGACTGTACGGGGGAGAGCTATGCGGCCCATACCTGCACACTGGATGTGTGCACGGCAGCAGCATTCTGGGGCTTCAGGAGCCTCATCCTATTGGGGTTTCTTCAGCCGGCAGAGCAGTGCTTGCCGCGACTGCTGCTCCCATCGGCGCAGGGCAGCAGCGCGGCTTGGAAGCGGTTCACCCTGGAGTAACAACGATGTGTTTTCTGAATTCCGGCACTGCAGGGGAAGCCCTCAGGCTCAAAAAAGATGCTTGGGGCTGTTGCAGCAGCAGATGTTTTTGGTGCCAAGCAAGCCTGCCTGGGATCAGCGCCATTTTCTCGGCATGGCTGATGCCTCGTTGCGGAGGTTACAGCAGCCCGCGCTTGGACATACAACGCCGTTCCACACATATAAGGAATTCTTTAATTTCTCATTTAATTGTCTAATCCCTTGTCCAATATGGCTTTTCGGGGGTTCTTTCGTCTTGTGTGGGTTTTGATTGTTGTCCGTGTTTTTGCAGCTAACAGCTCCTGTCAGACACAGGGAACAGAAATTGGATTAGGCCACAAAAACAAGGATGCTCCGAGACAAAATTGCCCATAATTAATTTGCTGCAAAAGGAAAACAGTATATATATGCCTTTTTTTGGGGCGCGAGAATAAGTTTTTCTTTCTCTTACCACGTCCACAGTCTCGGTCCTTTTTAGGAGCCGTTTAGTCTAGAGGGTTGATTTATTTTCTGCATGCTATTGCTTTAATTTAATGTGTTGCATCCTGCCTTTATGTTAAAAAAAGGGGGGTATCTTTAAACTAACTCCGTTGAAAGAGTATGTTTGAAGCCTCCTGGAAGGTTGGTGTTGTTTTTGGATGTAAGAAAATAATGCCAAGGAATAAGTCAGGTTATCAACCGACTATACACTTGAAGTATCTTTCAACATTTGAGTTTCCTGTAAAAATGTGTAAGGCTGACCTCAATTCTATACATTTGGCAATCAGCACATGCGTTTAACATGTTGCTGGTTTTGGTTTAATAAGTATAGCGCACCACGCTAACATATTGCTATATGGCCATTTGTACTAGGGAGAGAAATATAAGATTAAAGGCCCTTTCATTTGGAGACCTACTCTATTTACCTCTTTTTTCGTTTTAGATGGTTAATTGGGTATCTCGTAATTAATTCACGATGGGAACAATTGAAGGGGGCAATCTTAATGGTTCCTTGCGGGTTCCTTGTGGCCTTGGAAGGAAACTGTCATCAAAGTGTCACGGCTATAGTTATGGCAAAAAAAAAAAAAAGACAGATGGCAGGTCACTGCTTATTTCACGGGCAGAAATTAATCTATCAGATCAAATCTGCTGGCATCTCAAAGCAATGTATCTTGAAAAGTACAAGATGGCACAAAGGAATACGGTACTCCGTTTGGAAAGCACAATTAGTGCAACGGGATTATTAAAACCTTTCTAGGGGGCCACTGGCAGGCTTCTATTTCATTTTGGTTAATTGGATTAGATTTTATTTTATTTACTTTAGCGGCTGTGGACCTTAGCCTGTGGAGATGCATGGTACGGGAGATCCGGATTCGTTCCCGGCTTCAGAGGGGTTCCCGGGGAGTGTTCCCAGCTCTTCTCATCCTTCCACCCAGGCCGCAGTGCATGGCATGGCATGGTATCAAGGGGTCTGATCCCCACCTACTCCTTACTCTTTCCTGGTGCCTCTTGACTCAAAACTTATCCAGGACACAGTGGCCTTAGGTAGGCAGACGGAGAACAGCCTGCTCGGTTAGGTTAGGGTTGTTGCCGCGCAGGTTTCAGGTTCTTGGGCGAAGGATCAAGTGATCCAAATGATTGATACTTGGGGTTTGTTATCCTGTGAAGGGTCTGGTAAACAGTCAGGGATAGGAACAACAATGTATTGCAAACCCCCCCCCAAAAAAAAAAAAAACCCAAAACAGGGTATTAAGCAGCATATAGGTTGGTAGAAGCTTCGATTCTGGGGGAATCATGAGGTGCTGGCCTACAAGAAATGCATCATGGTAAAAGGTAGTAAATAGAGAGAAAATCAGTTCCTCACAGCTGTCTATGGTCAATGCTAACCGGTCGTTTCGGAGGGCTCCAGAGAGGTACATTGACTTCCGGAGCGCAGCAGTTCAGGGATTCCTAAGAGCGGGAGGGGGGTTCTCCGCTACCTCTACCGCGTCTGCCCGGAAACCTCAATAAAGCAAGCCAGGTCCAAGGGACAGTTCAGTTTATAACAGGAAAGCTGCGGGAGTTCTTCCAGCTGGGGTCTGGATATCAGCAGACCTTGAACATTAGCGATACTATGCATAGGATATCCCCTATAATTTGCTCGCCTGGGACTACATTAGTTTCTTTCTCTATACTGGGGGTAGCGGAGAGACTCCGCAATTCGGCGAGCTTGGGATCGTATTGACAGATGGGAGCGTAGGTCTGGGGCCGTAGAAGTTTCTTTGCTTCAGGCGCTGCTCTCCTTACGTCATGGTCCCAAAGACAGACGGGTCTCCCTTTCTTTCTGGGTCTCAAGGCAATACAGAGCTGTTCCAGAGCGTTTAACTTTGAATGGAGCCAGTGGGATCGGTAGTGATGGCGGTCCCGCAAGAAGAGTCCTTAACATCCCTAGGTCTTATGGGCCTGTGGCTCCACATTTCCCATTCCAAGCCTTACTGTTCGGTTGGCTACGGATCCGTGTACCTTCTCCACGGTTCCGGTGATGCGTGTGGTGGCTCCGCGGAAAGAAGGAATCTTATTTCACCCTTGCTTCGTCAATTGACTGTTTAGACCAGAGGCCAAGGCCGGGAGTGTCCAGGCTGCGGACGGGGTGATGTCATTTCTTCAAACTCTCGACGGGATAGTCAATGCGGTCAGCAGTCGTTTAGTCCGCCTCAAGGACTAGAGTACTGGCGTTTAGGTTCGGCTACCATTGGGGAGCAGTGTTCCGGCCAGGTCGGAGAATTTAGTTTTTTTCAACATCTAGTATGCGGGGATCCTGGCGGATTCGGTACCACTGGATGGCAGATACCTGCGGCAGCTAGAGTCAGTGGTGGCGACTCGAGAGGTTATTCCGGGGGGGGGGGGGCCAGCTCGCAAGTACTCTTCACAAAGGTCGTTACTAAGGCATCAGTCCTTATCACAGGCTACTTTGCAGGCTTTTCTTACAAAGGTCTGTATTACGACGATGATAGCACTAGAACTATTTTTGGTACTAGTGCCTTCTAGGTTCCGTGCAGGTCAGGCGTTCCCTTCTCTGGGGGGGCTAGCTCCAAACTATCTTGCGGGGGGCAGGTCACTAGAACACTCTCGGTAGCTCCTGAGGTTGACGGATGCAAGGCTTGCAGGCTGGGGAGATCTTTGCGAGGATTGTTTTCCTTTTTTAGCAAGAGATGTTGGGAGTGCACAGGTGGTCCATTAGTAGGGCATCCAGTTGGAGCGGAAGGGCGGTAGTTCGAGCGCTGCTGTGTTCAAATCCGCTGTGAAGGATTGGACAGAGCGAGAGCTGCCCGTTTCCACGTCACCGCCTTACCTAAACCGGCGGGGGGGGGTGTGGGCGCAGGCAGTTCGACCATGGAAGAGAGTTCAGAGGTCCTATTCATCTTGGTGGAGCCTCGACCACAGGGGCATCTGGTGGCGCATGGGGCAGGTCAGACATGATAATGATGACTTGTCCTCAGTAGAGCTTCTTTTGGATGGGTTTGCATGGTTAGACGTTAGGTGCGGGCCCTCCGGTCAGGTTCATTTTCTTCTTTCTGGCGACTTTCTTCAGCCAGGGCGACCCGTTTTCACAACGGAATATGAGGGCGGATATCGGATGGAGTCGATGTCCTGATGCATCCAGATCCGTCATCCAACTTGGCTAGGGCCGACCCTTGTGGGGTTCATAGGACAGGGGTTTCAGATCATGCAGGCACTTCAGGGAACAGTGGTGTTACTAGTGGCAATTCGGCGGAGGCGTCCGTACGGTGCTGGCCGGTCAGGCTCCCAGTTGGGAAGCCTCGGCGACTGGCCGCAACGGCGAATCTGTTGACCTGGGGTCCTCCTCATGGGCTTCGGGTGACTCGGTTCTCGGTTTTGCCGTGGTTGCAGGCGACGGATTTCTCGCAGAATGGGGGGCTATCTTTGGGGATCTCAATTTTGGCTGGGGAGAGTTGAATTGAGAACCGTGAGCCCTTGCTTCAGTCTTCGATTGAGGTTTTGGTCTTAGAATTAGTGCTCTTGGGGGGCTGTTGGCTCGGCTCGCCAAGTGTTAAGTTGCAGGCCTGTGCATATCTAAAAAAAAACGTGCTTGTCATTTTCTAAAGAAAAAAAAAAGTGGTGATACGATCAGTTTCGTTCTTTGATATTCCTCGTGGTTCCCCATTTCTCAAAGGTGGAATCTGCACAGGATATCTGCTCGGACTATAATCTTCATCGCTGTCGATAACAAGAGGGTTGCAGCAATATCTGAAGGTCTCAGAAGTCTTTGTAAGTCTGTTTGGTTTTCGGGTTCTTCGGCGGCCACTGTAAAGGGCAATCGGCTGCTAAAGAGTCTATTGCCAGGTATGTCCAGAAAGCTAATGCATCGGCACTCAGGTTGCAAGGTCATCAGGCGTTAAATAGCGCACGGGATTGTTTTTCTACAGCGCAAACAACGTCTCGGGCATCACACGGATTAGGCTCACCATTGGAGGTTTGCAGGATGGCTCCCTGATATTCTCTGCATACTTTCTATAGTCTCTACCGCTTGAACGGTATGCCAGCATAAGATGCCTGTTTCGGGTCGGTGATGTTACGATCCGGGTGAAAAAGTCCCTCCCAATGCTTACTGCTCTGATACATCCCAGAGGTGGAGGACTAAACTGGAGGAATGATAAAGAAATGGAAATTACACTTACCTGGTTATTGTTGTTCCTTGAGGAACTCCAGTTTAGTCCTCATTCCCGTCCGGGGAGTGGTCAGTTCAGAAGTTCCTTTCAGATGGGGAGGAGCATCAGTTTCGGGGAGTGGAAAACTCCGGTTTCTGAATCGTGGTGAGTATTGATATCTACTCTGTTGTGCTTCCTTCTCTCTTCAGCCGAGGAGGGGGTGGTTCAGGGTGCGTAAAAGAACAAGAAGAAGCGTTAAAAAAAAAAACGACGACGAAAAGGGGGTCCTTGTTAACGATTTGATGGTTTAGTTATTGCTTATTGTGGTTTTTACATTTACAGTTAAATTATGCTGTTTATTGGTTGCTCCTTTGAGTCTGTTTGTCAATAGTTCACTGGGGCTGATGGGAGATACCAGCAGGCTACATCCAGTGATGTCATGACTTTGACATGCCCAGTCTCCAAGCTGCAGGAGGAGGTACACAACCCAGAGGTGGAGGACTAAACTGGAGTTCCTCAAGGAACAACAATTACCAGGTAAGTGTAATTTCCATTTCTGTCGGTAAGGCATCAAATGCCAACCTTGCCATAACAAAGCTGTTTTTTATAGATTAATATGCAAAAAATGTACATTTCCTTATCATCCCTCCAGTCTAGTCCTGAACCTCTGGGGTTAAGTACCTCCTCCTGCAGTTTTGGAGACTGAGCACATCACTCTTTTGGTGACCCCCGTATAAATAGGCCAGGATCCGCACCCTTGCTCCAGTAATCTCAGTCTCCAAAGTAGCTGGAGGAGTATTGACCCTAGGAGGTTCAGGACTCACTGGAGGAATGAATAAGGAGATTTAGGGGTTAATTAGTTGAGGAGGTTAGACTGAAAAAA